>OX327686.1:32905000-34105000 GCA_946807835.1 Ailanthus altissimus | reverse complement strand
TGAAGCTTCTCGCGACGATCTCCAACGATGTCCTCCTCCCCGTTCACGAATAGACACGATGAAGAAGAAAAAGAAGAAGAAGAAGAAGAGGAGATAACAGCCTCATCCTGCGCCGCCGCCGCCGGAGGAACACCGCTCCGGTCTCTCACGTAAGTCGTCGAGGGAGAGGCGGATGCGGAGGCCTCCATGTCGTAACTGGGGCCCACCAATACCTCCATGATCATATGGAAATCACCGTTCCTAGCCTTAATCCTCGCTTCCCCTTCTTCGAAGTTCGATGTTCCCGAACAGGATCTGTTGTCTTCAATCCCTGCTGGCAACTCTTTTTTATTATTTTCTTCTTCTTTTGTGACGAAGATGGAAGAAGAAGATGAAGAAGGAGGAGGAGGAGGAAAAAGGGATGCGTAGGATAAGGATGAGTGGGTGAGTGTAGGTTAAGGAAAAAAAAAAATGGATTCTAAAACTGCTGTTAATGGTGTTGTTGTCGTTGCTGTGTGTCGCCTCCTCGTCATATATCTAAAAACAAAAAGTTTTTAGATACACAAAAACAAAGAAAATACGAAGTAAATATAAATGAGAAAAATAAAATAATTAATTATTTATACGTATGTATATGTTGGCGGCTAAATAGTAATAGACAAGGAGAAAAATAGTTGACACGTCTGTGATGACGTGGGAGAGGAAATTGACCGGAAAACGCACGCGCTTTTGTCTGAAAGACCCACTAAATAAAAATTTTATTATTTTTATTATTAATTTTCATGCATTTTGGTGATTTCCACATCTCTTTCGAATTTATATTTTGACTTATCTTTTATATCTCCTTGTCATTTGTTTACAAATGCTTCTTTTGCTACGCAAATATCAGATAAGTGTTTTAAATTTATATGCGATTGCGTATAATTATAACATTGTCGGTCTTTTTCTTTTCTTTTTTTCTTTTTGTTAACGTAATATATTTGTGTAAATACTAAATAACACTGGCAAAATTTATATGATTTTATTAATATTCAATATGAATTTTTTTTAAATTATCATAATATTTTTTTTTGGCCCATTATCCAACAGACTTGACTAACTCTTACTTATTATGCTTATTTAACCTAATTCACTAGGTCATATAAGTCATGATAAAGTGTGAATAAATAAAATTTATTATTCTATTTAAATTTTACTTAATTAATTATTGTTTTACATTAAAAGAATTCTAATAAGTAGACAAGCCCCATTGAAATTCTTCTTTTCAATTCATGACTTGATAATGAATTAATCTCTTATTAACTTGAAATAACTAATTATAAATGTTTATGTATATTTTAAATAAGATTATAATTCATTTATTATAAATAAAAATAATTTATATTCATTCAATCCCAATTGATTTAATATTCACATTGTAGCATTCAATTACGCAGCATGCATCTCATTTGTCTTTACAACTCTTCTTATATATAACATTCACTTCTCTTGGATAAACACTCACTTAAGTATTAGAATATTTTTTTTCTTACATAATGATAATGATGTATCCTTATAATTTCAAAAAATGAGCAAGGGTAAGATAATAATTAAGTTTTAAACCCAAAAACTTTAATTTAATTATATTTTTTAATAAGATATTACTTTTGTAATTCTATTGGTATGTGTGGTCAAATGGTTAGCGAAATTCGTTGAAATTGTATTTGTTGTGACAATTTGAAAATTCAAGTTTATATCAAATCAAATTACGTTTAAAAAAAACAAAAAAAAAAAACCGATCACTCTTTTATAAAAGAGGGATCTAAATTTTATTTTATATTTACATAAAAAAATAATTTCAAACTCAAAATTTTTATTTTAATATTCGTACCACTATGTTCCCATTGTTTGATTTGCAAATAATTTTGATTTACGGAAAATAAAAACACACCGACACGGATAACAATGCAATTTATTTCCTTTGTCGATAATGGAGGACAATATGTGGACCAAAGTTACTTTGGTCACGTATTATTTGATCAAGTTTAGCCAATTTTGGTCCCTCTATCATGCTTGGTCTTCGTCATCATAAGAAACCCCATCTTATCATCATCGTCCCAAGAATCTCAATTATAATGCTAATACTTTGTGGTTATTAATAATTTCAATTAATTTTATTTGAAGTTAATAACATGCATATCCAAAATCACAGTGTAGAAAGTTACATGAATCTTCTTTTAATTAAATTCTTGAAACAAGCTCTGTTGGTATCACATAACTATTTATTTTTTTTATTAATTAAGATTGAATTTATGATAAGATTTTATTTTTTTAAAAAAAAGTTATATATATATATATAACGTAAAAACATCACAACTCAATTCAATTGGGTTATTGATAAATATTGCAAAATAGTATAATTTAAGGATAATTTTAAATGTCAATTATTTTTTTAGTTCGATAATTTAGTATTAGTATTTTTAATGTTAGGAATTTAAATTGGGTCAACTTTCTTTTTAAAAATGGTTGATTTATATTATGATTTTGATACAAATTTTTTATTAATTTATAAATAAATTTTATTTGAGTTTAATTTGTATTGTAAATTTGAACATTAATAATAAGTAATTGTACATTAAAAAAAATACAATTTCAAATAATAATTGAATTAAAAATCTCATTTGAATAGAGCAAGCCAGCAAATTTGTGCGTTGACTGTTCCACTTTCGATTAACAATTTGCCATATCGAGCATTGAGATTTATATTATTATTATTTCAAACAAAATTAAAATAATATGTTAATGAGTGGGTCACAGCCCATCAAATGTACGGCCTGAATATTCCGAGTGGATGATCCAGTTGTTAATATTTTATTGATTAAATTAAATTATTACAAATATATATTATTAAATAATGTGAATTATTTTATTATTTAAAGGCTGTAGGACGTAGGACATGCCCATTAACAACAAGAATCACAATGTGATAAAAAAGAAAAAACCCAATTGGGGGAGGGAGTTTTTAATTTTTATATTATTAATTATTTTATTGGGTAGACTTTGTATTATTGGCAGACAGATATTCTAAATCCGGATTTGTGATCACTAAACAAAAGTACTAGAATTAATTAATTACGATTAAAAGGCATTTAAGTCCTATACACTTCACTAATTAAAGTTAGGAATTTGAGATGCAGATATTATGACGGTTATTTATTTATTTGTTTTATAAGAATCTTTTAATTCAAAACTCGTGAATAAAATGTGTTTAAAATTATACATATTATTTTTAATAATTTTATTTTAATAAAATGTACCTATTGAAACAAGACTAACAAAATTATTAAAAATAATATGTATAATATTAATAATATAGTCTAATGTATTATTAATATTGTAATATAATTTATGTAATCTTAAAAAATAAAAAATAAAAAAAGTTAATTATGATTAAAAGGAAATGAGTTTCAATTTGAAGTGACCCAATTGCTGCAGTATTACTCTTAAAACACATTTACCAAACTTGCCTTATCTCATTTGATTACTCTTAATTAATTGTTGATTATTGCGTGACAAAGAATTGTTGGATGTCCAGCATCTTTGCGTGGGACCAACCAATTATACGTGTTATTATCAATAGTGCTACAATTATAAAGTTTAAATGCAAGTTTTTTATAACTTAGATGAGTGTGGCCAATTGTTGAGTATTTATGTCACAGGTAATTATTGATGTTTTAATTTTCATCATTATAATAATTATTATTATATTATTTGTTTAAAAAATATGGTAGAAATATATTAAATATTAAGATTACAAAATTATATAAAAAATTTAATGTAATTTATTTTAATTTGAACTATATTAATAAATGAAAAAATAATTTATTATAATTTTATAAAATAAATGTAATAACACTCTAAATATTTTTTATATGACCATTCACTTAATTTTTCTCTTTGTTTTTTTTAATTACCTAACCTCTTTATTTAATAAATGATATATTGATATCTAATTTCTTGTTGGATTTATATTATTAATCATTATACAATTTAAACTTTACCTTATTAATGGTGAATCCTAAAAAAAAAAAAAAAAAAATTACTAATTTAAAAATCTCACAAACCCACTCAAATAATGTAATTTAGATATTTTTCTAAATAAGTGTTTTAATCCAATAGTTATACAATACCCATCAATAATTTACGCATAGATGAGATATCTATATAAAATTTGTATTACAATTATATAAATATACCATTACAAGTGTTATTATTATTATGAAAAGAATTTTTTTATGAATATAATAAATTAATACAAAAATTGATATATTTTCAACTATAACTATTTGTTTTTATCATAATTGATCTACCTATTTAATATTATTGATTTACAACAAGAATTTTTGTGAAAGAGGATCTACATAAAAAATACCATTTATATACATGCACATACTTTGAGTATTCCACATTTGCCTCTTTTTAATTATCAATTTTAATGTCGGCTTTTTAGATTAAAATTATACTAAATAAATCTTAAGAAACTATTATACAAATAATTAATTATCACGGTAAAACGAACTCTAGATGAACTTATTATATCTTATTATATAATAGACATGTATCTTAAAATAAAAATTAATAATTATAATAAATAAAATAAAATTATAGTAAAACACTTTGTTCAAATGTAAAATTATTATTATTAAAATCTTCAACATCAAACAAAATGGACGGATTTGATATGTCAATTTTCCGGTAATGATAAGTTAATTTGATGAAAATAATTCAACAATTACAAATATAAAAATATAAAATTGCACTCGTAGAATTGAGAGTACATCTGTACTCTTTTTTTTTGTTTACTATTTAGTACCAAAAAAAAAAAACAAAAAACAAAGATAAAAAATTTAAAAAATAATCTTTATTATTTTGATGTTTATCCAAATCAAAGTTTCATTATCTTCCAAAAAATTTCATTAACAATGACTTGTTTATTTATTTATTTTATCAAAACTTCAAAGTTCATTTTCATTTCAACACTTTTGACTTCATAGAAATTTCAATTTAAACCGTAGTAAACGACACGGTTTAGAGTTGATCAGTCAAAAGTTCTCAACCCATTTCTGATTTTCTATTGCTTATTGACATCGAATTTGTCAATTTCTTTTGAATCTCAACCCCCCATTATCACCATTGCAATTTAATTTGCTTTGCTTTCCTTCCTTGTAGAACACCAAGAAAAAAAAAAAACAAAACAAAATATAAAAACAAAACCATCACCAAATCCCATCTTTGTGTTTTATAAAATTAAAAATTCCATAACTATCACACTTTTCTTATTTGATTATATGCAGAGAAATAATATAAAGGGGGCTTCAACCCCTTCTTGTACGCCACGATTAAAATTAGACTTAAATCTTTTCAACGGGGTCGCAACAAATTCTATCTAAATTGGTGTTACGAAAAAAGAAATTATTAATTTAGTCTTTGAAATTTTATTGAACGACTTGATTAGTCTCTATATTATTTTTAATTTAATTAATTTATATTGATGAAAAAATAATGTCGAAATAATACATTTTAAAAGCAACAAAAGAAATAAATATACTTAATCCTAATAAATCATCTCATATTTAATCAAATTTACTTTATTGTTTTTAAAAATACACTTGAAATATTTTTTTAAATAATAAAAACTAACTCCTATATTTATAATAAAAAAATTAATTAAGTAATTCAACTAAATTTCGTATAATAACAGACAAAAAATAATAAAATTCATAAACTTCTCTTCTTTTTTGGGTGTTTTTTCTAGACAATATAATATGAAATGATTTCCTTTTATCGCTATGTGGTCCTTTTTAACTAAATTGGGATGGTTCTTGTCACAAATGTTTCAATAGATTGTTGGTCTATTTTAATGAAACAAGAATTTAACACACAAAAACATGTGATCCTTGATTGGATCCAGACATTGACAATTTGAATACCATGCTTTTACAATAATGACATCACAAAGCTCTTTGGGAAGTGGTATCATGTGCACTTATAGCTTTCAGAAGAAATTGCTAATGGGGGAGTTGGGGACCAAATGCATTACTCAGAGGTAAGATTTGTTTGGTATAGAAGTGCTGTTGCTTATGGCGTATGTGGATAATTTATAAACACCTACAGCTTGACTGTGAAGTGAAAGTGCTTTGTGAATTTAAAAAGACAACTCTGTACCAAACCAACAATTGGGCTTCAAAAAAAAAATCCAAAGAGTGTGAATATGCAATGGGAAAAAGATGACCCACGGGCACCTCTTTAACTTTGGGTTGGTTTTAAGAAGGATGCTTAGTCAAGAGCTTTTATCCAAAAGCACTTCATGTGAAAGCGATTAACATCTTCCATCCCCATGTTATAATCCTAAGTGCACCATAAAAAAAATCAGCATTTTCCTAACAATGTTTGATAACTTTCACCATAATAATTGGAATTGGATCAAAGATGTAGCCCTAGAATGAATGATAAGGAGAAGCTGGGGAGCATGGGAGGGGGAGAGGGGCCATTAATGCTTTCTAAGTATAGAAATCATCATAACTAAGACATACAGCAAAAAAGGCAAAGCATCTAAAGAAATGAAATGAAATGAAATTATTAACTTGTTGCTCTTCATTATGATCACAACTTACCTATTTCCAAGAAGGCCATCACTATCACAACTGCCACAACATCTTCCTGCTCACCAATCACTTCAGAAACATTTTAACCCATCATCATGTTAAAGAAGATAAAAGTAAAGAGTGAAAGGAAGAAAGCGAGAGATTGGCATCTGAGAGAACTTAAAGAAGATAAAATGAACATAATAGAAGCAAGCAAAACTTCGGTACAACACACCTGAACAGATAGGATTTCATTTCTCGCAGGAGCAAAGTCCAGTGATATGCTACTATGGGCGAAAGTGAAAGCAAATTGAGAGATATGTAATTATTACTACTACACAAAGCTATTAGTATGCAATATAAAGTTAAAATGCCTAGAATAGTCAAAGCATAAACTGACTAGCACGTCTTACAATACAAGAAAAAGACTACAGAAAATAAGCCAACATTTATTGTCAATAGTCTTTTACTAATTTCATTGCTGTTATTCATCAGTAACTATTGAACAACAGCAATCCAAGAGAACAAACAACAATTTCCGACTAAGGCCCAAGGCCTTTTATGAAATTCTTTATAAAAATGACAAGTACCAGATTCAATTACTGCTAGACCTCTAGATGCACTTTCTATCAAAAAATTGTACATGGAATCTAGCCAATTACAAGGAATCTAATTCAGCCAAAGCTAGTAACTGAATCAATATGAAAGAAAAATGGAAAAGCTATACCCCAAGCTATTATCTACGAACCGATACAACAGACCATAAACTCAACGCAATTCATTGGTATGCCTGACACCGTGTTAATCCCATGATTTGTAGAATCATCCGGGCAGTGGAGAGTGCATTTGATCCCATTACGCACAGGCAGCTTACAAAATTTCACCACATGGAAAAACAATGGTCAATTGGTTGGCAATTTCTAGAGGAACTTCCTTATCCAAATGCAAGAAAAAATGCATAAATTTCAATAGTTTCAGGCCCCTCAGGATCTCAATATGTACACGAAAAAATCATACCCATCCACAATGAAGGGTGAATATTAGTCAATATTGGTGCAATAGACAGACCAAATGCTGGAAACTAAACCACAGCAGAAGTAGTACGTCGAAGATCCATCACTCCATTGTTAAACTTTCCACCAGGCGACCTGCCTTTGAAACTGCCATATCTTCCAGGCTTTGGCTGGAACAGAGAGCCCAGCATTTTATCCAAACTCTCCACCGTATATTTTGCATACTTCACATCTTGCTCAACCAAGGCCCCATAATTCTGCATATAGCTTCGGTAAATAGGCACAACAGCCTGATTGACAATCTGCAATGTTTTTTCTCTCAGATCTTTGTCTGAGATAACCCAATTTGATTGCTTCTTATACATGTCATCTAATGCTTCATTAAATGCTTTAAGCCTTTTCTTGACAAGATCACGAGCAGAGGCACGCCCTCCCGAGAACATAATCAGACCTTCTCGGCTTAAATGACTTGGAATTTTTCCCCAAGTGTCTCTAAAGAAGACATTAGCATAATACTCCTTGTACTGTTCATGTTCTCTTAACCAAGAATCCCCCAACAGATCACCAAGCTTTGTCCCCTTCAAACTCTTGTACAAATGCCAATGGCTGTTCATTGCAAAAAAGTTGGATAATGTGGTATCATCATAAGCCTTCAACCATGTTTCCAAGTTCTGCTCAATGGCTTTTATTACGTTCAAAACCTCGTTAACAAGTAGCCTCTCTTGAAACTTCTCTTGTTTCCAACTTCGGTGGATGACCAGGACCTGGGTCAGAATCGGCTTATAATTTTCACCAAGCAATTTATTACAGTATTCAGTAATGAAGCTCACCAATCTGGGGACACCCCCATCTGGAGGTGGTGGGATCTGTCTCTGTAACTCCACCTGAACCAGAAGTTCCCAGAAAATCTCAGAAGCACCTTCAATCACCCTCTTGATAAGATCCCTAGTCAGGTTTTGAATTTCAGCACATGCAGCTCCACCAAAAAGACGGTTAAAATCGGTTCTCAACTTGCTCAGAGATGTGAATATATCCAATAACTTAAGAAGCTTTATCGGGTCTTTCTTACTTTCCGTAACAGTCTTCCCAAACTGAAGAAAGGCAAGAATGCCAGCCTGTGCAGCTATCTTAGCAAAGCATCTCTCCCAAACATCCTTTCCCATCCTCTCAAACACATCATTACAAAGATTATACTCAGCCTCAAATAAATGCTTCACAGCAAATTCCAAATGCTTTCCCCACTGTGCTATATACTCCTCTATACTCTGCACATCATTAAATTCGGCAATCGATATCTCAAGGTAATCCAAATCAAGTGCCTGCAAACTTGCTCTGACATTTGAGCTTCGCACTTCAACATAAATAGTTATACATTTCTCAAGCCTATTGTTTGCAATCAATCTCCCAAGAATGGCTTGCAACTTCTGAATAACAGTCACTGGTAAAGGGGATGGTGCAATGCACGCTTGTTCACCGAGCGATGATTGAGACGACATTGGAAGAGGCACACTATATTCTGCCAAGAGTCGCCGAAACTCACTCTCCAATTTATCTAATGCAGCATCTAGAAGTCCGCCATCGAGGCGAACAACTCTTCCCTCACTATTTGGCAATTCCCTAAGACCCTTCAACGAGTTCTTCAAATTCGAAAGGTACTTCTGATCTGCCACCCTGTGATCCTCCAAATACTCCACGATATCCTCTAACCACTGTATTGCCAACCCACAATTATCCCCCAAAAACCTCAATGCCTCTTCAAGGCGTTTCAGCAAAGACAAGTACCCCGGAAGATCATTCCTAGGATCCGACAACAAAGACTTCTCCAGCCCATGAACCGCATCAAAGACCTTAAGCACAGCAGCAGCAGGGCCCACAGCACGATTGATGTGGCCCCCGACGGCAACAAGGGCGTCCTTGTCAGCACGAATCGGCCGGACAGCAGCCTCTAATGAGGGCAATCTTTGGTTAATCTCATCTAACCTAGGTCCTGCTCTTTCAAGAGCTAACCCTAGAGCTTTCGATTTCTCCAAGCCTACCTTCAATGCCTTTCTAGCAAATATCAAATTCTCAATGCTATGATCATGATTCCTGCCCATATCATTATTATTATTATTACTATTTACGGACTCTGCCATTTGAATCCGATAATCCTAATAAATCGAAGCCCTAATACTGAAAATAATTTTTTCTTTAAAAAAAAACGTTGAGCTTGAAATCTTACTCTTGAGTATCTATCTAGATTTGGTGATCTTATCAATTTCTCTTGGAATCATCGAAGAGAAGAGTCAAAGTTGAAGTTGAAGCTTTAACCAGGGCTCATATAAGAATAAATCTTCATATGTCTAGTAATGGGTTTGTTTGTTTGGCGCTGACCAAACTTCGACCAAATCAACAAAACTACTACCAAACAAAAGCCAGATATAGTCTATTTCATTGTTTGATAGAAACAGGAAAATGAGAGATGGGAATGTGAACGGGGATCGACTCACTTGGAAATAGAGAGAAAAAGAAAAGAAAAGAAAGCTTAAAAGCTGAGAGAGTGTTGTTGGTAGGTCGAGCGAGCGAACTGAGTTGAGTTGACCCGGACGAGTTGTTGAGTTGAGCTAGCAAAAGGACAGGGACAGACTGGAATATAAGTGAATCGATTTGGGGGATTAGTTGAGATTAAGTTTCAGTGTGAGAGAAGGTGAAAATGAAACCCTAGAGAGATTGGATTGAATTTGAGAGCCGCGATAAAAAGAAAAAAGAGCACACTTTTTTCACGTCCTTTTTTTTATAATTTATAATTTTCTTTTTTTTTTTGGGGGGCTTTTGCATCGTCCGACGAATCCTGACAATGTGCATGACAGTAAAGCAAATGCTAAGCATACGCTACCCTCCTCTCTCTCTCTTCTCTTTTCTGTAAATGTATATTTTTCTTTAATTTTTTAATATTCTTTTCTCATTTTTTTAAAATTTATTTAATGTACTCTGTTTCTCTATTTATGGGTATTAGTAATACTTTGAGGTGTTAAAATGAGTCGGCCGATTGAAAAAAATAAAAATAAAAAATTTAACCGAAGACCCTCACATGAGGCATTTTATTTATTTAACTATATTTTCAGATTTCACTGAATATTTAGATGGGAAGGGAGTGGAAATACAACAAATGAGAGTTTGGGCCTTTGTTTTCTTCTGCCCAGAGAAAAAAAAAAAAAAAAGAATCCAATGTTAAACAAACGAGTTTAAAAGGTATAAAATTAGCTTCTGCAGTTCTGCTTTGTGAAAACAGCAGTGTCACCTGATTCTAATTATTATAAATGGTTTCATTACTGGGGTATTAACATAGAAGTTTATATAAATTATATTTTAATGATAATTTTAATTTTAATTAGATTATAATCTCTTATATTTATTTTTTTTAAAGAAAATATCAAGCCTTTAAAAATATTATAATTATTTACGTAATAAAATGAATATAACTTTAAAAGTATTTTTATATTTTAAATTAAATAAATAATAATAATAATATAATTAAAATTAAAATCATTATTAAAATATAATTTATATGAGTGATAGTATTAATATCCCTTCCATGATTTGAGTTTTAGAGTTATCTCAATGTATCTGAAACTTTTTAGGCAGTAGATCCCAATCCAATTATTGTCATTGAGAGCCGCCTTCATAGAACAAGATTTGCCTATTTGCTGCTATTTGATTCACGAGTCTTTAATCATTTCACCAACAATTTCATTATCCTCATCATATATATATATATATATGGGAATTGTCCGAAAATAGCCCTTGTAATAAAGTAATATATATTTTTAAACTAAATGGCCGAACTTGAGTGGCCAAATGAAAAAATTTTGGACCACTTTATCTTTAGTAATTTTTCTCTCTCATTTTTTTTAGTATTCAAACACCACCTTCAAAAAATTCAAAATTTCACCTATAAATCAGTAGTTGGTAGTTATTCCGCTAAAATTATGAAGATTGAAAGCTAAAACGTAGAGTAAATAAGTAAAAATTTAAGAAATTGCTCAAAAGTTAGTGAGTTTGTTAGATTTTTTAAATTTGTGATATTTTTATTTAAAAAAGTAGAAAATGAGTAAATATGTAGTGTTTTAGATTGGAAATGATATGTAATGTTAAAAATCGACCAAAAAAAAAGGTCAAAATTGGTTGAAAAAGATGGCAAAGCCGCCGCCCCACCACGCGTGGAGCATGTGGCATTATGTGAGCACCACTTGCGCCCATGTGTCCTTACACTGCGACACACGCACATGCCACATGTGCACGTGTCGTAGGTTTTTTAAGTAAAAAAATATAATTAATTTTAAAAAATTGATGAAAAATAAATTAAAAATTATTATCATCTTTGAAAAATAGTTTTAAATCCCTAAATAATAATAATATTATTAAAATATGAAATAAATATTTTAGAAAATTAAATTGTTAGAAAGAAAAGTTTTTGAATTTTATAATTCGGCTAATTTAATAATAATTTATTTATTTTTGAAAAAATAATTATTTTTTATTTTTAAAAAAGTAATTAATTTAAAATTGATGGAAATGTTATAAAAATTAAATTTTATCATTTAAAATTCTGAAAAATTAGTTACCTAAATTAATAATAATAATATTGAAGTTTGAAATAAATATTTTAAAAAATTAAATTGTTAGAAAGAAAACTTTTTTGTATTTGATAATTCGGCTAATTTAATAATTATTATTTTAATTCTTAAAAAATATTTTTTTAAAAAAAATAATTAATTTAAAATTATTATTAATGTTTTATTATGTTTATTTGTGGCAAATTAACATTTTATTAATTTTGGCAGGAAGAAAAATGTCTCTTTAAAGTATAAAAAATTGACAGATCAGTAGTTTTATGTAGCTCTATCAGCAGCGACGAGCTTTAAGATGATTACTTTTATAAAATTCGCAATGTTTATGGAAACTTACATGGGGCATTTCATGGATTTACGACATAGTGTTTTCTCAGGGATGTTGGTGCATCAAGTGTTGTTAAGATACATGCACGCTGTTAATTTGCATAAGAAAGTTTGATTCTTGATTGGTGGTAGGCGGATTTAGTTTTTCTCGTAAGGAGTTTGTACTTATTACAAGGCTATGGGCGGGAGATTATCCATCTATCCAAGATTTAAATAAAAAATTATAAAATCGACTGTGACAGTAATATTGGTCGAATAAAGTATGTTTGACGTACGGGGAATTTAATTGGCAGTACAATAAAATTAGTTTTGTGAATATCAAATATGAAGACGAGATAAAGTTGAGTTTAATTTATTTTATTCATAAATTGTTGTTATCGCGTGACACCTGTAGAGAGGTTCAATACTTTGTATTACATATTGTAGATAATTTAGAGGAGTTCAACAATTATCCATAGGGAATATATCGTAGTCCACCCTTTATAATTCACTTAGCACAGTGTGCCTTAAAAAGTTGAACAAAGTTAGAAAGGACCCTGCAAATAAGGAAGAAAAATACAATGTGTTACGTTTTTTATTCATTTTTTTGGTACGTAATTTCAGACCTTATTCTTTGTTGTAGTTATTTACTTTTTCCTAGTTTCATTTCGTGTTTTTAATTTATCAAATTAATAGGTGTGGATATACGAGGCTTTATTAGTATGTGGTGATGCATTCGTATGTCGAGTTGCTGATGGATTTCGTTGTATGTTAAACTGGGTAAGTAAGGAAACTCCGCAATTGATGGATATTCAGAAAATATTTTTTAAGAATGAGCATGTATGTTGTACTTCTAGTAATCTATATTATTATTATTTTGTAACTAATAAGTACATACTTTCTAATTTTGATACATAAATTCTTAACTGATAGTTGTGCAGGTTATTAAGGTACATCGGAGACTAGTACTACAAAAACATAAATTACAAGAAGAGGTTGTGCAGAAGATCTGCAAATTTGAGATCCTATCAAGGATGTATGTCAGTGAACAGCCATATGTGGGTTATGTACCGCCTTTAATGTGCTTAACTAGATCTAATCACCGCGGCATAAATATAGATGTGTACGTGGACGTGAATGTGAACAAGGTCTCAAAAGTGTCTGAACATACTAGCACATCGTCTTATGATGTTGTGCAAATGATTGATAAGTTGCGTGAATAGTTAAAAGTGGATAAGGCCGAGTTACTGCAACAAATAAACTAGGACTGAGAGTTTATCCTAAAAAGAGTCGATGATCCAAGACGACATTATGGAGGAGATGAAAATGACGATGAAATACTTCCAGTCTACATCATTCGAGATGCCCTCCTATGAAAATATGGTAAGGCAATACATACAATTACATATTTTGTAACTTAATTGACTAATAGACTTTAATTATTAAAATTATTTTGTTTTAGTATCAAGATGATATGAATAAGGACGTTCATACTCTAAGCCCATACTTTGTTGAACAGGAATTCAGTCTGACTCTCTTACGAGTATCCAAATTATACCTCTTGATGTAGTTGGAGATATGAGTAGGTTTGTGTGGCAATACAATTCTGCAGGGGTTATGATTATGCCATTTACAAATCTTATATATAAACGAGTTAATACGATGAAGCTTAAACCCAAATCATAGCCTGACACGGACGTGACAGACAAATTTTTTAATCAATTGCAGGAAATTGACGTGACTATTCGTGCATAGTTTAAGGTTTGGCTTAATACTCCCAATGTTATTGCATGTCTTTCTAGGATTGATGCTGACCCAAAGTTTTTTAGGCAGATTTTACATGACTGGTTTGACGATTTTGTAAGTATATTATTAATTAATTATCTTGTTATTTATTATCTAATACATGTATCCATTGGGTTTTGCAGCATGTCAACGAGTATTTAAACTTCATTCATCAACGCTAGTGCTATACAGAGGCGTTGCCCCAACGCTGCATCATTATAGACACCTACTTCTTTGTAAGTTTGTTCATTGTTTATGTTACTCTTTTTGTCATATAATTGACTGATAAATTTATACTCGTGTGCATGTAGGAGTTTTGCAAAAGCTTGGGCGACTGATGCAACCGTTCATTCGTTAATGTAACCTGGGACCCATCATTTATTTCAATATAATTAATGCTTTTTGTAATATTAGTGGTCATGATATTATATCTTCTGAAAGCTCCCATTAATCTCACCCATTTTGAGAACCTAACGTCATCCAAGTACTTTGCTACCTCAGGTTTTATCTCCTGCATCTTATTAATTTCCTCTTGAAAGTTAGTGACACGATATGCCTTTGCAGCAAAAAAATAAAAAGTCAGGAATCCCCATTTATTATTCTTATCTGATGGTATGTTGTATCTACTGACCAAATTTTCTTTCAAATAGAAGATACAGATACCATGGTATGTATTGGAAAACACATATCGAATGGCATTCTTAATGCTAACGTATTGATCGGATACAAAAATAAGATCATCATATCACCAATACCACATCAAAGTTTGGCCATAAACCATGCAAAAAAATAATCATTCTCTGAATCAATAATCCCCCATGCTAATGAAAATATTTGATTATTTTAATCTTTGCATATGGCTATAAACATTGTTCCTAAATACGAACATTTCAAAAATATTCCATCAACTGCAATTGCCAGCCTGATAGATGACTGAAATCCCCTGATCCAAGGACCTAACGCCAAAAAAACATATTTAAAGTAATTGTAGTCATCAACTTTCAAATGAGTAACCATACATGGGTTTTGTTGTTTCAGCACATATTAGTATGATAGGAGTAATCTGAACGAAGCCTCTGGAGATCCATCTATCAACTGTATACATGCTTTTTAAACCGTCGAGCTATATGATACATTATAATAATCCCAAACTCCTCACGTATGTTGTCTTAGATCTCATTGAGTTTATAAACTCTACTAAATGATACAATTTTTTATATATATAATTTCAAATAATGCGACTCTTTGCTTGTCGGTGACCATCATGCAACTGAGCTAGCTGACAGTGTGAACTGTATCAATTCTATGCACAATAAAGCGCATCTAGCCTTCGTTGACACTGCACGTACTCGCCATTTGCAACTCTCATCATCGTATTTTGCCTCAAATTGATCTTTAGTAAACCTTAAAACTTTGAAGATTCAATTACCCTTGAGTACTAACATGCTAAGAGCCTTATGAAGCTAACCTTTGCTATCTTACAACTTCCCAATAAATATATATCCAATTCTAGAAATAGATACCTTATTCGATACAACTATGTCTGATGGTGATATTAGAGGAAGAAACTGAAAAAGGTTTTCTGCTTCTATTTCATCTCCTCTTCTAGTCAAAGTATATTCTTGTGCATCTTCATTAAGTGAGAAATTAGAAACATAACCATGCTCACCTTGTTGAATATCATATAATCCTTATCTTCTTTCACATCATCACTGATTCCAATATCATTGGCATCCTCGTCTTTTTCACTATTGAAGTGAGTATTTATTGGATCTTCATTAAACTTAGGCAAGGAATAATCATAATAGTCACTGATTGTATTTATGGGATGCATAAAAGCTGGTATTGTTGAGACTGTACAACCACTTGCTAGCATGAATTGATTATGGTATGGTGGTTGGTTTTGATTGGGCACCAATGAATCTTCTTCACATACAGAAGTTATAGGTTCTAATGTTACACATATAAGATATAATGATCTTCCATTGATCCCCATAAATAATATAACATCGTTGTCGTCTCTAATCTTAATAGATTTTAACTTATACTTGTGTGCATCCGTAGAAAATCTTATTAAGACTCTATGATCCACATTATCAACTCTTAAATGCAGAACACACTTTATGTCACGCCCCAGACCCAAAAGATCCGACACACGACATCACTTACATTCATTCACTGCATGTGCACTCATAAATAATATTACACAAAATTTTCAACTTTCATTCAACACAGAAATCCTTAGCAAGTTGCTAGTAAGTTCAACACTAAAATCAACCATAACCTAACATATAAATATAAACTTCTCTTGACAATATTTAAACATTCATTTCAATTTCTTTCAGAATTATAGCAATTGAATTATGACTGGGACAATTATTAAACCGGAGATACGCAGAGTTTTCTCAGAGATTAACACTCTACTACGTCACCAGTAGCAACTTTGTTACCGGGAGCCCAGAATATATCCATTGCAAATTCTTACTTAAAATCATCCAATAGCCACACTTTATAAAACTTAAACCAAATCCAATCCACACACAATGAAATAATACATAAGTATTTATTCAATAGGGACAAACCAAATATCCTATCCCACGTGTCCCCAAATGAAACACACAACAACCTAGCAACTTAGGGAACCCAAGGAACAGCAGAAGCCTTGCCAAATCCGCTAAGCACACATGCACCTTATTTACCTGAAATCACCATAAACTATAATAAGTATAAAACTCAGTAAGCATACTAATTTTTCATATATCAAATACAAATACATATATGTACACAATGCATATGTATGATATGCTGTGATTAATCAAAATCATAATCTTATCAAATCACATATCATGTAAGCGCTTACACATTCTTTCAAAACACATAATAGGAATACCATTACTCGACTACTACTTAGTAGGACTTACATATCACATATCACATAATGAGCCAAATGTCACTCGTAGGTGACATACCGTATGAGAGGAATAGTACAAGTGAGGTCTTTAAATCACACATATATAACGCTTATGCCCGAAGGTAAAAGCCAAACCCTCACCCTGATCATCGGTGAGTCCTCTCACATGCATCAATACGCCACCACACGAATGTGATGACTCACTCTTCCTTTAGGTACCAATAGGATCCTCCCTACATACGGAACACATAACATATACCAATCCCAAAGGAAAGGCCACACATAAAGGCTCCACAAATCACATAAAATGCCTACTAAGTTAACAGTGAGTTCAAGTACCCTCAAAATATAAAATATTTCTCATGGACATATTACACTTCAAAAGCTTTCTTTATTAAACACATCTTATTTTGAAAGCTCACTTACAAAAACACATGTATGTCCATGCTCAATGTCAATGCTCACATTCAGAAACATATATTCACATTTCATATCAAAATATACTTTGACATAACATAAACATATTCTTAACCCCATTTACAAAATCATACAAAACAATTATTATGTTTATTGTGATTCCAGTAGTAAGTCTAGTATACTTACCTCTTAACACTTTCAGCTACAAGGCTTAAATCTCCTTAACCTATCAATGGAGATTAATCCTTTCATAAGCCTCACAATTCACACAAAATACTTTAAATAGCTTACAAAATTATACACAATGCATTTATCACATCAAATTGGTCTAAATATTTGGTTTCTCAAAACCTGTCATTCTGACCACTTACACTTAACAAAATTTTCTAATACATCAAATGATGTCCAATTACTCCGAAATCAGAATATATCATTCTCGACTCATATATACTTCTTATATATGAATATTATATTAAAATTCCTACACAATCCATTCCATACACACCATCGAATCCAAACTACAAACCTGACAGGATCAAGATACTTACTGAACAGTATTCAATCTCCCAATTTTATAAAATCATATACTAACTCAAAAATTATAAAACTACCACATAATTACTCTTGACACATATCTCAGTCCATGATAAATATTTGGCTTCCAAATAACTGCCAAAAGTATTTTAAAACTATTTTATTTCATAACTTTAAAAATCTGTTAATCAAATACTACAATGAGCTGATACACTTTAGAAATTCATAACACTTCAACCACATTGATCCAAATTCTCAATTCCGAGTATATCATATTAGACATATAAAATTATCATATTCCACAAATTCGTAATTTTTAAAGATCATTCAGCAGGTCAAAAATTATTTTCCACTGTATCATACTGTTTACACAGGAAATTTCCAGAATTCCAGGGTCATTTTGGTAAATTCACTAAAAATTCAATTTCCGAGATTTTCAGTCGATTCAAAGTCTCAAATGATCCTAAACATGTCTAATTTCATATCCTCAAAATTCAAAACCAGAATCGAATCACAACAATTTATAAAATTCCTAGATCAAGAGGTTATCCAGCAGAAATTCCATAATTCATCATGATTTATCAAACTATCTTATAGATCATCATCAATTCTCATATGATCTTACGAAATACACAACAAATCCTCAATTATACATATTTTCAGAAATCAAAACTTAAAGGAATTAACTTAATTAATTCCAATAAATTGAGAAATACGTATGATATACCTCTTGAAATTCAAATTTCCAATTTCTTCTTCTTTTTCTTCTTCTTCTCCTCTTTCTCTCTCCTCTATTTCTCTCTTCTCTCTCTTAAAATGGGTAGCTCGACCTAAAAATGGTAAATTAGGGTTTAAAAGTGTATTTTTATACTAAGAGGCTAATTTTTGATATTTACGAATTTGCCCCCAAAACTTTCAAAGTATAACAATTTGGTCCCTAAAATAAATCTAAAGTCATACAAATAAACCCAATATTAATCGTATATCCTTAACCTATAAAAATATTACTAATAACAATATATAATTCAAGTATCACCAACATACAAATAAAATACGTATATTTATACATATATAAATACTTATTCTTACCCGTCGTGGATACTGGTTACTACACTTTATTTAACAGTTCTTTATAATTGACATTTTTCGAAACTATAATACCCAAGTTACTAAATCCATTATGTCTTTCTTCTCCGTTACTAGAGCTCTCTTATCTTCTCTCGAAAAGTATATAGATTGACTCGTACTTTATAATATCTGTTTAACAAAAAAATTATTTAAAAATTCAAAATACAATTAAAAATAAAAAAATTAATATTAAAAAAAGAATAGAAAAATGAGCGTCGCACGCCAAGACACACATGCAAGCGTGGCTATATGCAAGGCTCAGAAGTACGTAGCATAGCGCGAGACGCGGATGTTTCTTTGGTTTTCACCATCTTCCTCTTTTATTCGACTGTATTCAACCAAATCTACTTATTTTCATTCCTTATTGCTCAAAATCTACTTATTTTCAATGCCATAAGTCTAAATCTACTCATTTTCCATAATTTCTTCTTAAATTTGTTCCAAAAAATAAATTAACAATGAAAAAAGATAAGTTCAAAACGTATCGTTATATTCCATTTCTTTTAAATTCTGGCTTTTGACTTCAAATATTCAAATATCATAATACAAGCATCCGATCTATTACTTTTCAACTGAATTTTTGGATTTGTTCCATATGCCCACTAAGAAAACGAGAGAATTACTATAAGGGTGTATTGGTTCTAAAATGTTTCCTTTGACTAATAAAAATTGACAATTTAAAGTTAGGTTAAAAATGTTGGAGCTGGTGCTTACGTGCCATTCCAATATTGTATGAATATTAATTGTTAATATTTATACAATAAACATTTCGAATAAAGATTGTTAATATTATATTAACGCGGTATAATGTTTGTAACATTATAGACATTGTTTGATCTGAAAGAGTTCAGATCTAGTCTAAAGGAGTTTAGACCAGAACTAATAGTTAGAAAAGCTGAGAGTTATAAATGCTAAGAGTTAGCACTGTTAATAGTTATCAGTTTATAAGAGTCAGCGAGGACTAAAGAGTTAGAACCTTGTCTATAATGGGACAAAGACCTGAGAGTATACTTGTAATGATATAGTTGCAAAGAGTTGCAATAGGAGCTAAGAAATATCATTATATAAGTATGTCTCAAATATAATGTTTATGATCTATGATCACCAATGCGGGTCTATCGGTGAATTCACAATATATAGATTAGTGTATGTCTATATCTGACTAGTTCAGATGGTTGTTCTTAGCTGACCATGAGCTTAGAGCTTGTATAGGCATGCGGGTATCCAGTCAGGACTGGATACTGAACAGACTCATGAGGACCCCAATAGATATCCTATGAAATCGTCAAAGGAAGGTCCTCTCGAGTTGAGTATTATTTGTAGTCATTTGACCTGAGCGCCACGGTGTCTTGTGAGTGATCCATCATGCTTTGGTTCCACATATGTCAGAGACCTTTCATGGTCTGACCGCTATGTGTCGCTGGGTATGGTCCGATGCTCATAGAGTCCGGTATGCGTAGATACGGGATCCGTCAGCTTACGTAGGTAAGTTGTATATCCGATGCTCCGAGATTGTATTTCATAAAGTCTTGTGGCCACAAGCATAAACCCGGAAAAGAGTTTCCCACAAGGTTAAATAATATAACAAAAGTGTTTTCGTATATTGTTTATCGATATACGAATCTGGAGATAAGATTATGGATGAGCAAATAAAGATTTGACGGTGCAGATCTATATCCCCGCACATCCAGGATATAAATGATGGAATGATTATACGTATGCGTTATGACCTCAACTTGTATGGTCTGACACGCTGATTTGTAATATTCGTAATGTGTGCGTGAGGCATCGATTACGGATTAATGGAATAGTTTCATTTGACAAATCGGGTGTGGACCTAAAGAGTCTCAATATGAAATGTACTCTTTGAGCACTTGGGCAGTGTACCGTATTGAATTGTTCAATACAGTATAATTCAGCAATTACTAAGGTTACGTTAACTAAAGTATATGGTTAAATGGTGGGACCTACTTTAGGTTAACTTGGTAACCGAGTAAGGATATAATAGTAATTTTACTTTATGATTATTTAATTGTTAAATAATTAAAAATAAATATTTATTTGTTTAATTGTTAAATAAATGATTTAACTTAACTAAGGTTAAAGGTTAACCATAAGGTTAAGTTAGTTAACTTTACTTAATGGTTAAGTAAAGGTTAACCTAACCATGGTTAAGTTAGTTAACTATGATTAAATTAATTAAATATTTATTAACTTAAAGGTTAAGTTAAAATAATCTAACTATGGTTAAATGTTAACTAATGTTAAGTTAAGTCAAATGAAATTCAAATTAGTTTGAAATTAATGCATTAGTATATAAAGTGAAATGAAATTGAAAATCAAAAGGTTTTAAAAATGTTTTAGATTTTAGGTTTTGCATTTTGGGAGCCAATTCAATTTGAGAAATTGAAATTGTTTGTGTTTGTGTTTTAAGTGTTAGAACAACAAAACAAATTAAATAAATGGTTACTAAATGTAATAACTAAAAATAAGATTTATTTTATTTATTCAAGAGTTGAATAAAAGGAAAAATAAATTGAATTAAGTTAAATAGTTTTAACTTTGAATCATGTTTAAGAGTTAAACATATATGCTGGATTAAGATGCTGTCATTCTAGACAATCAAACCCACCCTTGTTGATTGCTAGGATTGATCAAAGATTCATTTCATGGTGGACTTCAAAGAAAATTAATCCAAAGGCTTCATTGGTGATATTTTCTCAATCTCGAATTTTCAGTTTAATCAAATATGTATTTTCTGTGTTCATTTTATATAATCTTCCGTTGTGCACATATATGTATGAGATATGTATATTGTTTGTATAACGAACACAACCCACATGCAAACACCCTAATTAATTTGTACAACACACCCAACAAAAAATATATATTACTTTTCAAATGGGGTTATTTTCGGACAATTCCACACACACACACACACACACACATATATATATATATATATATATGTATGAAAAATAATCTAATAGGCTACGAAGTTCACCATATGGTGAATAATGTCTAGTAAATTTATAATTTTTCATAATTTTTATACAGTTTATAATATGTTCAGAATCTTGTCATGCGTCAAATAACTCAATATATGGTGAACAACAATGCCACATATTATTATCTAGTAAATTTATAATTTTTTATACATTTTTGTACCGTTTACAATATATTATAAAATACTGTCACGTGTCTACGAGCTTATCATATAGTGAGCTATGTAGCTCACTAGATCAATTTTTTTTTTCTCTCTCTCTCTCTCTCTCTCTATATATATATATATATGTGGCTATTTCTACTTAAAATTTTTACACAATTTTATACGTTAATGTGTAGATGGTCATTGACATCTAATTTATTGGATACCAACTTAAATGGGTCCACCAAATTTTTTATTAAGTTTAATTAAATATATACCGTTCATTCACAAGTTTTTACTTACATGGGTTTAAGGGTGGGCAAAAAAAATCGAGAACCGAAAAATTAAACGAACCGGTTGGTTCGGTCCCTTTTTTTTTTAAAAAAAATCGATTTGGTTTGTTTGGGGAAAAAATCGACCGGTCCAGTTCGGTTCGGTTCAATTTTTTTTGCCCAAAAAAATCGAAAAAATTAAAAAAAAAATCGAAAAAATCGAACCGGACCGAACCGAAAAAACCAAACCGAAAAAAACTGGTTCAATTTTTCTAATTAAAAAAATCGATTTCAATTTTATTTTTTTAAAAAATCGAACTGAACCGATTCAGTTCAATTTTACAAAAAATCAAACCAAATCAAACCGTGCCCACCCATACACGGGCCTACCTTTGTCTTCTTTTCTTTAGCGTCATTATCATCTAATCTTTTTTTTTCACTTCACTTGAGATTTATCTTTATCCAAATTATACCAAATTGGAGTTTCAAAGTACATAATTTATTTATCCAAATTTCATATTATAATTTGCATATTATTTCATATTATAATAAGCATATAATAATATGCAAATTACATAGTTTTTTTCCTTTCAAATTACACCTAAATTGCACCAGATAATATGCAAATTACACAGTTTTTTTCTTTTCAAATTACACCTAAATTGCACCAGACTTTGTTTTTTCAAATTACACCTAAATTGTATTAGAGTTTATTTTTTCAAATTACATAGTTTGTATATCCCATTCTTAAAATATTTCCTAATCAATTAGCTCAACAATACCAAGTTTGCATAATATAAAATTAAAACAATTTGATAATGAAAATTATATAGCTATTTGCTGCTATTTGATTCACACTCATTAAAAATTATATAGCTATTTGCTGCTATGATTCACACTCATTGTTTATTTTATCAACAATTTCATTATCCTTATCGTATATATAGGGGGGGAGGGGGCTGATTGAGTATGTGACAGTTCACTGTATGATTCTGTTGCAATATTGCCGCACAATGCTAAAAAGTGACTGCCATTGGTCAACTCCGTATATATATATATTAATTTGTAACTCAAGTAAGAAAATGATATGTTAAATAATCATTAAATAATAAAATTATGTACAATTTAAAATTATTTATTATTTAATAATTATTTAATATATTTTTATTGAGATATAATTACTTATTATATGGTAAGTTATATAATTTATTAATTTTTTTTCTCTTTATATATAATTTTATAATAATTAGATAATAACTAATTAATGAATTTAGCCATACCTTTTAGTTTTAACTAATATTCAAAATTTCAATTTAAATATCTCCATCCAAATTGAGGGGAAAAATGATTCCAAATTTTATGTTGTTTCAAATAATAATGTTTGAAACACCGCTTAAAATAAAAAAATAATTGAAATTAAAGATAAAAAATATCATATTCATTTGAATAATCAACTTCCAATTCTATGTATATTCTTGCTAGTTTATTAGACTTGTGAAAGGTTAACTTCATATTTCTCACTTATGCTTCAGAGGCTTCAGCTAATGGAAATTCATGGAATGTCATCAATGTTGGCTTCAATTTTTTTTAATAATAATAATAATTATTAATGTTATATTTTTAAAATAATATTTTTAATTTTTTTATCTCAAATAATATATGAAATAATTATTGAGTAGTGAAATAGTGTAATATGTGATTATAAAAAGAATAATGCTACAATTCTTAAATGATATTTCAAATTTTTTATATCAAAAATGCTGTATTAAATAATTATTAGATGGTGAAATTGTATAATAAATAATTTAAAAATTTATACTGTTTTATTATTTAATAATTTTTTGAGATATCAATTTAAAATTGAAAATTTAGAATATCATATGAGAGGTGTATCATTACTCTTTTAAAAATCACATTATTTTACTACTCAATAATTATTTGACACATCAATTTAAAATAAAAATTTTGAGATATCTTTTAAAAAATATAATATTATTCTTGTTTATTATTTTTTTTCATCTATTTCCAAAAAAAAAGAGGAAGGGGTTGATACAACATTTATGTTCATCATCTACTCACTTCAATGACTATAATTATGCACTTAATGACCTCTCTTTTATAAAAAAAAGATAATATTAGACATTTTAAATTATATTTAATGTTAAATAAATATTAAATTTTAATAAATAATTTTTTTAATTTATATTATTTCATCACATAATATTTATTTAACACATCACTTTTAAAATATAATTTAAAATTAAATTTTAAGATACTTTCAAAATTACTCTTTATAAAAATATCATTCATCAACTACACACAAAAACATAAAAAAAAAAAAAAAAAAAAAAAAAAACGAACTCCTAGAGTCTCCATTTACATTCAATTCCATTGTCACATTGCTCGAATGCTAATAATTTTTCGACAAAGTAATCACAAAATCAAGATATTTGAAAAGCCCTGATGTTGTTGTTACATGGGCCGCCACCTCACTTAAATACCCATCGTGGTTTCCAATAACGTACTTGACTTTCTGTCTTTTTGGCAAATCATTCGCATCTAAAAAGGTGGCAACAAAAAAAAAAAAAGAGGAAAAGTCTAAGTAATAAATTTAAGTTGGATTGAAACCCTTTTAGTGTAGAATATATATTTTCTTTTTTTAAGAAAAAAAAAAGTAAATACTAGAAGAAGAGATTTACCAAAACCATTCGATTTAGATTTAGTTTAACGAGACCATTTGATTTATTGATCAATCACATTGACACTCACTGAAATATCTACTCTCAAAAAGAGGGTGTGGAGGATTAAAAGGTAGGAAAATTGAATAAAAAATTTCATTCGTTGCTTGAGGGTAATTTGAGTCCATCGAACTAAAAAAAAAAAAGAAGTCCCTTTGAGTAATTGTAATGAAAATAATAAATTTGTATAGCTTAAAAAAAACAAATAAGGAATTTTTTTTATAAAGGACCCATTTTTATTTTAGTCCCATGTATAAAAAGTTAATATTTTGTAGTTAAAAAATTCAAAATTGAACAATTATATCAGTTTTATTTTTTCTATAAAAAAAAAACAGTCTCTCAAAACTAAATATATTATTTCTACAAAACTCTCTCAAATCGGTTGTTTTGATTGATAAATTTGAAGGCTACATTGTATAAAGTGGAGTTTACTTATCTTATTACTTACTTTAAATTCCAAAAAGGTTGATACTAAGTAGTTTTTTTAAATTTTACATAAAAATAATAATTTGTGTTAAAAATAGATGAAAAAATAAGTAGATGTGAGTGAAATATTGATAAATTATTTGAAAAAAAATGTGCTAAATATATGGAAAAAAAATTGTTGAAAAATAACCCAATTTTGGGATCAAAACCTAATGGCCTATTTAATATTAAGTACTCAATAAATATACATATAAAAAACTAATAATCCCCACTCTAGATCTTTTACTAGAGCACATCATCTCTTTAATCTAACTATATTAAAGGGCGTCAAATTTAGTACAACATTCCTCTTAAAATCGTAAAATTTGGAAGCATATAGGTAGTGCGATATCATAATGCAAAATGGAGCGACACGAGTCATCATCACGTCGTTAGCGTATCTGTTGACTTGAAATTGTAGATTACGATCTTTTGCTCTACCAAATCCACTTCAATCACGATCTAGTGTTCGCACTCATAGTTATAATAAATATAAACTTACATGAAGTTGAACATTGTCTCATAAATAATAATATAAATAAAAAAATTAAATTCTTTAATATTACACTGTCAGCCCACAATTTCTTGTAGAATAATTCATCTTTGAGTTTTAATCTGTATGATAATAGCACGAGTTCCATATAACAACAGATAAGTTTGTGATATGACGCAAGTAGACAAAATTATGGGCTCCCAAAATTTCAACAAAAAAAATCAATATATGTGAATGACACAAAAAATATATAAATTAAAGTATTAAAAATGTTTACAAAGAAATACGTATCCATATAAGAAGACCTTTATAGCTAGACAGAATGATACTTGCATTGTCTTTGTCAGACCAACTTCAAGTACTTATTAATGTGCTACAAAATTCAATAAATAAAATTATAAAATAGTTAATTTTAAAGCAAATGAAATCCACTATATATAACTTTTCACTTATAAAGTCTTTTAACTATTTCTTTAATATTTCTCGAAACTATGTCGGGTCAGCATTAAGCCTAAGTAAATTGACTTGACCCTAACCATTGCAAAGCTAAACCTTAAATTTAGCTTAAACAACCAAGTCTATTAGCTATAATAGATTTACGTCCACCTCAGCC
This sequence comes from Ailanthus altissimus, assembly GCA_946807835.1. Classification (NCBI taxonomy): domain Eukaryota; kingdom Viridiplantae; phylum Streptophyta; class Magnoliopsida; order Sapindales; family Simaroubaceae; genus Ailanthus; species Ailanthus altissimus. Next base: position 34,077,965 of record OX327686.1, on the reverse strand, counting down.
TCATCACATTGAGACTATACCCGAAGTTCAGTCTTTCTCTTTATGATCTTTCTGTTAGGGTCGATTCTTACGTGCCATCTATAAATGTACATATATTTGTGTATTTATACAAGTATATATTCTCATTAAATCGTTAATGCCCATTAATATAGTACCATGTAATGTAACGTTACAGACATTGTAAGATCTGAAGGAATTCAGATCAGATCTAAAAGAGTTTAGATAATAGCCTACAATTAGCTATGTTGATATATATAAATGCTAAATATTAATACAGTTAAATATTAACTGGTTATAATACTCAGCAGATCCAAGAGTTGGAGCTTTGTCTGTAATGAGACATAGACCTGTAACTATACCAGTAACTGCATAGTTGCAAGAGTTGCAATCGGGTGTTAGAGAATGCTAGTTGCGCAAGTATGTTCTCGAATATTGTCCTTGATCTATTTCTGCCGATACGAGTTTGTTTGTGGATACTTTTAAATATAGATCAGCATATATCGCACCTATAAGGTATATATGATCGTTCCTATCCGACTGCGAGCTTGAAGCTCGTATTAACATATGGGTATTCAGTTAGGACTGGATATGGGACAGACTCACGAAGGCCTCCGATAGACACCCTATGTAAGCCGTCAACGGAGGGTCCTCTCGAGTTGAGTAGTATACGTGGTCCTTTGACCTGAATGCCATGGTGGGCTTGTAAGTGATCCACTATACTTTGGTTCCACGCATGTCACAGACCTTTCATGGTGTGACTGCTGGGTGTCGCTAGGTATGGTTCAATGCTTATGAAGTCTGGTGTATACAGATACGGGATCTATCAGCTCACATAGTGAGTTTGATATCCATATGCTTCGAGACTGTATTTCAGAAAGTCTTGTGACCACAAGCATAAATCTCAAAAAAGAGTTTCGCCAAGATGAAACTATATGGCAAAGGAGTTTGCATATATTATTTGTGAGATACAAGTCTGGAGATAAGTAATTGATGAGTACTAAGGAATTTGACAGTGATAATCTATATCCCCGCACATCCAGGATATCATGACGGAAGGACTATACGTATGCGTTGTAACCTCAGCTTGCATGGTTCAACGCGCTAATTTGTAATATCCGTAATATGTGCGTAAGGCATTGCTCACGAACACATGGAATAGTTCCATTTGACGAATCAAACGTAGATCTAGAGTGTCCAGCGATATGGAGTGTACTCGTTGTGTACTGGGGCAGCATGCTGAATTAAACTTTTTAATCAAGTAATATTCAGCACTACCACGAGAATACGCGCGTGTCTGTATTTAAGTGTTAAATACAATAATTAGTCAATAATTATTATTTACTAATTGTATAATGACACGTAGTGCATTGTGTACTCTCAGTTGAATTTATCCAAGCGTAGAATTTGGTGGAATCCACTAGAGGTAGACTTGGTAACTATTTATGAGGGGTAAAATGATCATTTCACACTATGATTATTCAATTGTTAAATAATTATAAATATCTCTTTATAATATGTTATTATATATTATTATATTATATATTAATATGTTATTTAATGGTGCCATATAGTTGGCATCCATTAATATAATATAATATTTTATTATTATTTATTTTATATTATTATTTATATTATATAATATATTATATTATTATTATATTGTATTAGATATATATATATATAAAAGAAAAGTGTGAAATATGTGTTTTTTTGGTGGTGGTTGTCATTTTAGCCGAGAAATGAAATGGAGCAATAGTAAATGGAAGAAATGGTGCCGAGAGGAAAAGAAAAAAAAAAGAAAAGAAAAAATTGTTTCATTTTTTTTATGGTATCAAAAAAAGCAATTGTGAATTGTTTCATTCTCTATTTCTTATCTTTTTAGAGAAAAAGATGAAAACACATCCAGCCATTTTTGAGTTTAAAAGTTAAACTCAGTATTGGATATGAGGCTGCTGTTTTAGCTCACCAAGCCTACCGTGTTAGTGACTAGAACTGCCAACAAATTGGTCTCCATGCGGACTCTAGAAAAATACGTGTATAACGTTACACGTTGAGATTAGTTTTCTACCTTATTAATATATTAATGTGATTAATATATTTATTTATTATATTTATTGTTTAATTTAACGCTTCCGCCGCGTATAATATGTATATGATACGTATTTTTGACAATAAACACAATTGCACATGCATACACCTACATTTATTAGATCCCCCAACACTTTCGTGGTATGAGACTAGTATATGGGGTGTGTTTAACCTATGGCATCCTTGTACTGCTGCTTATACATACTTACACCTTTACGAGAATCAAGTAAGATCGGATGCTAGCAGGATTGTCAGTCGAGTATTGCATGTTTGGTTGCATGTCATACTGAGCAGCCAAAGTCTAAAAGTCATCCACTACGTTTTCTCTAAATTAAAACAAAACACACAAATGATAAAGTCATGTAACATAAAGTTTATTTTTGTAAGCGATATTTATTCCTTTATCATATTTTAACTTGTGTCAACCTAGAAAAGCAAGATTGCTATAAAAAAAAATGATTCTTTGCTGCATTAAATGCATAATATCACTCCAGACCCGATTAACCATCTTAAAAACTATCTTCAATCTCGGTTCATTCTTTGCCTCAACTTAACTTTGTCTCAATCTATTCTTTGCATTATTCATTTATGCAGTTGCTCAATCTTCTGTGCGACGTCATAGTTTTTCAATTTGTTCTGTTTAAACTATAAATAAATATAAATCTAGTCAATAACTTAACTCAATACATTAATTAAGCTAATTTTTGTAAAATATAATATATTATTGCTCCAGACACTTACGAGGCCTCTTCTTCATGGCCACCCTCAACATTCACATAATCTATATAGTCAATGAAATAGACAAAGCTTCTATGGCTTTGGCTCCACGAAGATTTGACAAGTCTCGAACATAGCTTCCGATTGGAATCTCTAAATCTTGAGCAATTGGCCCTCTTTATTTTTTAGTACTAATTTATCATGTGCCTCCAGAACTTACAAATATTTTAAAATTAAGTAACATGAATTTGTGGACAATAATTATATAATTTTATGTGAATAGATTAAAAATATATCAAAACCCTTCTCCAAAATTATTGGTTCAACTTCTATGAATAGAGGAGTTGTTGAAATTTGTGCTCACGTGCCCTATTAAATTATATGAATATTTAATTTTATAATATTTATACAATGCATATTTTATTAAATCGCTAATTACATTAATTAAATAGTACAATACTTGCAATACTATAGATATTGTATGATTTAAAGGAGTTCAGATTTGGTCTAAAGGAGTTTAGATCAGCACTAAGAGTTAGCATTGCTAAGAATTATAAATACTAAAGAGTTAAGAGGTTATAATTGTGAGTGTTGATAATCTTAGGGTGCATACATATGAGAATGTGTTCATCATTGTAAAATATACATCATATACATATTTGTACATAACAAAATAACCAAAATCTAATTTCCTAAATGATAAACACATAAGTTTTCCATGCTATCACATAAATGAAATTACAAGAGTTTGATAAGAATTACCTTAGCAAGCCTTTAAAATTTGATGAATTGGTTTCCCACCTTGAAATGTGCTTATTGTGAATTCTAGTTCCTAATTTGGTGGGCTTAGGAAGTCTAGAATGGCAACTTGATTGCAATAAGGGGTTTAACTCTTAAACCAAAATGCTTAACTCTTAAGCTTGTAAAGTTACTACAAAGCTATCAATGTTATTTGCTTTTTTTAACACTTGAAACATTAAAACTGTTGGAGCTGGTGCTCACGTGCCATTCCAAGATTGTATGAATATTAATTGTTAATATTTATACAATAAACATTTCGAATAAAGATTGTTAATATCATATCATATGGTAGCATGCTTGTAACATTATAGACATTGTTTGATCTGAAAGAGTTCAGATCTGATCTAAAAGAGTTTAGATCAGAACTAATAGTTATCAAAGCTGAGAGTTATAAATGTTACGAGTTAGCACTGTTAAGAGTTAGCAGGTTATAAGAGTCAGCGAGGTCTAAAGAGTTAGAACCTTGTCTATAATGGGATAAAGACCAGAGAGTATACTTGTAATGATATAGTTGCAAAGAGTTGCAATAGGTGTTAAGAAATATCATTATGTAAGTATGTCTCAAAGATAATGTTTATGATCTATGATCACCAATGCGGGTCTATCGGTGAATTCACAATATATAGATTAGTGTATGTCTATATCTGACTAGTTCAGATGGTTGTTCTTAGCTGACCATGAGCTTAGAGCTTGTATAGGCATGCGGGTATCCAGTCAGGACTGGATACTGAACAGACTCATGAGGACCCCAATAGATATCCTATGAAATCGTCAAAGGAAGGTCCTCTCGAGTTGAGTATTATTTGTAGTCATTTGACCTGAGCGCCACGGTGTCTTGTGAGTGATCCATCATGCTTTGGTTCCATATATGTCAGAGACCTTTCATGGTCTGACCGCTATGTGTCGCTGGGTATGGTCCGATGCTCATGGAGTCCGATGTGTGTAGATACGGGATCCGTCAGCTTACGTAGGTAAGTTGTATATCCGATGCTCTGAGATTGTATTTCATAAAGTCTTGTGGCCACAAGCATAAACCCGGGAAAAGAGTTTCCCACAAGGTTAAACAATATAGTAAAAGTGTTTGCGTATATTGTTTATCTAGATACGAATCTGGAGATAAGGTTATGAATGAGCAAATAGGAATTTGACGGTGCTCATCTATATCCCTGCACATCCAGGATATAAATGATGGAAGGATTATACGTATGCGTTATGACCTCAACTTGTATGGTCTGACACGCTGATTTGTAATATTCGTAATGTGTGTGTGGGGCATCGATTACGAATTAATGGAACAATTTCATTTGATAAATTGGGTGTGGACCTAGAAAGTTCCAATATGAAATGTACTCTTTAAGCACTTGGGCAGTGTACCGTTTTGAATTGTTCAATACAGTATAGTTCAGCAATTACTAAGGTTACGTTAACTAAAGTATATGGTTAAATGGTGGGACCCACTTTAGGTTAACTTGGTAACCAAGTAAGGATATAATAGTAATTTCACTTTATGATTATTTAATTGTTAAATAATAAGAATAAATATTTATTTATTTATTTGTTAAATAAATGATTTAATTTAACTATGATTAAAGGTTAATCATATGGTTAATTTAGTTAACTTTACTTAATGATTAAGTAAAGGTTAACCTAACCAAGGTTAAGTTAGTTAATTATGGTTAGAATAATTAAATATTTATTAACTTAAAGGTTAAGTTAAAATAATCTAACTAAGGTTAAATGTTAACTAAAGTTAGGTTAAACCAAATGAAATACAAATGAAATTCAAATTAGTTTGGAATTTATGCATTAGTATATAAAGTGAAATGAAATTCAAAATTCAAAAGTTTTTAGTTTATATGTTTTGCATTTTTAGGAGCCATTTCAATTTGAGAAATTAGAATTCTTTGTTTTGTGTTTTAAGTGTTAGAACAACAAAACAAATTGAATTAATGGTTACTAAATGTAATAACTAAAAACAAGATTTGTTTTATTTATTCAAGAGTTGAATAAAAGGAAAAACAAATTTAATTAAGTTAAATAGTTTAACTTTGAAAAATATTTAAGAATTAAACACATATGCTGGATTAAGATGCTGCCATTCTAGACAATCAAACCCACCCTTGTTGATTGCTAGGATTGATCAAAGATTCATTTCATGGTGGACTTCAAAGAAAATTAATCCAAAGGCTTCATTGGTGATATTTCTCAATCTCGAATTTCAGTTTAATCAAATGTTAATTTCTGTGTTCATTATATTTAATCTTCCGCTGTGCACATGTATGTATGAGATATGTATATTGTTTGTATGATGAACAAACCCACATGCAAGCACCCTAGTTGATTCGCCCAACCCAACACCTCCAACAAAAACCAATTATGACCTTTGTGTATTTTGTGGCCAAATCACTTACAAAGGAAAAAGGAAGAAGATGTTCAACTCTTGAGCTTTTCAACACTTGAAAAATAAGAACTTCCCTCTCTTTCTTTTATTGGTCGAGACACACACAACTCAAATGAGCAACTTTTGCTCTTTTATTTTGCTTCATTTCATTTTTCCTCAAACAAGCAAGCAATGACCCACAAGCATGGCAACACTTGCAATTCATTTTTGTTTATAATTATTTACACTAAACAAAAGGGATGCACTTGGCCGGATTGTGCAATCAAAGGGAAACAATTTCTTTCCTTGTATTACAAATTATAGTCCCACCATTTATTTGCTCATTTTCATTTATCTTTGATATGTTTATATTAAACAAATTAAAGCCTAACAATGTGTGAGTGATGGCCGAATTACACAAGAAGAAAAGGAAACAATTTCTATTTCTTGTATTTCACATATTGGCCTCGTTTATAAGAATTTGCCATGCTTCATTGTTTTCATTTGTTTATTTAATTAAATTAAATACAAATAAAACACATGCATAATAAAATAAACAATATTTGTTTGACTTAATTAAAATAATAATATCAAATATTATTATAAATAATATTTTATTTAATAAATAATTTAATGAATATAATAATAACCTTACTTGTCCAACAAGTAAGGTCATTTTAATAAATTTTAAATTAAACAATAAGTGGCCTATAATGTGCCATGTGTCATCATCATATTGGTCAATAAATATTGTTAACTAATTGATGTACTTAACTCTTAAGTCTTGACACATACACATCCTAAAAGATACTAAAGCAAATGTCCGGTCTATTGGAATTTACTAGATTGAACTATTCAATGCGGAACGCTGCCCCTGTGCACAATGAGTACATTTAATATTACTAGACTCTCTAAGTCCATACCTGATTTGTAAACGAAATTATTCTGTGACTCCATGAGCATCGGACGATACCCAACAACACATAATGATTAAACCATGAAAGGTCTCTTATATACGTGGAACTAAAGCATAGTGGATTACTCACAAGTCTACCATGGCACCCGCATCAAAGGACCACATACACTACTCAACCCGAGCGGACCTACCATTAAAGGCTTCATGGGAAGTCTACTGGGATCCTTGTTGAGCCTATTCAGTATTCAATCCTCACTGAATATCCGTATACCATACGAGCTTTCGGTAAGCTCATAATCAGCTAATAACAATCATTTAAACTATCTAAATATGGTCATGTACTGATCTATAAAGGGTTTCACTAACAAATTCACATCGGTGAATTAGACTATGAACATTATGTTTGAGAATACACGTGCATAATAATATTTTTTAGCACCTATTGCAACTCCTTATAATTATGTTATTTCTGATGTACTCTCGGATCTATGTCCCATTACAGACAAGGTCCCAACTCTAAGATTTTTTTGACTTTTATAATCTACTAACTCTTAGTAGTACTAACTATTAGCAATTATAATTCTTGACGTTGCTAACCTTTAGCGCTGGTCCAAACTCCTTTAAATTAAATTTGAACTCTTTCAGATCATATAATGTCTGTACCTTAACAAGTACAATGCTATTTAATTAATAAAATTAGTGATTTAATAAAATGTACTGTATAAATATTATAAAATAAAATATTTATATAAAATAGGATGTCACGTAAGCACAAATTTCAACAATAATAATCAACAAAAGCTAAAGAGTTAGAATCTTATCTGTAATGAAACAAAGACCTGAGAGTACACTAGTAATAATGTAGTTGCATGGAGTTACAATATGTGCTAAGAAATGTTATAATGCACGTCTATTCTCAAATATGATATTTCAAGTTTGATCCACCGATGCGAGTCTGTCAGTGGAACCTTTTATCATAGACTAGTGTATGACTATATCTGAAAGGTTCAGATAGTTATTCTTAGCTAACTATGGGCTTACCGGAAGTTCGTATAGCATACGGATATTCAGTAAGAACTGGATACTGAACGGGCTCAACGAGGATCCTATAAAGCTGTCAATGGTAGGTTTTCTTGAGTTGAGTAGTATGCGTAGTCCTTTGACCTAAGCGCTACAGTTAGCTTGTGAGGGATTCAATATACTTTGGTTCTACGTATGTTAGAGATCATTCATGGTCTGACTGCTAGGTATTACTGGGTAGAGTCCGATGCTCATAAAGTATAGTCTGCGCAGATATGGGATCCGCCAGCTCGCATGGGTGAGTTGTATATCCGGATGCTCCAAGACTATATTTTAGAAAGACTAATGACCATAAAAAATTGACCTAGGAAACGAGTTTTTCAAAGGGTTAAATAATATCGCAAAGTTGTTTGCGTATATATTATTTATCGAGATACGTGTCTGGAGATAAGTTCACAGATGAGAGTGTGAGGTTTTGACGGTGATGGTCTATATCCGTGCTCTTTCATAATATAAATGGCGGAAGAATTATACATATGCGTTATTACCTTAACTTGTATGGTTTAACGCGCTGATTTGTAATATCTGTGACATGTGCATGGAGTATCTATCATGGACTCACAGAATTGTTCCATTTGACTAATCGGGCGTGGACTTAGGGAGTTCCGTAATATAAAGTGTACTCGTTGTGCACTATGGTAGCGTACCAAGTTGAATATTTCAATCCAGTAAATTTCAGTAGACTGGACATTTGCTTTAGTATCCCTCAATATGTGCACGTGTTCAAAACTTAAGTGTTAAGTGTTGGGTTTTGTGCTCATGTGCCATCTCAATTTTGTATAAATATTATATTTTTATACTTATGCAATAATTAAATATTTCATTAAATTGCTAATTATTTCTAAAAAGATAAGATGCTTGTAATATTTTGGACATTATATTGATATGAATAAGTTCAGATCAGGTTTAAGGAGTTAGAATATGTCTGAAATAGGATAAATACCTGAGAATATACTAATAATGACATAGTTGCAAAGAATGTCAAGCATTGCTGGAAAATGTCATTGTGTAAGTATGTTCTCGAATTATAAGTTTTTGGTTTATTTCTACCAAAACAAGATCTATCGAGTGAATTAATTAATATACATCAGTGTATATCTATATCTAGATTGTCCAAATGGTTAATCTTAGCGGACCATAAATTTAGTGAAAACTCGTATAGATATACAAGTATTAAATGAGTAATAGATACTAAATAAGACTCAGTGAAGACCTCAAATGGATATCCCATAAAACCATCAATCGAGGATCTTCTCTAGTTGAGTAGTATTTGTAGTCCTTTGACCTGAGCACTACAGTGGATTTGTAAGTGATCCGCCATACATAAGTTCCATACATGTCAGAGACCTTTCATGGTCTGACCGCTGGGTGTCGCTAGGTATGATCCGATAGTTATGGAGTTCGATATGTGTAGACATGAGATCTGTCAGTTCATATGGGTGATTCAAATATCCAAATGCTCCAAGATTGTATTCTAAGAAGTCTTATGGCCATAAGTATTAAACCCGAAAAGAGTTTTCCGTGGTATAAACAATATCGCAAAGGAGTTTGAGGATATTATTTATCGAAATGCGAATCAAGGAGATAAGTTTATGGTTAAGCAATAAAAGACTTGACGGCATTGATCTATATCTCCGCTCTTCCAGAATATTAATGATGAAAGGATTGTAAGAAAATGAATTAACTTCAACTTGTATGGTTCAACTTTCCATTTTGTATTATCCATAGCGTGTGTATGTAGGGTATCGGTTATGGACTTACATAAATGTTTAGTGAGACAAAATGAGTGTAAATCTAGGGAGTCTCACTATATGAAGTGTACTCATTGCGCATCGGATTAAGTTGTTCAATCTGAATTTTTTTGAAAAATATGAATTTATTTTAGGGTCTCAAGGAATAGTTAAGGTTTAAGTGTTAAACTTAAAATTGTACCAAGTGAGATTTAACACTTTTATCTACCTAGTGTATGCTTCAAATTGTGCCAATAATTTGTGTGGATACTAAATTTGGTATTGGTGGACATAACTACAATTTAAATGAAATAATTATTATTTTATTTAAATTAAATTCGATCATTTATTTATTTTAAGGTCTCTCGAGAAATAGCTAAAGTTTAAGTGTTAAACTCAACATTGTGCCAAGTGAGACTTGACACTTTTATCTACCTAGTATATACTTCAAATTGTGTCAATAATTTATTATGGTACTAAATTAGACATTAATAGATATAACAATGAAACAATTGTTGTTTCATTACATAAATCAAGGCCATCAAATTTAACCAAATAAATTTGTTTCATTTGAATAATTAATATGTTGCCATACGTTACATTTTGATTAGATGAATCAAAATTAAATGCAAGTTGTTGCATAACTATTGGCCAAAAGAAAATAATAGATATCAAATTGAATTTGATTCAATTTGTAAAGTAATAGGTGGTAATAATTTTACCATTAATTACTTCATAATTTGGCCACCAAAGCAGCTCAACAATCGGCAAAATATAGAGCAGTTGTTGGCTATTTTGCTGTCGAGTCATTATAAATTACTTGTCAAAGTGGTTTTTTTTATTAGTCAAACAATAGTCAAGAATTGCCTATGTATATATGATGGTTGAGAGTTATATTTTGCATTAAAGTGAATTGCTTTATTTTAAAGAGGATAAAAGTTAACCTATACACTAAAAAAAATCCGAGAGAAAGAAATAAAAAACAGAAGTAAGAGTTGCTTCAAATAGTTTCGAAAAAAAAAATGAAATTACTAGTTTAGTTTAAAGAAGCCTATTATATTTTCAACTAGATTTGTTCACAAGCACGCTTTAAAAGTGAGTATCTTAATCTCATAATTATTATGAGATTAAATTGTATATTATTTTTGCTGTGTTGCATATGTGATATGTTATTATTAAATTATTTAATTATGTACACATTCACTCGTTGCACAGTATACATGCACTTAACACTCATATTAAGTACATCAATTAGTTAATAATAATTTTTTACCAATAGAATGATGACACGTGTCATATTGTAAGTTATTTATTGTTTGACTTACAAATTTTTAAAATTACCTTATTTGTTAGACAAGTAAAATTATTATTTTATTTATAAAAGTATTTTTTGAATAAAATAACAATAATACTATTTGATATTATTATTACAAGTCAATTAATTATATTTAATGCAATTGTTGCACGTTTTAATTTAATAAAAAATTTAAATGAAATAAATGAATGACTTACAAATTTTGTGAATTAAGATTTCACATGTTTGATTATTTAAATTGTTTAAATAATCATAAAAAATTTGCATTAGATGGCCGTGCATTAGTGGGGACCGAATTTAATTTCAAAATGAGTGAAATTATTTCATCAATTTGGTCATAAAATTCGGCCAAATGCATTCATGGTTTTGTTTTATTTATTTATTATAAGCAAGTAATAAAAACAGAGCAAAATGGGTTATGAGTAGTAAGTCATACATGTGGCCCATGTTTTGTCTACTAAGAGGGAAAACAATTGAAACAAATAAAAGGGCAAACTTGCTCATTTGGTGAAGAAGTGACACGGCCACAAGAGAAAGATATAAATCTTTTATTTTTTCAAAGTGTTTGAAGAGCTTTAAGTGTTGAGGGCATTGCTTTTTCTTCTATTCTTCTTCTTATTGGTTGACTATTTTACTAGTAACAATGAAATAAATTTTATTGTTTAGACGTTAAAGTAGAATAAACATCATTTATTGTATTATAGTAGTCTATAACTTAAGGTTAAGCTAATTATTTAAAAGTTAAACTAGGATTTAAAGTGTTAAATTATTTGTTGGAACAAACTATTATTTTAGCCTACCAAAACTCACCAAGTTGGATACTATAATTACAAACAAGTGAGCTTTAAGGCGAAAACTCCAACAATATAAATTCTAAAGGCTTGCCAAGACAATTCTCTACAAATTCTTGTAATTTCATTTATGAGATAGCATGAAAATTTTATTATATTTATCACATACAAAATTAGATTTTCGGACCTCCGCTATACATGAAATTGTATAAGATGCATGATTGTGTAATGATTAACACATCACCCAAGATTAATCAACTCTTTTCAATAGTCCCCATGCTCTACCAGTTAAAAATACGAGGAAAGCAATGACTACTGGGAATACCAATAACTTAATCACAAATCGTTATTGTCTTATAAATCTAAATTCGAAATAGTTAAAAAAACAATAAATTATTGTCAATAAAATAAATTATTAAGATCAATAATAATAAAAAAAATTATTATGCACCAAAAAGGCATACGAAAAATCTGTACATATTATATTTCTCTACCCATTCGAAGCAATAAATTTTATTATTTTTGCTAATTTCTGAAAGGTTGGCTCACTAAGTGACTCATATACTATGTTTTATGTATTGTTGCTCGATGAATGTTTATTGAACGTATTAAAATCATCTACTATACTTAGAACAAACTCTTGAATCTATCTACACTAGTCGCGTAAGATCAAAACACAATGAATAAAATAAAATAAACTTATTTTTATTGCATCTTTATCGTTGATTTGCTTTAAGTTCAAAGAAGTGAACCAAATATCAACAAACTTGTAAGTTAAATTCTTTATATCTAGAAAGAACGTCACCCATAAGTGATTACCTAATTTTTTTCTTAACTATTGGATGGACGGGTAATCTTCCATCTTAAATTTAGTAGTTACAATAAACTCTTTTTAGGAGAATTGAATGTACTTCTTGTCAATATAAAACTAAATCTTCTAATATAAATTGGCAATCTCCATCTCCCACAATAAAATTTCATCAACTAATATACTCAAAAAATAGATACTCTGCACATTTATGTATCTCCTCGTAAAGTCTCCTCAAACAATTTCTTTTGATTAGGTGTTAATTTTTGTATTATGAGTTTGAGAGCTCACATTTTTTAGTAACTCATAATCGATGCTCAAAAAAATTGAACATAAAAAATTCTATATTATTTGAAGACATTACTTGTAAAAATAAATAATAATTAAAATTAAAATAATAACTAAATAAACTAACATATTAAATAATTAACATTAAAACAATTGTTGATCATACAAGCATATTAAATAACCAAAATTAAATAAATTTAAAAAAATATACATATTAAATAATAATTTTTGGATACTAATAAATTATTTTCTTATAATTAATTAATTAAATTATTACATCATTTTTATTTGTTAAAATAAAAATAAAAATAATTTAAATAAATTATAATTAGCTTTTTAAATTTAATATATTTAATTATTTATTATTAAATAAATAAATAATAATTAGAATTAAAAAAAGTACACCATGTGGGTGCAACGTTGGCACCCGCTCATGGGCTTTGCTTCTATCTACGCGGCCGCCGTTTGCATTCCATTTTTACAAATTTAAATGTATTTTTAGCCGAATTTTAAGATAAAAGATGACCATAAATTTGTATAAATATCTTCAAATAAATAATAAATAAATTTTATGAATAATTTGAATTTAAAATTAACGTGAATTATATATTTAAAAATTTAAGTTCAAATATTGTAAAATATTATCTCTATTGTAATTAAATACCACAACATACGCGAAACCAATAAAATTTTCAAGAAGAAAAAAATTAAGAAGAATAAAAAAGTTAGACAAAACAAGAAAAAAAAAAAAAAGTAAGTTAGTATGCGGGAATTCTGCGTAAAATCCATGCAAAATAGGCGATTCAACTCGCGCCTAACATGTGCGAGGAATCAATTTGCGTTCTTAGGTGTGAATCAAAGCATGCGTCGTTTCTCGCGTGCGAAAGTAAAGTGTTTTTAAATTTATTTATTATTTTTTTTAGAAACTTAAATTTATTTTTTTATTCACCATTGATTCGCAAGGACTATTCTCACACGCGCAAATATCAGTGCGAATTAAAATATTAAAAAATAAATACACAAAATTAACTCGATCTTACTTTTTCCAATTGAGAAATGCTGGATTCAAGAGCTGCTTAGTTGATCGTCTTTGATCTCTAATTTCAAGAAACTCATCTGGTGCTTTGACAAATCCATCGACAAAGCCTTCAAGTCTATAGCTAGTTATAATTATTTACGTTTGAGATTTTCACAATAAAAAATTGTTACAATCAAGCTTGATTTGAGAAGGAAATACAAATGTAACAAAGGAGTTTTGATTTGCAGAGAATGAGGTCAAATTTGAAGAAGTTGCGATAGTTGAAAGGCTCTAATACCAAGGATTTGCATGTAAAATCATATCATATGCAATAAAAAATTAATTAAGAAAAATATTAGTTTTATTTTTCCTATTATCTTATATATCGATTAGGTTCTCAAATTTGTAAAACTATCTAATTGTTTCAGGAAGCTACCAAAACAGTACAGAGCAGCCACCGGCAGCAGTTTAGGCAAACACCAGCAGCAGTTCAGGAAGCTAACAAACACAAGCAGCAGAATCAGCAGCTGGGGCAAACACCGCCAGCAGCCGTAGTTCACCATACAAACACAGGTGAGGAAGAAGCAAGATCGGCCATTCCACCGGTCAATAACCCCCAGGTCAGATGATCATCTGCTGATCAAGAGAATTCTGAGCTGAAAACCAGGTGGAGGCATTGAATTTTGATGTTCAAGCAACCGGGTAGAAGTATTTATTACAATTATATGAATTAGATGAGTTTTAGGCTTTAAGCATATAAAAATATCAATTTGTACAAAGAGACCAAATATTGTGTTTCCAACCAATACCACAATTGATTATCTAAGTTCTCTAATGAAATATACTATCTGATTGACAGAAGTCCTTTTAAGTGTTTTGAATTTTAAAACAGTCCTTTAAATGTTTTGAATTTTAAAACATCTAAGGAACTATAATAGGGAAGCTTCCGAGTTACAATAATTTGAAGTTTTTATAAATTTATCACACGCGCAACCATTCACACCTACGAGAATGGTCAGTGCAAATGATTTTATCAAATTTGAATTTTTCAATCAAATTCAGATTTTTAAATTTTTCAAAAAAATTTAAATTAATTTTTTATAATTTTATTTTTTATTATTTTTTATAACCAATGACAATTGTATACATTTTACTTTGATTTGGCTACTACTTGGCTAAAAAAAGAAAATTACTTAAAGTAATAAACCATTTATAAAAAATTCCCAAAAAACAAACTTATAAAATTACAAACTGCCGAATCACAATTAATTAATTAATTAAATTGTAATTTTACTTAATCCTCCAAGAGATTTACATTAAAACCCCTACATCCATATTAGAACCAAAGAAAGAAAAATAAGCACTATGTCATTGTCTTTGTCATCGTCATCAATTCATCTTCCCACCCACTTTCCTCTCTCTCTCCACTTTTATTTGTCACGTTGACTCAAAACCAATCCTCCTACACCAGCAGGGACCACGTTCTCCTGCATCGCGGATTGATCATGACGGTGCTCCCCTTCGTACGTCACAATCAACATCGTCGGATCATCTGGTGCCCTCTCCACGTGTTTCCTCGCGGGGCACCCTCTCATCGTACTGCACTTATAATAACCACTGTACCAATATAATTAAAACAACATCATAAGCAACCGCGTTTTTTATAATCAAGATCAATCGAAAATCAACGTTTAGATATGAAGGGACTGAATAGTTACCGTGGGTATGGGGATCCCTTGATCGGCTTTTGACCGTACTTCCTCCAAGAATACTCATCTGGCGGAATATCGGCAATTTTGGGACTAATCGCCGGCACTCTAATCGTTTTCTTCACCCGATTTTTCCTGCAATTATAAAAAAAGCCGTCGATAAATTATTTCCAATAATTAACTAAATGTGTAATTAGTTAATTAAGTATTTTGCGTGTCACTATTATGCGCCAGAAGAGCTATTATGCGCCGTGCGCGTTCTGCGCATAAAGTCAAAATCAACAAAACAAAGTCCAACACACTAGAAAATGACAAAAAATTTTAATTCCCAACTTTTATTGTCATTGTCACGCGTGCCCTGCCCATTAATAAACCCAGCTCGTTGACCTACGACTCAACCGATTCACTCAGATCGGACCGAGTCGACTCATCCAACTAGACCGATTATCGAACGATAAAATCACGAAGAATTTAACTACTAAAATCTGATTTTTCTAGAGATGATCTATATTCTAGATGTACAACTATGAGTCAACTGAGTCAAAATATAAAACGTATAACTATGCGAAAAAGCGCCGAAGATGAATTGGACACCATGTACCTTCTCTTGGAGCAATGGCACTTGCTGCTGCCGGAGATGGAGATGGAGCCGGAGAATTTTCCGGAGAGATCATCGGAGTGTTCGTGGTGGTCGTGGCATCTTTTCTTGTACGGCTGCGCAGCAAGCGGAGGCTTTCCACCAGAAACAGCCGGAGCTGCAGGTGGCAAGAAGATCGAAGAACCACCTTGTTTCCCGTTCGAAACGCTGCCGTCTCCGGTGATCGCGGAGGACATGAAGGATGAGTTCGATGACATGCAGAAGCTCTCTTTTGAGAACTCGAGCTCAGTACTCTTAACATTTGTGCTGAACAGATTAGGTTTTGTAAGATTGGGTTTTGTAAAGTCAAGAGTCAAACTCTGCGGCGGCGCCTGGACGTAACTCGCAGGATGTGGAACCACGGTCGCCGGATTTACCGGATTAGGAGTTAGGGTTAGAGTTTGAGTTTGAGAGGCGGAGAGAGAGGCCGCTGCCGCTGATGAAGAAGAGGATGAAGGGGAGGAGTGAATCGGTCCGCGACGGAACCGGGCGTGGCCGGTTCGGTTGAGGAGAGAAATAACTTTCTTAAACTTTGAAACGGTGAGATCAGTGAGGTCAGTACAGTCGACGTGATTCGACGATTGTTGATTAGACATGAGGCGGATCAGGTGCTCCATGCTCTTCAGCCCTTGCTGTGCGGCTTCTTGTATCGCCATCTGATCGTCCATCATATTCCTCGGAAATCCCATCATGTCCACCGCCATGATGTTTTATATTTTATCAAATTTGAGTAAAAAAAGATTTTATTGAAAGCTCAAGAGCTCATGCGACGAACCCTTTGGAAGTCTAAAGCTTGGAAGGGTTCTGTGAGTACTGAGTAAGGAGAAGAAGGTGAAGGGATGCGGAAGATATAAGGAGATGGGGTGACCGGATGACCGGGTGAAAGAGATTGGGGGATTTTGGTCAAACCAGGGTTCTTAATCCAACGTCCCAGATTGGTTTGAAAATTTCAATGGCGATTAAACAAATCAGAGGTTTGGCCTTGTATGTCTGGAAATCTTTGTAAGTAGTGCGTGGCGGGACCCACCTGTGAATAAAAGTATTTACGGGGTCTTAGAAGTGCTTCCGGTTTTGAATTTTCGCTTCGTTTGACGAAGCTACAATTCTAGAAAGCAGTCACCGGAATTTATAAAATACACGTTAATATAATAAATAAATAACTTATTATAAGCTAATTAATTTTATATTTGCAACTGGAGATTTTTAATTTTTTTTTAAAAAAAAAGCAGTAGCAGGAATTTATACACATTAATATAATAGTTTTTTAAATTTTGAATAAAATAAATTTAACCATACAAGGAGTCTTTGTTGGGTATTTAAAAATTAAGAAAGTGTGATGATAAATTAGATTATACCTTGTGGTTTGATTGTCTTTTAATTAAAAAAAAAATAGATATGAGTGTTTAAAAAAAAAAAAAAAAGATGTTAAAATAACAAAGGGGCCGGGGCACTGTGGGAGTTCAAGACGTAAAAGTGGGGATCACGAGGAGTCATCACCTTTAACTGTTGACCAAATTTCGCTTCAAAGTGACCGGATATTGCCTGTGAGTCCCATTGGACCGTCCGATTTATTCCAAACAATCCAACGGTTGCACTGTGCCTTAGAGGGTTGACCACAACTTTTATTAATTTAAGGAAAGTCCTATTGGAGTACGATGATTAAAGATTTAACACGTGGCATACACTTTTATGGGACCTACTTGCAGTAAATTGATACTTTCCTATTTTCATTAGGGCTTGCTAAATTCTAATTTTGACTTCACAATTAGTAATTAGTCAATATTTTTCCTTGACTAACACTTGCACATTTACCTTCGAATTAAAGAGAAATTTTAGCTAAAACAAAAATATTATTTTATAAGAATATTAATTTATTTTTAATAGTGCATTGTATATAGCTATCATTTACATATATAGTAATAATTATAAAGATAATCTCAAATCAAGATATGATTTTTTACCGAGATCTTTTAAGATTCTTATTTTGACTTTGTCTCTATATTATATATATATATAACACAATATTTTTGATATAATTTTATCAATAATTAAATTATCGTGCAAAAAATATAATAGTATAAAACCCGCCCCATGTTTTATTATTTGTCAACAAATTTCACCAGATCAAATGTTAGATCATTGAATTATTGTGTAAAAATTATAGTGTTATAGAACCCGTCCCTATATATTATTATTTGTCAACGAATTGACCTAATCAGGTGTTATGCCCGGCTGGCAGCCACTTGATTGATCATTTAAATTTTATACTTTTCCATTCTAATAAACAAATTAATATTATTTCTATTATTATTATAAGCAAATTTCTAGAAGTTGAAAGGTGGAAGTATGAAACTAGTTAGTCGTGGTCCTTTAGACATTAATAATGTTTATTCTTATGTTAATATTTGTTTGAAAAGAAGTTAAATTAAAATAATCAAGGATTATAATTTATTAAGCAACTTGAAAGTTGGACCTAACTACTTTTAAAAAGTATGACTTTAGGCTCATTAGACAAACTTGTAGAATAAAATTTGATCATGCCTTGTTTGACTTTTCTCACAATGTCATAGAAAAAAATCGCAATTTGATATGATTTGACAAACAACATATTCGCAGGCAGATTTGATTCTTTGTTGTAGGATATATTAGATAGTCAATAAATCATAAATGTTTTGAATATATAAAAAAAAAACTCCTATTGTTAGTAATTTTGGGTGTAATTTAATATGTTAATCGCTATTATTAAGGTAAAAAAAGGTTGATTGTAACTTTGATTAAAAAAAGTTAATAAATAATAAAAATAAACTAAAATTTGAGTGTTCAAAATATATGCACGTATACGGGTAATATTTTTTACATAAATTTGTGTAAACAAAAATATTTGTAGTGCATTAATAAAGTTAAAATGGTTAGTTATAATTAAAAATATATAAAATCAATTAATATTATTAATAAAAATGTTCTTTTATATAACTGATTAAATCATTTCATTTTGAGTTTAATTTGTTGACAATATCTCCTGAAGATTTCTTTGAATCTATGACATTGAATTTGGCATATCTTAATGGATATAGCATTGTTCTCATGTTTTGATAAAGGAGTAAAAATATATCAAATACCAAAGGTTTTGATTCTTGTTATATTCTTATTAAATAAATAAAAAAAGCAACAAATAAGAATATGATCCCTTTGAAATTTCTTTTCTTGATTTTTCAAGAAAGTCAACACATTATAGAAAAAAAGAAAAAGTGTGGAGCATTTTTGACAATTTCATTGTTAATGCTTTATTATCTGTCAACATTTGATGCCTAACCAAGTGCCAACTCATAGACATTAATACAAGTTAGGTCGTGTTTGTATTAAAGTCCAACACTAACCCACATGAGAAGAAAATTAGTAATTTATAGATTTGCTATATATAAGAGGTAATAATATTTGAGTCCCTAGTTTTTAATAATATATTAAGTAAGGACATAGTTTATTTATTGTTTCAAATGGGTTGCTAATCCTAGTGATATAATCAAAATACAACAATTAAGGCATGCGTTGTTAGAATTTATTTGATATAAAAGTATTATTGTTTTGTTTTCACATAAAAACACTACCGGTGTGGTTTGATATGTTTAGTTTTAGGTCAATTCAGTTAAAAATCGACTTTAAATTAAACTTATTATTTTATAAAAAGTAAAATTCAATCGAGTCGAATTAGTTCGATTCTTGATTTTTGTCAAAATTTTATAATTCTTATCTTTTTTTAACTTTTGAATTAAATTATTGATTATTTCAAAATAATAGCCAAATTTGAATTCAAATTAAAATCGAACCGAATTAACTCAATTTATCTCGGTTCACTCGTACCCACCCCTACATTATGAAATGATAGCAAGTTAGTGTTTGATAAACACTTAACTTTTGAGGGAAAATAACATTCGGTTAACACCCTAAGTATTGTGCTTTAAAATTATAAAACAAGCACCCTTGTACCAAGGTAACTTATATGTTGTTATGGTGGCCAAAATTCAATATTATAAGGTATATTGGTCATTTTCAGAAGGGTTTATTTAAGGGCTTAATCGATGCAAATGTAAAAAACATGTCTTCGTTTTAATATATCAAGAAATTCAGAGATCTATGTGTTATTATCCGACAAGATTTAAATCTAAACAAATCCTCAAACTTTAAGTGAGTGTAGCCAATAATTTATAAACAATTTGATTGAGTGGATGGGTGGAGATGGTTCTCAACAATTTCACAAACTATCAAAATATAAAATTAGGTTCATCCTCTCCAAACAATAGAAGCAAATGTGTATTTGCTTAATTTTTTTTTTTGGGTTAAAATATTGACCAAATTGTACATATAACATATTTTAATCTCAGTGTGTAGCAACTAAGCTACAGCTTGGAGGATCTGGTTTGATGATTTGATTCTTTGTTAATAGAATTATTAATTGCCCATTAAAACAAAGCACAAGATTCGTATAAAAGCATTATGTGTTTCTCAACCCCTCATACTTTAATGTAGTGCTTATTAAATTAATAATTTACCATCATGGCATTGTTAGGAATTGAACATAAAAAATAAAACAAAATTACGTGCTTTGAAACTTTATGAAAGTTGACTTTAAACTTCATGCATATCTTGTAATATTATTTATAATTTTATTAGTGCATGTTGCAGAGAACTACCATTCAAGTACTCACTTGAAAACCACATGACATGGTCCTTCTTTGTGTTCCCCGAAAACATTTTTCTATAAAAATAATCACTTCATACTTATTTTTCATAAAAAAAATTAAATGATAAAAAATAAGTTTTATAACAATTTGAAAACATAAATAGATAAACAAATTATTTAAATGAAAATTGCTCCCGCAGAATTTCGAGATTGAATTTTTTTTTTTTAATTATAAACATTACATCAAATCTGTCTTCTTTTTTATTATTGACATTATATCAAATTAAAGAACAATTAAATTGGGATAGAACTTAAAACCCCGCAAAGAGGAAAAAGAAAGCCCCTATTATACGGGATGAAAGTTCCAATTATAAAAAGGGAATTAACTAGATAATAATTGAATCAAAACAAAATTTAAATACCTATAAGGGAAAAGTCCATATTAGAAGGGTGAGACTAACTAAAGAGTAATTGAGCTAGGATAAAATTTAAATTCTCACAATATTACAAAGTAATTGAACTGAGATAAGACTCAGACTCCTATAAAGAATAAAAAAAACCCTATTATGAGATGGTTGTTAGAATATGTTGATTTAAAATTAAGTTTGAGTTTGATTTTGCATTGAAAATTAATAAAGAATGGATACAAAGTCGAGTATGTATTATATATACAAAAAATTGATAAAAATGAAGAGTTGAAACCAAGGAGAGATAAGAAAGTGCAAGATGATACATTCTCCAAGCCTTGGTATTGAGGGCTCCACTTTTAGAAAAGTTTATTTTTTATTCGTCTTGATTTATTTGAATCGATTTTGAGTTTATTAAACACGTGAACTCATATTCTAATAAAAAATATGATTTATAAGGACATTTTAGAGTATGTATAAACAAATATAAAACCCATTAATGCATCAATAAATGAGAAAATATAGAGGTAAGATAACTTTAGGGAGCTATGTGCACGAAATGGTGCAATTAGAGTGCTTGAGTGCTAAGCTTGCGATATAATACTAATAAATTATTTGTGAGAGCTCGTATATTAATATACTCTTAAAGAGTCACTTATTGTAGACCTTTGTAATATTGAATTATTTGTAAACTTAATAAAATAATATAGAATATTGCGATCCATCGTGGATATAAGCATCTATTGTCAAATTATATAAATTATTGTGCGATGTGTATGGGATAGTTTATCTTTATTCCTTTATTTATCTTTTCTATTCTTATTTTATTTATGAGCAAAGTAGTTTGCAAAAGCACTTAGGGTGTTAAACTATCAAATAACGCATAAAATTTCAATAAATTGTATCAAATATAAGGTTGATGTTGATACCTAAGTGATATCATATTTGAAAGTTTAAGTTGATTTTTTTAATAAAATAAAATAAGAAAATCCCCTTTATAAGAAGAGAATTATTATAATACATTGACATTCGTTAGGGCGTAGATCATTGACGTTAAATTAGGGAGGTACACTAAATCGAGTGCTTATCGTTGAGGTAAACAGTCAAATATAGGGATCAAAGTTTTTATTACTACTAAAATTTGTTGGTCTCTACTAATATCTTTTTGTACAAACAAATAAAACAATTAAAAAAAATAAAACATAAATAAAGAGAAATACACCAATTTACAACGCGAAAATTTTACATATAAATTCTTAAATTGAAAAAAAGTCACAACCTTCAAACATAACAAGGAAAAAAATAAAAATAAAAGTACCGTAGAAAAATTGTTACAACCATACTTTTTAAGAGTTTCCTCTCAAATTCAAAGTCCCGTTACATTTGGAATCTTTTATCTATCATTAAATAACATACAACTCTCTAAATTCGCAATCAATACAAGTTTATATGTGTTGAAAGCATAAGC
The DNA here is from genome assembly GCA_946807835.1 of Ailanthus altissimus. NCBI lineage: Eukaryota > Viridiplantae > Streptophyta > Magnoliopsida > Sapindales > Simaroubaceae > Ailanthus > Ailanthus altissimus. Next base: position 34,055,134 of record OX327686.1, on the reverse strand, counting down.
AATAAACCCAAGTATATAATATAATAATCAATTAATTAAGAATAATATAAAGAGATCAGATGGAAGAAAACACATCGAAATTACATGGTTTTACAACTTACCTACGTTCACGATAGATCAATATTTTACTATTTTATTATTGAATCATAATGCACTCACAAAAGCATGCATTTTATAAGAAATAACTCAATAACTCATAAAGAACATAATTCTCTTTTGTAAATTATGAGTTTATCTCACTAAAAATTACTAAACTCATAAGGATTACAAATATTACTATTATTTTACAAAGATCACAAAGACATTATCAAGATGCGTTTACAAACTATTAAAGAGTCTTTATATAAGTTTTATGACGACCTAATTTAACTCTAAAATGAGTGGGAGTCGAAATAGAGAGTCTTTTAGCACTTAGAAAATAGTTAAAATCAGAAAATACTGTTTCTCACACCAGTGTTACGGCGCTGCCTCAATCATACTCAGCCCTACGGTGTTGGTCTCCTGTTGCCGCGGTGCTATAACTTTTTCTTGCGAATGCCACGGTGTTGCATCTTGGGCATTGTGCCCAAGCCTGGGCATCGACGCATTCTCTTTTCACATTTTTTCACATTTGTCTTACTTCCTTGCGTACCTAATACACTTAATTTGTTCCTAAAATCATATTACAATAATTTTTAATCAACTTTCACAAACTTAACACTTTGAAATTTACTCTCCTTTTATCTCTTAAATAACTTACATTTTAAGTTACTTTTATTTAAAATAAAATGAGTTATTTAAAAGTGAATAGAGTACTCTTTCAACAATAATCGTGTACATTATCTGAGCATGTATTTACTATTTAAATGAATAAAGGGTTAAAGGTGGACACATTCATTTTTTATTTAGTTTGATTTAGAATTGAATTGAAACTAAATCAAAATAGAATTGGTTGGTTTAAACACTAAAACTTGAATTAATTTAATACAATTTTTGATTTTTTTTTTAATTTTAATATGTTTTCAGCATATATATCTTTTTGCTTTGAACCAACTTGATTTGAAATTCAATTAATCAATTCTAAAAAAATAGAACCGATCAAGAACCGACCTTGAACCTATTAATTCAATTCAATCAGTTTTATTTTTTATTCACCCCTAAACAATGCTATAAAAGTAGTTGTCACTATTTTTAAACTGTAAATGGATTTTTATAGAAGTAGATATTTACCCCATTATAATCCAAGATTTTGGCGTCTCTTTGTCAAATTCTTTTATTCTGAGTTGGTCTAAATGAATTTTTGACTAAGAAAATATCAGTGCTAATAAAGAAGAAATGATGTCCATGAAATTGATTTAGATAATTGCCCAAACATAAACATGAACATCGCTCTCTACATCATAATTACCCACAACATGTGAAGCGATTTGCAGCATATTGAACTCGTTTCCGAAAATAGACTCAAAACTAACTGACATTTGACTTTTATGAACGTTGACGCAGGGCCATTCACGTGCCTGTGCACTAAAGAAATGTGATTTTATTGGTTGATTCTGATCGGTGGGTGACAAGTAGGTATCTAAATTATGGCCTAAATTGACTGTAGACTTTTCTCGAACATCTTCGAAACAATCAAATAAAAAAAGGAAAAAGAAAAAACAAAAATATGCCTCACAATTGAGAAATTATCCTATTTCACCACTATTTTTGGCTGAAATATTTTTTTAACCAAAATTAAATATTTTAATTTTTATTAATCAAATATATGTTATGTGAACTATTTTATCTTCAATTATAATTTTATTTTATTGAAAAACTTAATTTAATTATTTATTCTAAATTATATTTAGTAAATAAAATATTATTTTTAAATATAAAAAAAAATTATCTCTTGCCATTTTCACTAAATCTCTCTCGACACTCTAAATTTATTATCGAATTTTGTCATAACCGAATTTGTTATACAATTTATAAATCGGTTTGAAACAGATAATACTTATAAAAAATAAAAGTTAAATAAAAATTGTGAAGTTTAAAAAATTAAAAATAAACTAAAAATTGGTGAGTTTTTTAAAAATAGAATTTTAATTAAAAAAATAAATAAATAAATTATTAATATATTTATTTTTAATAAATATTATTATAATTTATTAAAAAAGAAAAATATTTAATTCTATAACGCACGTTACAGCTCACACTACATGCTGGCAAAGGGCAAGCTTTGCCATTTTTTTGTTTTTTTATAAAAAAATAAAATAATTAATAAAAAATAAATTTTCTTCTTTCTTTTTTCTATTAAATTAATTAAAAAATAAATTTATTTAAAAATTATAAAAATTAAGAATTAAATAATATAAAATTTTGTAAAAAATAAATAATTTTATTTAAATTATTTAAAATTAATAAAACAATTATTATAAAAATAAATATTAAAAATAAAAATCACACATTTATTTTTTATTTTTAATTAATTATAACTTAAAAAATCACACATTTATTTTTTTATTTTTTAATTAATTATTTTTATAATTAATTTATAACACAAAAGAAAAAAGAAAAAAATTAATTTATTTAAACTTGTATTTTTTTTCCTTTTTTACTTAGAATAATATTTTTTAAATTACATTAAATATAATTATTATTTATAAAAAATAAAAATCAAAAGAAAAAACATGTTTATTTTAAAATTTATTTGTAATTAATTATTATTTTTATTAATTTATAACTTAAAAAAAAATAAAGGTGCTCTTTGCCTTGGTGATTTGCTAGTGCAAAGCACCAGGCAAAGCGCCAGACGTGCTAGCACGGGCAAAAAATATATTTATTTTTGTAAATTATACAAATAAGTGTGCACCTTACACATGCATAGTTTTTTTTTTTTTTTAATTTTTAAAATTTATTTATATAATAATTATATTATTAATTTTAAATAATTTAAATAAAAAAATCTATTTCAATTTTTTTAAATTATTTAAATTTTCATAAATTTTAAATTAAATTAAATTTTTATTAATTTAATAAAAAAAGAAAAAATTATTTTTAATTTATTAATTTATTTTTTAATAAAAAAGCAAAAAAGCAAAAAATAAATAAAAAATGGCAAAGCCTCTCAAAGCTTTGTCTTTTGCCAGCGTGTAGCGTGGGTTGTAGTGAGCGCTACAGCACGTGTCACAACATTAAACTTATTTTTTTTCTTTTTTATAAATTATAATAATATTTATTTAAAAAATAAATAAATTAAAATAATAAATAACTAATTTATTCTTTTAATTAAAATTTTATTTTTAAAAATTTACCAAATTTTGGCATTTTTTCAATTTTTTAAATTTTACCGTCTTTATTTCATTTTTATTCTTCAAGTATTATACGTTTCAAACAGATCTAAGAATTGTGTGATAAAATTTGATTATAATAATATTCGATGATGAATTTAGAGTGTCGAGAGAGATAGAGTAAAAATAACAAGAGAGAGTTCTTTTTTTATTTAATTTTATTTTTATTTAAAAATAATATTTTATTTATTAAATATATTTTAGAATAAATAATAAAATTGAATTAAATAATAAATAATTAAATTTTCCAATAAAAAAATAAAATTAATTAATTAAATAAAAATAAAATTATAATTAAAGATAAAATAATTCAATATATTTAGTTAATAAAAATTAAAATATTTGAATTAGTAGTATCCCAGCCAAAAATAATGGTCGGGACAATTTCCCAATTTTATAATAATGGGCGCCATCGGGAGTCGTGACAGAATCTGATTCTTTTTCCTTTCAAGATAAAAAGGTTAAATATATAAATATATTATTGAAATATTTTGAAGCCAAACTCAAATTTAATTGTCGATGTGACGTGGCTAACATGGGCTGGGCGCCATTGTTTTGGGCGTTGTCAAAATCGCATGGCCTTTTGCAATTTAAGCCCGGACCGTTCGTGGTCTACCAACATTGGATCGTATTCATTCTAAGTACATCTACAAGAAAATATAACGTGGGTGAAGTTAGACATAAATTTGGGGCTGGTAATTTCTGTGCAATTCAATAAGCCATGACCCACATTTAGTAGACTAAATGGGCTTCTTGTTACGGGTTAGATCCATTTTATGATAGTAAATGTAAAAAAGTTACTAATTACTAATAACAAGCGAAGTAAAAAATAAAAAATAAAAATTGGTGTTTGCTTAAACTATTCGGCGTTTCGCCAGTAGACGAAAACGAAGTTCGCGTCAGATCTAAGAAAAATAACACGCAAATCACATATTTTTTTTTAATTTTAATTTTTGGTTTTAATTTTTAATCAGGTGTAGATCGAAGCCAAATCTGAGGTTGAAGGTATGCTCTCTTTTCTCTTTCTTCTATCAAACTGTTGCCACGGTTTCTGGAATCAAATTCGTTTTCGTGTTCGTTGTTGTTTTGGTTTAGATTAGTCTATTCGGCTAGTTAATGGTTGTTTGAAAATTTTAATAGGTTTATGTGAGGAGTGAGTATTTAGTTTAATTGATTAATTGTATTGTGTTGTTTGTTTGGGGCATGGATTAAGAGAGGGAGGATCTAATGGTGAAGCAGAACTTGGGGGTGCAAGTGATTTTTTCTTGAGTTGAGTTACAGTGAGGTCCGTAAACAAAGTGGATCGGATTGGATGGACAAGAACAAGAACCGTACCGATCTGCTCGCTGCTGGCCGTAAAAAGGTTTTCCATTTTGCTTTCTTATTTTTTTTATGTTGATTCTACACCGTTTTGAATAATTTTCAAGTTAGGGAGCTTTACTTCTCTCGTTTGGTCGCTGAGAAATTGTTTCATTTTTTATGTTTAGTTTGTAAATTAATGAAAAAGAGGTTGTCTATTAGTTGCGTAATTGGAACAAAACAGTACATGATTACCGAGTTTGTTTAAATTAAGAATTTAGGGTTTTTGGTTTGTTACAAAAACTTTTTGATTGGACTTGCTTTAAAAATCGTTTTGTGAAAGTGGAAAGCCAGACTGGTAGTATCTTATGTTGGAAGGACTTACATTTTAGATATCTCAGCAACTGCTATAGAGAAGGAAAGGTTTGTCATTGTATGTTTGTGATTTTAACTTTTAGTTATGTATTGCCAGCTTCAACAATTTCGTCAGAAGAAGGATGGTAAGGGTGGTAGCGGCCAAGGGAAATCCTCTAAGAAGTCGAGTAAATCTGAGCAGCATGAATCTGATGTTGATGATGGTTCTGCAAAACCGACATTACTGTCACTTCCTGAAGGGGAAGGTGCTTCTCTTGTTGATTCGTCTCTGAGAGTTGTGGATTCAAGTTCAAAGGAGAATTCAGTAGTTCCTGAGATTGATGTTGCAGCTGTTGATTCATTGTCGGCGCCCGTTACATCTGAGTCAGGCAGAGTTGAAATGTCTTTGGTTCATGATGCTGAATTGCCAACACAAGAACCAGGTGCTGGTGATGTTGCTTCCTTAGTCCCTAATGAAGGGGAAAGGACTCAGAATGTTGATGCTGAGGGAGAGATAGCAACGTCTTCAGCAACTATAGGTATCCCAATTTTAGATGGGGAAACCAAGGATGCTGATATGTCTGTAGTTGCTGATTTGACAATGCCATCCACATTAAATGATACTGCCAAGGTGGGGATAGTTACAGTTGAAATGGATAATGCAAATAGGAGGTTGGGGCTGGAGTCAATGCCTCTGCAAGAAGTTGTTCCTGATACGTCCTTGATTCAAGAAAGGGGATATCAGGTAACAGATGTAGGTTGTGCTCTCCTCTTGATTCTTACTTTCCATTTCTGTTGCATTTTTTGTTTGTTAGGGAAATCAATGGGCAAATTGGGACATCTGTTGTATGGATTTCATGTATAATTAAATTCTCATTTGTTGCTGGGTAGGGGCGATGCAGGAAGCTGATGGTTTGGGTTTGAAGCAATACAATAGAAGCAGTGAACCGGAGATTGAGGAAGATGAGAAGTCCATTTTGCCTGAGCTCAGTGGCAGTGCTGCAACTATTGAAGAATCAGCTTCAGGAGTGACTGCTGTGTATGGGAGAACACATGAAGAAAGGCCAAAGAACAATGTGGAAGAGATGCCTGCATCTATGGATGCTGCCAACATGTCAGATGGGTCTGCCACTGCTGCCCTTGATTTACGTGAAGCAGGTGGTATTTCGGCTGTTAGTCATCAAGTGACAAATCAGCTGACAGATGAAGTGGCAGGTTTGCTTAAAGAAGAAAAATCATACGTCCTTCTTACCAGTGGAAATGACTTGTACAAAGGTGTTCTAACTGATACGGAGAATTTGATGGTTGCAGAATTGGGTAATCAGCAGTATATGCCAGAGGGTAAAACTCAAGGAAGATCTCTTAAAAAAGAAGTGGCAAGTTCATCTGTGGTAACTGTGTCTTCTCTTGGAGATGGGTGCTCAATCAGCCTTTTGCAGCTCAAGGAGATTGTGAGGGAGCTTGGTGAGGATGAGTTTAAGTCTCTACTCCATTCAAGAGGATCCGTTTCTGATGCAGAGATGGGGACTGATAGTTTGATCCAACCCAAGTATGCTGCCCAAGATTTGTTTGAGAGACTGAAAGAAGAGTTATATCTTACAAATTTTATAAAAGACATCTTTCACGTGCAACTTATGGAAATGTCTGACCTGCAAATGGAATTTGATCACCAACATCACCAGTTGGTTGATGAAATATCTTTGCTTCGAGCTTCCTTCAATGAAGTTCAAGTGAAGAGAGAATGCCTGGCTGAAGAGCTTGCCCATTGCAGGTCTGAACTCCAGGCTGTTGCTAGCAGGAGGGAGGAGCTTGAAGACCTAGTTCATTCAGTGAAGACTGAGGCTCAGGAGTTTTCTGCTAGGGCGCACGAATTGCAGATTAGCCTTGAAAGATCACTAGGGGATTTATCAAGCCTGTCAATGGAGTTAGCTGACTGCAAGGGTTTGGTTGCTTCTTTACAGGTGGAGAATGAGAACTTAAGTGGGATTCTGGCTTCAGTGACAGAGGATAGAAGGAAACTTGTAGAGGAAAAAGAATTTTCTATCCGCGAGAATGAGCAGTTGTCTTTGGAATTAACTGACTGCAGGAGTTTGATAGCAGCTCTGCAGGTAGAGAATTCGAACTCAAGCCAGACTGTTGCTCTACTAACAGAGGAGAAAAAGAAGCTTGAAGAAGAAAAGGACTCTCTTGTAGGTGAGAATGAGAAATTGTCTATGGAATTGAATGACTGTATGGGTTTGATGGCAGCTCTACGGGATGAAAATGCTGAATTAAAGGGGAGCCTTGCTTTGGTTACAGAGGAGAGAAAGAAGCTCGAAGAAGAAAAGAAGTCTCTAGCCGGTGAGAATGAAAAAATGTCTATCAATCTGACTGACTCTAAGAGTTTGGTGGCAGCTTTACAGGGTGTAAATGCTGAATTAAATGGGAGCCTTTCTTTGGTAACAGAGATGAGAAAGAAGCTTGAAGAAGAAAGGGAATCTCTTGCCTTTGAGATTGAGAAAATATCCGTGGAATTGGCTGACTGTAAGTGTTTAGTTGCAGCTCTACAGGGTGAGAATGCAAATTTAAATGAGAGCCTTGCGTTATCAATTGAGGAGAGGAAGAAGCTTGAGGGAGACAAGAAATTTTTTGTCCGAGAGAATGAGAGACTCTCTAATGAGCTTCTTGTTTCTCAAAAGAAATTTGCTACAGAAAATGGGGAATGCATGCAAGATGGTGGCATTTCCTCTCCTATACTGGAAAAGCCATCGTCTGATGGACCTGCTGCAGGGCCATCACTTGAGCTGCAGGAAGTCATTGATGATTCTATTGTGTTGGCGGCCTCAAAAGGACACTTGGAGGAGGCAGAAAAAATATTGCAGAACCTGGACAAAGCCATTGAACGGATGCACTCTGAGTCAACATCCTTTAACAAGTCTGGTGGTAAATTACCTTCACCTGGTGTATCCAGACTGATTCAAGCTTTTGAGTCAAAGGTGCAACACGATGAACCCGAGACGGAGGATAAGGGTTTGACAGAAGATCTATCCCTAGCAGATCCATTTAGGTCAACAAAAGAGCAAATGGAAAAATTGAGGGGAGTGCTTCAGCAGTTGTATTTGGATGCTGAGAATGCTAAAGAGGAGCTTAGAAAAATTTCTAGTGTCACAGTCAGGAAGCTCAAGGTTGAATATGAAGCTTTGAAGGAGCACAGTGGCAATTTGGAAGCAACAAACATTGAGCTTGGAGTTCTGTATGAAGCTGTAAGGCAACATGCACGTGGACTTGAAGCAATGAATGTTGAGCTTCAGCATCTATTTGAAGATTTAAAACAACAAGACCTTACTCTGAAAGCAGAATATCTTAAAGCCAGTGAAAAAGCAAGTGAGTACCAATCAAGAGTTAGTGAATTGCTGACTCAGTTGAATGATTTACAGCAAAGTTCAGACGAGAAGACTTCAATGCTGGAATGTCAAGTAGAAAGTTTGCAGAAGGAAGCATCTGAGAGGACATTGATGCTTGAACAAGATTGGAAGTCTACTATTACTCAAATCGTTAGAACAGTGGAAAGGCTTGATGAATATAATGGCAGAGTATCCACCTTGCCCGTCTCAGCTAACAATGATGATGGCTCAGATGCTAAAAGTCGGATTGCTGCTTCCGTAAATTCCACGATCAAGGTGATTGAGGATCTTCAGGAGAAACTAGAAACTGCTTGTGCAGACAATGAAAGAGTTAGTAGTTCATACAAAGAAGTGAATGAGAGATTCAATGATTTGCTCAAAAAGAGTGAATCGGCTTCTGTGATGTTGCATACAATATATGATGATCTGAAGAAACTTGTAACTGATTCATGTGGGTCTATAGATGATGAACCACAGGTGAATGTCGAAGATGGGGTCCTATCTGATCCCATTGACTACATCAAATATAAGACCATTTTTGAGGAACTGGAAAAATTTCTGAGTGAGAGACTGCAGCTCCAATCTTTAAGCCATGAACTTAAGTCAGAGTTGATTAGTAGAACAAATGATATTGAGGAATTCAACAGAAGATGCCTTGATTCCAATGGCATTCAGAAGTTAATAGAAGAGGTTGAGAGTGTAGTAAAACTGGAAAATGCTGAGACTGACTCGAATAAAATGCCTCATTCACACCTTGAATCATTGGTGTCTACACTTGTTCAGAAGTACAAAGAGGCTGGTGAGCGGGCAAGTTCATCAAGGGAAGAGTTTGGATCTTTGGTGATGCAATTGACAGAAGTGCAGGAAACAACATACCAGTTAAGCGCTTTGAACCTTCAGCATGAAACTGAAATCATTGTTCTCAAGGCAAGTTTAAGGCAGGGAGAAGAAGCCCTTGTTAATGCACGTTCTGAATTACAGGAAAAAGTAAAGGAACTAGAACAAACGGATCAGCGAGTATCTTCTATCAGAGAGAAGCTTGGCATTGCTGTTTCCAAGGGGAAAGGTTTGGTTGTGCAGCGTGATAGTCTGAAGCAGTCTCTGGCTGAGACATCCAAGGAACTCGAGAGATGCTCACAAGAGTTACAGTTGAGGGATACTAAACTTTATGAACTAGAAACAAAGCTTAAGACTTATATGGAGGCAGGTGAGCGCGTGGAAGCTCTTGAATCTGAGCTTTCATACATTCGCAACTCAGCTACTGCTTTAAGAGAATCATTCCTTCTCAAAGACTCTGTACTCCAGAGAATTGAAGAGATTCTTGAAGACCTAGATCTACCAGAACAGTTTCATTCAAGAGACATAATAGAAAAGGTTGATTGTTTAGCGCGATCAGCTACCTTTAACTCTCTGCCTGTTACTGATTGGGATCAGAAGAGTTCTGTGGGAGGTTCCTACTCTGATGCTGGTTTTGGAGTTGCTGATGCCTGGAAAGAAGATGCACTGCCGAGCTCAAGTTCGGGTGATGATATGAGAAGAAAATATGAGGAGCTTCAAAGTAAGTTTTATGGGTTGGCCGAACAAAATGAAATGCTGGAGCAATCCTTAATGGAGAGAAACCACTTGGTGCAGAGATGGGAAGAACTTTTGGACAGAATTAATATGCCTGCACACTTGCGGTCTATGGAACCTGAGGATAGAATTGAGTGGTTAGGAACTGGACTGATGGATGCTAATAATGATAGAAATTCTCTCCAGCTGAAGATTGAGAACCTGGAAGACTATTGCCGTTCATTAACTGCTGATTTGGAAGAGTCACAAAAGAGGATATATGAGCTTGAGGCAGACATTCAAGCTGTTATTCATGAGAGAGAGCATCTTTCTGAAAAGGTGGAGACTGTGACCTGTGATCATGAGAAAATCTCAGCGCAGGTGGTCCAGTTTGAACTTGAGAAGGAAAAATTGCAGGGTGAAATGACTGGTTTACAGGAGCAATTGGAAAAAAAGGGTGGCATTGAGGAGCGCGTTCACAGCATTGAAGTTCAGATAAGTAGATTGGAGGATTTGGTTAGTGATGCATTGCAGGATTCTGGTGCAAAAGAACTGGTATCTGGTGAGAGTAGTACTGAGTGCTTGGAATTTTTACTGAGGAAGCTTATAGAACAGTACTTGACCCTTTCTGTGACAAAAGCTGTACTTGGGGATGGAGTTGATGAGCACCATACTAAAGGAGCTGATGCAAGCCTCGATGAATCAAGAAGCAGAGATGTGCTAATTTCTGAGGAACCGGATGTAGCAGGTCTGACGAAAGACCTGGAGGATGCTTTACTTAACCTTATGCATGTGAAGGAGGAGAGAGATGCGTATATGGAGAAGCAGCAATCTTTGATTGGTGAAGTTGCAGCATTTGGCAAAAAAAGGGAGGAGTTGCAAGAACTACTTTCTCTGGAGGAGCAGAAGTCCACTTCTTTAAGAGAGAAGTTAAATGTTGCTGTTAGAAAAGGGAAGTCATTGGTGCAACAGCGGGATAGTCTGAAACAAGCCTTGGAAGGGATGAGTAATGAATTGGATCGCTTGAAGTCTGAGATTAGCCACAGGGAAAATGCTCTTGCGGAGTATGAACAGAAAATTAGGGATCTATCCACTTACCCTGAGATGGCGGAAGCCCTAGAATCTGAGAGATCTTTCTTGAGGAATCGTTTGATGGAAGCTGAGCACTTGTTGCAGGAGAGGGAACATATGTTGAATGTGACAATGAATGTCTTAGGTGGCATTAATATTGGTGGTGAAGTTTCTATCAGTGATCCAGTTTTGAAGTTGGAACAAATTGGAAAACAATTTAAAGATTTGCATGCAGCTCTGGCTTCTTCAGAACAAGAAACGAGGAAATCTAGAAGAGCAGCAGATCTACTGCTTGCGGAATTGAATGAAGTTCAAGAGAGAAATGATGTTCTCCAGGAGGAGTTGGAAAAAGCTGCTACTGAACTCTCAGAAGTCTACATAGAAAGGGATGAAGCTAAAGCTGCCAAAGTTGAAGCTCTCTCACATCTTGAAAGATTATCTACAGTTTCTTCCGAGGGAAAACAGAAACAATATTCTGAATTGATGGTGTTAAAATCCGGGGTAACTGAACTCACGAAGGGTTTTCTTGATATAAGTAGTTTACTAGCTGATGTTTTCTCCAAGGACTTGGAACATCTGCACCATTTGGAGGCTTACATGGAGTCGCATCTGAAGCAAGGTGATGCCAATAATGTGGTTAGCATGCCTATTTTAAGTGCATGTGGTGGGAATTCTGGAGAGAAGGTATTATTGCTATGAACCTGGTTCCTTTTGTATTTCCTGGTGTGCCTATTTCTTCTTTTTTGTGCATCATGATGCAGCTATTTCATTTCTTACATCTGTTATGTTCCTGCTATATCTATATTACCATATTATTTGGGTCATCGTTGGTTGTGTATGGAGCACGAACCTAGATTTTATGGAAGCTTGTTGCATTTCAACATTGCGTGTCCAATTTGACTTTCATTTTTTTGCTTCCCAGTTCTTACATGAGTTTTGCTTTTCAGGAGAATTTTCTATTTATAGATTCATGGTTAGGTCCCAAAATGCCAGACCATATTGATGATAGTGTAATAAGTGAAGTTTGTAATTCTGTTAGAAGTACTCTGCAAGAATTGAAGGACGGTATCAGTGCTCTGAGAGAGAAATTGTGGAAGCAGCCTAAGTTATTGCATGAAAAAGCAAGTAATGTATTCAAATTAACTGAAATCCTTTGTGGGGAAATGACTTCACAGAAAAAGTCATTTGATGCCCTGAAGAGAGACATTACGCGTATGGAGTCAATCGAAAAAGAAAAGGACTCAAATATCTTTGTGTTAAGCAGAAACATTGCCTTGCTTTATGAAGCATGTGCTAATTCTATCATGGAAATGGAGAGCAGAAAAGCTGAGCTGGTGGGGAATAATGTCGTGGCAGGAGATATGGTGATGAACTTGTATCCTGCAACAATTATTGATGGAGGACTTCCCTTTGGTGGACAAACTCATTTATCCTCTGAGGAATTTATCAAGTCTATTGCAGATAAATTATTATCGACACTGAAGGATTTTGCTATTACAAAAACTGAAGTTGTTGAGGATAAGCTAAAGGAAATGAAAATCACCATTGCAAATATGCAGAGAGAGCTTCAGGAGAAGGATGTCCAAAGAGACAGAATTTGCACAGAGCTTGTCAGTCAAATTAAGGAAGCTGAAGCTGCTGCTCATAACTACTCACTGGATCTTCAATCGGCACAAACTCAGATGCATGATATGGAGCAACAAATGAAGGTGTTGGAGGAGGAGCGAAGCTCATTGGAGAAGAGATTAAAGGAGCTGCAAGATGAGCAAGCCACCTTAACACAGTCAAAGGACAGGATCCGATCACTGTCTGATGTGCTAGCTGCAAAAGACCAAGGTCAGTTTTGTTGAGTATGAGTCCTACTCCTTTGTGACATCTGCTATTTATCTATGGCTAAATCTTATTTCTGTAATGCTCTTTTTTTATGACAGAAATTGAAGTTCTAATGCAAGCGCTTGATGAGGAAGAGATTCAAATGGAAGAGACGAAGAACAAACTCAAGGAATTGCAAAAAGTTGTTCAACAAAAAAACCTAGATCTGGAGAACCTTGAAGCTTCTCGTGGAAAGATTGCAAAAAGGCTTTCTGTTACTGTGAGCAAGTTTGATGAGCTTCATCATATGTCTGAAACTCTTCTCATTGAGGTTGAGAAGTTGCAATCACAACTACAAGATAGGGATGCTGAGATATCTTTCTTGAGACAGGAGGTCACTAGATGCACCAATGACGCTCTTATTGCATCACAGATGAGTAGCAAGAGAGATTTAAATGAGATCCGGGAGCTTTTGTCTTGGTTTGACACCATGACTTCTCAGGTTGGGTTGCAAGATGTGCATCTTGATTCTAAGGAAAGTGGTCAGGTACACGAGTGTAAGGAAGTACTTCAGAAAAAGATTTCGGCAATTATATCTGAATTTGAGGACCTACGGGTTGTGGCTAAAAGCCGGGATGCATTGTTGGAAGTGGAAAGGAACAAAGTACAAGAGCTATCACGCAGAGAAGAAATTCTTCAAAATTCTTTACACGAGAAAGAGTTGCAAATAAACATGCTTGATGGTGTGGGAGATTCAGGCCGGGCAACTAGTTTGAACTCAGAAATTTTAGAAGTTGAACCTCTGGTGAGTCATCTGATATGTTATTAAAATTCTTGATATTGCATGACAAGCTGCCACATGTTACAAAATAGTGATAAGGTGAAGTATGATCTTTAAGCATGAAAACTTGCAATTATTTTATGCATAAAATATAAAAAAGATAAAAAGGATTCTCACTTTTGAATTTATAGCAATTTGTTTATGTATATATATCATCTTATGTTCATGCCTGTTAAATGATGCCTTGGAAAGACACTCCAAGCTTGAGATTCTCTTCAACATGGTTGTAGATACGTCTGCTCACAATAAGTGGTATATGAAGCTAAAATTGAGAGTGTTGATACAATTTCCATGTAGTCTTTAGTTTCAGTTTTAGGTTGCTTTGGTGGTTGGTTGGTTCAGCTAGTAAGGTCCATTTTTAAGAGCAACTGTATTCTTGTGACGTAAAAGAATTCAATCTTGATGAACTTTCATGTACAGATAAACAAGTGGACAGCACCTGGGCCCTCCACTACATCTCAAGTTCGCAGTTTACGGAAAGTCAATAATAATGATCAAGTTGTTGTTGCTATAGATATGGAACCCGGTGGTAACAGTGGTAGGTTAGAAGATGAAGATGACGATAAAGGTAATCCTACATTGATAGACTTGTTATTCTTTCTTCTTTTTCAGTCTTCTAAGTCAGCAGTATATTCCATCAAGCGCATTATTTATGTTTTTTGCCTTTTTCTTTGTAGTTCATGGTTTCAAGTCGCTTACAGCATCAAGAATTGTTCCAAAATTTACAAGACCTGCAACAGATATGATTGATGGCCTATGGTAGGGCATTTTCCTTTTCATTCTTTCCTTCATATTGATTTGATGCTAATCTAGATGCCAGGAATTGTCTAAAATTCTCCTACATAACCAATTTTCCAGGGTTTCTTGTGATCGGGCACTCATGCGACAACCTGCTTTACGGCTTGGTATTATAGTCTATTGGGCCGTATTGCATACACTTCTGGCAAGCTTTGTGTTTTGATGATAGTCAAGATGGTTGGTAATTCTTTCTTTTGTGGCCGAGGGATTGCAAATTCTTTCATATTTAATCTTCTAAGTAGATGTATCTTTATTTGGACAGAATTATTGGTTTAATATGTGAAGCAAAGTTGCTTGTTCTAGGAATTTTTTTTTGGGTTATCACGGAGACGGATGGAGTTTAGTAAATTTTCATATGCTGAAAGATTCTTAATCTCTCATATCTGCAGGTTCTCTGTTTGGTGTGAAGGTAAGATGAGCATGGAAATTCCAACAATAATTATCTCTTGACCGAGCATTGAGCTTCTGCGTATATTCGCCATTTTTTAAAATCTTTCTAGATGTGGTCAGATTGATTGATTATTTAGCTCAACCAGGCAACTGTGATTTCCCATTTTTATTCTCATAAATCTCAGGACTGCTTGGTTGCATCCAATAAGCAGAATGTCCGTGTTACTATTACAGAGGAAATAGATTGAGATTTTTTTTGTCTTTTACATGAGCCCAGCCAAAAGGTTGAATGTAATTACTGTAATTGTCACAATATTAAGCCAAAAGGTTTACTTAGTTATACACAAGGGACTATATAGTTTTGTAGCAAATTATGTACATGGCTTTCTGAACCGAAGTCCGGAAGCAAACATGTTGTAGATGATAGATACCTGATGCATTTTGATGCGTTATAGTCATTCGATGAAATGGCCGAGATAGACTCTGCTGAATATATAACATAAACAAAAGGACATACCCATGACGATAAATGTATCAATATTTCAGGAACAAAGGATTCACTGGGGAATGACATTTACTTGATCTTCAAAATCCTTGGCATTTCCTCGAGGATTTTCTCTGAACCTTGCAATCCTAAAGTACTTGAGCTCCACCCCTTTGGCCTCCCCGTCAAGCACCAGGTCGGCCAATGCTCTCCCCACAACCGGAGCCATTTTGAATCCGTGACCGGAAAACCCACCCCCGATCACTACATCTCTCCCGAACTCCCCGCCCAGAAAATCAATGACAAAATCCTCATCCGGCGTCATGGAGTACATACACAGCTGGGTGGCAACCGGCCCATTCGAATCAACCCGGCCCACGAACGTCCCATCAATCCACTCCTTTAATGAATCTAATGATATCCCGGGTCCCCATGGCCTCTTATCCGGGTCGCACGGGTACCCGCCATGCACTGCAATTTTCATCAATCCGGGGTACTCCAATGACGGCGTGCCGTATACGTAAGGATCGCCATAGCTAGCAAAAGTTGGAAAATCACCATCAAACATTGCATACTCAGACTCGCTACCTTCCTTAATCCTCCAATAACACACGCAAGTTTCCAGAGGCTGAATAGGCAATTCAACTCCACTAATTGTTCTAGCCAACTTTCCCACCCAAGCACCAGCCGTCACCACACATTTTTTACCCCAAAATTTTTCACCATTGGCAATCACCAGACACACTCCGCCCTTAACATTGTCTCTCAATACAGTTTTTACCTCCATGTTATCTCTAAGAACCGCTCCATTTTTAATTGCCAGCGTTTGAAACATTGACACTGCCTTTGTGGGCTTAATCACACCACCAAGCTTAGTGGCCACCCCGACCCAATTCTCAGGTATATCAAACCTGCCGGAGAATTTTTCCCGCACTTGCTGACGGCTAAGGACTTGATGTGGGATTGAGTTTTTCTCACAACTGGCGATAACTGAGCGGAGAGACTTGTGACTGGAAGGACCCATGTCGAGTTGCTGAGCTTTAAAGTAGACTTTGTAGCCGATTTCGGATTCAGCTTGTTCCCATAAAAGGGAGGACTCAATCACCATGGGACAGTAATAGTCTTCTGGGTAAGTAGCACGGATTGTTCGTGACTCGCCGTGTGAGGAGCCACGGTGGTGCAAGAAATCGAACTGCTCTAGCAAGAGCGTCTTCTGGCCTCGTTTGGCGAGTTGATAGGCCGTGGAGCTGCCCATGATGCCAGCACCCACCACTATCACGTCGAATTCTCCGCCAGAATATCCCATAACTCACTCTTTCGCTTAGGACAAGACAGGATTGTAGTTGGACACAACTGAATGTGGAGTGGAGTGAAGTGACTTTGTATCTGTAACGTGATATCCTGGGTACTTTTTTAAGGTGGGAACTTCATGTAAAGGGACAAATATTCGGTCGAAATTTCATTATTTGCCATCAGTAGTGCTTTATTATTTATCTTTATTTGCTCCCCGTCAAAATTTACTAGAATCCTGTTAAAGAAAAACCCTAAATGAGACTCTCTGGCGGCTGCATGCATATAGAAATATTGTTCTGTTATTGTGAACAGCAAGATGTTGGCCTGTCAGCATTATCTCCCCTCCATTTCAACATAAATATCTGCAAGTGTAGTATGTATCTTTCAATGCATCTATTATCGTCATTTCTTATTGTTGGAATTCCTAATTTAAAATTGACACGGGATTGAAGAAGTATTGAATAGATGAATAAAAAAATTAAAAGTAAGAGGGACTTAAAATATGCATAATTTTTTTTTTTAGATTTGAGTATTGTGACGCTAAATTCAATCGCCTACTCTAACTTTTGTGGCATTGAAAATTTTTGTTTTAAATAAAATTGCATTTTAAAGTCAGTTTTAAATTCTATAAAATATGATTCTTATTTTAATTAAAAATAAAGTTTTAAGGATATTTTAAATATTATACAAATCTTTATAATTCTTTAAAATTGATTGAAACATAAAAATGTATTAATAAGAGAGAGAATAAAGAATATATATTACACTTAAGTATACAAAATAGTATGACATAAATATTTAGAAACTCTTGGTTATTGAATATTTTTTATAATTTATTGTGAAATTTTTTTATGAATTGATTAAATATAAGAAGTTAAGATTCTTAAATTTATTATGAACGTAAATGTTTATTATTCAATTACGTAAATTATTTATATTTTTTTTGTGTGTGATTATTTATTTTTTTAATTGTGTAATATTTTTTTATTTTTAATAATTTGTGAATAAAATCTTTCACAATATTTAAAATTTTTTTAAGTGCAAGGTAAAAATCCACACTTATTTAATTTAATTTATTTTTTCTTTTGTTTAATGAGTTAAGAATTCATCACAGAAGTCCGATTCATGCAGTTCTAATTTGTGAGTTTTAAAATGCAGATAATGTTATCGGAAATGAAGATTACTTTCACTTGAGCGCCGTGATCCATGCATTTTAAACTCTTCAAAAGTGATGGATGGTTCGGAGATTAGATGAAAATGGTGTGTGAGACTCGTGTGGAGTTAATGATGAATAAAAATTAATTAATATTTATAATAAAGAAGTGATTAGTCACAAGATTCTTATTAGTCACTATAATTGCACTGGCCCGTAATCAAGCTCAATAACTCAAAAGGGACCTCAAATGTCATATCATGTCATGCCATTTTGACCTTTAAACAAGTGTATTGTGATGAATATGAAGGCTTAGCTAAGTTGGCTAAATTTTTTTAAGCCTCATTTTTTTATTTGGGTTTGCATCATTCTCTTCCTTCAAATGGTGCCTAAAGATATGTATGAATGTAATTTCTTAAAAAAAAAAAAAGTGTATTGCGACATCAACAACTCGGGAGGTCGATTATGCAGCATATAACTTTACTCTCATCTTTTATCATCCTTTTAGTTTCATCTTCATTTATTTTTCGAAATATCTTTTAAGTTTGGAAAAATAAAAATCATAGTTGTTCTTGGGGTATTATTTTCTCTTCCTTAAAATTAGATCCATGTTCTTAACCACAATGCTAATATCAATTGTTGCTTTTAAATTAAATCTTATGTCTATTATAAATATTCTATTAACATAATACAAACAACAAACAATGAAGTGTTATTGTATACAAATTTTATATCTTAGTTGATATGTCACTAATTACTCATTATCACATATGCTAAAAATAATTGTTGACTTTTAATTTTTATTAATGTACTAATTATACAAAATCAATTGATAATTAACACATCAAATATCACATTAATTGAGATGTAATATAATTATATAAAGATAATATTTTATATAAGTAAATAAAAAAAAAGAGTAGTGTTACGCTTATTAAATTGGGGTACAAATTTTATATTTTAATTGATATATTATTAATTTATTAATTATTACTTATTAGACAGTTGTTAATTTTTTATTAATATGATAATTATATAATATTATTAATATTTTATTAATATAATAATTATACAATACTAATAAATAACTAATACATCAGATGCTACATTAATTAATATAAAATTTTTATTTCAACATAAACATAACATTACTCATAAAAGAAAACTTAGATTGTGATTACAAATATCGATTGACACAAAGGTAGAGTTTTATTTATCATAACTGACTTTGACCTCACTAATCGTAACAGTATGAACAAGGAAGGAAGAAAATATTATAGGTTGGTTAATTTACAACAAGGGATCATGATTCATTGGTTGTACTTTTCGAATGTCAATGCTTAAGGCCAGATAAAACAAAGCCAGCTATGCAGACGATGGTTTATTCTGACGTCATGTTAATTTTGAAGATTCTGCAAATGGGGTGGGAATCTTGGACTCTCAAATAGCTGATGGCATTTAGCCATTTAGCATTTAATGGAGGTTCAGCTCAGCATGCCCCAGCCAACAACAAAAGATTACATCCCCACGAAATGTCTAGTCATCTTCCACTTTAAACACTCAATACATATCTCATAACGTGGGCTAATTCAGCCTTCACATGCAAAGAAGATTCCAGGCCAGCCATGGCTTTTTTGTTCTGATTCTGAGTATCTTGCCTAGTTTACAGACATTGACATTGACATTGACATTGTGAGACTTAAGGGGGGTATTATTACTTACCTCCCCTAAGGTTTGCCGATATTTTAATTGGATGATAAGAATATGAAAACATACACAAACCTTCCTTAGGTGTTAATTCGTTGTTTATACCTTTGTGATGAAATCATGTTAATTTAGTAATTCATAATTAAACTGTTAAGCCCTTTCCGATGTAAAGGGTAGTGAGTTATAATGCCAAGAAAGAACGAAAGCCATTCATTAACTCTAATTACTTATGTTTATTAGTTTCTTTAATTAATAGGAGGCATTTGAATTAACTTTTCATATGAAAGAAAGGTAGTTTTATGTGCATAATTTAGTTGGTCTTTTTTGTTTTTGTTTTTTTTGAATAATTGATATTTATTATTTTTTGGGTTTGCTCTTGTTGAACAAATTGATATTGGTTCTTGATTATTACGAATATTTTTTTAGTTTAGGCAATTGAACAATAACTTCTTGTGTATGTTTGGTCAAGGTTGAAATGTATTTGAGATAGAGTTGGTCATTAATTTAAGAGAAAGTTAAAGGTCTTCTCGAGTGACTTGCTTTTTTCTTTTTAATTTTTTAGGTTGATCTTGTGGTGGGGTTTATAGTGTATTTTCAGTGTAGATGATGATGATGCTTGGTGGACATCAGTGGAGATAATGGGACTAAAGATAGAAGGAGAGAATTGGAACTTTAAGAAAATATACAATTACTAGATAGATCAATTTTTTTTTTATTTGTAAAGATTTTTTTTCATTTAATAAGAGTAAATAAGTCATTTGATATCATTTTGTTAGATGCTTTTAATAGAGAGTTGAATTCATGGGTTTGTGTCTATTTTTTTGTTCTCACCATCTACTTGAAATATTGGCAAGCCTCAAGGTAAAAATAACCCTTATATTAAATTATGAGTTGTGTACTGAAGATTGGAAAGAGGTTGTTAGATGAATTACTCAGATTATTAAACTTTGGATTTCGTATAAAAGTTTAATATTAATATTAAAACTAAATTTTAATAACTTTTTTTATAATAAAAATATTCCTGTAATTTTAAGATTTAATAAATTCATAAGATAAAAACGGATATTAAATTGTAAAATTGGTGAAACAAAAATAGAAACAAAAATAAAAACAAAAACTAAGAAATGAACTAAAATAAAATGAACGTGAGGATTTTAATTTTAATATAAATTTAACTCTAATTTATGTTAAAAACAAACTATTTAACATAAAAGTTTAAATTGTTACATAAGAACTTAAAAATTAGTATGTAAAGTTTCATGGATTGAAATTTTTACATTTAATTATCTTCTTGTCTTTACTCTACTCATTTAAATTGACTAAAGTGCTCTCTTTCATTAATAAAAGAATACATTCTGATGCTCAAGTCACTATTAAGAGAAGAAGAAAGCAATGTGTGTGGTGGATTTTATACACAAACAAATATAAGTTAATAAAACAGCGAATTGTTATAACTTTTTATCATTTGGATCCCCTTTTGTTAGAGGATTAATCTGGACGTGCAATTTAATTAAATAATAATTTAAATAAATTTAAGTTTTATTTAAAGACTTCTTTCCATCATTTTTTGTAAAGGAGTTTTATAGGAACCATCAAACTTTTGAAAAAATATTTCATATTTTTTTATGGAATTAACAATTAAAATCATATTCAAATTTGTATGATATCTTTTCATATTTTTTGCAATATTCATAGTTTGTTTATGGAGATCCCAGGCCGAGGGAACGAGTTCTACTTTTTTGAATAGAAAATTGGTTCTTCAAATCCCTTTGCATTAACCTCCTTAAGCAAATAACAAATTTGGACCGTTGGTACTTGAGTTGGTTGGGCCAATTGAGAATTAGCTCAACAATATCAAAGATAATAATAATGCTATATTTATAAAGTTAAAATATAATTATATCTCAATTAATGTATCGATAATTATTATGTAATAAGTAAATGTTGACTTTTTAATTCTCATCAATATAATTATTATATAATAATACTCAATAATGGACATATCAAATATTATATTAATTGAGATAAAAATTTATATTTTAACTATGTAAACATACAATTATTGTAACAATAAATATTAACCGAGTCCATCACAAACCAAATTATTGTGAAAAAGAAATGTGTGTTTTATCATTGCGATTTTGCACTAATTTTCACATCTTGGAACCATGGTTCTGGGCTTGGTTGACACCATCACTTTTGTGGAATTCTATTTTGGGCCTAAAGAACTAAATTGTAGATCCAGTTCTATTATGGGCTTTATTGATACCCTCCTGACATCAATTCGTGGGCCTGGACATTACAGTCAAATGGATTTGAGGTTAGAGCGAGTAAAATTTTTTAATCTGTTTTTGCTTTTAATATTCAATGTAAAGTAAAACAAAGGGCCAAGTAAAAAAAAAAAAAAAATGGCAATTGTCCTTTTATACCTAAATTTTCTTTCCGGTACTTCTACATTATTATCAAGCAAAAATGAATTGCATTCTTATAAACATTTTGGATGCCACTATTGAAAATTTTAAGTTATATTTTTGACTATCAACTTATTTCATAAAATATTCTACTCAATTTACGATTATCTAATATTGAAAGAATTTTTCTCCAATATCATACTGGCTTTGGTATGTTTTACTATAATTAATTTATATGAAAATATACAAAATATGTATCATGTTTTAAGAATCAAGCAATTAGATGTTCCTAAAAAAAGTATGATAACCTAGTTATTAAACATGCCCAATTTATTTGTTTAATGGTCAACCAAGTAAAAGATTGCTTATCTAACCATGCATAATTTTTATACAACTCAAAACATAAAAACAATAGATGGATAAAATGTTTATTTTTATTGCACATCGTACATAACAACTATTGCAATATTAAGTTATGCACTTTAATTTAACATATATATGACATTAATTAAATCACAATCTTAATACGTTTTCATACGCACGCGAAAACTATAACTTACAAATAAGTAAGAATACATACGATTAACATACCCTTTCAGTCTGACTAAGACTTAAGTGATATAATCTTCTTGGTAATATTCTCTACCCCAAAAAACTCTCTAATAAGGCAATTATCTTTTCATTTTTTAGATAATCATATTCTCTATTGTTCTTCATTTATATTTGTGAGCCCTTATGATTGATATTCTTTTACTCTGCAATATGGCTTTGCTGCTTATGCTCTACAATCTAGACTTTAACCCATGTTCTAATACCAGTTTGTTGCGATATTAAGCTATACTCTTCAATTTGACAGCTCTTTGGCATTAATTAAGCCACAGCCTTGATACACTTTTAACTTTATGCGCAGTGGAAGACATAACTTACAATAAATAAGAACACATGCGATTTATACACCAATAAAGATAAAGAAAACAAACGAATCAATAAGACACAAGATATAAGTGGTTCGGCCTATAAATGCCTACGTCTACAGAAAATTCATTATCCAACTTCTTTTATTGATATAAATCACTAAATATCTTCTTATATCATCAATGATCCCACAATATTCATAATATCTCCTATAGAGATCCATAAGTATATACCATTGATCACATTAAATTTCTCAAGACCTTTTAGTATCTCCTCATAAGAGATTTTTATAAAGAATACAAAAATAAACTAAGCATTTAAATCAAAAGGACATTTGGTGTCTCTTTCTTCACATAGAATAATTTTCACCCATATAAAAAGTTTTACTTTAGTGGAGAGCTCCTCACACTTAGTGTTTATATGACTCTTCTATTCTCTCTTATAGTTACATCTTAAAACTCTAGGCGTTTATTCTTCTTGTATTTAGTAAGGTTTATATAGTAAATAAAACACCTCTATAAACTCTAAATTTAGTTGGAATAAGAGTCTTTACTTATAAGAGTACTAATATTATTTAAGGAAGTCAATTGATTTAAAATAAGAAATACTCATAAGTTGTCGTGTGAACAGTTCCTACCGCGCGTGAACAATGTTGATCATGAATAGTACCCATTTTTCTGACTTTTCATTGTACTCGTCTATTGTACACCTAATGCATATTTGATTTCATAATAATTCTCTTTTTAATATTCTTCACAATTCTTATCTAAACAAGATTGTTAAATTATTAATTTTCAACAATAACCATTTATGAATTGTCTTAGATCAAATCCTCTTAACATGTAACCAAAAAAAAAAGTAAAATACCCAGTAAATATACTAATCTTCTTACATAAACTAACCAAATGGTTATTTATTTATTTATTTACATAAACTAAATACGCTGCAAAGTTTTTATTATTGGCCTTCAAGCAAGTGCACAATACTGGTTACTTACATAAAAGTGGACTAGATCTTTGAACTCATTTGACATTGCCCTCAGGGTTCTCCATAAACCTTGCAATCCGAAAGTGCTTTAGCTCCAATCCTTTTGCATCTCCTTCAAGCACTAGATCAGCTAATATTCTACCCACAACTGGAGCCATCTTGAACCCATGACCCGAAAACCCACCCGCGACAACCACATCCCTTCCGAACTCCCCACCCAAGAAATCAATCACATAATCCCCATCTGGGGTCATTGAGTACATGCACAACTGAGTGGCAACAGGCCCGTTTGAATCAATCCGACCCGAGAACCTCTCATCAATCCACTTTTTCAAAGAATCCAAGGGCATTCCGAGTCCCCATGTCCTCCTATCCGGGTCACAAGGGAGCACATCATCCACTGAGATTTTAATCAACCCCGGGTACTCAAAAGACGGCGTGCCGTACACGTGAGGATCGCCATAGTTTGCAAAAGATGGAAAATCGCCACCAATTGCATACTCAGACTCGTGGCCTGCCTTAATCCTCCAATAGCATGCGCTAGTTTCCGAAGGTTGAATGGGCAATTCAACTCCGCTAACCGTTTTAACTAACTTTCCCACCCAAGCACCGACCGTTACCACACATTTTTTACCCCAAAATTTTTCACCGCTGGCAATTACCACACTGATTCCTCCCTTAACATCATCTCTCAGTATAGTTTTTACCTCCATGTTATCTCTAAGTACCGCTCCATTTTGAGTTGCCAGCGTTTGAAACATTGACACCGCCTTTGTGGGCTTAATCACGCCGCCAAGCTCAGTCACCACCCCGACCCAATTCTCCGGTATATCAATCCGGCCCGAGAATTTATCCAGCACTTGGCCACGGTCAAGAACTTGATGCGAGATCGAGTTCTTTACGCAGCTGGCAATCAATGATTGGAGAGACTTGTTATCAGAAGCGCCCATGTCGAAGTGTTGTGCTTTGAAATAAACTTTGTAGCCGATTTCATTTTGAGCTTGTTCCCATAAGAGAGACGACTCAATCACCATGGGACAGTAGTAGTCTTCTGGGTAAGTGGCACGGATCGTTCGTGACTCGCCGTGTGAGGAGCCACGGTGGTGCAAGAAATCGAATTGCTCGAGTAAAAGTGTCTTTTGGCCTCCCTTGGCGAGTTGATAGGCCGTGGAGCTGCCCATGACGCCAGCACCCACCACTATCACGTCGAATTCTCCGCCGGAAATTTCCATTTTCTCGCTCCCTGCAAGGATTCAAACAGGATAATCTTGGACACAAACTGAAGTGAAGTGAAGTGAAAGTGTGGCTTGGATCCGAGTGTGAGAATGGTCAAAGGAGCCAAACACACAATGGATGGAAATTTCAGGGCTTAGTGTTTTATCTTCTATTTTGTCAACAAAGTTTCAATAATTATCTTCTATTTTGTCAACAAAGTTTCAATTATTATCTTCTATTTGTTAAAGCAACCTCTTTAATTATTAATTCATATTTCAAGGACAATGGAAAGCTTATATAATTGAGCTCTTTGATGTAATGAATGACGTGATCATGCTATCTATTTGGGAAAGACCCGTGCAGCATACAGCCGCCTTTTAATTTTTTTAAATATTAATATAGTTAACACATATAATTATAATTATAAAATTAAAATTAATTAAGTTTAAAAATAAATTAATAAAAAAATAATTTAATTGTAAAATTTAAAAATAAAACATATTTTATATAAAAATTTAGAAACATAAATTAAATATTATTCTAATGATAACAATCAATAAAAAAAATAAAGACAAAATACATACCAAAATATTTTACTTTCAATTACAATAAATATTATAATTTTAAATTTAATTTATATTTTAATTATGTTAAATATTATAATTGTAATTTTAATTTTAATTACGTATAATATTATAATTTTAAATTTAATTTCAGTTACGTTAAATACTATATTTCAAATTTAATTTCAATTAGGTTAAATATTATAATTCTAAAATTAATTTCAATTTTAATTGTATTAAATATTATAATTATAATTATAATTATAATTTAAATTATGTTAAAATTTATAATTCTAAAACTAATTTTAATTTTAAATTTAATTACGCTAAATGTTAATAATTTTAAATCCAATTTCAATTACATTAAATTTTATAATTTCAATTCTAATTTAAAGTTTAAATTTAATTACGTTAAATATTATAATTTTAATTTTGATTACATTAAATGTTATAGTTCTAAATTTAATTTCAATTTCAGTTATGTTAAATGTTATAATTATAATTATAATTTTAATTACATTAAATATTACAATTCGAATTCTAATTTCAATTATGTTAAATGTTATAATTTCAACATCAATTTTAATTACGTTAAATATTACAATTTTAATTACTTTATTATATTTAATTACAATGTCGATTTCAATTCCGTAAGATATTACAATTCTAATTCTAATTTCGATTTTAATTATGTTAAATGTTATCATTTCAATCCTAATTTTAATTATGTTAAATGTTATAATTTTAAATTTAATTATGTTAAATATTATAAATCTAATTCTAATTTCGATTTCAATTATGTAAAATATTGTAATTCAAATTCCAATTTTAATTTTAATTACGTTATATGTTATAATTTCAAATTCAATATTAATTTCAATTACGTTAAATATTATAGTTCTAAAATTCAATTTTAAATTTAATTTCAATTACATTAAATGTTATAATTAAAAATTTCATTTTAAATTTCATTTCAACTACGTTAAATGTTATTGAAATCCAATTTCAATTGTAATTACATTAAATGTTCTAATTTTAAATCCAATTTTAATTTTAATTATGTAAATGTTATAATTCTAAATATAATTTTAATTTTAATTACGTTAAATATTATAACTCCAATTCTAATTTTAATCTCATTTACGTTAAATGTTATATTTCAAATCAATTTTTAATTCTAATTACATTAAATGTTATAATTCTAAATCTAATTTTAATTTTAATTTCAAGTACGTTAAATGTTATAATTCTAAATGCAATTCTAATTACAATTTTAAGTACGTTAAATGTTATTATTCTAATTTTAACTTTAAATTTAATTTCAATTACGCTAAGTACATTAAATGTTACAATTTCAATTTCAATATTAATTTTATTAAATGTTGCAATTACAATCCAATTTTAGTTTCAGTTAGTTTAAATGTTATAATTTTAAATTTAATTTCAATTTTAATTTTGTTAAAGGTTATAATTTCAATTCTAATTTTAAATTAAATTCCTATTACGTTAAATGTTATAATTCTAAATTCAAATTCAATTCTAAGTACATTAAATATTATAATTTCAATTTCAATTTTAATTAGGTTAAATAATTTTTATTTCGATTTTAATTATGTTACCACAATTTTGATACTCTTTTTACTTTATGTGTAGTAAAAACTATAAATCACGCAATAAGTAAGAACACATACGATCAACACATCAATAAAAATAAAATAAAACAAATCAATCAACAAGACATAAGATATACATGATTCAGCTCATAAATACTTACATTCATGGAGGATCAATGATCCAACTTCTTTTATGATATAAATCACTAAATATCTTCTTACATCATCAATGATCCAATAATACCCAAATATCTCCCATAGACCACCCTAGTATCTCTTATAGAGATTCCTAAGTATTTACTCTTGATCACTATAAATTTCACAATATTTTTTAGTATCTCCTCATAAGAGATTTTTACAAAGAATACAAGAATAGCTCGAGCATCTAAGCCAAAAGAATCTATGGTGTTTCTTTTGTTCACTTAAGAACCAAAAGAAAATACTTTCAAAAGGTTACACCCTAGTGCACCATGTCTTTAGTGTCTATCTATATCTTCTATTCTCTCTTTTAGTTTACATCTTAAAATTTTAGATGCTTGGATTTTTCTTGTATTTAGAAGGGTTTATATAGTAAATAAAATATCATTAAAAACCATAATCCTAGTTAGAATAAGAGCCTACATGTTTAGAGTCTAAAACCCCCTTAAATAAGTCAAGCCAAAGTGAAAATGGACTTTTATGTGTTTGGCACTGCGGCGTCAAGATCTGCTGCGTGTGTCCTGATCCAGTGTTGTAAAGTTGGCTGGCTAATGCTGTGGCATTGTAGTTACTACCTCCCAATGCCATGATGCTGTGGCTCTAGCATTGCGACACTGTGACCTGGGCAGATAGTCATTCTCTTGTTCACTTTCTCGTGTCTTATAAGTCTCATTTTACTTCTCCCCATGGTCTCATGCATCATTGACTTTAATGTGACTCTTCTTGGTATTTATCTCAATTCTTACTCATATAAAATTATTGAATTACTAATTTTCAACAGGCTTGAAGAGAAGTTTACAATGCGATATGTATGCATAAGCTTCCCAAGATCAAAGTGTTTAGAGCTTTATATATTGGACAACACCATGTATGTAACAAATCTTATGTGTCTTATATTAATGTTATAGGTATAACTAAACATTAATTCCAACAACGTTTTTGTTGAGATTAATGCACCTTCTAGAAAGAAGGCTCAAAATATTAAATAATTAAAGTATTTAGACAAATCTACAATTATCTAAAAAATTATAGAAAATTTTACAATAATTGTCAAAGAATTCTAGAAATATTTAAAAATTTACATGATATTTTGTAACAAGTCAACAATTGTAGGAGTTATGTGAGATTTTTTAGAAGTAAGAGGTAATGGATGCAAATATAAATAGGGGGTGTGTCATATGTTATAGAAAGTTGAAATTAGCTAACAAACCCGATCCAAAGTTATGTAATCCCTTATATTCAATAATAAAGCTTTCATTTAACATCCCAACATATATCCCATAAAAAGATTCAAACACATTATCCTTTTAATATCTGCACAAATTCCTATCAGCTCTATCTGAAGCCAAGTGGTTTAGATCGTAGAACAATAATTAGAGTACTATTCATATGTTATTATTCTTAGTGATACTGTTCACATATACAGTACCGTTATTCTTACAATGTCACAACTCAAAATTACTATCAATGGTATTAAAACAATCATTCAATTTCTATCAAATGGTATCAGAGCTATCAATTTTTTATTAGTGGTATCAGAGCTATCAATTTTCTATTAGTGGTATCAGAGCCCAAAATTACTGTCAATAATATTAGAACATGTTGAGCTGAGTGAGTGATTTAAGAGTGTACATGTAATTTCAAAAATTTATAACACGTAACAGAAGCACGTTAAAAAAAATACACTCAATTAATATAATGAAACACATATATCATATACATGTATAAGTATAACTATTATATAAAATTTATAAATGATGAATGCTTACCAATATTGAAGGTAGTTTTACAAATCTTCAAGAATTCTAATCTCTAATATTAGAGCTCACCTTGAAGTATATTCTTGAACAATTCTAGTCCACAACAATCTAATTAAACTAATAGCTTTAATTTAGAATTTTCAACAATTTTGTGTTTATCTCATAAACACTTTAATTTTTTCGTTAACTTTTTAACCATCTTATTTATTTCAAAAGGAAATGGAAATTATTATTTGATGAATTTGGCAACTCTTGCAAAATTGAAACAATTTTCTTTCTCTTTCTTTAATGACCGAATTATCATAAGCGGGAAAGATGAAGATCTTTTTGTTTTATCAACACTTAAGAGAACAAAATAACAATACTTTCTAAGATCATCCATTATTTGGTTGAATACCACCACTGTACCACATAAATGAATACCATTTTTATTATTGTTTTTAATAGCCAACATATGTCTCTACAATTCATGACACTTTATTTTTTTTTTTTTTATTACTACAAAACAATTGCATTTTTCTTTTAATTGGTAAGGCCCCACTCGGCCCCACTAAGCATGGCCAAGAGATGGCCTAGTGTCATGCCCCAAGTGTTCTCAAGCATTTTCTCGAACACTTGGTGCGCGACAAAGCCTCTTAGAGGCTATATGGGTTGCTGAAATGGATCGCGGGACGGAGCTTCTAGAAGACCCGTTGACATAGGTGAAGAACCAGGCCAAACCCATGACTTATTAGAGTAGTTCACCTTAATTAGAACTCTAATTAAGGTAGAATGACATCTAGGAATATTCTAGAGCATACTTATCCATCTATAAGAGATAGAATGGCTTCTAAGAATATTCTAGAGCATATTTATCCATCTTGTATGTACACCGTTAGATTGTTTAGATCTCAGCCATTGATTGTATAGGGCTGCTACTATAAAAGGGGGAGACCTTCACTTGTATTTTTCATCTCATAGCTTTAATTTCTCTTTAGCAATATAGAGAGCATTCGTGCAAACACTTGGTGTGCTTTTTTTCTCTTCTCTTTGTGTGGTTTTCTAGGCTGCTTAGCGCACAACGCGTCTAAGGCCGTACGGTTCGAAAACAGTTCGTGACACTAGGCACCACTCGGCCCCACTAGCCATCTCTTTGTCCGCTTCTTTTAACATTTATTAAATAACAAATGTCTTAAGCTATTTCCCCTCATTTATCAAGCAAACACACGACCCTACCACACCATACAAGCCATGCCATTTTTATTTGCTTGTCTACCTTTTATTTATTATTTGTTTGACTTTGTAACAATAATAACATGTGCAAATATTTTTGCACAATTATTTGGCCGACTATGATTTATGAAATATATATTTTTTTATTTTTGTATTCAAAACAATCTTTTTTTTGAAATGTCTAACTAATGGTCTAATCCAAATGTTTATTATTAGACTAAATAAAAAAAATTAATCATTATTTATTCAAAAGTATTTTTAAATAAATGATTGATTTTATTTGTCTCATAAACAAGGTCATTTTGGTCAATTTACAAGTTAAACAATTAATGGTTTAAAATGTACCACATGTTATTATTTCATTGGTAAAAAACTATTGTTAACTAATTAATGTACTTAACACTTAAGTCTTGATAAGTGCATATCTTGAGAAAATCTAAAACAAATATCCTGATTTGTTAAAATTTACTAGATTGAACTATTTAATCCAGTACGCTACCCTATCCTAGTGCACAATGAGTACACTTTATATTGTGAGACTCTCTAAGTTAATGTCCGGTTTGTCATATGAAACTCCTCTATATGTCTATAAATGATGCCTTACACACACGTTACGGATATAACATATTTGTATAATCCTTCCATTTATATCCTGAAAGAGCAGAGATATAGATCATCACTGTCAAATCTTTATTTATTCAACCGTGAACTTATCTTCAAATTTATATTTCTATAAATAATATTCGCAAATACTTTTACTATATTGTTTAACCATACGAAAACTATATTTCGAGTTTTTATGCTTGTAGCCACAAGACTTCTTGAAATACAATCTTGGAGTATTATGATATACAACTCACTCATATGAGCTAGCGGATCATATATCTACACACACTGGACTTCATGAGTATTAGACCATACCCAGTGACATTCGGCGGTCAGACCATGAAAGGTTTCTGACATATGTGGAACAAAAGTATAGTTGATCACTCACAAGCCCACCGTGGCGCTCAGGTTAAAAGACCACGAATACTACTCAACTTAGAAGACCTTCTATTGACAACTTTATGAGATGTCTATTAGAGGTCCTTATGAGTCTGTTCAGTACCCAGTCCTCATTGGATACTTGTATCTCTATACGAACTTTCACTAAACTCATGATTGGCTAAGACTAACTATCTAAACTATCTAGATATAGACATACACTAATCTATATTAATGGGTTCACTGATAGACTCGCATCAATAAAATTAGATTAAAAATATAGTGTTTGAGAATATACTAGCATAATATATTTTCTAGCACTATCTACTACTGTTTGCAACTACATCGTTACTAATATATTCTTAGATATTTGTCCCCATTTTAGACAAGACTCTAACTTCTTAGATTTCGCTTATTAAAAGAGATTTTAAAGACATCTACATCTTATGAGGACGATTATCTTGATCATTTATTTATTTTACGCAAGCACAACTAACTGCTACTAATAGGGCTCTTATTATGGTTATTAACGTAAATGAATTATTTTAATATATATATATATATAACAATATATAATTGCATAATATAAAGATCATATGCATTGAAAAAACTTAATACCATTAATGCTACGACATTTTGCTTGAACTTTGTGGCATTCATAATGCTGTGGTATTCATATGAATAAAATGTATTTTTCATAAAGCTGTAGCATCCACAATGCTGCAGCATTCAAACATCAATATGTTCAAATTTTAAACATTAATATGTTCAAATATTAAACATTAATATGTTCAAATATTAAACATCAACATGTTCAATTTAAACATTACCGTATTTAACTATAAAATAACTACTTGTTCAATTATCAAACATCACTATATTCAAATGTTAAACATCATCATGTCTAATTTTAAACATCACTATATTCAAATTTTAAACATCAATATGATTGAATTTAAATTTTTACTATGTTCAATATTTTAAACATCAACATGTTGTTCAAATATATATAACATCACATATCAAAATATTCAACAACATATCTAACTTATAAACATTACCATGTTAAAAATCAAATATTATTATGTTAAATTATATATCATCACATGTTCATCATTTTTTTCAATAAACATCAACATGTTAAAAAAATTTAAATATAACCATGTTTAAAATTACAAACATCAACACGTCCAAATTTCAAACGTCACTATGATTAAATTTGAAACATCGCCATGATCAAATTTAAACATGATTATATATCACATACTCAATTAATATACTCTGATACCATTTGTTGAGCTGAGTGTGTGATTTAAGAGTGTACATGTAATTTAAAAAATTTACAACATGCAGCGGAAGCATGTAAATACACTCAATTAATACAATTAAACACATATATCACATACATGTATAAGTATAACTATTATACAAAATTTATAAATGATAAACACTTACCAATATTGAAGGTAACTTTACAAATCTTCAAAAAATTTAATTTCTAATTGTAGAGTTTACCCTGAAGTGTATTTTTGAACAATTCTAATCTACAATAATTCTGTGGGATTATAAAGCTAGAATAATAGCTTTAATTTATAATTTCTAGCAATTTTGTGTTTATATCATAAGTATTTTAATTCTTTGATTAACTTTTTAATCATTTTAATTTATTTCAAAAAGAAATGGAAATTGTTATTTGATGAACTTTACAACTCTTGCAAAACTAAAACAATTTCCTTTCTCTTTCTCTAATGACCAGATTTTCAAGAGAGGAGGAAGATGAAGATGTTTTTGTTTTATCAACACTTAAAATAACAACACTTTATTTCATCATCCATTATTTGGCTGAATACTATCACAAAACCACACAAATGAATATCACTTTCATTATTATTTTTAATAGCCAATATATATCCCCACAACATGACATTTTGTTTTATTATTATTAATACAAAACAATTGCATTTTTCTTTCAATTGGTAGGGCACCACTCAGCCCCACTAAGTATGGCCAAGAGATGGCCTAGCTATCTCTTTATCTGCTTCTTTTAACATTTGTTAAATAACAAATGTCTTAAGCCATTTTCCCTCCTTCATTAAGCAAACACATGGCCCTACCACACCATACAAACCATGCCATTTTTATTTGCTTATCTACCATTTATTTATTATTTGTTTGACTTTGCAACAATAATAACATGTACAGATATTTTTGTACAATTATTTGGCCGACCATGATTTATGAAATATATATTTTTATTTTTGTAATCAAAACTATCTTTTTTTTTGAAATGTCAAACTAATGGTCTAATCCAAATGTTTATTGTTAGACTAAATAACAAAATTAAATCTTATTTATTCAAAAATATTTTTGAATAAATGATTGGTTTTATTTGTCTAGTAAGTAAGGTCATTTTAGTCAATTTGCAAGTCAAACAATTAAAGGTTTAAAATATACCACATATTATCATCTCATTGGTCAACAACTATTATTAACTACTTAATGTAATTAACACTTAAGTCTTGACAAGTATATATCCTGAGGGAATCTGAAATAAATATCTCAATTTACAAGAATTTACTGGATTGAACTATTTAATCTAATACGCTACCCTAGTGCGCAATGAGTACACTTCATATTGTGAGACTCTCTAAGTTCACACTCGGTTTGTCATATAAATCTCCTTCATACGATCATAAAAGATGCCTCACACACATACGTTACGGATATGAAAAAGCAATGCTTTAGACCATACAAATTTAGGTTATAGCATATTCGTATAATCTCTCCGTTATTTATATCCTGGAAGAGCATAGATATAGATCATCACTGTCAAATCTCTATTTATTTAACCATAAATTTATCTCTAAATTTATATTTCCATAAACAATATCGCAAACTATTTTATGATATTGTTTAACTATATAGAAACTATATTTTGGGTTTTATACTTGTTGCCACAGAACTTCCTCAAATACAATCTCAGAGCATCAGGATATACAACTTACTCATATGAGCTGACGGATCCCATATCTATACACACCGGACTCCATGAGCATTAGACTATACCTAGTGACACTTAGCGGTCAGACTATGAATGATTTCTGATATGTGTGGAACTAAAGTATAATAGATCGCTCATAAGCTCACCATGGCACTCAGGTCAAAGGGTCACGAATATTGCTCAACTTGAAAGAACTTTCATTGACGAAATTATAAAATGTCTATTGGAGGTCCTCGCAAGTCTGTTCAGTATCCGGTCCTTGATGAACACATGAAAATGCATGTTGTTAAAATATTCAATCACCATTTAATGTCACCAATTTTAGTATTTTCTGTATTTTTAGCTTGAAATAAAGTGTTCTCCTTAAATTGTGATTAATGAATGTTATTTGGACAGGTTTAGGTAAATTGGACATAACTCTCAATGTAGAAATCGAAATGAAGAAATTCTTGAACCTGGTGCAACATGACTCAATCTTACACAAATTTGAAGAATAGTGGAAAAGCCAAATCCAACATGTTATGGGCCAAAAATTGAGATACAACAGAATCGGACTACAACTCTTACCCAGCTTGACCCAACTCACGTATTTGGACCGTATCTCCCAAAATACGTACTCAATTGGTATAATTCTTGAAGCTGTGAATTTCTGACTTAATTATCAACAACTCGTATGTTTATGGTAAAGTCCAAATCAGCCGTTATCATGGACCAAATCGCATTGCAAGTGGGTAAAATGGTTGTTGGCCGAATTCTGGTGTATCTTTGGAATTTTGCTCATATCTCATTGGATACTCATCCAATTTGCATGAAATCCGTGCCTATGGAAAGAAGAGTCAAAATTCTACAACTTTCATGTTGGCCGCAGAAGCTGAATTGATCATTTACATTATCAAAAACGTGCTGCAAGTGGATACACGAGTTATTGACTTAAAATTATTGAAGATTGATGTCATCCATGACATATGTCCATTCATTGCCTCTATAAGGAGACCCTTAGGACGTTTTTAAAAAAGAATTTTCTCTCTTCTTTTATTCTCATTAACATGTATTGTAATTTAGGCTAGAGTTCCTAGCAAGGCTAAGAGATGAACTTTTATGTGTAGTAAATCTACTTCCATGCTTTGATTCGGTGTCAAGAGCTATAAATGTTGTAAGTTTGGTTTTGATTAAACTCTTATCTATTTTATTTTCTATAATCCAGAAGTTATAATTCTCATGTCTCATATATGTTCAGTCATGCTTTTCTTATGTGATTCATGTTGATTTATAATTGTTACTGGTTATATTGTTTTATATGTTAATCTTTTACTGCAGTATTGTCAATTTGATATATTGTCGATCTTGGATGACATGTAAGGGCAATAAATGTTTGATATTCAAGTTAATCTTTTACTGCAATATTGTCAAAATGATATATTGTCGATCTTAGATAACTTGTATAAATAACATGATGTGTGTTAATGCTTGCAAAGAGTTTAACTAAATCAAATACGTGTGTTATCAAATGTGCTATATATTACATACCTTCCGATTGATTGTTTGGGATGTGAAACTTTCAGTTGAGTTATAAATATCGAATCAAAGTATAGAGTAGATTTATAAAGCATAATTGTGATTCTCAAAGCCTTGCTTAAATCATCATAAGACATTTTCCTCAATTCATAGACAATTCTATCTCATCCGTTTAAATCAATTAACCCTTTGCTACTGCTTTAATATTTTACTTCACTGACCTATTTTGCCAAGAGCTTTCTCGTGGGATCGACACCTCAATCTATACTGCGATAGCCGCGTTATATTTTGAGCGTAAACAAAAATTTGGCGCCGTTGCCTGGGAAGCACACTAAGCGAAAGTCGGTTGCGATTATAAATACTAAAGTGGTAACTTTGTATATTTTCTTTTCTTTGTAAACTCTTAGTTTATTTCCTTTGTTGTAATTTATTTATTATTCATGGTTGGTTCTACCACCTAATTTATTTTGTTTTCTTTAGTTAATTTGTTATATTTTATATAATCTTAATGGCTGGTTTTGCCGCCTAATTAGTTTATTTTCTTTTATCTATTTATTGCACTTTATTTTCTTTAGTTTATTTATTGCATTTTTTTAATGGCTGGTTTTACCGCCTAACTTCGTTCACTTTCTTTTATTTATTTATTGTACTTTTTTTTAGTTAATTTGTTGTATTTTCTTTTTATTTTGTGGCTGGTTCTACCGCCTAACTTAGTTTCTTTATTTCTTATTGTACTTTATTTATTTATTGCACTTTTTTTTATTGTACTTTATTTTCATTTTCTTTTACGTATTTATTGCACTTTATTTACTTTAGTTAACATGTTGTATTTTCTTTTTATGGCCGGTTCTACCGCCTAACCTTTTATTTATTTACTTATTGTATTTTCTTTTTATTATTTAATTATTGTACTTTTTTTTTCCGTATTTTATAGTCTTTTGTTTAGTTATTGTATTTATATTTCATGGTTGGTCTTACCACCTAACTTATTTCTGTTTCTTGTTGTGTTTATTCAACTTCTTAATTTTCCTTAAGCATTTCTTTCCTAAAAAAAAAAAAAATTTAGGATGTATGCATCGACCTAGAGACAAACGAGGAAGATTTGTGAGAGAACTAGAACTAGAACTAGAACTACTCCCACAATTTGTAAGTGAAGAGAATTCACCTTCTAGTTCATCTTGTAATTCTAACACAATGAGCCAACACGAAGAAAACCCCGTTAGAACTCTAAAAGATTACTTGCATCCTACTCGCATAGCCACACCATCATGCATTATATTTCCACCTAACATACCACATTCGGATTTTAAACCTGGAATGATACAACTTCTTCCCACTTTTCATGGTCTAGATAGTGAAAATCCTTATGTACATGTTAGGGAATTTGAAGAAGTAATTGCCACCTTCCATAGCCAACCTGAAGCCATAGACACTGTTAGGCTTAAATTTTTCCCTTTTTCTTTGAAAGACAAAGCAAAGAGTTGGCTATACTCTTTGAGGCCGAGGTCTATAGGAACTTGGGCAGAAATGACCCAAGCATTTTTCAATAAATACTTCCCACAACACAAAACTAATGGCCTGAAAAGACAAATTTCTTCATTCTCCCAAAAAGACAGTGAAACCTTATATCAAGCATGGGAAAGGTTTAAAGAGTTGCTAAATCTGTGCCCTCACCATGGGTATGAAAATTGGCGCTTGGTTAGTTATTTCTATGAGGGACTCACAATTAGAGAGCGCCAATTTGTTGAGATGATGTGTAATGGGGAGTTCCTTCACAAAGATCCTGAGGAAGCCATAGAATTCCTTAATGACTTAGCCGAAAAAGCTCATACATGGACTGGACCTAGCATTGCTGAAAGCACAAATAGGTCACGACCCAATGAAGTTTTCCATCTTAGGGAAGAGGATAACCTCAAAGCCCAATTAGAGGTCTTAACTAGGGAGTTAGAGGCCTTGAAATCCAAAGATAGAAGGGTCACCCACACGGTTGCTAGAGTTGAGTCACACGATGTCTGTTTTGTCTGTGGAGGAGCGGAACACTTAGCTCAGGATTGCCCCACGTATAGTGAGATGAGAGGGATATATGAGGAACAATGTAATGCCCTAGGGATGTACAAGAAGCCTTATTCACCCTACTCTGAAACATATAATCCTAGCTGGAGAAACCACCCAAATTTCAGTTGGAAATCTGACCAACAAGCCAACAACCAATGGAAACAAGAACAACAAGCACCCAAGTCTTATGTTGCACCTCAATATAATGCACGACCAACTAGGAGTTCTTTAGAGGATACATTACAAGCATTTATGGAGGCACAAAGTAAGACTAATCAAAAATTTGAAACAATTCTTGCACAGGTGGTGGACGAAAACAAAGAAATTAAGAGTCAAATCACAAAGTTGACCAGTGCCTTAACTGTACAAGAGCGAGGTAAGTTTCCATCTCAACCTCAATCCAATCCGAAAGGACAATTCATGGCACAAGCTTCTACTTCTGATGTTCAAAATCTCAAAGAAGTCAATGCCATTACTACTCGAAGTGGTAAGATTGTAAGTGAACCTACTCCTGAAATTAACACATCTACGAGTAGTAAAGACGCCCCCCTTGAAAAAGAGGCCACAGTGGAAAAAGAGCCCGAAAGTAAGTTTTCAATCCCAGTGCCTTTTCCTCAAGCTCTTCGACCGGTTGGGAAAAATTCAGAAATTCAAGGTGAGATTTTGGAACATTTGAAACAAGTTAAAATTAATCTTCCCTTGTTACATTTGATTAAGCAGGTTCCAACTTATGCCAAAGTCATCAAGGATTTATGCACTATCAAAAGAAAACACCATGTGAAGAAAACTGCATTTTTGGCAGAACAGGTAAGTGCAGTGATTGAACAAAAGACACCACCCAAGTATAAAGACCCAGGATGTCCCACAATCTCCTGCCAAATTGGGACACATGAGTTTGGTCAAGCTTTATTGGACTTAGGAGCAAGTGTAAATTTAATGCCTTATTCTATTTACTTGCAATTGGGACTTGGTAAGATTAAACCAACATCTGTAGTCCTACAATTAGCTGACCGATCAATCAAGAAACCACGGGGAATAGTAGAAGATGTTTTGTTGCAAATTGATAAATTTTACTACCCTGTTGATTTTCTTGTTTTAGATACTCATTCTGTTGTTAACATGGAGTCAAAAATCCCTCTTATTTTGGGGAGACCTTTTCTAGCCACTGCTAACGCTCTTATTAATTGCAGAAATGGTCTAATGAAATTATCTTTTGGGAATATGACTTTTGAGGTGAACATTTTCAACATTGGCAAACAACCACGAGAAGAAGACGAGTGCTATCATTCATATATGATAGACACACTTGTAGCGGAGGAAGCTTATAAAAATCATGGCTATGATTCTTCGAAAAACCTTCTCAATTTTGATTTTGAAGAATTGTATTATCCTGATGTAACAACTAATGTGTTTAGTATTTTTGACTCACAGGATAAACGGACTCGATTTTGGCAGCCACACTTTGAAGAGTTGCCACGAGAGAGGGAGAGACCAAAACCATCAAACCTCGAGACACCACAAGTTGAGCTTTCTCCACTGCCCAAAGGTTTGAAACACGCATTCTTGGGACCAGGTGATACCTTTCCTATCATCATTTCTTCTGAACTTAGTGCTGAACAAGAGGAAAAATTGATAAAATTGTTAAAAGAACATAAGTCTGCACTAGGTTGGACCATAGCTGATATTAAAGGTATTTCTCCATTGATATGCTCCCATAGAATTCATTTAGAGGAAGGTTCCCAACCTCGTAGAGACCCACAAAGAAGACTTAACCCAACAATGAAAGAAGTAGTGAAGAAAGAGGTCTTGAAACTATTAGATGCGGGTATAATCTACCCAATTTCTGATAGTCAATGGGTAAGTCCAACTCAAGTAGTTCCTAAGAAATCTGGGGTTACTGTTGTTGAAAATGAGAATGGGATACCTGTTCCAACTAGGGTAGTAAGTGGTTGGAGAATGTGTATTGATTATAGAAAGTTAAACACAGCCACTAGGAAAGACTATTTTCCATTGCCTTTTATCGACCAAATTTTAGAACGTGTAGCTGGACATCCTTTTTATTGCTTTCTTGATGGGTATTCAGGGTATTACCAGATTGAGATAGCTATAGAAGATCAAGAAAAAACTACTTTTACATGCCCTTTTGGTACTTATGCTTTTCGTAGAATGCCATTTGGATTATGTAATGCACCAGCTACTTTCCAGCGTTGCATGTTGAGTATTTTCTCTGATATGGTTGAAAAATGCATGGAAGTCTTTATGGATGATTTGACTGTTTTTGGTAATTCTTTTGATTTATGCCTACTTAACTTGAAATCTGTTTTGAGTAGGTGTGAAGAAAAAGGACTTGTGCTAAATTGGGAGAAATGTCATTTCATGGTATCTTCAGGAATCGTTTTAGGGCACATTGTATCTGAAAGAGGGATAGAGGTTGACAAGGCAAAAATTGAATTAATCTCTAAATTACCTACACCTAAAACGGTAAAAGATGTCCGATCCTTTCTTGGACACGCTGGCTTTTACAGAAGGTTTATACAAAATTTTTCTGCCATATCTAGACCATTGTGTAACCTTTTGCTAAAAGATGCAGAATTTACATGGACACAAGAGTGTGAGGAGGCATTCCGAACACTCATTGCCAAACTCACCACCGCTCCTATCATGCAATCACCGGATTGGAACCTCCCATTTGAAATTATGTGTGATGCAAGTAATTATGCTGTAGGAGCAGTTCTTGGGCAACGGAGGGAGGGAAAACCCTTTGTTGTTTATTATGCTAGTAGGACTTTGAACGATGCTCAAATGAATTACACTACTACTGAAAAAGAACTATTAGCTGTTGTTTTTGCTTTAGATAAATTTCGTTCTTATTTGATTGGTTCACCTATTGTTATTTTTACTGACCACGCAGCCCTTAAGTACCTTCTTTCTAAGAAGGATGCTAAAGCCCGTTTAATTAGGTGGATTCTTCTTTTGCAGGAATTTGATATAACCATCAAAGATAAGAAAGGCGTTGAAAATGTT
Organism: Ailanthus altissimus; assembly: GCA_946807835.1. NCBI lineage: Eukaryota > Viridiplantae > Streptophyta > Magnoliopsida > Sapindales > Simaroubaceae > Ailanthus > Ailanthus altissimus. The sequence goes on along the minus strand of OX327686.1, from coordinate 34,014,234 downwards.
GTTGCTGATCATCTATCCCGCCTTGAGTTCACTGACTCTACTGATTTGCCACCCATTCGAGACGATTTTCCAGATGAACATCTTTTTGCTATAAGCCAAATACCTTGGTATGCACATATCGTAAATTATTTGGTTTGTGGTGAACTTCCATCTGACTGGAGTGCACAAGATAAGCGTAAGTTCTTGGTTGAGGTACGTAACTTTTATTGGGATGATCCATATCTTTTCAAATACTGTCCTGACCAAATCATGAGACGTTGCATTCCTGAAAGTGAAGTTTCTAGTGTCTTAAATTTTTGCCATAGTGCTGCTTGCGGTGGCCATTTTTCTATGAAGAAGACAGCTGTGAAAATTTTACAGTGTGGTCTTTATTGGCCCACTTTGTTCAAAGACACTAATAATTTTTGTCGTTCCTGTGAAAGATGCCAAAAGTTAGGTGCTTTATCTCGAAGAAATATGATGCCTCTTAACCCTATTCTTGTTATCGAGATATTTGACTGTTGGGGTATTGATTTTATGGGTCCATTTCCTTCATCTTTTGGCTATCTTTACATCCTTTTAGCTGTTGACTATGTATCAAAATGGGTGGAGGCTGTAGCTTGTCGTACTAATGATAATACAACTGTGGTAAAATTCTTAAAAGAAAATGTGTTATCTAGGTACGGTACGCCACGTGTCATCATTAGTGACCAAAGAACACATTTTTGTAATCGTTCTTTTGAAGCTTTGATGCGCAGGTATGGTGTTCTTCACAAAGTTTCCACTGCATACCATCCACAGACAAATGGACAAGCCGAGCTAGCAAATAGAGAGGTTAAACAGATTTTGGAAAAGACGGTTAACCCGAATCGCAAAGATTGGTCTCTACGCCTTTCTGATGCATTATGGGCATATCGTACTGCATACAAAACCATCTTAGGAATGTCCCCATACCGGCTTGTTTATGGGAAAGCTTGACATTTACCTGTTGAGCTAGAACATAAAGCTTATTGGGCTGTCAAAGCCCTTAACTTTGATTTGAATGCTGCAGGTCTCCAGAGAAAGTTACAATTGTCAGAAATAGAAGAGCTACGAAATGACGCATATGACAACTCCAAAATTTACAAAGCTAAAATGAAAGTAGCTCATGATAAACAGATCTCAAGGAAACACTTTGAGCCAAATCAACGGGTCTATCTTTATGATTCTCGATTGCATTTACACCCTGGAAAGTTGAGATCTCGATGGACTGGTCCATTTATGGTAAGACATGTTTTTCCTAATGGTGCTGTTGAAATAGAAGACCTCACTGATGGACGGACTTTCAAAGTGAATGGACAGCGGCTAAAAAGCTACGTGGAAAAGGTAAACGACTCTATGTACCTAGGCGAGATCCCTCTTGTGGATCCTGTCTATCGTGATTGATCAGGTTCAATCTATCTGTACCATATTTTATATTTTGTCTATATTTTATCTTTTGACTTTCTACTTTTGCTTTTATTTTCTTGCACATTTTATTTTACTTTATTTTCTTCTTTTTAATTTTTCTTCAGTGTGATTTTATTTCCCAGTCAAGTGGCGGATACGGTACTCCGTGACTATTAAAGTCGGTTTCTCAGTTCCCTAAAAACTGTCCCTCAAACTGTGTATTCATCTCTTTTCTTTCTTTCAAAATGGATCGCATTCTTGCCAACCTTAAAAAACGTTTTCCTTCATTTCCTCAAAATGCTCTACTTAAGATTTACAAAGTACGGTGTGAAAGACTAAGGCTATTGATGTTGGGTAATATCCCTGTGGACCTTCGTTGGTTAATTGAAGCCAAGGTTCGGTTGTCTGGTGAGTTTGAAAATGATTTTGTTTCTCATATACCTGGTCTTGGAAGAAGCTCTTATGCCAAAAGGCGACGAGCAAAAAGGTTACAAGTCTGTCATAAATGTGCTCGATGGAATTGTAATCGGAGTTGTCGTTCTTTAGGATTCGTATCTAGAAATCGAGAAGACAAAATTCAGTTCATTAAGGATGGACTGAGTAAGGAGTCTTTGGATGATATCCTATTGACTCTTGAGACGCATCCCTGTGGGCTCGTGCAACGTGAACTTCTCGATTTATGGAACAAATTCAAAAATGAACATCAACGGTATAGTCTTGGGAATCTGACTCTAAAAGACCCTGTTTGCCAATTTATAAGAAAATTGGATGGGAAGCCTATCCCCGACCCATAGAGGGCGTTTAAGCCGTTACTGGACGTAAAACCAGAGGAAGATGTGAGCCACAATCACAACTACTTGTAAATACATGTGTTTTAATTTCAAAATTTATTTTATGAATAGTAGGGCTACTCATGTAGATGTCTTAAATTCAAATCTTTTTGTTCAATAATGCATGCGGGTCATTATGTTTAAATATTTGTGTTTTATTTTTAACTCTCTTTTGACAAACTGTCGGGTTACCATAATCATTGTTATCATTTGGCACTCTATAAATACAGCACCTCAGTTTCTTCATTTTCATATATTGAGATAAAGGTGAGAGTAGATATGGAGGAAACCCAAGTTCGACAATTTCGAAATATATGTGTATTTTTTATATCTAGTCCTGGGGAGAGTAAAGTGTTCGTAGAAGCAGCAAACAATCTAGGAAAAACATTAGCTGCAAGAAAAATTCATTTGATTTATGGAGGAGGTAGCCTTGGGCTAATGGGGTGTGTGTCAACAGCTGCACATTTAGGAGGAAGTCAAGTTTTAGGTATTATTCCTACAGCTTTGGCGGTGGGAAACCTGACCGGGAAAACAATAAGGGAAGAATTACAAGTCTCATCCATGCATGAACGTATAGCCAGAATGCTTTGCAATGCAGACGCTTTTATTGCTTTACCAGGTGGTTTTGGTACTTTGGAAGAAATTTTTCAAATTGTCTCTTGGGCCCAACTGAATATCCACCGAAAACCCATAGGTTTGTTGAATGTTAATAACTATTTTGATTGCTTACTTTGTTTTCTTGATCAAGCTGTGGAACAGAATTTTATTTCACATTCGGCGCGACAGATCCTGGTTTCTGCTACTGAGGCGGATGAATTGATTAACAAATTACAGGCAGTTACCTACGAACCTGACCCAGCAATAACTCGGATCGATTGGTCAGTGGGCCTTAACAAGCGAAAATTGGATCTGACACTCCGTTTGTAAATTTTTCTTTTTATTTATTTATTTATCAGTACCATCATTTTAGTTTATATTTGCTTAAGTGTCTCTCAGGTTTGTTTCTTTCAAATAACTGGCGTTTCAGGTAATGTCTCATATACTTTATCTCTTTCTATTTAAACATTGAGGACAATGTTTCATCTGGTTTGGGGGGAGGATAGTAGACATACGTTGCATTTTGCAAAAAAAAAAAAAAAAAAAAAAAAATTGTGGTCCGACATTTGATTAAAATGGCAGAGTAAAGAGTTCATTCTTGAACTCTTGAGACGCATTCTAGGTCAAATTAGAATGGCAGAGTAAGGAGTTTTAGTACTAACTTTTGAAATGCATTTTAACTAACTTTTTGTTATTTTGTTTTATATTTCATGCATTGTCGTTTACTGCCTGTAGTCTTGGTAATTCTTGTATAAAGGAATTTGCTTTTCTGCCTAAGTATGATTTCAGAATTGTTTAGGTTGAGTCACTGTTTCTATCTAGGTTACTAAAGAATGACTTCCAAAATATTTTTGAGCACAATGTTAAGCCTTGTGGTAAGATGGATGATTCAATTTATATAGCCAAGAGAATTCTCATGTTTAAGTATATATTTTTCTAATCTCGCATATCTTTTGTGAGTAAGTGGAAAGGTTGAGAAAACAGCTTATGAACTTTCATTGATCCTTTGAATTGGTTAATTTTTGTTTAGAATGATATTATTTGAATTAAGGGATAAGTTGGTTACATTTGTGCATAATATAATTTGGTGAGAAACCTTTGTAATGCTTCCTTGTATTTCCAAAAAAAAAAAAAAAAAAAAAAAAAAAACATAAAAGTACCAAAAACAAGAAAAAAAAAAAAAGAAAGAAGCAATTCAGTTTAATAAAGTCTTCATTCAATTTTAGAAGACAAATACCTTGTAAAACAGTTTTCTCACCAAGTTATAATTGTATTATTCTCACAAGCCAATTAAAGTTCTAAAGTTGGCGTATGATATGAATAATTGATTTTTAAACAAATAATTTTCCTATCTTCGGATCAATGTTAGTTTATATGTCTGTCCTTAAAATTGACTTTTTCTTGAGTGCTTAACTGTTTTCCAACTCCATAAGAGAAGTCCTAACCTTTTAAACAATCATACACCTGTGAGGATATGGAGTTGAGGCTTTTACTTGGATAAATTCTCAAGGCTATATCTATTGTGGTTTGTGGTTAGATGGTTATGGCTTAGTTCACACACACACAAATTATGGAAGTTGTAATTGAAAAAACCATGATAGCAACAGTGATCTCGAACTGACGTTTTGATTGAAGTGCTTAGATAGTTTTGCATATTCTATTTACGCTTGAATTGCTAGAGACTAGCAATAAGCTGGTTGGGGGCTGTGATGAACACATGAAAATGCATGTTGTTAAAAGATTCAATCACCATTTAATGTCACCAATTTTAGTATTTTCTGTATTTTTAGCTTGAAATAAAGTGTTCTCCTTAAATTGTGATTAATGAATGTTATTTGGACAGGTTTAGGTAAATTGGACATAACTCTCAATGTAGAAATCGAAATGAAGAAATTATTGAACCTGGTGCAACATGACTCAATCTTACACAAATTTGAAGAATAGTGGAAAAGCCAAATCCAACATGTTATGGGCCAAAAATTGAGATACAACAGAATCGGACTACAACTCTTACCCAGCTTGACCCAACTCACGTATTTGGACCGTATCTCCCAAAATACGTACTCAATTGGTATAATTCTTGAAGCTGTGAATTTCTGACTTAACTATCAACAACTCGTATGTTTATGGTAAAGTCCAAATCAGCCGTTATCATGGACCAAATCGCATTGCAAGTGGGTAAAATGGTTGTTGGCCGAATTCTGGTGTATCTTTGGAATTTTGCTCATATCTCATTGGATACTCATCCAATTTGCATGAAATCAGTGCCTATGGAAAGAAGAGTCAAAATTCTACAACTTTCATGTCGGCCGCAGAAGCTGAATTGATCATTTACATTATCAAAAACGTGCTGCAAGTGGATACACGAGTTATTGACTTAAAATTATTGAAGATTGATGTCATCCATGACATATGTCCATTCATTGCCTATATAAGGAGACCCTTAGGACGTTTTTAAAAAAGAATTTTCTCTCTTCTTTTATTCTCATTAACATGTATTGTAATTTAGGCTAGAGTTCCTAGCAAGGCTAAGAGATGAACTTTTATGTGTAGTAAATCTACTTCCATGCTTTGATTCGGTGTCAAGAGCTATAAATGTTGTAAGTTTGGTTTTGATTAAACTCTTATCTATTTTATTTTCTATAATCCAGAAGTTATAATTCTCATGTCTCATATATGTTCAGTCATGCTTTTCTTATGTGATTCATGTTGATTTATAATTGTTACTGGTTATATTGTTTTATATGTTAATCTTTTACTGCAGTATTGTCAATTTGATATATTGTCGATCTTGGATAACATGTAAGGGCAATAAATGTTTGATATTCAAGTTAATCTTTTACTGCAATATTGTCAAAATGATATATTGTCGATCTTAGATAACTTGTATAAATAACATGATGTGTGTTAATGCTTGCAAAGAGTTTAACTAAATCAAATACGTGTGTTATCAAATGTGCTATATATTACATACCTTCCGATTGATTGTTTGGGATGTGAAACTTTCAGTTGAGTTATAAATATCGAATCAAAGTATAGAGTAGATTTATAAAGCATAATTGTGATTCTCAAAGCCTTGCTTAAATCATCATAAGACATTTTCCTCAATTCATAGACAATTCTATCTCATCCGTTTAAATCAATTAACCTTTTGCTACTGCTTTAATATTTTACTTCACTGACCTATTTTGCCAAGAGCTTCCTCGTGGGATCGACACCTCAATCTATACTGCGATAGCCGCGTTATATTTTGAGCGTAAACAAAAATTTGGCGCTGTTGCACCAGGTTCAAGAATTTCTTCATTTCGATTTCTACATTGAGAGTTATGTCCAATTTACCTAAACCTGTCCAAATAACATTCATTAATCACAATTTAAGGAGAACACTTTATTTCAAGCTAAAAATACAGAAAATACTAAAATTGGTGACATTAAATGGTGATTGAATCTTTTAACAACATGCATTTTCATGTGTTCATCAGTCCTCACTGAATATCTATATCTCTATACAAGCTTCCTCTAAGCTCATGATTTGCTAGGGCTAACCATTTAGACCATACAGATATATAGACATATACTAATCTATATTAATGAGTTTTACAAATAGACCCGTATCGATAAAATTAGATCAGAAATATAATATTTGAGAACATACTTACATAATAAAATTTTCTAGCACCATCTTCAACTCTTTGCAGATACATCATTACTAATATATTCTTAGGTCAGGAACATAATATTAATGAATTTTACTAATCTATATTAATGAGTTTTACCAATAGACTTATATCAATAAAATTATATTAGAAATATAATATTTGAGAACATACTTACATAATAAATTTTTTTAATACCATCTGTAACTCTTTGCAGACACATCATTACTAGTATATTCTTAGGTCTTGATCCCATTTCATACAAGGTTCTAAGTCCTTAGATTTCGCTAACTCTTAACACTGCTAACTCTTAACACTTATAACTTTTAGCGTTGCTAATTTTTAGCACTGATCTAAACTCCTTTAGACCAGATCTGAACTCCTTCAGATTATACAATGTTTGAAACGTTACAAGTATCTTACCATTTAATAATTAATAATATTAATAATTTTATTATAAATTATAATTATATAAATACTATAATTAAATATTTATACATAAGGAGATGACATGTAAGCTTAAATCCCAATAGAATAATCAATCAATTTTTTCTCGGGAAAATTATGATTTTTGGAGCATTAAAATTAAGACATTTTTTATCCCAAGGCTTCTAGACATAGTTGTTAATGGGATTTCTACTTCAGATAATACATCTGCTCCATCTGAAGAGCAAAAGAAAAGTTTAATGGGGCAGACACAGAATGATGCTGAAGCACTTATCATCATTTAGCAAGCGTGGATGATGTTATTTTTTCAAGAATTATTGGAGCCACTTTAGCAAAGGAAGCCTGGAATACTTTGAAGAAAGAGTTTAAAGGTAATGCTAAGGTACACATTTATCAAACTTCAATCTTTAAGAAGGGATTTAGAAATTTTCAAAATGTAAGATTCTGAGACCGCTCAAGATTATTATTCAACAACAAAAGAAATAGTAAATCAATTAAGAGTCAATGGTGAAATATAAATGATAACAAAATTGTGAAGAAAATATTAATTAGTGTTATAGAAAAATTTGATCCAATAGTCAATATCATTGAAGACTGAAGACTCAAAATACATATCAACTCTTACAGTAGTGGGATTAATGGACTCTTTAGAAGCATGAAAAAAAAGGCTAAATAGGAGAAATGAAAATTTAATTGAAAGCGCATTTAAGTCTAAATTAAATTTATGGTCTTAAAAATATAAAAGAAGGAAAAATAGAGAAAAATCAATCAGAAAATATAAAAATATGAATGGGGATAATCAAAGGAAAACACAAGAAATAAAAATTATCCACCATGTGGTACATGTAGAAAAACAAGCCATTCAGAAAATGATTACTGGTTTCGCGGGAAGCCAAAATGCTACAAGTGCAAAAAGTTTGGGCATTTAGAGAAATTTTGCCGATTCAAGAAAAACCATCAAGCCAATTACTCTGAAGAAGATGAGAAGCAAGAGCACTTTTATGCTTGTCAATCGACTATGAAGGAGAAAAATAACACATGGTACGTGGACAGTGTCTGCAACAATCATATAGCAGGAAATGAAAGTATCTTCCGCAATTTAGACACATCAACAAAATCACAAGTCAGATTGCAGAATAGAGCATTGGTGAAAGCCCAAGGAAAAGATACGATCACCATCTAAACTTATAAAGGAACTAAATATATTAATGATGTATTGTTGGTACCAAGTTTAAAATATAACTTGTTGAGCGTGGACAAATAATTGAAAGTAGATATTCTTTGTACTTCACTAGAAATACTTGTACAATATATGACAAAGATAAGAGTGAAATAATATTTAAAGTGAAGATGTAGAATAGAAACTTCTCTTTATAGTAGTAAAGTATCTCTATAGCCATGAAAGTAGAATTTAAAGACATGTGGCTATGGTATAAAAGTTTTGGGCACTTCAAATTCTATGGACTAAAGATTCTTTAGCATAAAAAGATGATAAAAAGACATGCCAAAGATACAAGAGATTAATGATGCATGCGAAGGTTGTTTACAATGCAAACAAAGGCAACAATCATTTCTAACAAGAAGAACTTGCAGAGTTAAAGTACTATTAGAGTTTGTTCATATAAACATTTACGGACCTATGAAGACTTCATCACTTGAACAAAGTAGGTATTTCATCTTATTCATTGATGACTATACCAGAATGATATGTGTGTATTTTCTTCATGAAATATCAGAAGTCCTCAAAATCTTTAAGAAGTTCAAGAATTTTTTAGAAAAGCAAAGTGGTTACAACCTCAAGAAGCTAAAAAGTGACGAAGAGAAAAAGTACATTTTCAGACAATTCAACTAGTTCTATGATGATAAAGGAGTTAAGCACCAGCTGACAATATGTTATACTCCAAAACAAAATGGAATCTCAAAAAGAAAAAAATGAACAGTCATTGAGATGGCAATGTCAATGTTGAAAGAAAAAGGCCTACCAATTTCATTATGAGGAGAAGTAGTATATACGGCAGTATATATGTTAAATAAATGTCCAGCAAAATTTGTATAAGACATGACTCTTATAGAGGCATGAGGCAAGCAAAAGCCTTCAGCAGGTCATCTCAGTATATTTGGATATGTGTGATATGTCCATGTTTCAGTAAAAAAAAGTATAAACTAAAAGAAAAGACAAATGAATATTCTTGGGATACAGTGCAAAGTCAAAAGGATATTAGATATATAACCTAAAAACTAAGAAACTGATGATCAGCAAAGATATTGAGTTCGACGAGTAGGCCTTATGAACTAAAATAAAGAGAAGGTCGAGCAAAGAAGCATCATAGTACCAACAAACCAAAGGAGGGGAATCACAGAAAATGATAAAGGTGAAGGAACAGAATCAGATGTTTCTAGAAGTCCTCCAACATCACCAATAAGGCAAGATAAACCATCTCTTGAAACACTAACAAGAAGAGTTAGAGAACTCAAAGACATAAATGAGATATGTAATTTCTTTACTGTGGAACCATGAGGCTTTGAAGAAGCAGCAAAACAATAAATATGGAGGAATGCTATGGAAGAAGAATTTGAGATAATTGAAAAGAATCAAACATAAAAACTTGTGGAATGCCCTCAAAACAAAGAGATCATTTACGTCAAATGGGTGTACAAGACTAAGATTAATCCAGATGGCTCAGTCTAAAATTACAAAGCAAGAATTATGGCAAAAGGTTACTTTCAACAATCAGGCATCAACTATAATAAAACTTTTGCTCTAGTAACACGACTAAACACTATAAGAGCACTTGTGGCATTTGCAGCTCAAAACAAATAGAAGATTTATTAGCTTCATATAAAGTTAGCATTTTTGAATGGTTTTGTAGAAGAAGAAGTATATGTAGAGCAGCCACAGTGGTTCATGAAACAAGGTAGTAAAGAAAAAGTTCTAAAACTAAAAAAGACTTTATATAGATTAAAATAAGCACCTCAAGCATGGTACAGTCATATAGATAACTACTTCATTAATTCAGATTTCAGAAGGAGAAAAAGTGAGCTAACATTATACATTATGGCCTAATATGACTCAAGTACTCTAATCATCTCTTTATATGTAGATGATCTCATTACATAGGAAACAATGACAAAATATTACAAGAATTCAAGGAAGATATAATAAAGACATTTGAGATGACTGATCTTGGGTTGATGCATTACTTTCTTGGCATTGAAATAAGTCAAGAACCAAAAGGAATCTTTATATGCCAAAATAAGTACATAAAAAATTTATTGAAGAAGTTCAAGATGTTCGGTTCCAATGCTGTAGCTACACCTTTTGGTTACCGATGAAAAATTTAAAAAGAAAGATGGGTTGGAGAAGACAGATGGATCAGTCAATAGAAACTTGATTGAGAGCCTATTATATCTTACATCAACTCGTCCAGACATCATGTATACTACAAGTCTTCTCTTAAGATTTATGCAAGAACCATCTCAAGTTCACTATGAAGCAGCAAAGCGAATTCTAAGATATTTACAGGACACAATGGACTATGCGATTTGGCATAAGTCTACTTTAAACTCAAAACTAATCGGATATATAGATAGTGATTGGGCAAAATCTGTCAATGACATGAAAAATACATGTGGTTATGCTTTTACTATCGAGTCTAGCAGATTCTCTTAGTCATCACATAAATAAGCAACAATAGCACACTCATCAGCTGAACTAGAATACATCGTAACAGTAATCTCAGCTTGTCAAGCAATATGGTTGAGAAGAATATTTAAATACATTGGAGAAAAAAAATGAATAATGCTACAGAAATATTCTGTGATAATAAGTCAACAATAGCTATATAAGAAAATTTTGTATTCTATAGCAAGACCAAGCATATTATAATTAAGCATTACTTTTTAAAAAAGACACCAAAAAACAAGGAGATTGAACTCAAGTATTGCAGAATAGAAGAACAAATTGCAGACATCTTCACCAAAGCAATTTCAAGACCAAAGTTTGAGCTATTAAAAGAAATATTGGGAGTTCAACGAAAGCGCATTAAAGAGGAGTGTTGAGATTAATGCACTTTTTAGAAATGAGGCTCAAAATATTAAATAATTGAAGTATCTAAACAAATATTTCATAAGTTCAACGAAAATGTTTCATATATTCCAAAAAACTAAAATTAGATAACAAACCCCCTTTAAAGTTATGTAATCCCTTCCATTTAATAATAAACCTTTCCTTTAATATCTCAAACATATATCCCACAAAAACATTCAAACATATTATCCTTTTAATATCCCTATAATTTTCTATCAACTCTATTCAGAAGCCAAGTGGTTCAAATTGTAAAATAGTAATTAAAGTACTATTTAGATGGTTACTATTTATAATAATATTGTTCACATATATGATATCGTTATTCTCACATTATTAAAGTCTAAAATTATTATCAATGGTATTAGAACAATCATTCAATTTCTATCATTTTTACAGAAACTTACACTACTTATGACTAATTAACATTAATAAATTATAATTAGAGAATTTATTAGTTATTTTATTATTATTTTTAATTTTTCTACCATTTTTCTTTCTATTTTTTTTAATATAATATCTCTCTTTTATTTTTTTAATTAAAAATGATTATTACCTTCTTTAAAAGGGGAATAATGAGTAATCGGTAATTTCCATTGTGATGTTTTGTCTTCTCCTTTTGGACAGCCTTCTATTTTGGCTTCTTTTTTTGTTTTGCAGAGAGAATTATGAACGAGTACAAAGCAATATATGTTAAATACGTTGACTACAATGAATTGTCAATAGATTAAAATGCATGCTTTGAACTAAATATCTTTGGGGCTTTGGCTTTAATTTAAGTTTGAGAGGCAGAGACTCTCTGTGTGGTTTTACTATTATATATTCAGTAACTTATAAGAATATTCGAAATATCTTATTATTACTTTTGTTATTTATTTGTCTTTTTGACCTCTGGCATGGCTTATTTTATGTTTGAAGCAAATTTTTTCCCTTATTGAATATCCACATTGCTCTCTCACTTCTCTAGTTTCCTTACACTATTTGATATGCAAACGTGGTGGAATAAATATATATAAAATATTGAAGATATGAAGATAATTATAATTTTAATAATTTATTTCGTTATTTGATGCAACAGTTTGCTGCTGTTACGATAATTGGTCAAAACAATGAAATGATAAATGATCAATCAAAAAGCTTCAAATCTCCATCAATCAATAGAATGACGGTTTTAAACTCGGTGCCCCCACATATTCCTTCAAACCCTGCACGAACATAAATTTTGGATTCAAATTAAAACATTTAAAAGATATATATAGTAGCTGAAAGCATCAGCACTACTCTAGGGTTAGGGCATACTGTTGGTAAGAAATGTTAATGACACCGGAAGCGGTATCAGCAATGGAGGCAAACGCTTCTTGCGATAAGTCAATGGTGCCCCTACACGCCGGAGCTGGGCATCGATCAACAATCTTCACCACCACCGTTCCGCTTCCCTGACAAGGGAATGGAGTGCCGGCATTTGTACCGCTAAGACAATTTACTTGGTAATATTGCCCACATGCAGCACCATCATTCCATATTGCTTCACTTGCTGCTGCTATCATTACCCCTTGATCCTCAAACCCGTAACAAGCAGAAGCTGAATCCCAAAAAAGAAAAATGCAAATTATGTCACATGGTATTATCAAATAAGAAGATTAGTGTTTGTTCATGAAATGCTTACGCATATAAGGAGGCGTGTAATAGGTGGCAGTCCCAGAATTCTGAGCTAATGTCAGTGAGTAGAAGCTCAGGATTAAGCATGACAAAAGAACAAGTGCAATGGGAGAGTACTTGAACAGGAATGCCATTGGTTTCAAGTAATAAAATTATTATGAAAATAGCTTCTAGCACTCAGAGGAGAAGATAATAATTAAATTCTATATATGAAAGAGCTTAGGATTTGAGAAGTGCTACCCTCAGTGGTTAGGGTTATTTATAGGGTGATCAGATGGCCACTTGACGTTTTAATATTTCATAATCTACTTAATTTTATTGGTTTATTCTGAGATTCTGTAGCATAAACTTTTACTTTGTACGCAAGGGGCGGTCAATGCAGGCCAAGGGAAGTTAATTAGAACGCAACATTTTCTTCCAAAAAATCCACTTCCATGCAGCTTCAAATATACATATATATAATCAATAGCATAATCTTATACATCTTTTTTTTTTTTGTTTTTTTTGTTTTTTCTTGTATTTTTAGCAGTTTGACACAGCCGAAAACTTCAATCGACGGGGTTTTACTTGAAACGTACAGCTCTTTAATTTTTTTTTTTTTATAAAAAAAATAACAGAGGTTATATTAAGTTTCAAAACTCAACTACTTGAGGATTTGTTTACAGTTAATTTTCTCATCGATCGGCCAGCCTCCTCTTTTGTTTCTATTCGTGGTTCATTTTCCTGGAAAATGCGGCAATCTGTAACCTTAGAGAAATGATTATCATATATAATAAACATTAATGATTTGTTTCAGTTAAAAAGGTTTTGCACAAATTTACAGTACTCATGAATTAGGATCAATCAACATTAATTTTACAATTGATTTATCTGGTTAGATCTCTTTGCCGCCAGCATTCTCTTTTGTCTTCTTCCTTCGTTTTGCAGGGAAAAAAAAAATTATAAATTAGCACAAAGCGATATAATATAAAGGTTGACTATGAGTATAATGAATTGTCAATGGATTATGTTAGAAACGGAAGTATTCTAAGTAAAAAATTTGCTTAAGTAATATAATAATATAAAATAAATTATTAAAAAATAAATAAAAAAAGGGATAAAAGAAGAATATATAAAGAATTATGTGGTTCGGTAATTTGCCTACGTCCACGACGGATCAAGATCACACTCTTTTCTTATTATGAATCACAAGGCACTTAAAGTATGCTTTTTACAAAAAAGATCATAAAAAAAACTCTCTCCCACTTTAGGGATTTTCTCTTATAAAGAACCACTAAAATTTCTTGTTTATCACAAAGATTGTCAAGATCTCACTAAGATCACAAAAATGTGTTTACAAGAAAGATCACAAAAAAAAATCTCTCTTACTCTAGGAATTTTCTCTTATAAAGAACCACTAAGATCTCTTGTTTATCACAAAGATTGTCAAGATCTCACTAAGATCACAAAGATGTGTTTACAAGGCAATTGATAGCCTTTATATAGGATTTGAGACGACCTAGGTTTATCTTATACGTGTGGGAGTTGTATTAGGGAGTTCTGAAACAAGTGGGAGACGAAATAAGGAAGTTTCCTTATTTCGAGATACTTTTCCCGTCTCCACCGCCACGGTGCTGGGCTCTTATCGCTGCGGCGTTGGCGCGTTTCTGCTGAGCGTTGCGGCTCTGGCCTCTTGGAGCTGCGGCGCTCAGGCTCTGTTCTGGGCGCCGCGGCGCTGGCGCCTAGTGCGCCCTTCTTCGTTTTTCACCTTCTTTCGCGTCCGTCTTTGATCCGTGCGTACCCTACGCACTTAGCTTGAACCCCAAATCATATTCCGATGATTTTTAATCAATATTCTCACAAATCCCCTCCTTGATTCAAAATCATCCACAAAGTAACTCGATCTCTCATTTCCGCATCTTCAGTCACTTTCACAAAGTAGTGACTCCGGTTAAGTCCTTGCATAGGACGAACTTAACTGAGGGTAGTGGCTTAGTCAACATATCAGTAGGGTTTTTAGATGATGCTATCTTTGTTAGACTAACTTCACCACTTTGGACAATCTCACGAATGTAATGGAGCCTCACATCAATGTGTTTCGACCTCTCGTGTAACACTTGATGCTTGCTTAGGTGTATGACACTCTGGCTATCATAATACACACCGGTGTTCACATCTTCACTAGCCAATACCTCTGCGCATATGCCTTTTAACCACACGGCTTCCTTGATAGCTTCTCCAACAGCTATGTACTCTGCCTCTGTGGTAGATAGTGCAACCACATGTTGTAGAACTGATCTCCAACACACACTTCACCCAAACACTGTGAATACATAGCCTGTCAACGATCTTCTCTTGTTAAGATTACCTGCATAATCTGAATCTACGTACCCTCTTACCATTTCATTGCTGTCCTCATCCCTTTTATACACTAACCCGTGATTTAACGTTCCCTTGAGATATCTCAGAATCCACTTTACTGCAAGCCAGTGATCTTTTTTCGGATTTGTCATGTATCTACTTACCACACTCACAGCCTGTGCTATGTCTGGTCTTGTGCAAACTATTGTATACATAATGCTCTCCACAGCGTTTGTATACGGTATTTTGCTCATTTGCAGTTTCTCCTCATTAGATGTCGGCGACTGTGCTGCTAAAAGTCTGAAATGCATGGCCAAAGGAGTAGAGATAGCCTTCGTGTTTGACATACCAAACTTCTCCAAAATTTTGACTATATATCGCTGTTGGGACAAAAAGATAACATCTCTTCTTTCCCTTACAATATCCATACCCAAAATTCTCTTTGCTGCTCCCAAATCCTTCATTTCAAACTCACCACTCAACTGCTTATTGAGTTTCTGTATTTCTTCCATGTTCTTGCATACGATCAACATATCATCGACGTATAGAAGCAAATATATCATCCCACAACTTATGTTCTTGAAGTACATGCATCCGTCATACTTACTCCTGCTAAAACCACAAGCCATCATAAACTCATCAAATCTCTTATACCACTGTCTAGGTGATTGCTTTAACCCGTACAATGACTTCTTTAGCAAATAAACATGATCTTCTTTTTCGGGCTCCTCGAACCCCTGCGGCTGTGCCATGTATATCGTTTCTTCAAGCTCTCCATGTAGAAAAGTTGTCTTTACATCCATCTGCTCTAGATGTAAATCAAGGTTTGCACACATGGCTAACAAGATCCTAATAGATGTGTGCTTAACAACTGGAGAGAATATCTCATGAAAATCAACTCCCTCTTTCTGAGTAAAACCTTATGCTATTAACCTAGCCTTGAATCTCGTAGGCTCAATCCTCGGTATCCCCTCCTTCACATTATATACCCACTTGCACCTGACTAGCTTCTTTTAAGGTCTCTCCACCAACTTTCAGGTATTGTTCTTCATAAGAGAACAAATTTCTTCTTCCATGGCCTGCTACTAGTCTTTCTTGTTTTCACTTTTCATAACCTCATCATATGTCCTAGGCTTATCATACTCAAGAGTGTAAGCAGAATTAAAAGCATGAGCAACTAACTGGTGGGTTAATCGTTTTCCTTAGCCTGTCTCTAGCAAGCTGGTACTCTTCAAGTTTCAACTCAGGAGTTCTCGTCTTCTTTTGGGTGGACTTGGATGAACTCGCCGGTGTTCTTGGTTCATCTTCAAAGATCTCCTTGTTGAAGTGTTGATCTGGGGGCATATTAGATCCATTTTCAGGCTCTAATTCAACTTCTATTGACTCGGGTGCTGAGTCTTCCTTGGTCACAGGTTCTTCTTTCTCATCTTCTTGGGAGGTTTTCAGCATCGTCATCTCATCGAACGTCACGTCACGGCTTATGATACTCCTTGGTGGTGTTAAGTCTTTACACCATACCTTGTATCCTTTTACTCCTTCGGGATATCTTATGAATACCCCTTTGATAGCTCTAGATTTTAACTTTCCCTCCTTAATATGTACAAAGGCAGGGCAACCAAATATTCTGAGGTTGTCATACTTTGAAGGATTGCCAGACCATTTCTCTTCTGGCGTCTTGAAGTTAATTGCTGATGAGGGACTTCTATTAATCACGTAAGCTGCAGTTACTACAGCTTCTCCCCATAATATCTTGGACATCTTTGCATTGGTAAGCATGCATCTAACCCTTTCAAGTAGGGTCCTGTTCATCCTCTCAGCTACCCCATTTTGCTGAGGTGTTGATTTTACTGTTCTATGCCTTACAATCCCATGCTTGGCATAAAACCCATCAAACTCTCTGTTGCCAAACTTGAGGCCGTTGTCAGTCCTAAGCCTCTTTACTCTTTTGCCAGTTTGATTCTCAACAAGAGCCTTCCAAGTCTTGAATACATTAAATACTTAATCCTTGCTCTTCAACATATAGACCCACAGCTTCCTCAAATAGTTACCAATCAAGCTGAGAAAATATCTAGCACCACCACGAGTAGCTGTCTGAGCTGGTCTCCAAAGATCCGAGTGTATGTAGTCAAGAGTCTCTTTAGTCTTGTGCTCGTCGGTACTGAACCTCACTCTATGTGCTTTCCCTAGTACACAATGCTCACAAAACTCTAAAGGCTGAAACTTATCCTCTCCAAATGCCTTTTGACTATATAACACCTTTAGGTTTCTCTCGCCTAGATGTGCCAGTCTAAGATGCCACAACTTGGTTTGCATACTCTCATCATCTACAGAGAATAGTGCAGAACCACTCATGACTTCACCCTCAAGCACATAAACACCTTTGCGCTTATCTCCTTTCATCACCACCATGGAACCTTTCAAAACTCTTAAAATTCCTCCGTCAATCCTGATGGAACACCCATTCTGGTCTAAAGTCCCCAGTGAGATCAAAATTCTCTTCAAGTCAGGAACATACCTAACATCTGTCAACTCTCTCACTCGCCCATCATGTAGCCTAAGCTTAACACTACCAATTCCCATCATCTGACACACAACTTCATTACCCATTAGCACCTTACCACTACTAATGGGCTGAAAATTTGTAAACCAAGACTTGTGCTGGCATATGTGAAAAGTACAACCAGAATCTAAAACCTATTGTTCAGAGTTCATACCATCAGTAGCGACGAGTGTCTCTGCACTATCATAGCTATCATCATAGGCAAGTGCAGCATCCGCTTTCTTCTTGTCTTGTGCTCTGTTTTCAGGATAGTCCTTTATGAAGTGCCCCTCTTTCTTGCAGCAATAGCACTTCCTAGGAGTCCTAGACTTTGACCTTGAGCCTTTTTTCTTCCCATCTCTATATGAGGGCCTTCCTCTTACAGATAAACTTTATACATTACCCTTGGTCTGCTTTCCTAATAACTTTGAGTTTAATGATGATTTTATATCACTCATCGTTAAACTCTCTCTGCCGTAGAGTAGCGTATGAACAAAACTCTCATAGCTTTTGGGGAGTGAACTCAGCAGGATAATTGCTCTATCTTCATCTTCTATCTTGATGTTGATAGACTCAAGATCAAAGATGATCTTATTGAAAGCATCTATATGATCTTTCATCGACGTCCCCTCTGACATGGACAGCTGATATAGCTTCTTTTTTATATGTAATCTGTTGGCCAACGATTTTCTCATATAAAGAGAGTTAAGTTTTTTTCAAAGATCTATTGTCATTGTCTCACCTGCTACTTCCCTTAATACTTCATCGCTCAATGACAGAATGATTGTGCTATGAGCTATTTCTTGAATGTCATTTCTTTCTACCTCAACTCTAGATGACTCTGGCGTCTTCTTTTTATCATTAAATTGAGTTGCAGTCTCCTCTAATACCGAACCAAGCCTTTGGCTCACCAATAACGCCCTAACCTTTATCTTCTACAAATTGAAGTCATTCATATCGTTGAATTTCTCTACCTTGTACTTGGGTATGGCCATGTTTGCTTGGAACCAAAGCTCTGATACCAGTTTGTTGAAGCGGAAGCACTCAAATAAGCAAAAAATTCACCCAAGCAATATAATAATGCAGAATAAGTTATTAAAAAATAAATAGAGAAAGGGGTATAAGAAGAACACACAAAGAATTACTTGGTTCGGTAACTTGCCTACGTCCACGGCGGATCAAGATCACACTCTTCTCTTATTATGAATCACAAGGCACTTACAAAGTATGCCTTTTACAAAAAAGATCACAAAGAAAACTCTCTCTCACTCTAGGAATTTTCTCTCACAAAGAACTACTAAGATCTCTTGTTTATCACAAAGATTGTCAAGATCTCACTAAGATCACAAAGATCTATATTTTGATCACAAAGATGTGTTTACAAGCCAATTGATAGCCTTTATATAGGCTTTGGGATGACCTAGGTTTATCTTATACGTGTGGGAGTCGTATTAGGGAGTTCTGAAACAAGTGGGAGACGAAATAAGAAAGTTTCCTTATTTTGGGATACTGTTCCCGTCTCCACCGTCGCGGTGCTGGGCTTTCATCGCCGCGGCTCTGGCGTGCTTCTGCTGAGCGCTGCGGCGCTGGCCTCCTGGCGCTGCGGAGCTCAGGTTCTGTTCTGGGCGCCGCGGCGCCCACGCCTAGTCGCTAAGGCGCTGGCGCCTATTATGCCCTTCTTTGTTTTTTGCCTCTTTTCGCGTCTGTTTTTGATCCGTATGCACTCTACGTACTTGGCTTGAATTCCAAATCATATTCCAATGATTTTTAATCAATATTCTCACATATTAAAATATATGCTTTTCGAATTGAATGTTTTCGGGCTTGACAGTTAAGTTTGAGAAAGAGAGTGATTCTGTGTGGTTTTACTAAAATCATGGTATCAATACTTAAATAAATCTTAACCGTTAGATTTAATCAGTGGTTTGAAATTAATTTTTAGAAATTAATATGTTTACAGATTAAATATGTTAAAAAAATTGATAAATTTTACTCTTTAAAATTTAATAGGAAACTAATATTATTTAGCTATTTTTAAAAAATCCCTTCTATTTATCTCTCATTATTTGAGTAAATCACTTCTTTTTTTTAAAAAAAAAAAAATTAAACTAATTTAAAAAAAAAATTATCTTAAAAAAATATTTATTTTCAATTATTCAGAATTGGTATATTCAATTGTTAATAACATATATATTTTATTTTTTTATAAAAAAGGAAAAAAAATGTAGTGACGGTTTATTTTAACCATGCTATTACTTTTATAAAAAAAAATTAAAATTTAATTAATATTATATGCAAGTGTAATTTAAGAAAGAAAATATATTACTTGTTATCTAAATAACCATTCAATTAAAGGTTAAGATTGAATTTCTTTAATTTAGTTATTATTAATAGTCAAGGTATTAATATTTTGAATTTTATCATGGTGACATAGCATTTTCTAAATATTAGAGGTATCTTTATTATTATTTTTGGAGCCTTATAACAACATGACCCTAAAATATTGTAAACATGATTGATGGCCCCTTTTACAAAATTAGTGATAGATAAATGCTTTTATACAAAATAAATGATGTTATACCATTTTTATTATATTTTATTTTACTAAAATTTTAAAAACATCCGTATTAAGTTGTTCTTAATTGAAAATCAATTTTTTTAATTATCAAATTGCTTGTTTATAGGTGCTTATAAAACTAATTTTGCAAGTCAAAATTGATAGTATAGTAGTTTTATAACAAAAACAAATTAACGAAAAGAATACAAATATAATTTTTTTTAAAGAAAAATGTCATTTTGTCCCTAATTTAATTGATATGTATCAACTAGTTTCTACTTTTGTAATATATACAACATTAATTACTCTCATTATAACTTGTCCACATAAAACTTACTTTTCAAAAACAAAAAGGGTACTTATAGAAATGCATGAGATGAAACATAAAAACCCTAAAAAATTTCCTCTTTTCTTAGAAGATAGATCAAACTTGAAAGAAGATAATTAAGAAATCGAACCCATTTTAAGAATTTTGAGTTATGTTTCAATATTCAAGATGTTAAAGTGTACCAAAATTTAAAAATTACAGAAACACCAATAATAAAAGGACGATGACTAGAGTCAGTCTATATACTATCAGCAGAGTCAGCTTATGTAGACAAGACTCGAAAGAATGAGATAGTAAATTTGTAGCATGCACGATTGGGACATGTAAGCTATCATAAGCTAAAAGTGATGATGAACAAGGCAATGCTTAAGGGTCTACCTCAACTTGATGTGAGAATGGATACAGCATGCGCGAGATGTCAGTATGGTAAAGCACATCAACTACCATATAAGGAGTCAAAGTTTAGAGTTAAAGAGCCATTAAAAAAATTGGTTCACTCTGATGTGTTTGGACCTGTTAAGCAGCCATCAATTAGTAGCATGCGGTACATGGTGACATTTATTGATGACTTATTGAGGTATGTATGGGTTTTCTTTATGAAGAAAAAATCAGATACTTTTTTTAAGTTCAAGGAATTTAGAGAAACAACTGAAGGAGAAGTCGAAAGGAAGAATCATTGTCTCCGCACAGATAATGGAGGAGAATATACCTCTGATGAGTTCTCACAATATCTTCAAGAAAATAAAATACGACATCAGTTCACATGTGCCAACATGCTACAACAAAATGGTGTTGCAGAAAGGAGAATCGACATCTTGTATAAATTTGTAGAAGTATGTTGCACGCAAAAAATGTACCAGGAAGATTTTGGGCCGAAGGAATGAATACTGCAGCCCACGTGATTAATAGGCTTCCTAAACCAAGGTTAGGGTTCATATCACCCTTTAAGAAGTTATGGGATATGAAACCTACAGTGAGTTATTTTTGAGTATTTGGTTATATATGTTATGTGTTTGTGCCAAGTCACCTGAGAAATAAATTTGACAAAAAGGCAATCAGGTGTATCTTTGTTGAATATAATAACTAGCGCAAATGATGGAAATATTGTGACCCTACTAGTGGGTGGTGCTATATGTCAATGAATGTGATATTTAATGAAGCATCTTCATGGTGGTCATCACAAAAAGAGGAGCTTTCAGATTCAAAAGAAATAGAAGAACAACTACAACAAAAGATAGATGAGAAAATTGTTGAAATCTGACCGAGTCAAGAAGAACTTAATGATAGAAGCAGTGATGACAACACCGAGCAAGAGACAACTCAAAGTCCTTGACAAACCGGCATCTATCAACAACCAACAACGGAGGCCAAATATGAAGAAGCAGAACCTGCAACCCCTCATTCTCATCCTCGAAGGTCAATAAGAATACGAAAGCCTAATCTCAAATATGCTAATGCAGCTACGGCAAAAGATAAAAATGTTAAGGAGCTTGAGACTTTTGAAGAAATATCATAGAGCTCTGAATGGATTAAAGTTATGGAAGAAGAAATCATAGCGTTAGAGCAAAATCAAACTTGGGATTTAGTGCCAAAGCTAAAGGCTGTGAAACTCATATCTTGTAAGTAGGTGTATAAGATCAAAAGAAGTCCTGATGAATCGGTGGAAATGTATAAAGCTCGATCGGTAGCTCGAGTATTTTCTCAACAATATGGACTAGACTATGATGAAACGTTTAGTCCAGTATCCAAGATTACTACAGTACGTGTTCTACTTGCACTGGCAGCTACAAAAGTTGGATGTTGTGGCAAATGGACGTAAAGAATGCTTTTCTACATGGAAAGTTAGATTGGGAGATCTACATGATTCAACCAATGTGATTTGAAAGTAAATTTTATCATGATTATGTGTGTAAATTGCAAAAAGCATTGTATAGATTAAAGAAAGCTCTAAGGGCATGGTATGGTAAAATTGGAGAATTTTTAACACATGGTGGTTACTCTATAGCACCAGCTGATTCTAACCTGTTCGTCAAAGCTAATTGAAAGAAACTTGCAATTGTGCTGGTATATGTGGATAACTTAATTATTACTAGAGATGATGAAAAAGAGATTCGTTGAACAAGAGAATTTAGCGGTTCGCTTCCAGATGAAAGAGCTTGGATAACTTAAGCATTTTCTTGGGCTTGAAGTCACTCGGATAGTAGAAGAAATTTTTCTAGGACAACAAAAATATGCCAAAGATTTGTTGCCAAAGTTTATAATGCTAGAGTGTAAGCCTATCTTAACACCGCTAGAAGCCAATGCCATGTTGTGCGGTCATGAAGGAAAGGATTTAGAAGATGGCATTATGTATCGACAACTGAAAGGAAATCTCATCTATTTGACATTGACCCAACCAAACATTTCTTATGCAGTTGGAGTAATAAGTCGATACATGCAAAATCCTAAAAAACCTCACTTAGAAGTAGCTCGACGGATATTAAGATATGTGAGAGGCACAATTGACTATGGTCTCTTCTATAAGAAAACCAAGATTGTAAAATATTTGGCTATTGTGATGTTGACTATGCTGGAGATCATGACACACGACATTCGACCACTGGGTATGTTTTCAAGATTGGTTCAAGAACAGTCTCTTGGTGTAGTAGAAGGCAACCGACTGTATCATTGTCAACTACTGAAGCTGAGTACAGAGTAACAGCAATGACAGCTCAAGAAAGTACATGGTTGATGCAGTTGATGGAGGATTTATATCAGCCAAGAGATTATAAAGTGTCAATATATTGTGATAATCGGTCAATAATTTATTTGGCAAAAAATTCAGTTTTTCATGCAAGAACAAAGCATGTGGAAGTGCATGAGAAGATCAAGTGGCTGATTTGTTCACAAAAAGCTTGGGTGTTGATAAGTTCGAAAAGTTTTAAAGACAACTCAACGTAATTAGAAGAACAAAAGTTGGTGTTAAGGGGGAGTGTTAAAATTACAACACCAAATGAAGTTAATTATAATATCAAACCCAAAATTAAGCCTAAATATTTACAAGCCCAATTCTTGAAATTTCTATATTAGGTAAGATATTTTAAAGTTAATAATTAAAAAGATAAGTATTCTAAACTTATGTGGTTAATAAATTTTTATATTATTTTATTTGTGTGATTTTGATTTATTGAAATTAAATATAAATACCCAACTCTTTCATTTAGATTTGCAAGCAAGTTAAGAATAAAGAGTTGATCAACTATTTGATCAATTGTTGAGAGTTTAGTGTATTAAAAAGTTGAGTAAATAATAAGCTCAACAAAAAGTGTGTGAGTATTGAATTGTGAGTGTTGTATTGTAAGTGAGAAAGAGTGAATTTCTAAAATTTGTATTGTAAATTTTGAATTTGTTGTATTAATAAAAATATTTCATTTGCGCTCCATTATTCTCAACAATATCTATGTCACAGATTCTTAGGATCTAAAGTCGATTGGGTTTGGCTTGTAGTAAAACTTAAACATAAGCCTATAAAATCTTGTGGTATTGTTGTTTTATAATAGCTTGAATTGCTTTATGTAAATACAACCAGTACATTATAAATTGTTCTCCTTGTGAACGTGGATATAAAAGGGTCTTCCACATTGTAACTTTTCGCTATCAATAAAACTAAGTGCGGTGGCTGCTTTGACTCGTGGATGTAGGCTTAGTGCTAACCATGCACATAATCTAGTTTTGTCTAAGTTCTTTAATTCTTGTTCTTCATTTTTATTTCTTACCGTTGCTATATCTGTTACTTATTCTAGTGTTCAAGGCTTCAATTACTTTGTTTAGTTATCAACTCAGATTTTTCATAACAATATGAATGCTAGGATATTAGGTCTTGATTTGAAAACAAGACCGATCCCATGAAGGACTAGCATAGATTCTCCAGTCACACATAAGGGCAACACACTCAAAAGTATAATTTTGGATTTGTCATTCTTAATCTCACAGACTTAAACCATTTTTAATGGCAAACACATTAAGCACTTTCCTGTATTCATGAACATTGTTGAACAACTGCCCAACTTTCAGCACAATTTTTTCACCTGATTTCAGCACAAGTAGCTGGTACCAAAACATCATGCTCTCTACTAACAGCTCAAAATTTCTATCGAAACACACACAAAATTGGACACATAAACAAGCTCGCAGAGTTCATCCCCTTACGAGAAAAACAAAATATTCTTCGACAACAATTCATCCCTCAACTTCTAATCCAATGCCAATGCAACCATCTTTGCAGGCCCACTAGGTGGAAACCGTATAATAGGCACCATCCCAAGATTAACAGTACACAAAAACAACCCACTAAAAATCCTTTCAATAATCCTCTCGATCTCTGTCCCGTAAAATTGCACCAGTTAAAATTTTAATTTGTTATTTCCATATATATGTTGGACCTCCAAGATAATGGAACGGATCAAATTTTGGTTGATCAGAGGGTTTCCAAGGAAACCAATAAAAACTTCAATAATCTAATATTAGGCTTCAGAAATCTTGACACTTAATCTGAAAAGTGCAATGTGAGATCATAGGAACTTAAATTATATAATTAAGACGTTTTACATTACGCTATATTAAATTAAAGGTTAATAGAAAATGTTCAATAGATATACAACTTGCTTTGTATATAGATCTTTTTATTTAAAGTGGTACATAAAGATTCTAGTTCGTTGATTTTTGTATATAGAAGGTAGTTTTAAAATTGAACTGAAGAGAAAATTTTGTGGATTGAGTTCGGGCCTTTCACAATTACCAACCAGCCTTTGCCAAATCCTCAACAAATAGACCTTGGTATTTCACGTTGAGCCACTGCACAAGTCAAAGAATTATTCTTAAATCAATAATTAATTATTCTTAAATTAATTTTTTTCAAAGTCAAGTCCACAACAAATATGCTAAGATGTTTTTATGGAATGTGATTGGTTTTGTTATCTTTCCAGCATTCTATAACAGTTTTTTAAACTGCTAGTCAGAGCTGTTACTTTCAGATATGATCTTATAATTTATCGTGCATTAATTTGCTCTTCGTGCTTCTTTTTGTGCTGAAATTTGCTTGGTGAATATGCATTATGACCAGAGCCTTGAATCCCATGCCGAGCCATCTATCACCCCTTGCCTTCGTTGAAGCATATGACTACATGGTGACACTTTATTTGTCAGTGACGTCGAGTTCAAGTCAATGTTTGGGAGAAATTTCAACTCTTAATTGATTTTATGATAGCATATACAATAAGAATAATGTTATACTTTTTAAATAATATTTAATTTTTTTATTATAAAAAATATGTTAAATAATTATTAAATAATAAAATAATATAATAAGTAAATTTAAAATTTATACAATTTTATCATCTAATAATTATTTAATATCTTAATTTAAAATAAAAAATTTAAGATATAATTTAAAAAGTATAATATTATTAAAATAAATAAATTTTCTTTTAGAATTTTGACTGACATTTGACTTCAGCCAATTAAAGACTCATTTATTTTAGTTTTTATTCTTTTGAAAATTAACATCTCAATACAAATCTTCATATGATCCATAAAAGAAGTATTATTTAGTTTTCAAGTTGTTATTACTTATTAGGTGGGATGCTTGTAACTATAATCACAGAAGCATACTCAATTGTTAACGCTAATTTGTCAACTTTATATTACAAATAGATTCTACTATAGTGATTTTGTAAATTTCTGTACAGCATTACAAGTAGCTATTATAAATTTATCAAGGAAAAAAATAGTAATTACCAAATACATTAGGACGTAAATTAGTAAATTTTTAAAATTTAAATAAAAACCCTACCCATGTTAATTGTTTTTTTAAAAAAAAACAAAACTTATTAGTCTCTTGACTAAGTCAATAAAATTCATTAAAAAAAAATCACAATTCATTGCATGCTATATGACATAAAATAGAAGAAAAAAAATCCCTAAAAGATATAAAAAATCAATAGTGTTTCCACGTTATACCTATCAAAATAAGACAATATACAGTCTATCTCATTCAATTAAAGAAGTAAATTAAAACTTAATTTATAACAACTAGTTAATTTGAAATATTTCTAACTAGCTAGCTAATGTATGTTGGGAGTGAACCAATTCATTTGAGAATTATGAGTTGAGCTGTTGATGCTTGGAATAGACCTTTCAATTCTTCCGTCTTCAAGGTAAAAGACGCCTGATTCGCGATGCAGATCACTAGGAATATCATCCAGATAATTAGGAAAATCGTCCAGAAAGTAAATGCAATTCTTTCTTAACCCATTGGAATCATTTGCTTGAATCGATAACGAATTTAATCCCATAAATAGTGTTCGATCATCCAAATTGTTTAATCTATTTATGCTCATCCCGCCACAAAGATCACCAATCTTGAACACTTCAAATCTACATACTTTCCTATACTTAAATTTAAGATCGTCCTGACCATCATCATTATCCTGATCATTATCATCTTCATCATCACCCTCGAAAACATCAACGTCATTATAATCTTCATCATCACCATCGAAAACATCAACGTCATAGTCACCATTAGGAGCATGCTCATGACCATGAGCATCATCACCACCTACTAGGTCGTCGTCGACGTCATCATCATCATCATCATCATCATCATCATCATCATCATCATCATCATATATAGGAGCAACAAACATCAAATTCATTATTTTATGAACAATCAATAAATCACCATCTGATTCTACTAAATATGACTCAATTCCGCATTCCCTTGCAACCCAAACTACTCCAGCTTCATCTTCGGGAATCAAATCCACTTCAGGTGGAATAATAGCATCATCGAGAGGTATTACTTGAAGAATAACGTCAAGATCTCCTATTCTCACAGTATGTGTTGCAAAAGTAACTTGCTCGTTATCCTGAGAGATCAAGACATGCAATGTTCCATTAGAAAATAAAATGTCTACGGAAAGATCCTCTTCATAAGCTATTCCTTGAAATATAGTCCACTCCTTATCTCCCGGTCTGCACAGTGCCAATATGTTAGCGCCAAAGAAGATTCCTGAAATTATGCAGTCTGAAGCATTCGTCGACGATAATATAATCCTAGTAACCAATTCTTCAGTGTTACTTGGATGTTTCAGATGAGAAAGCATAGTATTAAAACATGGTAATGTTGTTATAGAAGGAAGTAGAATTTGAACCCTTGAAATTGGATTGAAGAGAAAAATTTGTAGATTGAATTTGGAGCCTTTCACAATCACCAACCAACCTTCGCTAGATCCACAACACCACCCTCCTTCTAGTGATTTAGGGATCTTGACACTGTATATGGAGCCAAAGCACAAGTCAAAGAATCTGAAATAATTGCTTTCCTCCTGAGGAAGCATGAGCCATGGAACTTGATTACTGCCAAAGAGGGCAATGTTTCGATAAACAATTGATGATCGCCAGGAATTGCATATAATCTTCATGCGAACACGATCTGCAACATCTAATGACTGCATGATTTTCTCCAATATATCTGCGGGAACTTCATTCCAACGTCGACCCTCCTCATCCCTCTCATCATCATCAGCATAAGCGATTGTAAGCTTTTTGGTGTCATGAAAATTTAGTTTCTTGAAGAAATAAGAAACTCGTCCCAACAATGAAGCTATCATCTTCAACAAAGGCAGAAAGAGCTAGCTATTGGTGTATTTTCTCGTACCCTGTCTAGCCTATACGGTATACTCATATATATACACATTAGTGGGGTGGGAATTAAATATGGTTTTTCGAGTCCTAGTCGTATTTGGAATTACTTCACGTTTTGTAGAGAATCATAATGCAGAGAAAATTTACATATAGGTTTTCGAGCCCTAGTCGTATTCGAAAACTTTGTGATCAATTAAAGAAAAAGAGAAAAATAAAACATCTATCATAATTTTATTAGTGCTATCGTATATATGTAAATATTTCTCCATATTTATCTCTTCCTTTCCATCTATCTATATGTCCAAAACACGCTTTGCATTCTCTTTTTTCATTGACCAACGCACTACCCAAACTCTTCTGCCCATTGCAGTTTTTTTTTTTCTTTATTTAAACTCTTTTCCAGTTTTTTCTTTGCATAAAAAAACTCTTCAAAAGCCAGACCGGGAGGAAGAAACGAAATTGAATAAGCCATGCAAAGCAGCCAGTTCCATGAAAACCCTACAAGGTAAGTATATATATTGAAACTTTATTATTTCTTTCGATTATGCAAGTGAAAATTCTTATATTAATTAGTAACATATCTCTCTATCTATAGATGGTCTTGTGGCCGCATCTTTCTACTGCTTTGCACTCGGAGCTGATATCAAGTCTTGACTTGGTCGAGCAAATTCCTCCCACTTGATCTGGGGCCTTACTGCAATTATCCCGGGATCTCTTTCTTCAGTCTCGTTGGTCTTCACCTCTGTTCCACGATTGATTAGCTATATTATTTTAGGCATTGCATGGCATTGTTGTCTATCAATATGGCAGATTGTTTAGGGATGAATCACGTAGACTTTACGACAAATCCTTACGTCCTCTGGAGAAAAAGCTTCTCCTGGTTACGTAAACTTTCGGTTTACGCTGACGAAACTGAGATCATCTTCTGATTTGGTATTTTTGTCTCTAGAGTTAAATTAAATTGGAATTGGCCCAATTGGCAGAGATAAAAGCCTTTGCACAATTTGCTTTTACTCTCGATAGAACTACTTAGAATCAATTCGGAAGGGGTCAAGGTCAACGAATATATGGACCCAACACAATCCCAATCGGCCCATCTCATTGGTCGATGAATTTTATAATGCAATATATGTAAAATGGACCTCTAACAATTAGACGATGATCAATTTCATTCAATGAAACCAACTAAACTAACTGTAGTGTTTGGATAGCATCTTGTAGGTAAAACTCCTGATATTAATTTAATCTTCAAGATTTAATAATAAAATAGAAAAGAATTGAGATTAATAATATCCGTTGAAAATTCAATTAATTCAATCAATATATTCTATTTGAAATGGAAAACATACAATGTCGTGCTCTTTATAGAAAAAAAAAAAGAGTAAAGAGCTGCTACACCTCCAAGATTTAATCTATTTATCTAATAGACCTATGTCTTTTTGAAAATACTCTATCAAACCCCCTCCTCCATTAGTAATTATCTTTAGTTTGAATAGATTCAAGGTTGATATTGTACTTTACCTTAAAAGGATATATGTACAAATCTAAAAGATTTACAAATTTAATTTTTTATTTTTTAAAATTAAAAAATTTATTATATAAATAAATAAATAACAAAAAAAAAAAAAAAGAACCCACACATAGCTACTGCCTATCATTATTATGTTATTGACCATAGACAAGAGGGTCGGGGCGATTGTGAATCATGGTCCATATTTATTCCATTGAATTCCAAATTTTTTAATTTTTACGATGGTATAATCACTTCAAACAAATAAAAAAACAATAGAAGGCGTTCGAATGAGAGGATGAGTCTGATGGCCATGGTTTGGTTGTCGTCCAACAATAGTGAATTTAGCTACAACACCATCACCTTCGACAAGATCAAGGTTTACTATTTCCAATGGTGGTGGCAACGTAAAGCATTACATTGTTATTTGACAGCAAAGCAATTGTGGCCATTAGTCTCTTCACGTTATTTGGTTTTCATTTATTACTCTTGTTAAAATAATCTCTTCATCATGTAGATTAATAAAAATAAAGTTTATTTTTTTATTTTATATATATATATATAACTAATCTGTCACTATTAATTTTATTTTACCATTGAAAAAGTCGATCAGTTGGCGTTGTGTTAGGGACAATGGACGGCTATTTTTGTCTTTTTTAATGTTTTTAAATTTATTTTTATTCCATTAAATAAGAGTTTTTAATTAATAAATAAAAATAAAATGAAAAAGTCTATTAGATTCAGTCCAGCGTGTGCGCTAGTTAAATGTACCAAATTACTCTTTCCATTAAACTAACGATAATTGTGTCATGCGTCTGCAAAGAGAAGAAATTTCAGCAAAAAAGTTGGCATAATCATTATTCTTTATCAAAACAGGATGTTGTATTGAATGAAACGAACGATTCTAGGTTTGGTTCTTAAAAGGTGAAGAAACGACATCGTTTTTTAATTATAAGAATTTAAAAAAAAATTATAGAATAAAAAGAAAGAAAGGGAGGGAAAATTGATTCTGTTGGTTAAACGCTATCGTAGTAAGAATTATTATATAAAAAAATTCAGTTAATTCAATCATTAATTGCCGCTTGAATAGGAAATTATATCGCCGCTGGTTTTTTTATTAAAAAAAAAAACCTTTTTCAATACCTTCTCTCCAAGAGAAAGCAAAATAACACTCTGCTTTTTGTTAATCTCACTCCTCTCAAAAGAAAATAAATGAACAAAATAAAGAAAGAAGAAAGCAATTCAGATAATTCATATCTGTGTAATAAAAGAGTTTAATTTTATTAATGGAAAAAAGAGAAAAACAGATGAAACTAATTAATATAAACCCTCTTTCACTCATTGAATATTCATGCACACATAGAAGAAGAGGAACAAGAATCAAGACTCATACATCGTAACTGTAAGTACCATAGAATAATGCAATTGTAAGGAGGAAATTTTAAGGGCTTGAGGGGCCATGGGCACCTCCTGATAAGGCCATTTGAATAGCTCCAGCACTGAGGTTAAACCAAGTCACACCATAATGAATCGAACAACTTTTCATGCTTCGAAAGCAAATTTCGATCTTTGCATCTTCAAGGCAGCACACGTTAGATTCACAAAACAATAATGGATCATAATCACTTATATTATAGCTATGATCTTCGAGGAAGAAGATGCACTTTTTTTTTTTCAGCCCATTTAAATTCTTGTTAGAACTAATACTGAATCGCATGTTCCTGACAGGAATAACACATGATTACCCAATGATGAGACTGTCTTTTGCAAAATAAATGAATGACAGACTTTCTTTCACTAAGTAAATGAGCCCATTTTATCAAATTTCTTTTATTAAAAATCAATTTTTGTTTTTTTAGTTACAAAAATAATTTTTGACAAATTTCTTACTTGCAAAGCACATAAAAGATACTATATAAATCAAAATTGATTTTTAAAAAGAAAAAAAGTTGAATAAAAGATAAGCAAATGTTATTTATTCGGCAAAAAAGAAGTTCATTATTTTTTATTTATTTTGTGAAAAGGAACTCGTTATATATTATTTTCATCAAATTTTGAAGATTTAAATGTTGTTAGCCCTATATGTAATAAGGTAACAAAATAGAAATGATGATTATAATATTAATATGTAGTCTCATTACATTCCAATTCTCTTATGATATTGCAAAATTATCCCAGCTCTCCCACCAGATATCAAATGTCATCTAAT
Source organism: Ailanthus altissimus (assembly GCA_946807835.1). Taxonomy (NCBI): domain Eukaryota; kingdom Viridiplantae; phylum Streptophyta; class Magnoliopsida; order Sapindales; family Simaroubaceae; genus Ailanthus; species Ailanthus altissimus. The sequence continues at coordinate 33,982,385 of OX327686.1, read as the reverse complement.
GATCCGGTGGCAACAAAGAAACTTCAAGACCTATTTGAGAAATGTTCTAATGATGGAATTAATTATAGTATCACTTTTGAATTTTCTTATGTGAACAAATGTTATATGAGATTGAAATTTAATTATATAAAGATTTTAATGTTAAATCTTAAGGGAAGCAAATCATAAAATCGTAAACATCTATCATTAAGTTTAAAAAATTTCAAGGACTTGAAGGGCCATGGCCCCGTCGGCCCTATTTATGTGGTTCCATTTTCTAATTTAATGCAAATTATGATTATTTTTGTCAAAATTTTAAATTAAATATTATATTATTATTGTCATGCTCTAAACTCAAAAGATTTCACACATGACATAACTTACACTCATTTAATAATATGCACTCATAATTAATATTGTATAAAATTTCAAACTTGAATTCTACATAAGAATTCTTAGCAGGTTGCTAGTAAACTCAACACAAAGATCAACCCATAACCACACTTGGTGAAACATAAACCAAATATAACCACACCTAATAAAATAATACATAAGTATTTATTCAATAGAGACAAATCAAATATCTTAAACTACGTGTTCACAAATAAAAAACTCAGCAACCTAACAACTTAGGGAACCTAAGGGACAACAGAAGTCTTGCCAAATCTGTTAAGCACACATGTGCTTTATTTACCTGAAATCACCATAAATTATAATGAGTATAAAACTCAATAAGCATACTAGTTTTTCATATATCAAAATATAAATACATATATGTACACAATGCATGTGTACGATATACTGTGATAAATCAAAATCATAATCTTATCAAATCACATATCAGGTAAGCACTTACACGTTCTTTCAAAACATATAATAGGAATACCATCACTCAACTACTACTTAGAAGGACTTTCATATCATATATCACATAATGAGCCAAATGTCACTCGTAGGTGATATACCGTATTAGAGGAATAGTACAAGTGAGGTTTAAATTACACATATATAATACTCGTGCTCAAAGGCAAGAGCCAAATCCTCACCCTGATCATCGGTAAGTCCTCACATGCACCATTCCACCACCACACGAATGTGATGACTCACTCTTCCTTTAGGTACCAATAGGATCCTCCCTACATACAGAACATATAATATATATTAATCCCGAAAGAAAGAGCAAACATAAAGGCTCCATAAATCACATAAGATGCCTACTAAGTAAATAATGAGTTCAAACATTCTTAAAACACAAAACGTATCTCATTGACATTTTTTACTTCAAAAGTTTTCTTTGTTAAACATATTTCATTTTAAAAGCTCACTTTCAAAAATACATATATGTCCATACTCAATGTCAATACTCACATTCATAAACATAGGTCTTTCATATTTCATATCAAATATACTTTAGCATAACATAAACATATTTCTAAGCACATTTACAAAATTATATATAAACAATTACTATGTTTATTGTGATTTCAGTAAAAGTCGAGTATACTTACCTCTTAGCACTTTCGGGTACAAGACTTAATTCTTCTTAACCTATCAATGGAGATTAATCCTTTCATAAGCCTCACCATTCACACAATACACTTTAAATAGCTTATAAAATTATATATATTGCACTTATCACATCAAATTGATCTAATTACTTGATTTCTCAAAACCTGTCATTCTGACCACTTACACTTAACCAAATTTTCTTATACATAAAATGATGTCCAATTACTCCAAAATCAGAATATATCATTCTTGAATCATATATCCTTCTTATATATGAATATTATATCATAATTTATACACAATCCATTTCATAAATACTATCAAATCCAAACTATTATCCTGACAGGATCAAGATATTTACTGAACAGTATTTAATTTTCTAATTTTATAAAATCATATACTAACTCAAAAATTATAACACTACCACAGAATTACTCTTGATACATATCTCAGTTCATGATAAATATTTCACTTCAAAATCCATGTCAAAAGTATTTTAAAACTATTTTATTCCATAGTTTTAAAAATCTGTTAATCAAATATTGTAATGAGCTGATACACTTTAGAAAATCATAACAATTTAACCACATTGATTTAAATTCTAAATTTTTTATATATCATATTAGACATATAAATTAATCATATTCCAGAAAATCGTAATTTTTAAAGATTATTCAAGAGATCAAAAAATTATTTTTTACTGTATCATACTGTTAACACAAGAAATTTTTAGAATTTCAGAGTCATTTTGGTAGATTCACTACAAATTCAATTTCTAGAATTTTCAATTGATTCAAAGTCTCAAATGATTCCAGAAATTTCTAGTTTCATATTACCAAAAAAAAAAATTAGAATCGAAGTACAAGAATTTATAAAATTCTCGGATCAAGAGACTATCAAGTAGAATTTGTGCAAATTCATCATGATTTATTAAGTTATCTACATATTCATCATCAATTCTCAATATTTCTTACAAAATCTAGATCAAGTCCTTAATTGTACATATTTTCAAAAATTAAAACTTAAAGAAATTAACTTAATTAATACCAATAAATTGAGAAATAGTTATGATATACCTCTTAAAACTCAAATTTCTAATTTCTTCTTCTTCTTCTTCTCTTTCTCTCCCCTCTATTTCTCTCTTTTCTCTCTCTAAAGGGGTGACTCAACCCAAAAATGAGTAAATTAGGGTTTAAAATGTATATTTTTATACTAAGAGGTTAATTTTTAGTATTTACAAATTAACCCCTAAAACTTTCAAAGTATTATAATTTGGTCCCTAAAATAAATCTAAAGTCTTGCAAATAAATCTAATACTAATAGTATATCCTTAATCTATAGAAACAATACTAATAATAATACATAAATTAAGTATTATCCACATACAAATAAAATATAGGTATTATATATATATATATAAATATTTATTCTTTTCGGTGTTAGATAAGTGGTTATTACAATTACTATCATAATTATCGAAGCCTTTTAGTTGTCGCAGAAATTAATTGGAAGATGAAAGATACATCTTTTTTTTTTTTATTTGTCTTTCCACTAGTAAAATCTCAGCCAAATAGATATCCATAATTATGATCAATTCCTTTTGGATTTGGCATGGCACGTTATGTTCCAAACAAGATTTTTCCTCACTAAATCCACAATAAGCTCACGTGTTTCTCTCTACCTGAAATTAGCTTACTCCTATAAACATAAAGTGATAATTATAATTTTAATATTTATTTCCTTATTTAATAGAACAGTTTGCTGCTGTTACAATAATTGGTCAAAACAATGAAATGATAAATGAGCAATCGAAGCTTCAAATCTCCAACAATCAATAGAATGACGGTTTTAAACTCGATGCCCCCACATATTCCTTCAAACCCTGCACGAACATAAATTTTGGATTCAAATTAAAACATTTAAAAGATATATATAGTAACTGAAAGCATCAGCACTACTCTAGGGTTAGGGCATACTGTTGGTAAGAAATGTTAATGACACGGGAAGCAGTATCAGCAATGGAGGCAAACGCTTCATGCGATAAGTCAATGGTGCCCCTACACGCCGGAGCTGGGCATCGATCAACAATCTTCACCACCACCGTTCCGCTTCCCTGAGAAGGGAATGGAGTGCCGGCATTTGTACCGCTAAGACAATTTACTTGGTAATATTGCCCACATGCAGCATCATCATTACATATTGCTTCACTTGCCGCTGCTATCATCGTCCCTTGATCCTCAAACCCGTAACAAGCAGAAGCTGAATCCCAAAAAAGAAAAATGCAAATTATGTCACATGGTATTATCAAATAAGAAGATTAATGTTTATTCATGAAATGCTTACGCATATAAGGAGGTGTGTAATAGGCGGCAGTCCCAGAATTCTAGGCTTATGCTAATAGGTAGAAGTTCAGCATAAAGCATGACCAAAAAAAAACAAGTGCAATGCGAGAGTTGTTCAACAGGAATGCCAGTGGTTTCAAGTAATGAAATTAATTAAAATAACTAGTAACCGAAACTTCTCATCAAACGGGGTTTAACCTCAAGCATTTAGCTCTCTTAAATATTTAAAATAACAGAGGTTGTAGCAAGTTCAAATTCAAGTGTTTGATAACTTGTTTTCATTTAATTTTCTTATCGAACGGCCAGCCTCCGCTTTGGTTTTTATGTGTAGTTAATTTTCCTGGAAAATTTTATAGCCTATCACGTTAGAGAAATGAATTTTTCTTATAAATTTTTATTGTCTGGCCTTGTTGGAGGTTTAATGTACATTTAATAGAAAAGACGAGGAAAAACAAAAGGAGAAACTTAGTATTTAACTTCTTGAATTCTTATAAATTATATATAATTTGGATATTTAATTTAAAATGGTGAGTTTAACTTTTCTCTTTCATTTCTGTCATTTAATAGTTCAGATTTAAAGTAAAAAAGCACATGTAATGATGCTAACACTGTACCATTAAATTGCTATTTTAAGTAAATATTTTCAGCTAAGAGAAGCTCACCAAGTTGAAAAATCTAAAAGAAGGAACTCATTTACAAGCAGGCGCCACATAAGATTGAAGAGATAATAACTGTCGATACTTAGAAAATTATTCATTGCTTTAATGACCAATTACAAAAGTAAATAATTAATTTTCCCCCGCCCTTAGCTCTTAATATTTGACAAATTAATAAGGATATGGCACACATTGAGTTTGCTTCACAAACAGAGTCAGAGATCTGACTAATCTCTAACAAACCTCAGAGATTAATGGGGATATGTGACATGTATGCTTAATCTCTAACAACCTGTTAGCTTCTTCTGCTCTTCCTTTCATTTCGAGCCTTAAAAACATTTTATCTCTTTGCAGTTCAGCCCTAGAGAGTTTTGCTTCTTTTTTTTTTATCAAATGTTATCATTGTTTCAATAACGGGGAACTGATGTTCTCATTCTCCTCTCTGCAACATATTAATCTATATTTTTTTATTAGTTTGTAAAACCCTAGCTAGGCATCAGGAAAGCTGTTTCCATAAAGAAATTTAATACAAGATTGTGATACATTTTAAACCATACAAGGTTCGATGTGTCTTCATTAGTTGTGTACAGATTTTGCCGCAAATCGCATTCTCTTGGTACTTTATAGCATAGCATGTAAAATGTGATTGACTTAATTAATTGCTGCAGATTCTGTAATGGCCCTATTCTAATGAGTTAGATTTACTTGCTTTTTATAGACCATTGGAAGTAGAATTTGATGATTTAATATTACTAGTTTTGATCTCTTACTCCTTTTATTTTTTTTTCTCCTCTTCAATATTACAGAGCTAAAATGTCTCGTCAGTTCGAACCAGCGTCGTATGTACCCAGAAAGATCCTCATAACGGGCGCAGCTGGTTTCATTGCTTCCCATGTGACCAACAGACTCACCAAGAATTACCCGCACTACAAGATTGTAGCCCTTGACAAGCTAGATTACTGCTCTAGCCTCAAGAATCTAATTCCTAGTCGCTCCACCCCAAACTTCAAATTTCTCAAGGGCGATATTACAAGTGCTGATCTTGTCAATTACCTCTTGGTTTCTGAGCAAATTGATACTATTATGCACTTTGCTGCTCAAACCCATGTGGATAACTCTTTTGGGAACTCCTTTGAATTTACACACAATAACGTATATGGCACACATGTACTTCTTGAAGCCTGTAAGGTCACACAGCAAATTAGGAGGTTCATTCACGTCAGTACCGATGAAGTTTATGGCGAAACTGACATGGAGACTGACGTTGGCAATCTTGAAGCTTCTCAACTCCTTCCCACAAATCCTTACTCTGCGACCAAAGCAGGAGCAGAAATGCTGGTCATGGCTTATCACAGATCTTATGGCCTTCCAACTATCACTACTAGAGGTAATAATGTGTATGGGCCCAATCAATACCCAGAAAAACTCATACCAAAATTCATTCTTCTTGCCATGAAAGGCATGCAGTTGCCGATTCATGGTAATGGCTCAAACGTGAGAAGTTACTTGTATTGTGATGATGTTGCTGAGGCCTTTGATGTCATACTCCACAAAGGAGTGATTGGACATGTTTACAATGTTGGTACTAAGAAGGAGAGGCGAGTCCTTGATGTGGCAGAGGACATATGTAAGTTGTTTAAACTGGACCCTCACAGAACTATACATTTTGTTCAAGACAGGCCTTTTAATGATCAGAGATACTTCTTGGATGATCAAAAGCTTAAGAAGCTTGGCTGGAAGGAAAGAACGGCTTGGGAAGAAGGGCTAAAACAGACAATAAAATGGTACACTGAGAATCCACATTGGTGGGGGGATGTGACTGGTGCTCTTTGTGCACATCCATGCATGTCAATGCTCACTAACTCCAATAGTCATATTAATGATGCACTGTTCATGCATAATGGATATGTGATTAGTGGTAGTTCAAGGCTAAAATTTTTGATATATGGACAGACTGGTTGGATAGGAGGGTTATTGGGAAAGCTTTGTAAAGATAAAGGAGTAGAATTTGAATATGGAACAGGAAGATTGGAAGATAAGAGTTCTCTAATGGAGGATATAAAGAGAACAAGGCCAAGCCATGTGTTTAATGCAGCTGGGATTACTGGGAGGCCTAATGTTGATTGGTGTGAATCACACAAGGTTGAAACCATAAGGGCTAATGTGGTAGGAACTCTAATTCTAGCTGACGTTTGCAGAGAGAATAATCTGTTGATGATGAACTTTGCGACTGGATGCATATTCGAGTATGACAAAGATCATCCTCAAGGATCAGGCAAAGGATTCAAGGAGGAAGATAAGCCAAATTTCCCTGGTTCTTTTTACTTCAAGACAAAAGCTATGGTATGAAATTGGTATTTATACATATGTTTATCTTTGTTTAACAATATTGATTTGATTTGGAAATTTTAAGATAAATGAATGTGCAGGTTGAGGGGCTACTAAGAGAGTATGAAAATGTCTGCACTCTCAGAATCCGCATGCCAATCTCTTCTGATCTTAGCAACCCACGTAACTTCATCAAAAAGATCACTCGTTATGACAAAGTGGTGAACATTCCAAATAGCATGACAGTCTTGGATGAGCTCTTGCCAATCTCCATTGAAATGGCAAAGAGGAACTGCAGGGGAATATGGAACTTCACCAATCCAGGAGTCATAAGCCATAACGAGGTATTAGAGATGTACAGGCAGTACATTGACCCTCATCTCAAATGGATGAATTTTGACCTGAAAGAGCAGGCCAAAGTGATTTTGGCACCAAGGAGTAACAATGAATTGGACACAACAAAGCTGAAGAAGGAGTTCCCTGGATTATTGTCTATCAGAGAATCACTCATCAAGTATGTCTTTCAGCCCAACAAGAAGACTTGTAATAGCTGCATTTAGAGAAATTCTTACCTAAAAATTTAGAGAGAGAAAAAAAGGAATGGACTATGAGATATGCGCTCACATATTAATTTATTTGGATTCATTTTTCTGTTTAGATATAGTGTTCATTTTTACTTCTCCATTTTCTTTTTCTTTTTTCCATCCTATTTTCATCTAAGTAGTGTATCCTTCTAGATTTATAAAGAATATTCATTTGCTTGATTGACGATTAAACAATTTTTTGTTGTTTTCAAATTTATACGACAAGTCGGTGATTAATTTTAAGTTTTGCAACGAATCATGATTCGTTGGCGTCTCTCTGAAGTCTGAAATATGAAGGCTCTTGTTAATTCCAATGGTATATGAGAAAAAATGATTATATGCTGCAGGGGCTTTTATGTAATTAACCTGTGAGCAAAATATAGTTTAGTTTAAGGGCCTGAACGTAATTGACTAATGTGAAATGCATCAACTAATTCCAAATGTATAAATATCAATTAACCATTGAAGAAATATCAGTTTAGTCCAAGGATTTCAATGTTATTGACCTATGGAAAATATCTAAATATTGTTGCTTTACATATACTTTAACTTAATTCACTCTTAATTACCTTCGAGTCATTGTGCAATTACTTAACATATTATTTAAAATAATTTAAGATAATATTAAAAGAGTGTAATATTATTTCATTATATGTATTGTCGTTATGTTGTTTTTCGTATATTATCTCCTATTATTTTTTTTCGTATATTCATTTACTCTTTATACTTTATATTATCCAAAATTTTATCTATTAATCATGATATAAATTTTTTTTTAAGTATTTATACAACTTAATTTTAATAATATCAAGAAATTTTTTTAATGACATAAAATATTAGAAGTTTTATGGGATAAATATATATACAATAAAAGAGTAAATAGTCATTACTCTTGAGTTTATCCACAATTTAACAAGTTTCGATAAATATCTTACAATATAATTTATAGGCTATTTTAGATAAAAAAAAATTATTAATAATAATAATACAACCCTTGTCATTAAAGTGTTAAATAATTAATAAATAGTAAAATGTGTAAATTTTAAAATCACTTATTATATTATTTTATTATTTAACAATTACTTTATACATATAATTAAATATTTTTTTATCAATAAAGTTTGTACAACTTTAATTTAAGTTAAGAATTTAAACTTTGACAGATATTAAACCTTGACAGAAATTGAACCTTAACAAAAACTATATCTGAAAAGATACTAAAGAATTTATTTCTCTTATATTTAAGTAGTTACAATTATTAATTATTGGACAGTTACAATTATTGATAATTATTAAAAAAAATTAAGATTTAAAACTGACATTATAATACTTGTATAAAAAAATAATTAGTTGATAGATTATTTTAAATAAAAAATTAAAATATCATTTGAAAATTTCAGCATTATTATAAAGAAAATGAGTGTAAACTCAACGAATGGAGATAATAACCTTACCTTCCAACAAAGCATAAAATATCTGAACCTATCAAATGGACATCTGTTTGCATTCGTAGACAAATATTGTTATTGAAGTTATTAAATAGGCAGCGTCTCCGATACAATTAATTGTCTCCTTTATTAAATTTTAATGGTTGAGATTTGGTAATATATACTTAAACATCAGATCAACTAAAAAATATTAAAAATCTTTTTTAATATTTAGTTAAATATAAAATATATTTTTTAAAATTAAATCATTAACAAAATACTCCTTTATTATATTAAAAAAATTTAAATATAATATATTATATTATATGCTATAATTTTAATTTTAATTGCGTTAAATATTGTCATTTTAATTTTAAATTTAATTTTAATTACGTTAAATGATACAATTTCAATTATGTTAAAATATTATAATTTTAAATCTAATTTTAATTTTAATCACATTAAATATTGTAATTTCAATTTCAATTTTAATTTTAATTACGTTAAGTGTTATAATTTCAATTCTAATTTTGATTTTAATTTCAATTACATTAAATATTATAATTTTAATTTTAATTACATTAAATATTATAATTATAATTTAATTATGTTAAATGTTATAATTCTAATTCCATTTCGATTTCATTTATATTAAATGTTATAATTTTAAATCTAATTTAAATTTCATTTACATTAAAAGTTAAAATTCTAATTTCGATTATGTTAAATATTATAATTTTAATTCTAATTTTAATTACATCAAATATTATAATTTCAATTTTAATTTCACTTACTTTAAATATTATAATTTAAATTCTAATTTCAATTTTAATTACGTTAAAATTACAATTTCATTTCCAATTTCAATTAAAATTTTAATTAAATGTTAAATGTTATAATTCTAATTCCAATTCTAATTTTAATAATATAAAATAATATAATTTCAATTTCAATTTTAAGTACGTTAAATACTATAATTCTAATTCTAATTTTAACTTTAATTACGCTAAATGTTATAATTTTAATTTTAATTTTAATTTCAGTTTTAATTACGTTAAACGTTATAATTTTAATTTCAATTTTAAACTCAATTTTAATTACGTTAAATGTTATAATTAATAATTTTAATTTTAATTTCAATCATGTTAAATATTATAATTTTAATTCCAAAAATATTAAATGTTATAATTCTAATTCCAATTTCAATTTTAATTACGTTAAATCTTAAAATTCCAATTTCAGTTTCGTTAAATGTTATAATTTCAAATTCAATTTGATATTGTATAATTTGTTTATATTTAAGAAAATATTTTTAAAATTAAATTAAACTAAATGATAAAAAATTGAAAAAATAATTTGTAACTGTCGCCAGAAATTACATCACTCCCACTTACGGATGGATCGCCAATCTGTCTATAGGTCGGAGCGATGCAAGTCACCGCCCTACCAATTGATAGCGAGAGGCGAAGGCCATCGCCTCTCACCACCATATTTGGCCATCTTCTAGTCTTCTTCTTTTAAAAATGTCCCTACCATTGTGTAGATCAGAAAAAATAGACTCTAATGATGTCAGCCGTCGTCTCTGATGATAGTTACATATTCTTTTTTTAATGATTTATCATTTAATTTAATTTTTTGTGAAAATATTTTTAAAAATATTACCAATTATATAATGACACGTGTTATTTTGTGGCACGTTCTAAGTTTTAATTTAATTTTATGATTAAATTAATTTTTTTTATATATTTTTATCATTCAAATTAATGGTAAAAATTGGCAGATTAGAAAATTTTGGATATTTTATCTCTAATTAAGATAAAGTTGTATTTATACCGAAAATATTATGGTAAATTTGTTATTATCCCTTAAATCTTATAATTCAAATTTCAATTATAATTTTAATTACGTTAAATGTTATAATTTTAATTACAATTTTAGTTTTAATTAGGTTAAATAATTTCAATTCTAAATTTAATTTCAATTTTGATTTCAATTACATCAAATGTTATAATTTGAATTCTGATTTTGATTTCAAATATGTTAAATGATATAATTTCGATTTCAATTTCAATCTCAATTATATTAAATGTTATCATTCCAATTGTAATTACGTTAAATGTTACAATTCTAATTTCAGTTTTAATTAATTTAAATATTATAATTATAATTTTAATATTAATTATGTTAATTATTATAATTCAAAATTTAATTTTAATTATGTTAATTATTATAATTATAATTTTAATTATATTAAATATTAATATAATAAATCCATTTTCAATTTCAAGTACATAAAATGTTATAATTCCAATTATAATTTTGATTTCACTGACATTTAATATTATAATTATAATTCCAATTTCGATTTCAGTTATTTTAAAGTTATAATTTCTATTTCTATTTCTATTTCTATTATGTTAAATGTTATAATTCGAATTTGAATTCTAATTCTAATTTCAATGACATAAAATATTATAATTCTAATTTCAGTTTCAAATACGTTAAATGTTATAATTACAATTTCTATTTCAATTTTAATTTGAATTACGTTAAGTGTTATAATTTTAATTTCAACTTTAATTATATTAAATGTTATAATTTCAATTCCAATTTAAATTTAAATTTCATTTACGTTAAATGTTATAAATTCAAATCTAATTTTAATTTTAATTACGTTAAATATTATAATTACAATTCTAATTTCAATTACGTTAAATATTATAATTCTAAACTCACTTTCAATTTTTAATATATAAATGTTATAATTCCATTCCATTTACGATTCAAATTTCAATTACATTAAATGTTATAATTTTAAATTTAAATTAAATTTTAATAAAGTTAAATGTTATAATTAAAAGTCCAATTTAGATTTCAACACATCTTAAATTGGAAGTTAAAAATATATTTTGGACTTATTATATATATATTTTTGCAATAAATCAATAATTAAAAATTATAAATATATTCTTGAAATTAGAAATTTGTTTGTGAATTATTTATTTTGAAAATTAAAATTCTGAATTTGTTATATATTTTTAAAATTAAGAGTTGGAATGTTAAGATAGTTTAATAAATGCCTTGAAAATTAAAAAATATATATATCCAAAATATAAAAACACCTTAGAAAAAAGTAAAGGTCAAAAGTTAAAAACAACCCAAAAACTTTAATTTAGCTTAATTAAAATATTTTGTTATATATTTTTAATTTAATGTAATTTAAATTTTAAGTATAATTTTAATAAAAAGTAGCTAATTGAATATTAATTATTCATTAACTTAGAACAATTATTATTATTTTAAATATGAAGTTAAATAAAATTTAATCTGAAATTAAAGATTAAATTTTAAATTTAAATACCAAATAGAGTCCTGTGGTGGCGCCACATGGCAAAACTTTTTATGTTAATCATGACTATTTATGACACATATAAAATATCATCAATTTGTATTATATTATATTTTTTGTGAAATTAAATGTAAACTCACAATTTATAAATAAGTGTAGACACTCTCTTATATTTGTGGGTGAGAGGTGCAAAAGTGAAAATATGTCATATATTAAGTGAGATACAATATACAACAAATTGTGGATGTAAAAAATAAAAATATGTTACATGATATAAAAAGAAGTTATTTTATTGGTGTCCTAAACAAGAGATTAACTACAGTACAGTCGGTTGTGCCATACAGTTAACTGATTTCAACTAAGGTGATCGACAATTTTAGATATTGCCTATTATTTTGAATTTTATAATAAAGGTCCCTCTATTAATAAAATTAATATATAAAATTATAATTATAAATTTTGAATTAATTAAGTCCAAAAAAATAATGTTATTATAATTTTTTAATGATAAATCAAACATATTTTATTTAAAAATATGTAAACATAAATTAAATATTATTCTAATGATAACGATCAATAAAAAATAAAGAAAAAATACATACAAAATTTTTTTAATTTCGATTAAATTAAATTTTATAATTTCAAATTCAATTTATATTTTAATTATGTTAATGTTATAATTTCAATTCTATTTTTAATTTTAATTACATAAAATAATATAATTTCAAATCTAACTAATTACGTTAAATGTTATAATTCAAATTTTAATTTTAATTTTAATTATGTTAAATATTATAATTTCAATTCAACTTCAATTTTAATATAACATAGTAACGTACTAAAGTAAAAAGTATGACGAGAAATCTCAACACAAGATGTTAGAAGGTGCAAAATCTGTTGGGAATCTTATATACGTGAGTATATACATGTACAATTGTGTTTATTGCATAAAATACGTATCATATACATATTTAACGCTGTGAAAAAATTAAAACATGCAATAAACATAATAAATAATATATTAATTATATTAATATATTAGAAGGTTGAGAAATTACCATAATGTATAAAGTTATATACACATATCCTCAGAGTCCACATCGAGACCAACTCATTAGCAGTTCTAGTCACCAACTCAGTGAGCTTGGTAAGTTAGAACAACAACTTTATATCCAGCACGAAATTAACCCTTAAACTTTAAAATAGCCAATTGTATGTGTTTTTTCTTTTTTTTAAAAAGAAACGAAATTAAAATTAAAATAATTCGCAATTGCACACAATAAAAAATAAAACATTTTTTTATTTTGTTTTTCTTTCTTTGGCACCAAAGGAAAATGAAAACAAATTCATTTCCATTTTCTTTCTTCGCCTTCACACACTCACTCGTATCACACACAATCTCTCTCTCACTCTCACACATACATATATCATATTAATAAAATAATAATATTATATATATTATAATATTAAAAGGGTCACCTTTTATGAATAAAAAATAATAATATAAAATGGGTGACAACTATTACTCATTATAATAAAATAATTTTATATAATATTATAAAATAAAATAATAAGATATTATGATTATTTAATAATTAAATAATTATTGTGTAAAAAATACTATTTTATCCTTCATGAATAGTTATCAAATGTATCTTCTAGTGAGTCCCACCAAATTATACATTTGAGTAAACTCAACCGAGGGTCCACAGTACGCAATGTGTGATTATATAATTAGTAAATAACAATTATTGACTAATTATTGTATTTAACACTTAAATACAGACACGAACACATTCTCGTGGTAATGCTGGATGTTGCTCGATTAAACAATTTAATCTAGCCCACTGCCCCAGTGCACAACGAGTACACTCTATATCAAAGGACTCCCTAGGTCCACGCCCAATTTGTCAAATAAAACTATTCCATAAGTCAGTGAGCATTGCCCCACGCACACATCACGGATATACAAATTAGTACGTTGAACCATGCAAGTTGAGGTTACAACGCATACGTATAGTCCCTCCATCATGATATCCTAGATGTGCGGGGATATTGATTATCACCGTCAAATCTTCATGTGCTCATCCATATCATATCTCCAGACTTATATCTCACTGAACAATATGTGCAAGCTCCTTTATCATATTGTTCCACACTGACGAAAACTCTTTCCCTGAATATGCTTTTGGCCATAAAACTTTCTAAGATACAGTCTTGAAGCATTTGGATATCTAACTCCTTATACGAGTTGACGAATCTCATATCTGTACACACAGGACTCCATAAGCATCAGACCATACCCAGTGATCACACTATAAAAGGTCTATGACATGCATGGAACCAAAGTATGGTGGATCACTTACAAGTCCACCGTGACACTTAGGTCAAAGGACTATCTGTATTACTCAATTTGAGAGGACCCTCTATTAACGACTTACATAGGGTGTTTATCGGAGCCCTTCGTGAGTTTGTCCTATATCCAGTCCTAACTGGATACATATATATCAATACGAGCTTCAAGCTCACAGTCGGCTAGAAATGACCATCTATACCCTATAGGTACGATATATACTGATCTATATAAAGGTATCCACTAATAGACCTGCGTCGACAGAAATAGATCAGGGACAATATTTGAGAACATACTTATGTAACTGATATTTTCTGGCACCTGATTGTAACTCTTACAACTATATAGTTATTAGTATATTCCCGAGTCTATGTCCCATTATAGACAAGGCTCCAACTCTTAGATCTTCGCTGAGTATTATAGCCAACTAACAATTAGCTGTGCTAACATTTAGCATTTGTATCTCTCAGCGTGGCTAACTGAAGGCCTTTATCTAAACTCTTTTAGATCGGATCTGAACTCCTTCTGATCATACAGTGTCTGTAATGTTACATTGCATGGTACCATTTAAATAAGTATTAGCGATTTAATGAAAATATATACATATATAAATACATAAGTATATATACATTCAGAGATTGCACGTAAACACTAACCCTAACAAAATTAATGGGTGTCAGAGATGCTACAATTGCTTCAATGAATTAAAGAAAATACTGAATTAAGAGAATGAGGTACTATGAGCCCTCTGCCCCACGCATCTAACTAGCTCGCGTGGTTCACTTATTTCACCGACTAAACCTTTAGAGTAATTCAGTCGATATAGGGGTGCATTTGAAGCAGGGGGTGTGTTATCCCTATTGGGCTAGACCCTCCTCCATAAGGCCTCATCGTCAAGATTTAATGTAACTAAAATTAGAATTAGAATTATAAAATGTAATATAATTGGAATTGCAATTATGAAATTTAATGTAATTAAACTTAAATTTAGAATTATATTTAAAATTATAACATTTAACTTAAATGAAATTGAATTTAAAAATAGAATTGAAATTATAACATGTAATGTAAGTGAAATTGAATTTAAAATTAGAATAGAAATTATTACATTTAACGTAATTGATATTGAAATTAAAATTAGAATTAAAATTATAATATTTAACATACATAAAATTAAAATTAGCTTTGAAATGATAAAACTTAACGTAATTAAAATTAAATTTAAAATTAGAATTATAATTAGAATTATAATATTTAACATAAGTGAAATTAAAATTAAAAATAAAATTAGAATTATAATATTTAATATAAGTGAAATTGAATTTGAAATTGAAATTGAAATTGAAATTATAATATTTAATATAAATAAAATTAGAATTGGAATTATAACATTTAACGTAATTAATTGAATTTAGATTTAAAATTATAAAATTTAATGTAATTGAAATTGAATTTAAAATTAAAATTATAATTAAAATTATAATATTTAACATAAGTGAAATTGAGTTTAAAATTAGAATTGAAGTTATAAGATTTAACGTAATTGAAATTAAATTTAAAAATTAAAATTAAAATTATAATATTTAACAAAATTGCAACTGAATTTAAAACTAAAATTAGAATTATAATATTTAACGAAACTAAAATTAAGTGGGAACACAAAACTAAAATTAAAATTAAAATTAGATTAATTTATTATTATTATTATTATTTCGCATAAATAAAAATCATACATATGTAAAACACTTATAAAATTAGAACCCTCATATTAAATCACATATTTTCAGTGATAATCGACAACGTGCTAAGAATGTAAAAGTGAGGATAATAGCAAATGATAGGAACATATATTATATTAAGTAGGAATATTTAGTATGTTAAGTTGGAATATATAGTATATTAAGTGGGAACATTTAGTATGTTAAATGGGAACATATAGCATATTAAGTGAGAATATTTAGTATGTTAAGTGAGAATATTTAGTATATTAAGTGGGAACATGTAGTATATTAAGTGAGAACATTTAATATGTTAAGCGGGAATAAATAGTATATTGAGTGGGAACATGTAATATATTAAGTAGGAATATATAGTATATTAAGTGGAAACATTTAATATATCAAGTTGGAAGATTTAATATACTAAGTGAGAATACGTAGTATATTAAGTTGAAACATTTAGTATGTCAAGTGGGAACATTTAGTATACTAAGTGGGAACACATAGTATATTAAGTAGGAACATTTAATATGTTAAGTAGGAACAAGTAGTATATTAAGTGAGAACATATAGTATATTAAATGAGAATATTTAGTATGTTAAGTGGAAACAAGTAGTATATTAAGTGAGAACATTTAGTATACTAAGTGGGAACACGTATTATATTAAGTGAGAACATTTAATATCTCAAGTGAGAACATTTAATATACTAAGTGAAAATACGTAATATATTAAGTGAGAACATTTAGTATGTTAAATGGGAATAAGTAGTATATTAAGTGAGACCCTATAGTATATTAAGTGAAAATATTTTATATGTTAAGTGGAAACAAGTAGTCCATTAAGTGTGAACATTTAGTATATCAAGTGGGAATATTTAGTATACTAAGTAGGAACACGTAGTATATTAAGTGAAAACATTAATATGTTAAGTAGAAACAAGTAGTATATTAAGTGAGAATATATAGTATATTAAATATGAACACGTAGTATGTTAAGTGAGAACACGTAATATATTAAGTGGGAATATGTAATATATTAAGTGAGAACGTTAAGTATGTTAGTTGAGAATATGTAGTATATCAAATAGGAACAAGTAGTATATTAAGTGAGAATATTTAGTATTCTAAGTGGGAACACATAGTACGTTAAGTGAGAACATGTAGTGTATTAAATGGGAACATTAAATATGTTATGTGAGAACATGTTATATATTAAATGAGAATATATAGTATATTAAGTGAGAACACACAGTATATTAAGTGAGAACATGTAGTATATTAAATAGAAACACATAGTATATTAAGTGGGAACATTTAATATATTATGTGTTCCCATTTAAAATATTAAATGTCCTCGCTTAATATACTAAATATTCCCTTTTAACATATTAAATATTCTCACTTAATATACTACGTGTTCCCGTTTAACATACTAAATGTTCTCACTTAATATACTAAATATTCTCACTTAATATCGCGTTCCAATTTAACATACTAACTGTTTTTACTTAACATATTACGTGTTCTCACTTAATATATTAAATATTCCTACTTAATATACTGTATGTTCTCATTTAATATACTAATTATTCTCGCTTAATATGCTAAATGTTATCACTTAACATACTAAATATTCTCACTTAATATACTACATGTTCCTATTTAGCATACTAAATATTTCCACTTAATATACTACGTGTTTTCACTTAATATACTAAATATTCCTACTTAATATACTACTTATTCCCACTTAACATACTGCGTATTCTCATTTGACATACTAAATATTTCCACTTATCATACTACGTGTTCTCACTTAATATACTACGTATTCCTATTTAATATACTAAATATTTCCACTTAATATACTACGTGTTTCCACTTAATATGCTAAATGTTCAAACTTAATATACTACATGTTCTTATTTAATATACCACATATTCCAACTTAGTATACTATATATTTCCACTTAATATATTATGTGTTCTCATTTAAAATACTAAATGTTTTTCTTAATATACTAAATGTTCACACTTAACATACTAAATATTATAACTTAATATACTACGTATTCCCATTAGACATACTACTTATTCCCACTTAACATACTGCGTATTCCCATTGGACATACTAAATATTTTCACTTATCATACTACGTGTTCTCACTTAATATACTACATATTCCCATTTAGTATACTAAATGTTTCCACTTAATATACTACGTATTCCCACTTAATATGTTAAATGTTCAAACTTAATATACTACATGTTCTTATTTAACATACAACATATTCCAACTTAGTATACTAAATATTTTTACTTAATATATTATGTGTTCTCATTTAAAATACTAAATGTTTTCCTTAATATACTAAATGTTCACACTTAACATACTAAATATTATAACTTAATATACTACGTGTTCCCACTTAATATACTATATATTTCTACTTAATATACTACGTGTCCTCACTTAATATACTAAGTGTTCCAGTCTAATATATTATGTGTTCCGACTCATAAAATTATCATTTTTGCTGCCAAAAAAGGGCCGCAAGCCGATGGCCGTTTTCCAACGATAGTGGCAAAGTTTTTAATTATTAATTAATTATTTTTAAATATATTTATTATAATTATAAACCAATTGCAAGATGACATGTAATTTGTAACCAATCAATGTTTGACATGTGTTACTTTATTAAAAAATATTTATTTATTATTTTTAAAAAATTATATTAAATTAAATAAACGAATAAAATTGCACCATATATTTAATGATATTGAATGAGTGAGATTATGCCACGTGTTTAAGGTTAAATGACAAATAATGAAAGTGAAGTGGTAATTGTCCATTAAAACTAATATTTGCGTTAATTGGCAAAAATTAACGGATTATGGTAAAATTAAATATTTTATCTCTAACTAGGGTAAAGTTATAAATTAACCTAAACCATTAGGGTAAATTTGACCTTATCCCTTATAACATTTAATTGAAATTGAAATTGAAATTAGAATTATAATGTTTAACATAATTGAAATTAAAAAGCGTATTTAAAACTAAAATTAGAATTATATTATTTTATGTAATTAAAATTAAAATTAGAATTAGAGTTATAACATTTAATATTTATTAAAATTAGAATTGAAATTATAACTTTAACGTAATTGAAGTTGGAATTGGAATTGAAATTTGAATTATAACATTTAACGTAATAGAAATTTAAATTGAATTATAATATTTTATGTAATTAAAATTAAAATTATAACATTTAATATAATTAAAACTAGAATTTTATTTTTTAACATAATTAAAATTAAAATTAATTTAAAATTATAATATGTAAATTAAATTGAAATATGAATTAGAGTTATAACATTTAACATAAATTAAAATTAGAATTATAACATTTAATGTAATTGAAATTGAAATTGTAATTATAACATTTAACGTAATTGAGATGGAAATTGAAATTAGAATTATAACACTTAAGTAATTAAAATTAAAATTAAAATTAAAATTATAACATTTAATGTAATTAAAATCGATATTATAATTAAAATTATAATATTTAATGTAATTAAAATTAAAATTATAACATTTTAACATAATTGAAGTTAGAATTGAAATTGTAACATTTAACAGAATTAAAATTATAATTATAATTAAAATTATAATTATAATATTTAACATAATTAAATTTAAAATTTAAATTATATTACTTAACGTAATTGAAATCAAATTTAAAATTAAAATTAATTAATCCCATAAAGATGTCAACTAAAGAGCATGACAATATGAACAATGTATTTATCATCAATAACAATATAAATTATCCATGCCTTTTAAGTGGTTCTAACAATGGTTGCGGATATATTTACCAATAGTAGTATAAATGATTAGTTCTTGCTTATGGTTTTAACATTGCATTTATTGGATTGTAATTATATCACGTCATCGTAGTATTATATTTATTAGATGTTGTATGAATAATATGAATGATTAGTCTGATTAGCAGATGCATACCATATGAGCAGATTGTTGAGTCTTTTTTTTTCTTTTTCTTTTTATTATTATTTCTTTTGACTGAGGAAAGGAGTGATTTGAATTCAAGACTTATAATATTATTCGAAAGGTGTGATTACCACTAAACTAAATTTATATCTATCAAATGAACTCAGATTGCCAAGTTTTGATCAACCTCACTTGTTCTATTAATTAAACTTTCTCAAAATGGTTGTTGCCTTGAAGCTTCTCGGCGGAGGATAGTTGAAATTATTCTTACATATACTAACTGACATTTCAATGAGAGGTTAAGACACGAAATGATTTAAAGATTATGCGATGCCTTCTTTGCATAAGGTAAAGGCTGTGTGTAATGCTATATCAAGTATTTCAGATTCTGGATATGTGACTTTTGGGCATATGATGATAGAAATATTTTATTTGATCTTTCTTTTTATATTTATACTTTAAATTGGCGTTTTTCGCCTATCAGGTGGATTAAAGTTATTTTTGATAGCCTTACTAAAAAAATTTCAAAGTTATTTCAATATTTTTTCTTGGCCATAATACCACTTATTTTGCTGAGATTATGCCAGTGACTATAGTCATTGAGCAAGCATATTTTCGTAGATGGAAGAATTTGATTTTTGAGTGAGATTTTGTGCTTATATTTCATTTTTTGAGTAATTCTTATTTGAATCCTCCTTGCTTCGAAATCGTTGGTTGAACTATAGAATTTAGTTGTCTTGTATTAATTTCAAGTTTTTCATGTTTTTTTGGAAAATCGATAATGTTGCTAATACATTGGCAAGTGTGGGTCTTCACTATTCTGCTTTAACTTGATGGGATTGCTCTCATTTTAGGGATTTCTAAATTTCTTTGTTACGATGCTAATGGTTTTCAAAGTTATAGATTTACATAATCTTCTTTGTATTTTTTATGCATAAATTTTTTTTTTCAAATTTTTCCTTGGTATTGTGATAGTCTTTTTTTTTTTTGTATATTATAAAAGTTAAAATTTATTACGTCCCTCTAATTAAATGTAATTATTACTTTATTTTAATAAATTTACTTTCGTATAATTGAAAGTTCAAACAAAAAAATAAAAAGTTGATAATAATAATAATATTATTATTATTATTATTTGTATTAAAATAATGTTGATAATACAGGACAACGTGGCAAGAAATTCGAATTGAATTAAAACAGAAGTTGAAGACTAAATTTTCCCTTCTCGTTGGATATTATTTGCCAGTAAAACCGTACAGAAAAAAAAAAACTGCTGCATATGATGCTAAACACAGAGACATTTAAGCCTCCCAAAGCTTTATTTTTTTTAATTAAATGGTTGATATTATTGCTAATTTCAGCAAATAGTACAAAGAGCAAAAATTAACAATACACCGCGGCATTACAACCCCATTAAACGATTTAGAAACATTTATTATTTATTTGTAATGTGATTTATCTTTTGGTTATTTTTAGTATTTAAGCATCTAATTTTGATAATATTTTTAATATTATAAAATACATTAATAGTAAATAAAATTTACGATGAAACACCATCTGATTTTACTCTCTCTAAATGAAATAGATTATTACATAAAATGAGACTTTTTGATTTTACTTAAAATAAATTTGTCTTGAATTTTTTTGTTGAAAATAGAGACCTCACGTTACTAACTGTATGGGCAACGATTGATTTGACAAGCCATAAAAACCTTACACCAAATACCATTAAAAAAGTTGCATTAAAAAAATAAATATTAAATTATCTCATTGCCACTATCACAAAAGGACATTCATCTTAGGGAATAAGCCTCAGTTTATGAGTTTCTCCCTAATAGATAATCTATTCCTCAATGCCAACCAAGTAATAAAGTTATGTTTAGGTATATATTGAGAGTCCTGTATTAGTTTATACCATCCCATCTTAGCACATGTATTATTAAGGCACCGCAAAGTACTAGGAATAGAAAATTATGCATTGGAGCTACCTTTTCACAAAATTCTACCATCTATTGAAGTAATTGAGAAATTATTACGAATGTGATTCCAAACATGAGCAGTATACTAATCTAATGGGTCAAGTAAATTTCAATGTCCATGTTACCACAGATCATTAACCTTTGCATCTGGTAGAGTGTTAGCATCTTTGATGTTTATATGAGGAAATTTATCAATTATTGATCCCTATCTATCGCGGATCCCACTAGAAGAAAAAAGACTTACCATTTCCCAGATCATAAGAGAACATTTATTTTATTTGGCTCCTTAAGTCTAGGATTTTCCTTCACGTCTAGCTACAATCTATTAGCTTTGTGATATCTCAAAAATTGAGCCTCCGAAGTTTATAATCAATCACTCATCTAGCCCACAATGATGTTTTTACTGTAGTCAACTCTCATATATGCTTGGTAACTGCCAATAAATTCCACAAGCATATTTGTTTAATGCCAAGTCCTTTTTCTTTTTCACATTTACAAATCTCATTCCAAGCCACTAATCTTTTATTCCTCTGCTGGTCACTTCTATGCCATAAGAACTTGCAGCATATGTTTTCACTTTCTTTGATGACTAACTTAGGAAGAAGAAATATGGAACACCAGTAGACATATATACTTATTAGGATATAATTTATTAATTGTAATAGCCCAGTATAGCTCAAATATTTCATAATCCAGCTTGAAATTCTAGCGGTTATCATATTAATAAGCTCTTGGCAATTATTTTTCTTTAGTCCTCTTGATATTAGAAGAATACCTAAGTATTTGACAAGTAAAACACAATGTTGAAACTTAGTGAACTATAAAATAGCCTCCTTGGTAGGGTTAGGAACATTCTCGAAGAAAATGAAGCTCTTGCTATCATTACGCTGTAAACTAGAGACCATGGAGAATTCATCTAGCACTTTCTTAAATTGGCCAACAGACTTTTCATCACTATAAGAAAATAAGAATAAATTATTTGGAAAAATTAAATGATTTATCTTCAGTCTCTTACACCCTTTATGAAAGGTAAACTGATTCTGATGAATACAATTTAAACTCCTACTAAGGTACTCTATAGCTAAGACAAAAAGTAGGGGGAACATAGGATCCCCTTGCCTGAGATCTCTCTTCCCAATGAAAAAACTCAAACTGCCATTTACTACAACTGAGAACATACTAGTTCTAACACACACCATGATGAGATTAATAAAAGAGTAAGGAAAGTTAAGCCTCATCAACACCTCGAATCTAAATGCTGATAAATACATCTTTCCTCATCCTGAAGAATTTGATTGAAATGATCATGAACCAATCTTCTTTTATGCGTAAAAAAAAATCCTTGTTAAGCTCCTTTAACTCGAGTTTTAAAATTTTAAGTTTAGACCAAACACGAGCCATTAAAGAGCCATAAAAGTCACGCAGCCAAACCCAATCCATTGTATCGAGAAATTCAGAGTAAGAGCACCAAGCATTGAAGAACTTAAAAGGAACTCTATCAATAAAAGAAGATCTGGAAATGGAAACCACAAGAGGAGAGTGATATGAAACACCAGTTGGTAAAACTTCACACACGGAAAACTCTCACGCATCTAACCAATTTTCATTTATGAAGGCCCAATCAAATTTTCTCTAGATTCACTGATCTCCAATCTAATTATTGCACCATGTGTAATAACAACCATATTTTTTCGTTCAAAAAACTCAGTCTCGAGATCCAATCTTTAAATGGATCCACCATGTTATCATTAACCTACTAGCCACCAATTCAGTTATTGTTGCTGAGGACATTGTTGAAATCCTATTGGATCAACTAAAGTGTAATGTTGAGAGCCAAACCACACAAAGGTCCCTCTATAGACTCTCCTTATCATTAGCAGCAAAGGCCTTATAAATAAGAGTCCAATAGAACTCAATGTCATTAATAAGTACTCTACAATGAATAAATTGCCAATGCTTTTTCAAGATCATCATAGTGCATCTTGCAGGATTAAAAACGATCCAGGTTATTTATATATCTAGACAATCCAAATTATTTTCCAGCTTCCAATCCTATAATGCTAATTTTCTCCAAATAGTATCTATATTAGCTAATTTAACTATTATTTCTAACAATTTCAAAATACATAATTTCCTCAATTTAATCAAAACTCTCATCTCTAATAGTTTATAGGGGTCATAGAGACCCTGAATATTCTAATTTGAGATTATTGCTCCCAAGTAAGCGATTTAGAACTCCTTATAGTGCATCGGCCCTCTCCTATAATCTCTACCTTATGCGTCAGAGTAATAGTCTTCTTTAAGTTAAATCTATTCACTGCCTGAGTTTTATTTGATCCTCTAATCACCGGCGATTATTCCATTGCCTTATCTGTAGGATCGCTCGTCTTATTTTCCTCTAGAATCTGTTTATCCATCCTCATCTATCCTTCATTTTGGTTCATCTCTTCATCATTTTCGAGATGGACAATAGGCGCTTCATTTTCGGTTTGATTATCTTGATCTGTTCCTTTTACTTTCCATACTTGTTTAATCTCTGTCCTACAAACTTTTTCATCATGACCAAACCTTTTGCATTTGGGACAAACAGTAGGCTTCTAGTCATAAGTTACCTATTGTGTAACAATATTACCCTCTTCGTCCTCTAAGGTGGTCGTGAAAGGAAAATTGGCCTCCACATCCATCTCTACCAAGACTCTTGCATATGTCAATCTTGTTCTATTTAAAGTACATTGATCACAGAATTTGGAGGAGTCCAAAGAACTAGCAATACAGCTAAAAAGTGGAGGGCTCTAAAATTTCCAAGGTAGCCCTGGAAGTTGCAACTAAATAGGCAAACATTTAATACTAGCTACATCCATAACCATTTTAAGTTTTCAGATTTTGACAATTAAAGGGCATTTATCAAATGTTAGGGATTCATCCTCAAGCACCCTTTGTTATTCAAATTTACTCTCAAAATTAAACAGAAATAACTCATCTTTAATGGCATGAACTAAAATTAAAACAAATTGTTTCCAACGATTCATTAAAAGGCTTACACTTATTGAAATTTTAAAAATAATTCATACACACAACTAATTAATACATGTTGTCATATTTTCTCTTCTTTTTTAAGTTTATTAGAATGGAATTTAACGATTTTCTTACCTTTGGAAATTGTACGAGGGACATATTACAACTCACTCTCTGAGATTCAATTTTGATTACCAGCAAATAAGGATGGCCGTGATACCCACGGCCAGTTGATGGTCGTTTTCATGTTACCGCTGGACGGCCCAATGATCGATGCGCTGACGACCTACCCAGACACAACAGCAGCCGAAACCAATGTGTCTTGGTTCGTTATCTTGGTAGCAGTACCGACGCTGGTCAAAAGAGGCAGGAAAGTGCCAGTAGCAATTTTGGCGCCATCCTGACTGGCACTCGACAAGGCAGTCGCAGCAGAAGGAAGTTTCACAGCATCATTCTCCGTCATCACGACCAAATAAGCAGAGTCTCATTCCTGACCAGCACCCGAAGAAGAAGACACAGCAGAATTCATAGCATCATTCGCCGGCATCACCGCCAAATTAGCTGAATTCTGCCCAGACGAAGAGTGCTCGGCAACAGAGGGATGGCATCTCACTTCGACGATCGGCTCTCCCATAACATCCACTCCATGATGAGGAACCAATCCAGCAGAAGAAAACTCCCCAAGCGACGGAGATAAGCAGCAGAAGGCAGTGTTTTGCTAGGTTTTTTCCTCTCCATAAGATACGGATTATGTTAGCTTGGCTAACGTGCTCAGAAAGAAAAAAAAACTAATGTAGCTTCACACGTTTTTAACTCCCAAAGCTTGATTATTGGCCGACCTTGATGACAACGAAAAAGATTAACCAGTAATAATTATAATTCGACAAGAATCATATAAAGAAAACATGATTAAAAATATATAAAAATATGAGAACTATAACTTTTGAATTATAAAAAAAGTAATAAATAAAAGTTTAGACACAAACAAACTTATAATATTGTAGTTCTTAACAAAGAATCAAAGTTTAGAAATAACTTTATTACACATAGAAACTCATCTCTAACCTTACCAAAAACTTTAACCTAACTTACAATTCATTTTTATGTATATTAAAGAAAAAGTATATAAGAGAATTGTAAGACATGAAAAACGTTTATTAGCCACCTAAAGATGTCCTTATATAAGCAATAAATGGGAACATATTTAGTGTAACTTCAATATTAAATATTTTGTACTACTAAATCCTTCACCTACTTGCAGCATCTTATTGACAATAAAGACAATTGATTTAATCTTTGTGGTCAACATGAAAGTTGTATAATTTTATCTTTTCTTTCTATTTTCACTAGGTTCATACAATTTAGATTAATATCCTATTTGATATAGTCAAAATATCAAAATTACATCAGATTTTAGCCAATAACTCTTTTATTAATTTATAACACGATTTGGTTTATAATAACGACTGCGTTGGACTTTGGTATCAACATAAAAGTTGGAGATAATTGACTCAGCATTTTTAAGCTTTAAGAATCATCTTGATTGGATACATATTTTTGTAAAATACGGTTCAAATACGAGAGGTAGGTTAAACTGAGTTGAAGTTATAATCTAGTTCTAATATATCCTAATTTTGACCCACTAAATGTTGAATTTGACTTTTTGACTATTCTTTAAGTTTGTGTAAGATTGAGTCATGTTACTCTAAATTTAAGAATTTCTTCATTTCGATTTTTACATTGAGAGTTATGTCCATTTTGCTAAACCTGTGCAAATAGTATTCATTAATCACAATTTAAGGACCACACTTTATTTTAAATTCAAAAATACAAAAGTGTTAAAATTAGTAACATTCTAAATATTAAACGGTGACGAAATCTCTTAATAAATATGTATTTTAATATGTTCATCACATAACATAAGCCATGTCAGATCCAAAAAAAATTAACTAAAAAAACAAAACTAAAGTATAATAATTACATCTCCAACTAATTTTGATGTCAATTACTAAAAAGCTATTCGCTTGTTATGATAATATAATATCTATAAAAAAAAATTAATAGAACATTTCTCAAATAGCATTACATAGCATTTATTCACGGAAGAAAAATCAGAAGTGGCACTATAATTCCATTATTAATAGAACATTTCTCGAATAGTTCTTGAAATTCATCATTTGCCACCAAAACATTAAATGATAGTTTGTATCTAGTGAGAAGATAGCTAAGATATATTTTTATTAGGAAATCAACTAAGTTCTCTAAGTTGATATCACTTAAGTATCAACTTAAGCTATAGCACTGATATTATTTATTAGAGTTTTTACGTGCCCTAATATCTTAAAGGCTGATATTTATAGCACCTTAAAACTACTTAAATGTTTTGCGAAAGACTTCACCCACAGTAACTAAGAATAAAGATAATCACTACAAGACATAAGATATATGTAGTTCGACGACAAATACCAATGTCCACGGCGGATCAAAGACCCAACTTCTTTTATTAACAATTCATAAAAAAACTCGATGTCACAAAAACCTAACACAAGTGATTAATTAAGGAATACAATGAATAGTTAGAGCTCTCTTTCAAATGATCTATCATCACTCTCTTGAGTACTCAGGATTCAAGTGATCTCATTGTAGCACTCTCTCACACAATCAACACATAATAGTGCCTACCTAACTCTCTATTATCTCTTATGTTTACATCTTTGATACTTATTTATTTTAATGGGTTGCAATGATTTATATAGGCTTCAAAATATCTCTAAAATTTTTAAATTTAATTAGAATAAGAGTTCATACTGTAGAAGTCCAAATCCTATTCAAAGAAGTAGAATTTGAACTAAAATAAAAGTTTTTCAAAATTAGCACCACGACACCACAAAGCTAGTGTCGTGGCACTGGTGTGGCCCCAATGTAGTGTTGCGACACTCAAGTCTAGAAAGGTCCCTTACTTGTTCTAACTCGTTACTTTTAACTCACTATTTCGCTTTTTTTTTTTTGACTTCATGTTAGACTCTTCATCGGTCTTCAATTCAAAATCATACTCAAACATAATTTTAAATTATCTAATTCCAACAATGTTGCATTCATATCTTAAGAGAATTGTAATTTAATAAATTTCCTATATTCTGACGATTGCGAAAAAAGAAAAAGAATAATGCAACACATTCTTAATATATCAATATCTTAAGAGATTTGATAAAAATTGATTTTTAATTAAGAAAAACTGAAGACAAAAGTGGTATAAATATTATTTACTTGTAAAAGAGAGTTTATCTGCTATTAATTTTGCAAAAGGAGGTTCATCTATCATTTTCAAAAAAAAATTAAGGGTCGTGTTGTTTTAAGCCCCGAAAATATAATAATAAAAATATTCTAATTTTCGTATAAGCTACTGAATACATCTTTAGTAAAATTACAAAGAAACTCTCCCTGTCAAACTCTATTGTCAAGCCCGAAGACATTCAATAGAAAGTATACCTTTTAATCTAATCTATTGACAATTCACTACACTCATAGTCAACCTATATTATATTGCTTTGTACTCGTTCATAATTTTTTTTCTCTGCAAAACAAAAAATAAGAAGCAAAAAGAGAAGGCTGGCGGCAAAGAGATCTAACCAGATAAATCATTGTAAAATTAAATGTTGATTGATCATGATACATGAGTATTGTAAATTTGTGCAAAACCTTATTGGAATATTCAGTTGTCTGTTACTCTGAACCAAATGACACAAAAAAAATTGTTGCATATGATGCCATTGCCATCCATTTACAAAGCTCCAGCTAGGACATTGATCTCTAGGAAGCTACATATATGATGATGCTATTGATCACATATATGAAGCTGCATGAAAATTAATTTTTTGGAAGATAACGTTCCTTTGTAATTAACTTCCCAAGGCCTGCATTGACCGCCCTTTGTTTACAAAGTAAAGTTTATGCTACAAAATCTCAGAATAAACCAATAAAATTAAGTAGATTACGAAATATTAAAACGTCAAGTGGTCATCTGATCACCCTATAAATAACCCTAACCACAATGAGTGAAATACCACTTCTCAAATCATAAGCTCTTTCATATAGAGAATTAAATTATTATCTACTCCTCGGAGTGCTAGTAGCGATTTTGATTATAATTTTATTACTTGAAACCAATGGCATTCCTGTTCAAGTACTCTCCCATTGCACTTGTTCTTTTGTCATGCTTAATCCTGAGCTTCTACTCACTGACATTAGCTCAGAATTCTGGGACTGCCACCTATTACACGCCTCCTTATATGCGTAAGCATTTCATGAACAAACATTAATCTTCTTATTTGATAATACCATGTGACATAATTTGCATTTTTCTTGTTTGGGATTCAGCTTCTGCTTGTTACGGGTTTGAGGATCAAGGGGTAATGATAGCAGCAGCAAGTGAAGCAATATGGAATGATGGTGCAGCATGTGGGCAATATTACCAAGTAAATTGTCTTAGCGGTGCAAATGCCGGCACTCCATTCCCTTGTCAGGGAAGCGGAACGGTGGTGGTGAAGATTGTTGATCGATGCCCCGCTCCGGCGTGTAGGGGCACCATTGACTTATCGCAAGAAGCGTTTGCCTCCATTTCTGATACTGCTTCCGGTGTCATTAACATTTCTTACCAACAGTATGCCCTAACCCTAGAGTAGTGCTGATGCTTTCAGCTACTATATATATCTTTTAAATGTTTTAATTTGAA
Source organism: Ailanthus altissimus (assembly GCA_946807835.1). Lineage (NCBI taxonomy): Eukaryota > Viridiplantae > Streptophyta > Magnoliopsida > Sapindales > Simaroubaceae > Ailanthus > Ailanthus altissimus. The sequence continues at coordinate 33,952,399 of OX327686.1, read as the reverse complement.
TCTAAAATTTATGTTCGCGCAGGGTTTGAAGGAATACGTGGGGGCACCGAGTCTAAAACCGTCATTCTATTGATTGTTGGACATTTGAAGCTTTGATTGATCATTTATCATTTCATTGTTTTGACCAATTATTGTAAGAGCAGCAAACTGTTGCATCAAATAACGAAATAAATGATTGTAATTTTTTTCTCTTCAAAGCTTTATAATTTACAGTCTTAAGTTAATTCACTTAGAGAAATGTGTGAGCAACGTTGTGGATTTAACAAGGACAAATCAGATAGTAAAATGCTCTGTGCGGGGATGGGACTCTATGGGGCTTTGTTTTGAATAAGTGGGAATTAGGTGATTTTTGTGAATGAATGAGACATGAAAAAAATTTATTCTTCCAATTATTAATAAGACGATAATGGGATTAAGTCTCACCGCCCCTTCTTCACCTCACACTCTATTTTATATTAACTATATTTTTATATATCATATAATTTATCAATTTTTTATTTTATAATTTTTATTTACCTAAGTTACTAAAAAATGTTTTAATAATATAATTTTATTAATAAAAACTAAAAATATTTAATAAACATTTCTAAAATTTAGTATTAAAGACTTTAATTTTTGAGTTGAACCATCATTAATTTTATTCTCTCATCAAATTTACTCTCTTTATCCTTATGACTTTTAATGAGAGACGATAAAGTAATTAATGAGAAAATCAATAATACTAAGTACTAAAATATTATTTAAAAAATTTATTTATTTTTTATTCTATTCATTATTTAATTAAAAATTTATTTGTCACATTATTGAAGGATATTGTTATTGATCTAACTTGTTGGTTTGATTCTTTTTTATTATAATATAGATTAATTTTATATTGTTAAAATATGTGAATAAAAATTAATACTTAATATTAATAAATAGAAATGAGAAATGAAGCGGGAATGAAAAAGTCAATCCCCGCATTGGGGTTCCCCATCCCCACCCCGTTAAATTTTTGCGAAAAGGCCTCCCTGTCCTTGCCCCACTCTATTCCCATCCTTGGTTTCAAATGTAACATAAGCCATGTCAAATCCAAAAAAATAAAAAATAAATCAAGTTGTATTAAGTTGGCTGAGATTTTATTTGTGAAAGGAGAAATTTTTAAAAAAAAATTGTATCTTACATCTTCAATTAATTACTTTTTCTTTTTAAAAAAAATATTTCTTAGTTCTTTTTTAATCTTTCTCTTGGAAGCATTAAAAATAAAGTGTTTGTACCAATTTTTATTTTAATAATTAAATTGTATTATTATTTTTTTAAAAAAATCTGAAACAAATTTGATGAACACTTTTACATTCCAAATTTTTAGATTTGTTATTATTAAACAACACTCTATGTATTTATGTTTATTGATTTTGAGATATATTGATTCTTATAATTTTGTTTTGTAAAATTATAATCGTAAGCGACAAGTATTATTGATACTATCTTTGTATTTTCTTTTTTCGTCCTTTGTTTTAATAATGATCATTTTATTTTTTGGTAAAATTTTTATTTTCAATTGTAAAGCTCATTATATCTTTCAGTGTATGAAATACATATATCTTTCTTTTCAGTTACCAAAATTCACTTGTATGATTGAAACTAGCTAAAAAAAATATTATGAATCCGTGAATGTTAAATTTTTAACCTAAAACGACACAGTTTAATCTTTTAAACCTTTATGATCAACCTATTTTGCTTTATACTCGTTAACAATTATTTCCCTGCAAAGACAAAACAAAGAAGTCGAAAGAGAACCAGACACAATAATAATCACCATTTATGATCAGTCATTAGTAGTGTAAGTTTATTCAAAACCTTAATGGAGTATTCAGTTTACTTTTAAAATTACTAAAACACAAAAGATTCTTGGAATGATGCTATTCATAAACAAAGCTTGGGAGCTATGCAGATAAACATTGTAAATTTCTTAAGCCAGCTACTGGGCCGACCTTGATGACAAGAAAAGCTCTATCTTACAAAATCTCAGAAAAAATTAATTATACCTGAAGAAATTTTAAGATATAATGAATAGAAGAAAAAAATTTCTTTGTCTTACTACATTAACATTTACGAAGACTTAATTTGTGTAATAAGATGAAATTTAAACTTAAAAATAAATAGAAAGAAAATGAATTAAAATTAATGTTGGAAATACATAATAAATAAAAACATCTAACTGAATCACACCTCAAGTTAAAAAATTTTAATTTTAATTATCTTTGTCACACTTATATCAACCTCAAAAATGGGTAGTGTGTACAAAGCTTAGAAACAAATTCACTGACGTATGATTTGATTGACGATTACTAACGATTTTAGCTCCATGGGCAGATTAGTTGCAGCCTACATTAATCAAAACAGAGGACGAATTTTTGGAGTTATCTCACCTTCACCGGATCGCGACCCTTTATGTGGGTCATTGTAACACATGTGTCACCCAAGATATAAAGGGTATGATGACTTGAAGTCATCCTCACCTTTCTCTGGTGAGGATGACTTCAATGGTGACAACTAAACACAAGGATTGCACTTGTTGCGAGACTTAACCCAACACTCCTACGGTATGAACTAACACAGCCATGCACCACCTGTGTTCATGTTCTCAAAAGCACTCTCTCTTTTAAGAGGATTCACGGCATGTTAATTTAACTTTGGTGTGATTTTTCGCTTTGCATTAAATTACTGTTGATTCCTAGCTTAAAACAAAAGCCCGTCTACATATAATAACATTGTATTTATAAAAATACATATATGAATTATGCATGCCTTTTTAAGTGGTTCTAATGATGCGCTGCTTGTGGATTTTCGATAACAACATGAACTATTAGCTCTCTACTACCTGTGGATTTTGACATTGCAATATGAACTATTAGTTATCTGCTTGTGGATTTTGACATTGTATTTATTGGATGTAATTGTACTATCTCAGTATATTTATATTTATTGAATTGTTATACAGATAATGTGGTGTAACAAATGCATTATAGACTTTCTCCATATGAAGATTTTAAAAAGGACTTAAAGAAGAAACGTAATCAGATTCTTCCTCCAAAAAACTGTTGGCATGTCATTCCCCAACTTTCTAAATCACATCTTTCAGCTTTCAAAAGAAAGAAAGAAATGAGAAATATTGAGGCAATCCGTTTCCCTCAGTGACCTTGGTAAATCTCCTTTTGTTAGAAGAAATTGGCGATTCACTTATTTTACATAGAAATTTTTACTAAGTTCATTACTTCTTTATGTATTTTCTAGACGGACAAGGATTTTTTTTACGGTAATTAAAAAAATCTATTTTATAAAGTTTAGTGTCATAAATTTGACGTTTGTCATTAATTTAAAAAAAAAAACCTAATTTATTAAATAATTTAATTTATTTTTATATATATTTAAAATTCACATAAATTTTTATTCAATGCAAGAATTAAAAATGATAGAGGTCGGTGAGCATTGAGCATTATATAATTCCATTACAGCTTTTTTCAAATGGCTTTCGAAGTTTCTAGAAATGGCAGAAGTTGGTCTCTTGAGGAAACTTGGGATATGTTTTCTCAGCCTTTTGGGAAACCTTGCACTTCATAATATGATTATATGGGATTTTGTGGTCATTTTGAATTTGAGATCTATCAAAAATTTGTTAGTTTGTTACCATTTTATGTATGTTTATACTATATTTGACTACTAAAAGGAGCCTTCTCTGAACATACTAACAAATTTGTTATTTCAAGTTTTTGTTTTATGCATGTTTTTACCAATCAAATCTCACATATATTTTCAGATTTGCTATTATTATAATTTTTTTTTTCAAAAGCTATCATATTTTCTTCATAATTTTTTTCATTAAATTATCTCTCTATTAATAGAGGAATCAAGAAATTTAAATTAATTTAAATTTTTTTGTTTTAGAAATTACCATTTTTACCCTCTAATATGTTAGATTTATTTCTCTTTTTAAGTTTATTTTTTCTTATTTTAATTTATTTCTATTATGTTTATTTCTCTTTTAAATTTACATTTTTTATTTTAATTTATTTTAAATTCTATAAATATTCACGCATTCATTAATAAGAATACAACAAATAATATAATATTTTTCTTTTTCTCTAAATCTCTACAAGGTATCTGAACATCTCCGAGGTTAATTTTTTGCCTACATTAAATTATTGCGCAACGGCCAAGCGAAACCGTTATGCGCAGCAACCAAATAAATTTATGATCAATTCTTTGTTTTTCTTTTTTTTCTTTTCTTTTAATTTTTAAGTATTATTCAATTTTCTAATACTATATTCAATTTCTCTCCGTCAATATGTTTCTTCCCTCTTGCAAACAGTGCATGTGAACAATAATCATAAACAGTACATGCAAATAGTGCGCATGAACAATAACCTTGAACAGTATCAATGAACAATACCGCTGCTTATTATTCATAATCCGTAAGAATTCAACCAACTGTTTATCATATTTAATACTAATAATTCTTTCTAAAAAAAATACATCCTCTCTTTGTCTCAATAAGTTACTTCTATTCTATTATAAAATTAAACTCTTATAAATTATCTCTCTTACTTTTTATTCTGTTATGAGATAAAACTCTTATAAATGTTCTTTCTCCGCTTTTTTTCTCCGCTTTTATTTTATTATGGAATTAAATTCTTATAAACTCTCTCTCTCTCTCTCTCTCTCTCTCTCTCTCTCCAAACAAGTCTTTTATTTTTCTGTTTTATCTTAAAGGTTAACTCCATTCCATTCACAAACAGCTCTTTTATTTTTCTACTTTATTTTAAGAGTTAACTCCCTTTCATTCTCAAATGGATCTTTTATTTTTGCTTTATTTCAATTCTTAAATGAGTTTTTATTTTTAGTTTTATTTTAAGAGTCTCTTTTAATTCTCAAAAAGTTTCTTTTGCTTTTTATTACTTTTTCTCTTCTTCTTCTAGTTTTAAAATCCTTCTAGCTCAACAACCTAAACTAGTCTCTCACTTCTTTTTCCATCAAGTTATTATTCAATGATTTCTTCTAGGTTACTACTCAATGAGTTCTTTTGGGTTATTGTTCATTGATTTCTTCTGGGATCAATGATTTCTTCTCTCAGTAAAACACATTCTTCTACGAACTCAATTTTTCTTCTTGAATAATAAAATTGGACTCTTCTCTTGGACTTTATTCTCTTAACGAACAAGATTGAACTCTCATCTTGGAGCTCCATCTTATAGGGGCATGATAAAAGAAATCAAGAAATTTAGTTTAATTTAAATTTATTTATTTTAAAAATCACCATTGTTTACTTCTCAACTTATTAGATCTAATTTTCCTTTTAAATTGATCCATTTTTCTATTTTGATTTATTCCTATTAACTTTATTTTTTCTATTTTGGTTTGTTCCTTTTTGGTTTTTTATTTTTTATTTTTTGAAATCTATTCTTTTTTTATTTATTTTTCTTTTAAATTTACCTTTTTTCTATTTTGATTTATTGTAAATTTTATAAGTACTCAAGTATTTATCAATGAGAATACAATAAGTAATATAATATTTTTTTCTTTCTAAATCTCTACATCTATCGCTTTAATTTTCATTTTGAGATTCTTGTTAATGATAAATCAAATCTTTATCACACTTGATTCTAACTCTAAACCAAAATTTGTATATATTATCTTTGCTCCACCTATTTATTTATGATTAATCGAATGCATGTTTTGATTAAATATGACCCTATTTGATTCCTTTATTTATTTCATTAGTCCTTTTTTTTATTATACCGCGTTAATTTTTTTAAAAAATTAAACATAAATATTTGTTATAAAAATAACATGTCAAAAAAAATTTAAACACAATAGATAATATATTTCTTTTATAACCACTAATTAATCATTCAAATCAATCAATTATAGAAGGTAGACTAATATAAAATGAACCACATAAATTTTTTATGTTACGATGTAACATCGCCTTAAAAAATGCCATGTGCTTTAAAACAAATCTTTCGTACTGTAATATATTAAGCGTATATGTGTGTGTGTTTTTTTAAATATGAATGGAAGTGTTATAATTTTACAAAATAAGTGTATGACAATATAATATGCTGAGTTGCGATTAATTACCTCTCTTTTATTTGGAGCATTACCCATTTACTCTTATGATATTTTATATTATTTAAAAAGTCCTTCCAATTACATTACTCATTAATTTTATTATTTTTTTACTAATCTATCTTTATAATATTATTTTTTATAAATTATAAAATTAATTTTTTTTTAAAAATGCTAAAATAATAAAAACTATAACGTATTTATGTTATGATAGAAGGATGAATTTATATTTTTTTATTTTTTTGTTTCATATTTTATATTTTCATTAATATTTAATATTTTCATGTATTAGTATTTAATGCCCATTAAAAAGAATAAATATGTTATAATTTTTTTTATTATTTAAAAAAAATACTAAAAATAATAATATCATAATATATTTATACTTTTGCAAAAGTATTAAATATTAATGTAACAATAAGAGATTATTTAGGTAATATAAAACATCAGAAGGTATGTGAATAATGCTTAAAACATAAGGAGGTCATATATAGTTTTCTTAATATGCTCATCTATGTAAAATTTTTAAATTTTCTTTGGGATATAAACATTGTCACCCCTTGAGGTAGAAATTACAATTGATGATAATTTTAGTTTTAATTACACCATCACCCTTTTTACTTAATTAAAAGATAAAAATGTCCCATCTTTTAAAGATATTTAATTATTTATAGAGTAATACTACATATCTCAAGTTATATCATAACTTTGTGTCTCATGTAATGATGTGTCTGTTGGGTGCCGATTAAATCATAGGTGCATGCATGTGATATGTGTTCATTATACAAATATACATATCTTATGTATATACATGCATAGCAAAAATCTAAAAATTAAACAATGAATATATATTTATACAATTAATCAAATTAATTATAGAATTGAAAATTTTACCGTTGAAGCCTTTTGATTAATTTGTTTGAAATTCACATAAAATGAAACTTATTGACAATTCTAGTAATCAACTAGGGTGGATTTGATTAATTAACATAACAGTCTATAATCTAACACTGGTTTAACAATTAAATAATTTAGATTAACTTTTAATCTAATATTTAATACTTAAGTAATTTATTAATCAATGAATTTGGTTTTATTTTTCAACTCTTAAATAATAATAAAAATGTTCAAATTCAAAGCTTTAATGGTGGCTTAATTTTAGAGAAGATAATGAATAGTCCTTAAGCTTTTGCTTGGTAGTTTTAACACTTAAAACTAAAACAAAACTTGTCATTTTTTTCTCTCCAAATGGCTTGCCATTGTAAAATGTAAAATTAATGAATTTTGTTTTATTTCACTTATATAAACCAAATGCATTTAATTAACTTTAAATTTAACATACATTTGATTTTAATTTGAATTTAATTTACATATTTAACTTTACCTTAGTTAACACTTAACTTTAGTTGAGTTAGAATTAACCTAATCCTTAAGTTAATAAATATCTAACTAGTCTAATTCTAGTTAACTACCGTTAAGTTAATAAATATCTAACTAGTTTAACCTTAGTTAACTATTAACCTTTTATTTAATAATAAATAAATAATAAAATATCTTAAATTTAATCTAATCATAGTTAACTAACTTAATCTAGATTAGGTTAACCATTAAGTAAAGTTAATATCTAATTAACTTAACTATATAGTTAAATTTTAATCATAGTTAAGTTAAATTATTTATTTAACTTAAATAAATAAATATCTTGATTATTTAATAATTAAATAATCAATTAAGTAAAATTACTATTATGTCTTTACTAGGTTACCAACCAAATTAACCCAATGTGAGTCTCGCCATTAACCATGTACTTTAATTAACTTAACTATAGTAATATACTGAATTTTATTGGATTGAATTATTCAATCTGATATGTCGCCCTAGTGCACAATGGGTACACTTCATATTGCGGGACTCACTAAGTCCACGTTCGATTCGTCAAATGAAACTATTCCATGAGTTCGTGATCGATGTCTCATACACACGTCACGAATATTACAAATTAGCACGCTAAACGATACAAATTGATGTCACAACGCATACGTTTAATCATTTTTGTCATTTATATTCTAGATGTATGAGAATATAGATCAATACTGTCAAATTCCCATAAACTCATCCACGAACTTATCTTTAGATTTGTATCTCGATAAACAATATACGTAAACACTTTTACGATATTATTTAACTCTGTAAAAAAATTATTTTTTCGGATTTATATTTGTGGCTATAAGATTTTATGAAATACAATCTCAGAACATCGAGTATACAACTTACCTATATAAGCTAACGAATCTCATATCTGCGCGCACTGAATTCTATGAGCATCGGACCATACCCAGCGACACATAGCGGTCAAACCATAAAAGGTCTCTGATATACGTAGAACTAAAATATGGTAGATCACTCACAAGTCCACATTGACACTTAGGTCAAAGGACCACGAAGACTATTTAACTCGAGAGGACTTACCTATTTAGTATGCAGTCATAACTGAATACCCATATATCTAAGCCATAGGCTCATTGTCAGCCAAGAACAATCATATGTACCATACAGATATAGACATGCATTAATCTATATAAAAGAAATTCATCAATAAATCTACATTGGTAAACTTAGATTAGGAATATAGTGTTTGAGAACATACTTGTACAATGATATTTCTTAAGGCATAGTATAATTCTTTGAACTATGTCATTACTAGTATACTCTCAAATCTTTGTCCCATTTCAGACAAAACTTCTAATTCTTAAAATTTTGCTGACTTTTATAATTTGCTAACTCTTAGCACTTATAATTTTTAGCATTGCTAACTCTTAACGCAGATCTAAACTATTTTAAACTAGATCTGAACCTTTTTAAATCATACAATGTCTATAATATTACAAATATTATACTATAAAATAATAAAATTAATAATTTTTATTTGAAGTATTTATTGTATAAATATTAAACATTTAATATTTATACAATACTAAAATTGCACGTAAATACCAACTTTAACAATGTCAAATAATCATTAGGTAGTAAAATAGCATATATTTTAAAATTATTTATTATACTTAATGATTACTTGATATACTATTACTTAAGATACAACTTAAAATATAAATTTAAAATATATAATATTATTTTTATTTATATGATAAAAAAAATATAATTATAAAAACTTTTTCATCTTTTAATCCAGTAAAAGAGTTTGATAATATAATTAAAACTAACACTTTCATCAAAATGTATCTTGTGCCAACCTCTTGGGGGTGACAATATAAATACCCCAATTTCCTCTTGACGCAAGAGAGTCACTCAAGACTTGTATAATACGTTTATATAATAAAAATTTATTACATATTAAACATACCACGTCATTCGTATAACAAATAATAAAACTTTATTATGTACGTCTTTACGTTAAAAATTTGCTAATAAATTATTAATTATAAAAATAAAAATACATACACGTATTATAATATATCACTAAATAGTTGCCACATTTAAGGATATAAAAATATTGTTAAAAGTTATTTTGATCTCAGGTTTTAGAATCTGACTTTGTATTAAAAGCTTTAAAATAAAATAAAAGTAACCAAACTAATAGTTTACACAATATAAAATAAATGCATGTGAATCTTTCGACCTATTTTGTTGAATTTTATAAGTATAGCTGATTTTAGTTCGTTCATTTTATTTTAAGAAGCTAAGTTCTTATGTTTTTTTTTTAAAAAAAAAATTATTAATGACAACTAAAAGTATTTATAGTGCATATCTCTCTAATGAAGCAGATGTTTGAATTTGAATTTCTCATCTTCTTAAAAAAAAAGTTTTGAGATAAAATGACAATAAAAGTAGACAAAATTCAATTTTAATTTGATTCGACTCTGAATCGAACCAATTAGTTTAAGCATAAGAAATTAAATGTGTATTTAATTTGATTCAATATTTTTTATTTTTTAAAATTTTTAATCTCTTCTAAATGTATTTTTTTATTTAAACAGAATTAAATTGAAATTAAATTAAAATTAAATTAACTGGTCCCAAGTAAATAAAATTGACTAAAAACTAAGTTGAACCAAACTAAAAGTTTTCAGTTCAGTTCGAAATCGATACCGAATCTTAAATGACAATAAAATCAGTCTTGAGTTCCAATCTCTCTCTTTAAAAGAAAAATAGTTTTGGGATGAAACAGCAACAAAATCAATAAGATAGAGGAAATTTTGTAATATCACAATTTCAAAGGAAAAATAGTTTATGGGATAAAATGGCAACAAAATCAATAAGATAGGGGCAAAAATTGGAACAATACAACTTGAAGGGTCTAGGCTATAGAATTGCTAATACTATAAATATAAAAATCCAAAGCCCTTATACCCTAACTAGAAGCGTAAAGTGTCCGAGCAAGTGAGGAGAAACTCTGCGATTGCAGCCCTCGACTTCGTTCTCTCTTCTGCAAATATCTGCAGGTTCAGGTTCAGATCTCTCTTCGCATGAATTCTCGCCTGTTTGTACGTACTCGTGTCTGCACGGGCTTGAGCATCTCTTTTTCTTTAGCTGTTAACGGTTTAGATTTTGTTGATTTGGTAAAGGGAAGGAAATTTACCTCAGAAAATATAGTCTGAAGGATTTTTTTGGTATATTTTTGTATGTTATGATTTGTTAATACCTGCTTTCGAATTTTAACATACAGTGTTTGTATTTATTTTACTTTTTGAAGAAGTTTTAAATATTGATTTATTTGTTGTTTATCTGCTGGAAATTTATGTTCTTGTTGTTAATGTTGAGTTTATGTGACAGGTTTCTCTGAGAATATGTCTCGTGTGTATGTGGGTAACTTGGATTCACGAGTTACTGAGCGGGATCTTGAAGATGAGTTTCGTGTTTTTGGAGTTATTCGAAGGTAAAATGCTTTATGTTGCCTTTGTGTGAATTGTCTCTTTCACTGAATTATTTTAAATTTACAGATGCTTTGTGTTTTGAGGGTGAATTTTAAATTTGAAAGTGTAGCTGCTTTCTGAGTATTTCAGGTCTTGTGAATGTCCAATAATTGTTTGATTGAATATTGATTTCAATGTCTATGGGATGGACATTGACGCTGGTGTTGGTTGGTTTTGTGAGTGAAACAGGGGAACTGTATTGGTAAGAATCATGGTAAACAAGGGAGAGCTCTCTGTGGCTTTCTACATGAAGGATTGAAAGTATCAATCTTCTCTCTGTTTCACTGTGTGTGTGAGTTTGTTTTTGGATGCACGTCCGCTTGTGTGCACACGTGTATGTTTGTGCATGGATATGTTGCTCCAGAGTGAAGATTCTGCTCAAGGTATTACACTAGTGAAGTTGCTTGAAGTCTCCTTGTCTGGAATTTGAATGTAAACACTTAGTGGTTGATTGGTAAATTGTGAGCCGTGAACCCTTCCTGGCAGATACATGGTTACATTATGAAGTGGGAACGGCATGGCTGTTGTGTTACTGACACTACTAGGACTGTCTTAACAACTTGTTGACAACTTCTTGGATGTTGGCGGGTGTTGAAGGGCTTACCTTGGGCTGAACTATTTTTAATATTAAGCTTTAAAGATATAAATCCTGATATTTTCCTCATTCATTATCTGATACATCATCTTTCTGTGCAGTGTTTGGGTTGCTCGGAGACCACCAGGCTATGCTTTTATTGACTTTGATGACCATAGGGATGCACAGGATGCAATTCGTGAAATAGATGGTAAGTTGACAAGATCCTTCATTTCTCTGTCATGACCTTTGATGTGGTTGGCAGTCTCTCTCTCAACTCCATTTCTTTTTTTAATTCTTCTTCTTCCTCATCCTCTACTTTTTTCTGGTTGGTGGTGTGCGGATGCAAGGTAGTTAAAAATATTAGGAGATGGATAAAAGAAAGTTGGGTTTTCTATCTTGTGTTGTATCCGGTACTGTCTTTTCTGAATATCCATAAAATATGCAACAACTGATTGCTGTTTTCTTTTGCTTAGTGCTGCATCTTGCACATGCTATTTGCATCCTATCTTTTATATCTTGAGTGGTCACTCGTTATATTTGGAACAGGCAAAAATGGCTGGAGAGTTGAGCTTTCTCACAATTCAAGAGGCGGTGGTGGCCGTGGAGGTGGCCGGGGTCGCTCTGGTTCCGACTTGAAGTGCTATGAATGTGGTGAGCCTGGTCATTTTGCTCGTGAGTGTCGACTGCGTGGTGGTTCAGGAAGACGTCGTAGCCGCAGCCCTAGATATCGCAGGAGCCCTAGTTATGGACGGAGGTGATTTCACTCGGATGTTTTTTTTTTTTTTTACTTTTTTGCATATTTTATTTTTTGAAGTTTCTTTTCAGAAGAAAAGTCTTGGACAAATGTGACGTAAAACTTGTTATTAAGTTCTTTAAAATGCTTTTATGACCCCTATTAATGTGAAGCAGGAGTTACAGCCCGCATGGGCGATCACCGAGACGTCGCAGTTATTCACCTCGTGGACGCAGTTATAGCAGGTCCCCACCATATCGTGGACGTGAGGAGTTGCCACATGCCAATGGGTAAAGTTCCCTAAATTTGTTTGCCTTCTTATTTATTGTTTTTAATCACTGCAATGCCATTTGGTTGCAGAACTTCCTATTTGAAGGCCTTTTACCATTTTAGTAGAGAAGTCCAAATGATACTGCACACACATAAATGTGCATGAATGCATGTTTTTGTTTAGATTTTATATACTGTTTGGCATTTAATTTATTATATTGATGAATTTTTTTTTGCTTAATTTCCTGGCAGCAATGGTGCAAGGGATCGTCGCCGAAGCAGGAGCTAAGCAAACTTGGTAACTTGCCTTTGTTGCGAGGATACTGAGATTAAGTGTGTTTAGTATGTTTGGACTTCAATATGACTATGTTTTTATTTGGGTGACGCCCTCAGGCTCTTGAATTTGGATAAGTTTTCCTCTTACTTCAGTAGCTATGTTTATATTTCTTCTAGATATGAACAGTTGCATTTTCTTATTGGGCAAAACGGTACTTAGTTAATGCTTATAATTTTATTAAGATAGCTGTTCAGAATGCTGCTAAAAGTATATGCTTTTCTTTTCTTTTTTTGTGTCGAGGACAAGGTGTCTTCTGGGTCTGCATCATTGGTTTTGTGGTTCTACACCTTGGGGCTACATTCTGTGCTGCCCTGCTATGGGATCTTCAATTTTCAATGATTGTGGGTCCCTACTGGCTTCATCTTTAGATGCTTCTGTTTGATTGAATCTCCTGCTGTGAAGCGCCTTCCTCAAATTCTAGTGGCATTTCTTTAATTTAAACTTTAATGGATGGTGGAGCTGCTTCAAACACTTCTGGAAGGTACTTCATCTGTTCTACAGAAGTTGGGGTTTTTTGGGTTCTCTAGAACAAATAAGATTTAGAATATGTAAAATCGAAGTTTAATGCGATCTATTTTTTTGTTAAAGATGTTTCCACGACTTCAAAATGAAAAGATAAAATACTTATGTCATGCGCATGCCGAGGAAGAGTCAATATAGCCTTAGAATTCAATCTGGTTGCGCTGGTTGTTAGATTCTGATATATTTTTCTATTTTAATATTCCCTGCCTCATATTTGGTTACTGTAAGAGGCTGATATGGCATAGGCTTTGAAGAAATTTTTTTTCTCCCTAAGTGCCCTTTACAGTTCCTTATTCTGTTTCTGGGGTCATGGATTATTCATATCTCATTTGGTCACCTTGGCTAATTGATGTTGCTTTAGCTGCTAGAGGAGCTCTTGCCATCTGAGAGGTCCAGTACGGATTGGCCTTTGGCTGCAGGAACTTCCTGAGCTGCTTTGACATCTTCTGCCCCAGATAATATGTTTGATCTTCTAGGATTTTGTACCACTTTTAATATACTGCAAATTCTCCCGAGGAAAGGGCTTTCTCATTTCTTGTTTTGTTTTGGTATCTGCCAGAGGATCCATCCACCAAATTCAGCAGCTTTTTCTATGATTGTGGTTGATTGCACGATAGTTTTTCTATATCTGCCATCTTTTAATCAGTAGCATTTAGATCTCCATTGATGCCCGGATCTTTGCTTCTCTCTGTCGGTAATTTGTGTACCAGCATCTTGCCTTGGTTTTCATCTCTAGATAGGTACTGCATGGCCTCCAGATTTGTAGTCTCAGAAATGAAGTCGTTGACACTTTTGAATGGCCGACTTGTTTCTGTTGCCGCATTAAATGTTCCTAGAGAGTGAATGAAGTCTCATATCTTATTTTATTAGTGATGTTGATAGATCAGTTGCAATGGCGTTATACTTAAGGGATCATGTTGAAATCATTAATGCCTTAAAGAGTCTGACGCGATTTATTGATCGAATGGAAGTTTAAATTTGATTCAAATCCTTGGAAGAGGATTAATTTGATGGCAGATATTAACCAAATAATGAGTTAGCATTCTTCCATTGGCAAGAATAGGAGGAACTACAACCATGATATTGGAACTATTAAGCAACATCTCAATGCCAATAATTCTTAATGAAATTCATGGTTATGCACTACTGAATTGGAAAGTATGCTGTCATCTACTTACATGACAGTAAATAAATTAAATGGCAAAAGTTTCTATATAGTTTTGACTTCCTTGAACTTTGTCTTCTATTTGGAAGCATCGATGGTGTTAGTCGCGCCGGAATTAAAGTTCAATGATGTATTCCATTCCATTAAAACGTGGGCTATTTTTCATTGAAACCCCATTTCTTTCTCTGCTTTTCACAGTTTTCAAATACCCCCAGATGCGTTTGGTCCATGTTCATATTCCAGTTACCAGAAGCTCACTAAAGGGGGACCAGCACGCCTCTTATTTGAGTTAGGTGGCACTTTTTCTGTACTTTGATTGGTCTCGTGTTCTCGTGTTTATACAAATGGGCTTGTTACTGATTATTCATTATTGAACGACTCGATTACTAAATGAGTATTGCCACAAATGTATAGTTTTACAAACTTTATACTTCAAATAATATGTTACTAGCAGGCGATTGTTACTTAATAAATAGTTGATAAGTGATATATCAGTTGTCACATCATTTAGATACAAATTACTTTCACTAAATTATGTAAACTCCAATAAATTAACATTAATCTCATAAAAAATACTTTCATGTTAATTAAGAAATATAATTATTATTAAATTATGTTTTATGTTATATCTTTTGATTTGTTTGGCATTTTTCTGTTGAAGTCTGACTTTGATATAAGTAAGAATTAAATTATATATTAAGGGGTTTGCAGTATATTATTCATTCACCGGTGGAAATTCTAAATTCAATTTTTCATTTTCATATCAAAAACATTTATTATTTATTTGTAATAAAGAAACTATTATGATAAAAAGAAAAAGTGAAGAACTGGTTTCCAGATTCTGTATACCAAGATCAATGGCTCTTTAGGCCATACTCCTTTAAACCCTTGCATCCCTATATTTTATCAGAGCATACCATGGTCATGGTGTCTTCTCTGATTACAGCGTGGGGTGCTTGGGATAAAGAATTGGTTTTCAAATCCTTTCTTGGGGAGGAAGTCCAAGCCATACTTAGTATTCCTTTCTCTCAAATTATGCCATGACCGACGGACTCTTTGATGTGGCATTTTGACAGGATAGGACATTATACTATTAAGAGTGGATATTAAATTGCTTTTTCATCATCATTGTGATGTTGTTAGTAGTTCTTACTCAAAACTTGAAGCTTGGTGGAAGAGAATATGGCGTCTTCATCTTCCTAACAAGGTAAAATTATTTATTTGGCGTGCCTCTCATAGTTAGACTCTTATGAGACTTGATTAAAATGCTATCATGTCTCTATTGATCTATTATGTCCTATTTGTGAGCATGGAGCGAAGACTTCCATGCCCTTTGGCTTGATAGTGCACTCCAAGATGTTCAAGAATCTTGTGAATTTATGTAAATAATTTATAACTCGCACCAAACTTCTATGTGTGAGCTTTTCATTTCTTGTATGCATGTGTTGGCTAAAAAAGATTTAGAACTCTTGTGCATTATTCTTTGGAGGAATTGGTATTGTTGAGGATATCAAGTCATGTACTTCAGTTTGACACCTCTATGGCATCAACTAAGCCATAGCCTTGATACCTTTTGACTTTATGCGCAGCAGAAAATCATAACTCACACCATAAGTAAGAACACATAAAATCAACACACCAATAAAGATAAAGAAAACAAACCGATCAACAAGACACAATATATACATGGTTCGACCTAAAATTGTCTATGTCCACGGAGGATCCATGATCTAACTTCTTATTATTGAAATAGATCACTAAGTATCTTCTTACATCATCAATAATCCCACAAGACCCCTTAGTATCTCCTATAGAAACCTCTAAGTATATACCATTGATCACCATAACTCTCTCAGACCTCTTAGTATCTCCTCATAAGAGATTTTTACAAAGAACACAAGAATAGCTCGAGCATCTAAGCCAAAAAGATCTATGGTGTTTCTTTTGTTCACTTAAGAACCAAAGACAAAACTCCCCAAAGGTTACACCCTAATGCACCACGCACTTAGTGCCTACCTAACTCCTTTATTCTCTCTTATGGTTACATCTTGAAACCTTAGATGCTTAATCTTAAACAAAGGGTTTACAAGTGTTTATATAGGGTGTATTTCATACCTACTAACCCTATTCCTTGTTGGAGTAAGAGTCCACTTGTTTTGGAAGTCTAAAACTTTTTAAAACTCGAAATCTCGAACCAAAACGGATATCCTGACGTGTTTGGCGCCGTGGCGCTCATCCCTAGATGCCGCGGCGCTGGCCCTTCTCGCGCCCACAACCATAGCACTAGGTTACTGTCCTCGGCGTCGTGGCACTAGGTTGCTATCCTGGGCCCCGCGGCGCTCAGCCCTGGTGGCACCCTTCTGCTTTTTCTTTACTTCCTTCGCATCTTTGAGTCCCGTTTCACTTCTCCCTTCGTGTTTCACATATCCTAGACTTCTCCATACGTGTCTCATACGTTCTAAACTTCTTGTGACTCTCTACTTTGGTATTCATCTCCAACCAAAATTGTTGAATCACTAATTTTTCAACAAGTATGTTCGAAACCAAAGAGTTCATAAACAACAAACACTACCATACGAATCGACAATATACTAGGCAAAGGGCTATCTTATTGAATTTCACTCGGTTCGGGAGCAACTCACACCTACTCATTTGGACAAAGAGGTGAAATAGCAGCCATTTCGTCATGGTGCCATTAAGATGAATTCAGATGCAGCTCTGAATACGGAGGAAGAGCAAACGGGCCCAGGGTTTGTTGTCCACGATTTTGAGGGTGCAGTTTTCCTTGCTGGTACTGCTGTTGTTGAAGTCTTCTTCCTGTTCCCATTGCTGAAGCATTTGCGGTGCTGCATGGTCTTAAAGCACTGCAAGGTCTCCAGTGTAAAGAAATTAAGATTGAGATGGATGCTGCTATGGTGATTAATGACTTCCTGTCTTATGATGTTATTGCCTCAGAAATAAGAACTGTTGTTCAAGATGTACTTCAATATTTAGCAAGATTTAGATCATTTCGATTTCTGTACACTCTTAGAGAGAGAAACAAAGTTGCACATGCTTTAGTCCATCATGCTTTTAATTTTGAATCAAATGTTATTTAGGTCAACTCCATCCCTGGAGAGTTTGAATCTTTACTTTGTAAAGGATTTTCTTCAAACTACTACTACTTAATTATATGAATCTAAAACTGATAGGACCCGACCCGAGCCCTCCTCGAAAATTGAGGCTGATCTTGTGATGACATGTAACTAATATACTCTTTACTCATACATATGATACAATGAGGCTACCTGCCTCAACAAAAGGTATACACGTGTACTCCAATATACAAAAAGATATACAATTACACAAACTAAGACTCTTATGCAGTTATGCGTGTCGTGAGCCAACCTCAAAATGTGATGACTGTATCACACTGCACGAATTCCTGTGACAACCTGAAAAAAATATAAAAAAAAGGTGAGCTTGTGGCTCAGTGAGTGAATATAATTTGAAAATATTATATACTTTATATGTATTGTACACGTATAAATCTGTAAGATAAAATAATCATAAAACTGTATACTGAGTAATCAATAAACTTGTACTGAAAGTATGAGCTGTTATAAAATCTGTACTAAAACTAAAATCATGATATAATACTGGGGATTTGAAATCTGAAAGTATAAACTATCATAAAATCTATTATCAAGCTGAATATATGTAACATAACTCTGTAAACATATATTACATATATATACTGAAAATAATACCAAACTTGTACCCGGGAAAAATCCGGTCTATCCTGGCGGAGTAACTCACGCACAGGCAGAGTGGGGGATCTGAGCTGGTTTAACCCGGCGAAATGCTACATTGCTCGGGCAGAGCAAACTAAACTGGTCTAACGCATGCGCAGAGCAACTACATTAAAGGGGAGGGTACGCATATGGTGGTTCAAAAACTACTACTACATAATATCATGAAAGCATAATTGTTCTAAAATCAATATTTCTGTACTGAACGTAATTATAAATTATACTATAATAAATTCTAAAATATTTATGAATATATTAAATAGTATAAATATTTATCTCTCTAAAATAAATTATAATTAAATCTGATAACGTGTAATTAAATTATAATTGCTGTATTAAAAACATATAAAATATATATATATATATAGTTATCCACTCACAAAAGTACGCTAATCCTGAGTTGGGTCTGGATTTTGAGATCTACCCGCTATTGACACACCTCCTATATCGTAAGGTGTAAAAATACATCATTAGTATTGATATGAATTATAAATATTAAAATATAAATATTTTAATATCGTAATATTATTACCCGCTAAATCACTGGGTATAAATTTAACTACCCAACTAATTTCTTAAAATTTTCTCTCTTTTTATCTCTTTTTTTTCTTTTTTCTTCTCTTTCTCTCTCTTTATCTTCTTCTCCTTCTTTCTTCTCGGTTTCTTCATTTCCCTTTCTTTTTCTTTCTTTTCTTTCTCTGTTTCAACTTTGCTTCTTTTCTTCTCCGTTTCAATTGCTTCTTTTTAAACGAAGCAAAATAAAACAACATATATATATATATGACGGCCACCGCTTAAATCTTTTTTTTTTGCCATCAATCAATATATATATATATATATACACTACACGTGTATTACAATTTCTCCCCCCTTATGAAAATTTCGTCCTCAAAATTTATATACCTCTCTGAAACAAATGAGGATACTGAATTCTCATTTGATTCTCTCGCTCTTATGTAGCCTCTTCCACTGTATGATTCCTCCATAGGACTTTAATTAGCAGTATAGTCTTATTACGTAGTACTTGCTGGCGATAGTCCACTATCTGAACAAGTTCCTCGTCATAAGTCAAGTCTGTCATCAACTGAACTGGTTGAGTATTTAGAATGTGATAAGGGTCAGGTATATACTTTTGCAATATGGAAACATGAAACACATCATGAATGCATGACAACTCAGGTAGTAATGCTAAACAGTACGCAACTACACCAACCTTTTCTAGAATCTCATGTGGCCTAATATATTTAGGACTTAGTTTTTTCTGTTTCCCAAAATGAAGCGCACCTTACTATGGTGAAATCCGTAAGAAGACTATGTCTCCTACTGCAAACTCAAGCTGTCTACGGCGTTTATCTGCATAACTCTTCTGTCTGTCTTGAGCTGCCTTGAGACTGTCTCTGATAATACTGATCTTCTCACTAGTGGCTTGAATAATCTTTGGACCCAACAATTTTCTTTCTCCAACCTCATCCCAGCAAATTGGAGTTCTACACTTTCTTCCATATAAAGCCTCATAGGGCGCCATCTGAATACTAGATTGATAGCTATTATTATATGCAAACTCCATCAATGGTAAATAATCATCCCAATTACCCTTAAGCTGTAACATACAAGCTCTGAGCATATCCTCCAATATCTGTATAGTTCTCTCCGACTGCCGATCTATCTGAGGATGAAAAGTTGTACTAAAGTTTAGCTTAGTGCCTAAGGCCTTCTGTAAGCTATGCCAGAATCTAGAAGTGAATCGAGGGTCTCTATCTAATACGATGGACACTGGAGCCCCATGTAACCGTACAATCTCACTCACATACAAATGAATCAGCATATCTAATAAGTATAAATCTTATAAGGTAAGAAATAAGCAGACTTTGTGAGTCGATCAATAATCACCCAAATACTATCATAACCCCTTCGCATACGAGGAAGCCCAACAACAAAGTCCATGGTGATATGTTCCCACTTTCATTTAGGAACTGGAAGTAGTTGAGATACCCCTGCTGGCCTCTAATGTTCTGTCTTAACCTGCTGGCAAATCAGGCAGTGAGATACAAACTCTGCAATCTCTCTTTTCATACCTTGCCAGTCATGTTCTCTCAGAGTACGATACATTTTAGTGCTGTCATGATGCATAGCATAAGCTGAGCTGTAAGCTTCTTCTAAAATCTGCTTCTTTAACTCTGAGTTATTCGAAACACAAAGTCTGTTACCCATAACTAATGTCCCATCACCTTTCAACATAAAATCAGTTTGTATTCCATTCCTTACTTCTTGCTTAAGTTTAACTAAATTAGGATTTTGATCTTGCATCTCTCGAATCTGATCAATCAACATAGGCCTAACTTAAAAATGTCCTAGAAGGACTTCAGACTTATCTACAGATAATTCAATCCCCATAAACCTTAACTCAACTAACAATAGAAGATAAGTCACTTTCAAATAAGCATACAGCTAGAAGATTTCCTATTGAGTGCATCTATTACCACATTCGCTTTATCTGGATGATAGTCAATCGTACAGTCATAATCTTTTATTAGCTCTAACCATCTCCGTTGTCTCATATTCAAATCTTTCTGTGTGAACAAATACTTCAAACTTTTGTGATCAGTGAAGATTTGACATGTAACACTATATAGATAATGTCTCCAAATCTTCAAAGCGAATATTACTGCTGCCAACTCTAAATCATAGGTTGGATAATTCAACTCATGCTTCTTAAGCTGCCTAAAAGTATAAGCTATCACCTTACCATACTGCATCAATACACAACCTAGCCCCTGTCTAGAAGCATCATTGTAAATTATAAATCCTTTGGTACCAAATGGAAGAGTAAGAACAGGAGTTGAAGTCAATCTCTTTTTAAGCTCTTGGAAACTACGTTCACATTCGTCAGTCCATACAAACTTTACATTTTTCCTAGTCAACTTTATAAGCGGTGCAGCAATCTTAGAGAAGTTTTTAACAAATCTTCGATAATAACCCGCTAGACCTAGAAAACTTCTAATTTCTATCACACTAACTGGTCGCTCCAATTTACCACAGCTTCAATTTTTTAAGGATCCACATAAATTTCATCTGCTGAGATCACATGACCTAGAAATGTAACTTTATCTAGCCAGAACTGACATTTGCTGAACTTAGCATATAACTATTTATTCCTCAAAATTTGTAACACTATCTTCAAATGCTCTGTATGCTCCTCTGTACTCCGCGAATACACAAGAATATCATCAATAAAAACTGTAACAAATCAATCAAGATAGATATGAAGTACCCTATTCATAAGGTCCATGAATGCAGCTGGAACATTAGTCAACTCAAATTGCATTACTAAAAACTCATAATGCCCATATCGAATTCTGAAGGCAGTCTTAGCCACATCAGTATCTCTAATCTTTAACTAATGATACCCTGATCGTAGATCGATCTTTGAGAAAACCTTCGCACTCTGTAACTGATCAAATAAATCATTAATGTGAGGAAGTGGGTACTTATTGCGTATAGTGACTTTATTTAGCTCCCGATAATCAATGCATAGCCTCAAAGTTTCATCCTTCTTTTTAACAAACAATACCGGTGTTCCCCTTGGTGATACACTAGGTCTAATGAAACCCTTATCTACTAATTCTTGTAACTGAGTCTTTAATTCTTTTAACTCTGATGGGGCCATTCTGTATGGTGCTTTGGAGATAGGAGTTGTGTCTGTAACCAAATCAATACCAAAATCAATACCAAAATCAATCTCTCTATCTGGTGGTAAGTCTAGAAGATCTTCAAGAAATGCATCTGGAAAATCTCTTACCACCGGAATATCTTCTAATATAACCTCATTGACTCTAGTATTAATAACATGTGCCAAATAGGTTGGACATCATTTTCTGAGCAACCGTTTAGCTGTCATAGCAAATATAACACATGATGAAGGTACTCGTCGCTCTCCACAAAAAATAATATCAGGTTCTCCATATCTTTTGAATATAACCTCCTTTCGGAACAGTCTATAATAACATGGTGATTAGCTAACCAGTCCATCCCAAGTATTGCATCAAAATCATGTATAGCAAGAGGAATTAAATCTACTATCATCTCATTACTACCCACTTTGATAACAAAATTCCAAAATACATTCTCAGCCAATAATGATACTCTAACCGGTGTGGTTATCACCAAACTATAATCTAGGGGTTTTAATACTCTATCTGCATGCACAATAAAGATACAAAAAAATAAAAGAATACGTAGAGCCCAGATCAATTAAAATATGGGCCTTTTGGCCAAAAATAGTCAGCATACCTATAATAACATCAGGGGTAGCCTGTGCCTTTTGCAGAGTCAAAGCAAATACACGTGCCTGGCTATGAGGTCGACCTGGTTGACCCCTATGTGGATCTCTATTGTCTTCTAAAGCTCTAGGTTGTACACCAGTTGTAGTAACCAGTATCCACGACTGGTAAGAATAAGTATTTATATATGTATAAATATACGTATTTTATTTATATGTTGGTGATACTTGATTTATATATTGTTATTAGTATTGTTTGTATAGGTTAAGGTGATACTATTAGCATTGGGTTTAATTGCAAGACTTTAGATTTATTTTAGGGACCAAATTGTAATACTTTAAAAGTTTTAGGGGTAAATTCGTAAATACCAAAAATTAACCACTTAGTATAAAAATACACTTTTAAAACCCTAATTCTCTCATTTTGGTTGAGCTACCTCTTTTAGAGAGAGAGAAGAGAGAAAAGAGGGGAGAGAAAGAGAAGAAGGAGAAGAAAAAGAAGAAGAAATTAGAATTTTGGATTTTAAGAGGTATATCACAACTATTTCTTAATTTATTGGTGTTAATTATGTTAATTTCTTTAAGTTTTGATTTCTGGAAATATGTATAGTTGAGGATTTTATGTGTATTTCGTATGATATTTTGAGAATTGATGATGATCTATAAGATAGTTTGATAAATCATGATGGATTGTAGAATTTCTGTTTGATAGTCTCTTGATCCAAGAATTTTATAAATTGTTGTGATTCGATTCTAGTTTTTAATTTTGAGTATATGAAATTAGACATATTTAGTATCATCTGAGACTTTGAATCGATTCAAAATTCCAGAAATTGAATTTGTTGTGAATTTACCAAAATGATCCTGAAATTCTGGAAATTTCCTATGTGAACAGTATAATACAGTGACGAATAATGTTTGTCCTACTGAATGATCTTCAAAAATTACAAATTTGTGGAATATGATAAGTTTATATGTCTAATATGATATACTCGGAATTGAAAATTTAGATCAATGTGGTTGAAATGTTATGATTTTCTAAAGTATATCCGCTCATTACAGTATTTGATTAATAGATTTTTAAAGCTATGGAATAAAATAGTTTTAAAATATTTTTGGCAGTGATTTGGAAGTAAAATATTTATCATGAACTGAGATATTTGTTAAGAGTAATTATGTGATATTGTTATAATTTTTGAGTTAGTATATGATTTTATAAAATTGGGAGATGGAATACTGTTCAGTAAGTATCTTGATCTTGTCAGGTTAGTAGTTTGGATTCGATGGTATGTATGGAATGGATTGTGTAGGAATTTTGATATAATATTCATATATAAGAAGGATATATGAGTCAAGAATGATATATTCTGATTTTGGAGTACTTGGACATCATTTGATCTATTAGAAAATTTTGTTAAGTGTAAGTGATCAGAATGACAGGTTTTGAGAAACCAAGTATTTAGACCAATTTGATGTGATAAATGCATTGTGTATAATTTTGTAAGCTATTTAAAGTATTTTGTGTGAATTGTGAGGCTTATGAAAGGATTAATCTCCATTGATAGGTTAAGGAGATTTAAGCCTTATAGCTGAAAGTGTTAAGAGGTAAGTATACTAGACTTTTTACTGAAATCACAATAAACATAGTAATTGTTTTGTATGATTTTGCAAATGGGGTTAAGAATATGTTTATGTTATGTCAAAGTATATTTTGATATGAAATGTGAATATATGTTTATGAATGTGAGCATTGACATTGAGCATGGACATACATGTATTTTTGAAAGTGAGCTTTCAAAATAAGATGCGTTTAATAAAAAAAGCTTTTGAAGTGTAATATGTCCATGAGAAATATTTTGTGTTTTGAGGGTACTTGAACTCACTGTTAACTTAGTAGGCATTTTATGTGATTTGTGGAGCCTTTATGTGTGGCATTTCCTTCGGGATTGGTATATGTTATGTGTTCCGTATGTAGGGAGGATCCTATTGGTACCTAAAGGAAGAGTGAGTCATCACATTCGTGTGGTGACGTATTGGTGCATGTGAGAGGACTCACCGATGATCAGGGTGAGGGTTTGGCTTTTACCTTCGGGTATGAGCATTATATATGTGTAATTTAAAGGCCTCACTTGTACTATTCCTCTCATACGGTATGTCACCTACGAGTGACATTTGGCTCATAATGTGATATGTGATATGTAAGTCCTACTAAGTAGTAGTTGAGTGATGGTATTCCTATTATGTGTTTTGAAAGAATGTGTAAGCGCTTACATGATATGTGATTTGATAAGATTATGATTTTGATTGATCACAGTATATCATACATATGCATTGTGTACATATATGTATTTGTATTTGATATATGAAAAACTAGTATGCTTACTGAGATTTATACTCATTATAGTTTATAGTGATTTCAGGTAAATAAGGTACATGTGTGCTTAGCGGATTTGGCAAGGCTTCTGCTGTTCCTTGGGTTCCCTAAGTTGTTAGGTTACTAAGTGTTTCATTTGGGGACATGTGGGATAAGATATTTGATTTGTCCCTATTGAATAAATACTTATGTATTATTTTATTGTGTGTGGTTGGATTTAGTTTAAGTTTCACCAAGTGTAGTAATGGATTGATTTTAAGTAAGAATTTGCAATGAATATATTATGGGCTTCCGGTAACAAAGTTACTACTGGTGACGTAGTAGAGTGTTAATCTATGAGAAAACTCTGCATATCTCTGGTTTACTAATTGTCCCAGTCATAATTCAATTGCTATAATTCTGAAAGAAATTAAAATGAATGTTTAAGTATTATTGAATGAATGTAAGTGATGTCGTGTGTCAGATCTTTTAGGTCTGGGGCGTGACACCAGTACTAGAGATAGGCTCTCTTGTCTGAGATCCTTCATGTCTCTGAATATTGCCACTACCACTTTGAAAACCCTGAGAAGCTGTACTCTGTACTAAACTACTACTCCGAAGAAGATGAGGGCAATCTCTCCTCAAATGTCCAGCTTGTCTGCAATGGTAGCAACTTTTAAAACCTCTCAAACACTGTCCCTCGTGACTTATGCCACAAATAGAACACTGAAGGTACCTTCTCATGCTAGCACTACTACTTATCTGGCTACCACTTCGGGGTCTCTGACTCCTTATGTTGCTTCCAACAGATGGAGGCACAAAAATCTGACTAAAACTTTGTCTCTATCCTTCTGATAGCATAGGGCTCTGACCATACCGTTGTCTGCCAGAATACCCTGTGTGGGATGTCTCTCCTCCAAGTGCTCTATTACTACTTGATCCACCAACAGACCAACTATGGTCTGGTCTCTACTTGAATGACTGGACTCTGCGTGCCTCTACTAGGATTCTCTCAACTTTCATTACAGCCCCTACTAACTCACTGAAATCACTGTGCCCCATAGCTGTAATTGTTGTCTTGATATTGCCTCTAAGGCCCTGTTCAAATCTCTTACATTAATCTCTCTCATTCTGTACTACATATGAAGCAAATCTCGATAACTCTATAAATCGATTCTCGTACTCCTATCATCAATCACTGTTTTAACTTAAAGAACTTACTAGTCTGAATGTCTTGGTAAACCATAAGAAAAAATTTAACATTAAATTCTTTACAAAAATCAGCCTAACTAATCACCCCTCCATATCTACGTGATACTGATCTCCACCAGTGGTATGCCCTACCCTCAAGTAAAAATGTAGCAAATGAAACCCTCTTATCATCAGTACATCTCATAACATCAAATATCTGTTCTACTCTAGTTAGCCATGACTTTGTATTAGCTGGCTCTGTAGGGCCTGAAAAATTCTCTGCCCCTAAACTACGAATAAGCTCTATTGTGTTCTCTCTCCTGGGTTGTCCATGTGTTTGTCTCTCTACTGCAACTGTAATTAATTGAGTTAGTTTATCTATAGATTGTTCTAAGACAGGTCTATCAAGCTGTCCCTGTATAGGTTGTATCACAGGTTGTGGCACTGGCTGAGGGTTTATCTCATCTACAATAGGATTAAGCTGAGTTTGAGGTATGGGTACAAGGGGAACTGACTCAGCTACTTTCTCTCTAATAGATTCCTCCCTTCTATCTGGTACTAAGGGAGCTCCTCGTTCAGCCACAAGTTTCATGCGAGGTCGGCCACGTAGACGCATGATGAAAATCTATTAAATGCAACAAATCATTAATGACATCTCTAACATGCATGTATTATGTACTAGTCTATAGAATCTAAAACCATGCTCTGATACCAAACTGACAGGACCCGACCTAAGCCTTCCTCGAGAATCGAGGCAGATCCTGCGAAGACATGTAACTAACATACTATTTACTCATACATATGATACAATGAGGCTACCTGCCTTAACAAAAGGTGTACATGTGTACTCCAATATAAAAAAAGATATACAATTACATAGACTAAGACGCTTATATAGCTATGCGTGTCGTGGGCTAACCTCAAAATGTGATGACTTTATCACACTGCACGAATTCCTATGACAACCTGAAAAAAATAAAAAAAAATAAAAAAAATGTAAGCTTGTGGCTCAGTGAGTGAATATAATTTGAAAATATTATATACTTTATATGTATTGTACACGTATAAATCTGTAAGATAAAATAATCATAAAAATGTATATTGAGTAATCAATAAACTTGTACTGAAAGCATGAGCTGTTATAAAATCTATACTAAAACTAAAATCATGATATAATACTGAAAATTTGAAAATCTGAAAGTATAAACTATCATAAAATCTATTATCAAGCTGAATATATGTAACATAACTCTGTAAACATATATTACATATATACTGAAAACAACACCAAACTTGTATCCGGAAAAAATCTGGTCTATCCTAGCGGAGTAACTCACGCATAGGCAAAGCGGGGGATCTGAGCTGGTCTAACCCGACAGAATGCTACGTCCCTCAGGTAGAGTAAACTAAACTGGTCTAACGCATGTGCAGAGCAACTACATTAAAGGGGAGGATATGCATGGTGGTTCTTTAATATCATGAAAGCATAATTGTTCTAAAATCAATATTTATGTACTGAACGTAATTATAAATTATATTATAATAAATTCTAAAATATTTATGAATATATTAAATAGTATAAATATTTATCTCTCTAAAATAAATCATAACTAAATCTGATAATGTGTAATTAAATCATAATTGCTGTATTAAAAATATATAATATATATATAGCTATCCACTCACAAAAGTGCGTTAATCTTGAGCTGGGTCT
Source organism: Ailanthus altissimus (assembly GCA_946807835.1). Classification (NCBI taxonomy): domain Eukaryota; kingdom Viridiplantae; phylum Streptophyta; class Magnoliopsida; order Sapindales; family Simaroubaceae; genus Ailanthus; species Ailanthus altissimus. Next base: position 33,924,428 of record OX327686.1, on the reverse strand, counting down.
GGATTCTGAAATCTACTCACTATTGACACACCTCCTATATCGTAGGGTATAAAAATAAATCATTAATACCAATATGAATTATAAATATTAAAATATAAATATTTTAATATCGTAAAACTATTACCCGTTAAATTATTGAATATAAATTTAATTACCCAATTAATTTTTTAAAATTTTCTCTTTTTCTTCTTTCTCTTTCTTTTTCTCTTCTTCTTTTTTCTCAGTTTCTTCCTTTTCATTTCTTTTCTTCTACTTTTCTTTTTCTCTTTTTTTCTCTTTCTCTTTCTCTTTCTCTTCCTCTTCTTCTTTTTTCTCAATTTCTTTCTTTCCCTTTCTTTTTTTTTCTTTTCTTCTTCTCTTCTTTTTCTCTTTTTTCTTTCTTTCTTTCTCTATTTCAACTTTGCTTCTTTTCTTCTCCATTTCAATTGATTCCTTTGAAACAAAGCAAAACAAAACAACATATATATATATATATATATATGACAACCACCACTTAAATTTATTTTTTTACCACCAATTAATATATATATATATATACTATACTATACATGTATTACAATTTCCTTTATAAAAAAAAGTTAAAGAAATTCTCGAAGGATCCCTCATAATTGTTATTTTCGTCTCCAATAATACCGGCCTAAATAATTCAAAAAATTAAAAGAACTTTAAAAAAAAAAAAAAAGAGAGAATGTTGTCGGGCCCTCGTTTCCAGCGTTTGCCGCGTGAAATGTGCTTGAAAATGTTGTCATGGGAATTTGCCTTTTCGGGATTATTACCATTATTTTCAATTCCTATTATTATCGTTACTGTTGATGATGTAATAAATAAATAATAATAATAATAATAATATAGTTGTAGTTAAGACACCCATATATATTTTTTGTTACTGGCGTGGCAAATTATGGTTGGCTGGACCCCCACAAATATTGGGATGCTGTTCCAACGAGAGAGGATCGTGCTTCCTTAAAAGTGAAGTATACGATGAGCCAGTCACTAACTAAATAACGAAAAACCATGGAGACTCAATCAAATAACCTGCCCCAGAAAATCTATTGACTATTTACATATTGTTATTATTTCACAATATTTTCAGTCATGGCTTTCACGTCTTCTCAGTATCTCTCTCGAACTTAATGCCGGCTCGAAGTTTATTACAAACTTCAAAAAATTAACTGACTGCATGTACATGAGCTGTGTTTTTTTAAAAAAAAAAAAAATTGGGTTTTTAACTGTTAAGTTTTGGTACTGGGCATTTTCATGGGAGTCAAAACACCATAACCACACCCAGTCTTCATTTTCCTTCCCCATTCAAGGCTAAACTAAAGCTCTTTCTCAGTACTCTCTTTAAGTTGCTTACCCAGTTCTGTGAAAGACGTGTCAAAATGTTATGTTTTAGCTGAATCTTTACTGGCGTTTTGAGTAGAGATCCATTTTTTTAGAACAGAATTTGAAAGTAAACACTATGTTGAAAAATGGGACATGCAAAGAAATTTTGTTTTGAGTGTGAAGGTTGTCACTTGTTGGATCATTTTTTTGTCCAGTAACATATGGATATGAATGATATCAAAAGCATGGAGTTCAAGAAAGAGAAGCTAGTGAGGTATCTCTTTACTGTAACTTTTTTTTTTCAATTTCTTGCAATATGTGATTAATGGTTTTTTTTTTTCAATCATATTCGTTTACAGGTTTTACAATGATGGAAAACGTAATCCCTGGGAGAAAAATGAACCTCAACACCTGGAGAAGCCAACTCCTGTTTACAAAGCATCAGCTCCTTTATTAAAACCTGAGGGCAATATTGATGAAAGAAGAAGAAGCGCTTACAAAATCCCAAGGTTTGGAAGGTTTAAGGTTTTCCCAGAAAGTTATGAGCCATTGAGGGAGTTGATTCTTGATCCAGGAAGTGATATTGTCATTCAATGGAACCGGGTTTTTCTCTTTTGGAGCTTAGTAGCATTGTTTGTTGATCCATTGTTTTTTTACCTTCCATCAGTGGTGAACAATGGCAATTCATCCTGTATGACAACTGATTTGAATTTGGGGATTACTGTAACTTGTTTTCGAACTTTAGCCGATGTATTTTATTTGTTGCATATGGTCATTAAGTTCCGGACAGCTTATGTATCCCCTAGTTCAAGGGTTTTTGGAAGGGGTGAACTTGTCGTGGATTCAAAGAAGATTGCTAGGAGGTACCTAAAATCGGTTTTTTTAATAGATCTGGTGGCTGCTCTTCCCCTTCCTCAGGTACTACTATGTTTCTTTTTGTTATTATTTTTACTGGGTTGAATATACATATGTATCTGTATATGGACATATTGCAATTTAGATTATTGTTAGTTGTTTATATTGATAAAGGATTAAAGGTTTTTGGTAATACATGACCCGTACGGTGACTGAATTTTGCATATGAAATGCAATTAGTAGTTTAGACATTGAAGTGAACATAGTGAGACTAGTTATACTCTGTTTGGATACTGAGAGATTGTAAGAAAGAAAATATATGAATTTGGGATGAAATATGGTGAGTTGGGGTTGAAGCAGCTTCTGTAATAATTTGGTTATGCATTTTTGAAGTTCGATACGTGATGGAGAAACTGATCTTTGGATAAATGACTGGATTTGAAACATATTATTATGATTACACATCCTGTACTAGCATATAATTTTGTTTCCTCTCTTGCACAAACTAAAACACAGGAATAACGTCTTGTTCTTGTTCTTCTCTCTTAATTTGGCAGATTGTGATATGGTTCATAATTCCAGCTCTTAGAAGTTCTTATGCTGATCACACCAACAATGCCCTCGTACTGATTGTTCTGCTCCAATATGTTCCCAGATTATATTTGATTTTTCCCTTAAGTTCCGAGATTATCAAAGCTTCAGGGGTGGTTGCAAAGACTGCTTGGGCGGGGGCTGCATATAATCTTCTGTTGTACATGCTGGCTAGTCATGTATGTAAATTCTCCTTAAAATTCTTCTTTCACAGTTTAATGTCAATAGTTGTACCCTGCTTGCAGGTCCCTTGTCAGTCAGTCAGTCACATTATGTAATCATTTGGCTTCTGTTCTTGCAGGTCTTAGGGGCGTCGTGGTATTTGTTGTCGATTGAACGCCAAGCAACATGCTGGAAATCTGAATGCAGAAACGAATTAGGCCCTGTCAAATGCTTTCCTCGTTACTTGGACTGTGGCACATTGAATGATAGAGATCGAGGGATATGGGAAAACAGTACTGTCCTATTTAATAACTGCAGTCCTGAAACTACCACCTTTCAATATGGCATATATGAAAATGCATTGACAAATAACGTTGCCTCCTTAGACTTCCTAGAGAAGTATTTCTATTGTCTGTGGTTTGGCTTACTGAACTTGAGGTATGTTTCATTTATGCTTTACTTTAATAACTGATGGGATTAGATGCCAAATGAAATTGTTTCTCAGCACAAAATTGTAACGTCTGTTTTGCTTTCTAAATTTCAGTTGTTATGGGCAGACATTGACCACAACCACATTTGTTGGTGACACCTTGTTTGCCATACTCGTCGCAATCCTTGGTCTGGTTTTGTTTGCTCATTTAATTGGAAACATGCAGGTACCGAGGAAGCCAATGAGCACTTACGGTTATATATTTCATATATTTTGTTGTTCAGTTCCTTGATTTTCCTATTAGTTCACCCTTTAACAATTCCGATTTTGGCACAGACCTACTTGCAATCCATTACCATGAGACTTGAGGAATGGAGGCTGAAGCAACGAGACACTGAGGAGTGGATGAGACATCGCCAACTCCCTCAAGATCTTCAAGAACGTGTTCGGCGGTTTGTTCAGTATAAGTGGCTTGCAACTCGAGGGGTTGATGAAGAATCAATCTTTAACGGCCTTCCTATAGATCTCCGTAGAGACATCCAGCGTCACCTATGCTTGGACCTTGTTCGGCGTGTAAGTTCTTTACTTCTTTTTTCAAGTAATCTTGTTTAGTGGGAACCAGGCATGATTTGCCAAGATGTGTTCTGTTTTCTGAAATGATAATCACACATAAGTCAAAAGCTTAGAAAAATAAATATTTCACTTTGAATTTTATCATTTAGTACTGCAATAATTCACTTAGCCTGTGACTTCACTGTAATCGCAGGTCCCCTTTTTCTCACAGATGGATGATCAGCTACTAGATGCCATATGTGAGCGGTTGGTATCCTCCTTGAGTACTCAGGGCACCTACATTGTTCGTGAAGGTGACCCAGTCACAGAGATGCTTTTTATCATCAGAGGGAGGCTAGAGAGCTCGACTACAAATGGGGGACGGACAGGTTTCTTCAACTCAACTACTCTGAGGCCAGGCGACTTTTGTGGGGAGGAGTTGCTTGCGTGGGCATTGCTTCCGAAATCTACTGTCAACTTGCCTTCATCTACAAGGACAGTGAAAGCCCTTGTTGAAGTGGAAGCATTTGCACTAAGAGCAGAAGATCTCAAGTTTGTGGCCAATCAGTTTAGACGCCTCCACAGTAAGAAGCTACAACACACTTTCCGTTTCTACTCTCACCACTGGAGGACGTGGGCTGCCTGCTTCATTCAGGTAGCTTGGCGCCACTGCACGAGTAGAAAACTGGCCAAGAGCCTTAGCATGGTGGAGTCTCTCTCATATTCTCCTGCAGAGCAGGTCGCTAATGAAACGGGACACGAAGAGGAAGAGCATAGTACTTCATCCTCCACGCCTTCCCAGGCGAAACAAAATCTTGGCGTTACAATACTGGCTTCTAGGTTTGCGGCAAACACACGAAGAGGAGCTCAGAAAATCAAGGATGTTGAAATGCCCAAGTTGCAAAAGCCTGACGAGCCCGACTTCTCAGCCGAGGCAGATGATGACTAGTCTAGTCCCAACTCCAATAAACATTGCAGCCAATGGTGAAATCTAGAATATAATCTAAAGAAATCCTGAAATGAGGCTACAAATGTAACATGTTTAATGGAGAAGTGCATGCTTAAAAACCTAGATATGAAATTATGATCATTTATTTGGTAGATAGATAGTAATAATTTGACATGAATGATTGAAGCTGTTAGTAATTTCTATAATGTTCTTTAGCCAATACCTGCATATAGCTTGCTGTGTTGAAACCATTTTTTTCTCCTTGACTTGAGAAAGAAAGTGTCTTAGCTCATATGAATATTCATATTTCTTTTGAAATACTGTTCTTTAGGAGCTCAACTGCTAAGTTTTGCTATTTTACCTTTACATCTTCCTATATCCCGCAATTTAACATACCGGCATTAAAAAGTCAGAACTGCAAAAATCGGACGAAGCATATAGCCTTTGAGCATGTGTCCTCTCAGTTCTTTAATGGTTTTGGCAGGGCGTAATAGAATTAATAGTTTTGTGGGATCAAAATATTTAAATTGAAAAGTTAAAGGGGTTAAACTATAATATAGCAAATGGTTAACTATCAAAATCAGAAGTTAACTGGAGTCAAAATATAAAATCTCAATTATCAAAAGATAAAATTATAATTACACACTTATTAACTTGAATTAATTCTTTTCATAATCAAACCTTTTTAAGTGTTTCTCTCTATTTCTATTTCCATGTGCAATATTAATCACACAATAATTTGGGGGTACAACAACTATCATATAATAACTGTATGACAGATTTGTCCCAAATTTTTTTATTACTTGTTTTAATTTTTTCAATTGTATATCTCAAACTTATGAGAGATGTTTTAAAATATTTAAAGCATACAAAAAAAATTGGTGAACTCCACATGGACATTGGAGTGGCTCCATAAAGAGACACTAATTTTCCATTCTTTATTTTTTTTTTTTGGGTCAAATTTAAAGTTCTTGCTATACATATTGCGAAGATGAGTAATTTTTAGTCCTACCTAAATTGCTAAATACCAAATCCACTTGCACATGCACAGCTAACAGATTTATTCGATCATCAAATACCAGGCCCCAAAGAAAAGGAATATAAGAGCAGCCAGGGTTTGTCAAATCAAAGATTTTTCTCGCCAATGAAATATCAGTGGACAAAATTTTTATTGAAGTGGACCAAAGACACATGGGTCAAGGCAAGTTGTTGTAAGTTTGTCCTACTTTGTATAACCTAACATCATGAGCTCCGCGAACAAAAACCGGAATCTGCATATGCCCACAAAACGATCTCTTGGCCCCAGCCAACTAAACGCCTACTATCAGGAAACTGATATGTCCATGGACCCAGAAGCCTCAAACACCCCCACCCACTTCATTTCTCAATTTAATTTGCCTGCCGACACTTCAAATTACTAAAACTACACACGTGCAGAGTAAACAAAAGAAACCATCTAAAGGCACAAAGAATGGAGAGACAGTTAGAAATATTTGTTAAATTGCACAGAAGCAAGAGATAAATAAAAACAAATGTACAGATATATATATATATATATATATATATATGTTTTAAGTTGGAATCTAAAAACCAGAGAGCATCAAACAAACTGCTCATTATCCTTGGACCTCACTCAAATGTTTGGACTTTACAAATATAATATGGCTTGAATCTGAAATTGCTAAATCGCATCCAAGCAAGAATCAAAACCAACTATAGAAAATAAAGATACAATATACTTTCCCTACCTATGACAAACAACAACAATTCGATGCCTAAGGACGACTAGAGTGACCAATATTTTATGTAATAGATGAAGAAATGAATATAAGACAGGCTGTGACTATAGTATGGAACGTGATCATATGAAAAGAGAAAACTCTTTAACGTCTGAAGTGAAATTTCAATTTATTCTATTAGATGTAGCCCTTCCATTTTCCAAGGACAAAAGAGTTGGCTCTTCTTGATTGCATGGCTAACACGAACTTTTGCTGTTATGATGTTCTTTGGTTGAATTCAAGCAGAAGATAAGTACTTTTCGTTCGTCATTGCTTTCATGCAGTATCAGCTTATCTGCTCCCCCATCAAATCAAGCCCAACAAGGAGGAAACTCAGACCTTGGAAGAGAAGGAAGTAGAAGTGAATTCCCCGCGCGGCAAGCAAGCTCCTGGCAGCAGCTGTAAGTAGGAGGAATGCCAGAGTCAATTCTTTCCTGTATATCTTATGGACCTTCTTTTTAGGTGCCGTAGCTGATTCTTTATGTGCCTTTAATTGGTTCAACTCAAAGAGCTCACTCTCAGAATCTTCTCTGTATATTTGTGGCTGGTTCATTGTCTTTGATTCTCTCTCAGCAGCTGCCAATAAGTCAGATTCTGATGACCTGCCAGCCTTCTTGGTGACAACCCACTCATAAGAGCTACCCAAATGGAATAATCCAGACACCATTGCATTGAATTTGGTAACGGACATGGTGTTCTCAAATAGGAGGTAAGGCACAATGAAAGGGAAGTACTTTGGAGCAGGAAGAATGTTGAGGAATGACATAAAAATGGGCACATAACAAATGACCCACACGGGAATCTCAGTCTCAGGGACAAACATGGTTAGGGGAAGAATTATGCAGAAGAATATGAAGGAATAGAAAGGAAGGATAAGTTTCCTCAATAGAAAGAACAGTAGTATTAAGTTTGCTTTCTTCCATATTGCTATCTGCAGTTTTACAGCATTAATTAGTAACACTAGTTCTTTACAATAATCAGAAATGGAATTGAGCACTAAAAGTACCTTAGAAGTTATCATTTCTTGAAGACACAGGCGGAAAAGGTCCATAGGGCCAGAATGCCAACGATGTTGCTGTTTCCTGTAAGCTTCATAGGACTCAGGAAGCTCACAAAGGACCTGAAAGTTGGCATTATATAATCAGCTTGCCAAGATTGTTCTCAAAATTTTGAGGAAATTGTGTATTTGTTTCAATTTGAATCCATCAATAATTTCTAAAGTAAATTTTGATTCTTGTAAAACTACTACTACAATCATATAAAGATAATATAATACAGCTTAGAGCCAAAGAGAGATTAAACTGGATTAACATAGGAGCACCTTGACATCATTAAGGAAGATGAATTTCCAACCATTGAGATGTGCACGAACAGCTATGTCCATGTCCTCTACAGTTGTTCTTTCAAGCCAGCCTCCTGAATCTTCAAGGGCTTTAATTCTCCAGACACCAGCCGTTCCATTGAAACCAAAAAAGTTTAGAAACACACCATTAACCTGTTGTTCCACCTCGAAATGAAAACACATATTAATGTTTTGGAGGCGAGTCAACAAGTTCTCATCCTTGTTCACAAAAGCCCATCTAGCCTGAACCAATCCTAGTTGGGGATTGCCCTGCAGCAACAATGTAAACAATAGTTAGGCACAAATTAATTTTTTATAAAGTAATTTTAGCTAGCTTCAACAAAATGACTTTTTCCTTTCTCCACCTTGAAATGTGGCACTGTATTTTTAAGAAAATCTGGATTAGGTTGGAAATCTGCATCAAAGATTGCAACAAACTCATAGTCTTTCACATAATCACAGCTCATTGCAGACTTAAGATTCCCAGCTTTGTAACCAGTTCTAACCAAGCGATGCCGATAAATTATGTTGATACCCTTCTGACTCCATCTATCAACCTCTTCCTTAATCAAATATTGGATGCTCTCATCATTGGAATCATCAAGAACTTGAATCAGGAAACGGTCTTTTGGCCAATCAAGTTGGCAGGCAGCAGAGATGGACTGTTCATATACCTGTACAAGGATAGAGGGGAAAAACCCATCAGTGAATAATATTCTGTAAAACTCGTATCTTATAACTGCCTTAAGTAATTAATGATGCTATTTCTGGATGCCCCTGCTACAGTCCTATAGCTCTTGAGCCCAAATAACAGATCTCAGCATTAGACTGTAATTACTCAAATTCTTTGGAAGAGCTATTATCATATCATACACTTCTAATTAAAAGCATTCATTTCAACACATATAACTCTGCAAATAAATTTTAACATTGCAAATATTTTTGAACTGAATTTCAAGTTTTAAACTACTTACATCTTTAGTCTAATTGTTTCAACTTTTTCTTCCATTATCCATCTTTTTACTTCTAGAAACTCTTGAGGATTCAGTATGATTGTTGCATTCAAGCTTTCAAGATTTCAAAGATATTTTCCCATCAATTCTAAATCTTAATTTATTCCTAGTCTCCTACTAATCAATTGGTCTCAAGTCAACTGTTGCCACTAGGTTGAAGCATGCAAGATTGTAATACAGACCAAATAAAATTAAAACCAAAAAAAAATGAGAACTTGAAAAAGATGTTGTGTGTTACCTCTCTCTCATTGCACATGGGGATTTGAACAAGCACCATGGGATACTCATAACCTGATCCATCTACATCATTGGACTTGAATGGATCCCCCTGAATCCTCGGCTTAATCTTCTTGTACTTAATCCAAAAACAACCCAAGCACTGTAACATTCGATCCACGGATTGGATAACAAATAAAACAATGCAGAAATTAGAGAGTGATTGAATTGGAGGGGAAATGTACTCAGCACGAATCGCTAACCAGGTAACATAAACCATGTGAAGCAAGCCTTGGATGTCACTAGTCTGAGGCATATGCAAATGAGGATTTCGAAAATAATGCCAACCTTTGAAGTAAGCAACCACTTCAAAAGCAAGAATTGCCAATGAAGTCAGTAAAAACACTTTGATGACTGTAAGCAATTTTCCCTTTCCGGACTTCTCACTATCCCTTGAACTAACTATCAATCTTTTCTTGATAGCACCAAGCAGTGCCCAGAGAAATGTAGCTAGCCAAGCTACACAACCTACAGCACGATGAGCTTTGAGAAGCAAAACCCATGTGACTTGCTTGGCATTCTTGCCTCTGCTCTTCTCAACCGGCCGGAATGCAGTATCAGGGCCGTTGATTTCTACAACTGAATAGTTAGGATTCTCCATTTTGACCACCACCGGAGTTCCCTTTCTTTCATTCTTTGACCACCAATCTGAAAAATCCAATCTTGGAGCCATTTTTTGCTAACTGTTTCTGTATTTCAGACAAAAGAGAGAAACAGACAAAAGTAAGTACCAACCCCAGAAACTGTAAGGCACTAAGTCTTCAAAACCCAGATCTTGCTTCAACAAATGACTAATTCTACCAACAAAGAAACTAGATTGAACTAGAACCCTCCCCCAAAAAATCAAATACTAAAAGAACCCACTTCAAAGCTTCCCCATCCTACTCCACAATGTAGCTATGAGAAGGGTCTTTGTAATCTCCAAGGCACAAACACAAGCTACAAGACACAAGCAACATGGGAAAGCAAAAGCAACATTATGAGGAAAGGTATCTACTGAAGCTGTAAGAGTGAGACACTAACACTCACAGCATATCTTGATGTGGCCGGGTATTTGATTTGTCTAAATAATCAAAACAAAACACCACCATCCCTCAACTGAACTTCACAAAAAAATTTACCAGTTTGTTTATATTTTAAGCTCACAGAATATGCCAGCAGCCAGCATAATTAAACAAACATTAACAGTAATAATAATTTTTTTTTTTAAAGAATAATAAGAAAGGAAATAAAACTTGATTAACGTGGACTACGTCAGCTGAATAGTAGACCCGAGTTGACTAAGAAGTAAACACTTGAAACACTCCTATAGTTGGTGAAAAAAATCAAAGGTTCCAGGAACTTTGACTATGTTGTTAGTCTGAAAATTCTGCAAGAACATGGGCTCTGTTTCTAACAGGAACTATATCAATTGACTAATGAAAATGATATAGAAATTTAAGTTAAAGCAACAGTTTTATTGCAGGAACAGGGGATGCAGAACCCAAAATTATAAGGGGAAAAAAAAATCTATACACCAACTTTATAAAAACACTACAGTGCATAATTGGCTCAATCTAAGCTATCATCATGTAAATAAATTTTAATAAGGGGAAGTTAATTATAAGATTATTATTGTTATTCCAATTATTACCATTTACAGAATTCTGTCGGTTATGTCCATAATAAGATAAGCATATTCTTTGTTCTATTACTTTTGTCCTGGCACAACTTTATATGTCATTTTATACGAGTAATGGCATTATTGTCAATCAAAGTGGGGGCATGGGGGCGGCTCAGTCTTAAAACATATATATATATATATATATATATATTTAATTAGGCTTTTTTAAATAAATAAAAATTAGTCTCCTACACTTCGTGATGCAAAATTACTAATTAAATTTTTTTAGTCCAATTTTATTAATATCAGGCTATTGAATTTATGGTTAATATGAAAGAACAAGCAAAGTATTAGATTATTAAGCACCTAATTAGGAAGGGATTATAAAATGTGAAAAAAGGAAAAGGGCATATGGGGAAAATTGTATTTTAATGTTTTGGTGAACCAATGAATCAAAGCTTTGATCAATGATTAGAGAGAGTCATTATGAAAATGCCTTCGGCAAGTGGGCAAACAGCGTTGAAGCCTTGAATTGAAGTAGTAGATGGGAAATTTTGGCTAGTAATTGTGTCACAGTCACCTACTTTTCTTCCTTTTTATCATTCTTTTGCTATGTAATGTAGTAATGGTTTATCAGCATTTTCAGCTTATCCCAATTGTCAAAAAAGAAGGGGATTGAATTGGATTGGATTGGGTAGAAACCCACATTGTAACTTCTGCTGCCGTTTTCATTTTATCCTCTCAGTTTCTTTCACTGCATCTCAACCAACAATGAAGAGACAATGTAACTTCCGTGTTTCTTTTTTGTTGGGCATGGACAGCTGTTTTGTGTTTCAGTAAAACAATGACATAGGAGTTAACATAACTGTAACTTCATTGAAGCTTGCATAAGACTATTTAAATGAAGGCTAATTTGATGGTTGAAGAGTCGACGTCAAGGTGTCAAACCTTCTCATTGATGTGAATTTTTAAAGAAGATCAGTCTGTTATTCGAGTAAATTTTATTCGTTGAGCGATGATTCTTTCATTCGATAGAGTGATAGTAAATTTGTATTAAATATGTAAATGAATTAAGTACACATTTTAACATTTTACTGAAATGACGTGCATCAAAAGACAAGCAGTTAAAAACTGAAAATTGTGTTGTTGGGTCACAAAAAGTATCGATGCCTTGTTATTTGAGCCTTTCGGATATATGTATCAGTCTTTCTTATCTTCCATTGGTTTATGATATCTGTGTTTTTGGGTCATTTATTTATTTAGGGTTTGGCAATGGCAATTATTTCTGGATCTGCCCTTCTGCATGTGATATAAGATTGTTCAGCCAAAATCCAAAACGAACTTCAAAATTCAGCAACTCTGGGCTGGAGAAGTATGGATACAATACCCTCCCAAGCCTCTTTATCTTTTTCACTCACATTCAGATCCCCAATTTCTTTAATACTATTATTATTTTTTTCCGAAGGAAAGGGAATCATCATCAAAAGGCATAAAACATGTGCATATACATTGACATGTTACAGAAGATATAAGTGATCACCATCCCAAAAAAAAGAAAACCCATTTCACAGGCATGCGTTTAAAATGTGATAGCAGTCTCAATGACCAATAATAATAATAATAATAATAAAAAAAGCTTTCAACAAACTTCCTTCAAGCAATCAATACTTAAATTTTCATTTTTCTTTTTCGATTGAGGGAAAAGGTCATTCGGGCACTTGTACTAATTAAGTGGAAATGTACTGTATAAATGACAAATGCATTTGGATATACGGTGGTTTTATTAGATACTAACATATAATATTTATTATATAATAAATTATGTATTTTATTATATTAATTTTATATAAATAATATAATGAATTATATAACTAATCATAAAGTGAGTAATATTATAAAGTAATACTATTTAATTAATTTATAGTTTTTATAGAATTTAAGATGTATTATAAAATTTTAATAAGTGTCTAAAATATTTTTATATAATAAATTATGTAATCTATTACACACACGTAAAATAGTTAATTATACGGTGACAATTTAGATGTGTGATAATTTTATAATATACCGTAAATAAGATAAAAAAATTTGTATTAATCAAATAACAACACTAATAATATTATTTATTATATAATAAATTATGTATCCCACAAAATTATTTTATTATATATATTATATAAATCCAAAAAATTATTTAATAGGCTTGTTAAAGAGAATAAATGACTCGGAATATCTTTTATGTGGATACTGAGTGAGATTTTCAAAATGAGGAAGAGATTTTGGAATCAAGAGATGGCAACAACCCACAAGCAATACCCTACTTGATATTAAAGCCCACCCCGGATTCCTCCCATCAAGTCCATTTTTTTTGTCGGCTGAAAATTTCACAATTTTTTGTATGGAAAAAAAATTGTAAAGTTACGCTATGGACCTACATATTTTTACATCTTTGATCTCTCCCTCAAGTCATTATCTCACCTTTCTTTCAATATTTTTTTAGAAAAAAGGTTATTATCTTAGCTTCAAACTGAGAATCTTTAACAGAACATAAAATAATAATATTATATTTTTTAAATAATTTTAAATTTTTTATTTTAAATAATATTAAAAAATTTAATTAATTAAATATTATAATAAATAATTTTTAAAAATTATATTATTTTATCACTCAATAATTACTTAATTTAAAATAAAAAAATTTAAATCACCATTTAAAAAATATAACAGTTTACTCATAACAAAAATCAGAGATTAGTTTAATATTGCAATATTAGTTAGTACATCATAATTATAAAGTCACAATTGTTGTAAAGTGAAAGTATTAATTATCGAACGAAGATAAATAAATATTTTTAGTAAATAGAAAATTTGAAATTTGGTAAAGCATGATGAGATGATCATTTATATAAATTTTACCAAATAATTATAAGATAAATTTCACTTAAGTTTTAGAAGTAAAGCTATAAATATTTACTTTCACAAAAATACTAAACAAACCTTAAAAATTATAATATACGGAGGCTTGTTAAGAATCCAAGAATAATGAAGTATAGGGGCTCAGTTAAGTTGACTGAGCTCCCTAAGGTCTCACATTTTTATTTGGGTTTGATTCTTCTTTCCCTTTAAGTGGTGCGAAATTATTGATAATTGTTATAATTCCTCTTTTAAAAAAAAAATCTAAAAATAATGTTTGATGGAAAAATTTTACAAGGGCCTACAAACTTTAGTCAACCATCTGAGGCCGAGAGAAGATATATGTTTGCAAACATAAGCTTTTTTTAATATTATAATAATCTATTAATATATATTATCAAAAATTTATCAAGTTATATAATAATAATATTTATAATAATATAGTCCATAAATTTAGATCTAAGCAATAATATTATTCTATTAAAAATCATAAAAAAAATTACTTTTATTCAAGACACGAATCTTAACCGTTAAGTTAAAAGTTAAGACTATCCATCATTTGATCGAAAAAAATTTAAAATTTGTTGGACTTAAAAAATGGGACGTATAATAATTATTTGGCGAATATAATTGAGGCATTTGGTAATAAAGTGGAGATAAGAAGACCTCAAATAGAAGAGGGCAAAATCAAAAATCAAATCGAGATCACAATATAATGTGGGCACTGGAACAAGCAACAAGTGCATGTGCAAACACCACCGACAGCAACAATAACAATTAACGAGCTTTTAAGAATCTGGTTCTGGAAGAATGAAGAAGATGAATCAATGACCTTCACTCCTTAGAGATTTTAAAATTAATTGCAAATGAAATTACAATACTGCCCCGCTATTTTAGTTCAGAAGATTATTCTGTTTGATTTTGACAACAGAGAGAACGTTTTCCAATTTTTGGTCTCGCATTAAAAGGAATTAATAATTAAATACCCCACTATTTATTGAGAGAGATTTTGCAACAGCCATGAGCCTAGCCATAGCGGGCCTGAAGTATCGGGCCAAGGCCCACTAATAGGGCCCAGTGTTAGATTCTTCTTTAAAAAAAAAAAAAAAAAAATTGAAATGTGAATGCAAAGCGCCTTTCTCATTAAAATCAATCCTTACTCCTTATTTTTACACTTGAATTTGAATAATTGTATATGACCATCCAAACACTGCCCAGAGCTGAGGTCAAATTTGGCTTAATAGTTGGGGATGTGTTAAGAGTTTATAAAAAAAGCAACTTCAATATTGAGATTTTGTTGATTTATAATTAAAGTTATGTTTAATTTTGAATTAAAAATTAATAAAGAGTTAAAATGTAATGTTAATATGCGTTGAATGTACAAGAAATAGACAAAAACAAAAAATCAAAAACAAAAAAAAGAAAGAAGACACTACAACAAAGTCGCACCAGCACCACGACGAGAGCTTTATCTTGCCACAGTGTTATTTGAAAATACACTAGCACCGCGGCAAAAGCTTTATCTCACCCAATGCCAACTTTCAAAAAAATTTATAACTCTTTTAAGTCTTAAACACACAAAATCAAATTAAATATAAACTAATTTTTATCATATTGAATTAAGGAATATAAATCAATTTTTAATATGTTATAAATGTACGAAATACAAAATTTTAATGTACACTATTTTAGAAAATGAGAATAATATCGAGTAACAAATACAAATTTAGACTAGCTAACAAACAGATAATTAATATTTTTTTTCATAAAAAGAAAAAATTTACCAATATTATTAATTTTTTTAGGGAGAGCTCGGTCGGACTGTTTGAGCATCAAGTTGCTATTGAACCGGTCGGGTTTAATGAACTACAAGATACAGGGAATTAAAGATCTAGCGCATTTATCACTTCAAATAATGAACAGCACAAATCATACAACAACAGGAAGCAAAAGTTAGTAAACATATGCATTCCTCAGAAATTGTTTTATCATCGATGAGCCACCAAATCTGGTTTTGGTGGTTTGTTTTTCTTTTGCTGATATTTGGCAAATGAATACCATACGCCACCGGCTGTGTTGATAACCAATCCAGTCACATTTAAAGCATGTACTTGCACGCCACCCAGCACGACAAAACCAAGAGTCTGAGTAAAGAGAGAGTATTTCATTTGCCACGCATTCAATGTTCATAAAATTGATAAAGAAGGCACTTAATTGCAAAAATGAAAAGATGAGTAGAGAAATAGAAAGCAAAATTTAACATCCTACTAGAATTGGTTTGGAAATGGTTAATGTTTTAGTCCGGTTTTACTTCCCCCACCTCTCAACAATTGACACAAAAGAAATGTACGCACCATGGACCCAACACCTTTAAGGACTCCAACGATCGTTGTTGTCAGAGCAGAGTTGACAACAGTACATAAGAACATGGTGAAGTTGAGAACGATGCCCATCACCAAAGAAAGAATAAGGATCACCAAGAAAGAAAATGAATTACTCTGCAAATAAAGACAATTTTCATGTTAAATTAAGGCTGTAGTTACTAATACATGGCAGATCAGTTTTCAGATTATAAAGGATTATGGTTCTTCACTTTCATGGATAGTAGTACAACCATCAATCAACAATCCCAAAGTAAAAGCAAACATTTTTGAGAACTTGGGAAAATTTAGTTCAGATGCTGGCTAAAAGAGAAAGGTTGATTCTTCAATTGGAAAGGCCAGTTTATTAATTGCCTTAGGTTACTTGTGTTAATGACTTGGTCTTCTAGGAATATGACCAATTTAAAGTCATGCAATTTCTAACCAAAACATTGAATTAAATGTGCATTAAATGGTTTTAAAGCCAGTAAGGTTACAACTGAACCTGAATGAAGTTAGGTGTCAATTAGTGTACTCTGGATATCACCAAACATTAAGCTGTAAATTTAGATAAATAAAAAAGGATTTAACTTGAATTTTTTGTTTTTTTTTTACAACCTACAGTTCCAATATGATAACAACCAGGAGGAGTTTATAGAAGTGCGAAGGATAGCAGACTAGCATCCTTTGTTCAGGCAGAATGACAAAATCAAAGTGTAATTGCTTTTCAAAACCAGTGAGAAGGCACCTATGTAAATAGAAAATGGATAAAGATTCTGACCTTTGCAAATAATACTGACAAAGAATTGGGAAACTCTCCTGTTACTATGATAAGAAATGCCAAAAATGGAAGAGAAAGAAAGCTGTTATAGAACATGATCTCAACAGAAGAAAGCCCATCCTCTGCACCAGACTTCTCAACTAACACAAGGTACATGGTCTGCATTTGACATCAAAAACCTCCATTAGTAAAGCTGGCACTTCAGTGGCCACCAGGAGTAAAGCTCTGTACTCAATTTTGAAGCTACTAGAGAATATACAGATTATGTGCAAGCAAAACCTTGGAACCTGACCTGGAAAAAAACAGAGGTCAGTGCCATGCTGTACCCAAAAAGATCAAAAGAAAAATCTCCAAGAGCAGCTATAACACAACCGGCAGCAGTCAAGAGCACTGAAAGAGTTACCTGAAATATGGAAAGAGATAAATGAAATTATAAGAAATTTCCATCAGGAAGATGCTTCTCTGCAGGAAATTGATACGATCATTATTACATTAAGGATTACCAATGCAACCACTTTAAAACCAGATGTTACCAATCTAACACCAACCTCCTCAATCAAATGCATTATGCACAGGAAAGGGAATGCAATTTAACACCGAACAAGTTGATGAGATATTGGATATTTGGGAAAAAAACCCTCCAATACTACCACATAGAACTCAATTTTGTCAGAGCAAATAATTGGCGGGATTAAGCCTCATATATGCCATTTAAAAGAGAAAAGTAGTATGACATTAGAAAATGGCTCTACATGACAATACATTCACAAGAACAAATTTACAGAGAAAACATTCAATAAAACCAGGAAATGGAGATTACAAAATTCAAAAAACAGATGGGCGTAATTGATAAGAAAGGGCAGTAGAAACCTGAGTCGTAGGCTTTCCCTTTCCTGAAAAAAACCCAGC
Organism: Ailanthus altissimus; assembly: GCA_946807835.1. NCBI lineage: Eukaryota > Viridiplantae > Streptophyta > Magnoliopsida > Sapindales > Simaroubaceae > Ailanthus > Ailanthus altissimus. The sequence continues at coordinate 33,906,588 of OX327686.1, read as the reverse complement.
AACAAGTACTGCAAGCGGCGTGAGTCTTTTTATTGCAATGTACATAGGAATATTAACTCCTTTCAAGCTTGCTAGAGCAAATGCCACATTAGCATTATAGAAAATAGAAATGGGTAGAAGCTTCTTGGTTGTCGTCAAATCTATTCCTTTGGCTGCTGTATATCCCATCCTTCGACCAACATGTATAAGCAAGGCAGTTGCCAATTGCTAAGACAATCAAGATCGCAAACAACATCCCATAGTCAACAAAAATTACCTAAAAAGTACAGAAATCAATGCGGCTTTCCAATTTTTGGCCCTTAATTCAATACCTGTAAAGTGAGAAGAGTCATGGAGTGTGCATACTGCATGACAACCGCCTTGTTAATAAACACCATTGCCATCGAAGAAACCCCATATGACAAGGCAGAGACCAAACTGCATTTTGGTACAAAAAGCGTAAAAATTTTAACATTTAGCATAGAAAAAGCATTAAATCACCACATATATACTTTAAAAAACTAACCGGCTGAAATGCCTAAAAAATTAAACTTATGAAAACTCCGGCAACAAAATTAACGCAAAACCAATAAGGAATTACTTAAATTACATACACCAAGTACTAAATTTTTACCACATAGTTGAAGAAATCTGTTCTACCCTTCTGAAAGAACCCATATCGTCTTGATTTCAAAAACAAAAGGCAAATCTATGAAAAACAATAGAGCACCCTTTACTGCTTTTGAAAGCAAAAATTTTGCGAGCTAATTAAGAATAGTACTTATCTTAGAATACAAAACATTATTTGAAAAAAAAAAAAAAGTAACAGAGAGCAACCTCAAAAACTGAGTCGCTTCAGCATCACTGCGATTTTCCATGGTTTAACGAGTCGAAAATCAGTACAATTTCAGCGGCAGCTTACAGTCTCAACTCATTAACTAAATGTCAAAATCTTGCATGTGATAGAATTTGAAAGCTTAAGTCAAAAATAGTTGAAATGGGACGAATGAAAATGGATCAACCCATCATAGAGGATAAAAATATTTTTTAAAAATTAATATTTTAATTTTTATGTTTATTACATAGTCACTGCATCACAATTGGGATCAAATAATAATATAATAAATTTAAAATTAAAAAAAAAAAGGTTCTTGGATCTGTTATATATTGTAAGAATATTTTAAATTAATCATATATATATATATATTGAAGACAGAAAAGGAGAATAAAATAAAAAAAAACAAAAAGAAGAAACAAAAATGTCCTTGCCATCCCTTATTTTTTATTGAGATCTATGACATAAAATATATGGACTATGGTACAATGTGTAATTTATTGGAAGAATTAATTAATTTTTTAATAAATTATGTTTCTTTAAAAAAATATTAATTTAAATTAAAAGTTATAATTTTATGAAAAGTATATAATTTTTTTTAATGTTATGACTTTTAAAAAAAGGTACGTGCCTATTTTAAATAATGTGTTGATTTGAAAAAGTATTGTGTCTTTTTAAAAGATACAAATACCTTTATAAATAAAAAAACACGCATCATTCTTAAAGTATATATGAATAATTTATCATTCTCTTTCTTTATTCTCTCCATCTATCAACTCTAAGTTATCTTGTAGTTTTATAAAATTTGTAACTAGTGTGCACCATTACAAATTTAATAATCATTGAATCCTGAAACTATATTATCGCATAATTCATTTACAACTTAATCATTATTATTGTGGGGGTAGAAATAGTTTAAGGACAATGCTTTACACACTTTAACTATATAATCCATTTATACAGTCCTTACAACTATGTTTTACCAACAATCTTAAACTATTTCTAATGAATACTAGTAGTGATTCATCTCTTCTTGCAGTAGTCAAGTCACTCTTAAAGGCTACAAAAATTCTACCATTTGATGACAAACACTTCAAGCAATGACAAGATTGGGTGTATGACACTCTAGATGTGATGGGTATAACAGAATATCTCACAATACCTCTTGCGGATGTAAATGCTGAAAACTACAACGAGGAGATCTCTAAATGGAATATAGCGAATAAGGTATGCTGTAACACAATCTTACACATATTGTCAAATGAATTATATGATGTATATTCTTCCTACAAAAATACACATAAAATTTAGGCACAACTCAAAAAAAAAAATCTTATAGAAGATATTGGTGCTAAAAAATATGTCATTGTAAATTTTTTAGATTTTAAGATATCTGAAGATAAAGAAGTTACTTTTCAAATTCATGCTTTTCATTTATTGATTAATGACTTGAAAAATTAGGGAATTGTTCTCTCTAAGTCTTTTGTAGCTAGTTGTTTGGTTGAGAAATTATCAAATTCTTGAAATGATTATAAGAAAAGCAACAAACACAAAAGAAAGCATTTAAAATTGGAGGATTCTATTGTTCATATTAGAATTGAAGAAAAGAATCACTAGTGGGAGAACAATGAGAAGGCTAAGGAACTTATTTCTAAAGAAAATTTGGTGGAAAATGAAAATTGGGATACTGAAAAGAATTGTAAGACCACAAACAATACTTACCTTAAGAATACAAAGCCCTCATTTAAGAAAAAAAAATGTAAGTGTTATGTTTGTGGCAAGAGTGGTCACTTGGCTTACTGATGCAAATACAGGAAAGATAAAAAGAAAAACAATAAAACTCCCAAAGCCAACTTGGTTAGGGAGAAGATGCTATTGCTACAGTAATTATTTTTCAAGTGAACATGATTGCAAATAGCAAAAAAGAATGGGTCATAGACTCTAGAACCATTTATGGTAACAAGATTCCCTTTTATGACTATGTTTAGACAAGAGAATGGGAAGAACATGTATATCTTAGAGATTCTCATCTTGCACCTGTGATGGAAAAATGAAAGGTTCTTCTTAAATTAAATTCGGGAAGATCTCTTGTAGTGAATAATGTATTACATGTTCTAAACATTAAATATAATTTGATTTTTATATTTGTGCTTGGTAGAGCTAATGTAAAAGTCTATAGAAAATAAAGTTGTATTGATAAAAAATGGAACATTCATTAGGAAGGGATATTCATCCAACGATTTATTAAAGTTCAATATAATATAAACCTTTATGAATAAAAGTTATACTTCTGTTTACATTGTTGCGCCCTATGATTTATGGTATGATATACTAGGTCATTTGAATTATTTATATATAAAAAAAATGGAAAGAATTGGTTTGCTCTCAAATCTTGGCTTAAAAGACATACACAAATGTGATATATATGTGGAAGAAAAGTTTACAAAGAAGAGTTGTAAACCAATTACTTTTAGAGAAAATGAATTACTTAGTTTAACTTATAATAACCTAGGTGAAATAAAAAAAATGCCATGACTAAAGGAAGAAAAATGTATCACATTACTTTTATAGATGATTTTTCAAAGTATACTAAATCATATCTTTTGAAAAATAAAGATATGTCATATGATAAGTTTTTAATCTATAAACAAGAAGTTGAGAATCAACTTGAAAATAAAATCAAAAGATTAAGAACAGATAAAGGTGGAGAATATATATCAAACATGTTTAGTTCCTATTGTGAGGACAATGAAATTATACATGAAGTGACACCTTCATATTCTCTTGAATCTAATAAGGTGGCTAAAAGAAAAAATGAAACTTTAAAAAATATAATGAATTGTATATTATTAAATTCTAGAGCACCTATGAACTCGTGAGAGTGGGGGGAGAAGCAAATTTGATTGCTTTCCATATACAAAACCGTGTACCATATAAGAAAACTGAAATAACACTCTATCAATTATAAAAAGGTCATACACCTAATCTTTTGTATCTCAAAGTGTATGGGTGTCTTGCTAAGATCCTAATTCTAGATCCTAAAAGGAAAAGAATAAAACTTAAGACGATTAATTGTCTAATTATAGGATATGCCCAGAATGATGCTGCATATATATTCTTGGTATTATAAAATACCATTAATTTGTTTGTGCAAATAATATCATAGAATCTAAAAATGCAAAGTTCTTTGAAATTATTTTTCTTAAAAAAAAAACTAAACTAGAAAAATTATTAATTCATAATAATATAAATCCTCCTAAGAGTTCTAACAATAAACTTAGAAAAAGTAAAAAAATGAGAACATCCATTAATTTTGGTAATAACTTATATATCTTTCTTATAGAAAATGATTCTAAGAAATATAGTAAGACATTGTCCTCTCTTGATACTCTTTTATAGAGAGATGCCATTAATGATGAAATCCACTCTATAATGAATAATTATGTATGAGAAATAGTTAATTTACCTCATGGTTCCAAGCTCATCGATTGTAAATGAATCTTTAAAATAAAAATAATAGTTGATTGAACAATTAAAAAATTTTATGGTAAGATTAATTGTCAAAAGGTTTACTCAAAAGAAATACTTAGATTACTTTGATATTTATACTTCTATAACTAAACTCACATCCATTAGAGTTTTAGTTACCTTAGCTACAATCCATGATTGGTATATACATCAAATGGATGTAAAAATTGCATTTTTAAATGGTGATTTAGAATAAAAAATTTATATGGAATAACCAGAAGGTTGTATTAATATTGGTTTGAAGCATAAAGTATGTAAGTTAGTAAAATCATTATATGGTTTAAAATAAGCACTGAAACGGTGGCATGAGAAATTTGACAAAGCTCTGTTATCAAGTGATTTTATAATTAATTATTCTGATAAATGTGTGTATTATAAAACTTTTGATACGAAAAGTTATGTTATTATATATCTTTATGTAGATGACATGCTAATATTCAGTCGTAGTATAGAAGTAATCAATAAAATTAAGAAATTTCTATCAACTAAATTTGATATAAAATATATGAAGAGGCTGATGTTATTCTTGGGATTAAGATAAAAAGATCTTATAGTGGTCTATCTTTATCTCAAGAATACTATGTTGAGAAATTCTTTGAGAAATTTGGATACTTGAAATATAAATAAGTGGCATCATAAAAATAGGATGCAACACCTTATGATGCTAGTAGCAAACTTTGTAAGAATAAAGAACATAGTGAAAATCAAGCCCATTATGTTCAAATTATTAGTAGTCTCATATATCTAATAAATTGTACCTAATATAGCATATACTATAAGGAGATTGAGTAAATACACTCATAACCTTAGTAGACAATATTGTAGTGCTTTGAATAAAGTTGCTAAATATCTAAAGGGCATTAAAAATTATGTTATAACTTATGGTAGATTACAATTTATGGTAGAAGGTTATAGTGATGCAAATTAGATCTCAGAATCTAATGAGGTGAAGTCAACTAGTAGATATATGTTCACCTTATGTGGAGGTGTTATATGTTAAAAATCCACAAAGTTAACTAGCCTTGCACGATCTACCATAGAATCAGAATTAATAACTTTGAAAGATACTTGTTTCAAAGTTAAGTGGTTAAGGACACTCATATATGATCTTCCTTTTAATTCTCACTCTCTTAACTCTATTTCAATCAATTGTAATTATCTAGCTGTTATAACTAGAGCAAAAAATAAAAATATACAATGAGAATAGCAGATATATTCGTCTACAATATGAAATTGTTAAGCAGCTGCTAAAATTTGGGATAATGAGCCTAGATTTTGTGAAGTCAGAGTTGAATTTGGCCAATCCTCTGTCAAAACTATTAAATAGGAGATTAGTAAAATAAACGTCAAGGGGGATGATTAATCTTACCTTAATATGGGTAATGATCCTATTAAACTCTACTTTGATGTAGAGTTGATATAATAATATAGTTTATTTGAAATATTTGGGGGATTGTTATATATTATAAGAGTATTTCAAATTAATTATATATGTTGAAAACTTGATGAAAAGGGGGGACAAAGTGAAAATGAGGGAAAAGAGTTAAAAAACAATGGCCTAGGAATGGGCGCCGCAGCACCCTAGACAAAATGTAGGTGCCGTAACTCCTAAACATGTTGCCACCCCTTCTTTTTTATTGAGATCCATGGCATAAAACATAAAGTCGTGGTATTAAAGTTGAATGTGTGACTTATTGAAATAGTCATTTAACTCTTTAATAAGTTGTATTCTTTTAAAAAGACACCAATTTGAATCAAAGATTATGATCTTATAGAAAGGTACACAACTTTTTCTAAGGTCGTGACTCTTTGAAAAAATATGCATCTACTCCAAATGATGTGTTAATCTAAAAAGGTATTGTGTTCCTACAAGGAGACACAAATACCTATATAAATAAATAAGCATACTTTACTCTTAAAATATATATGAATAATTTATCATTCTCCTCATTTATTCTTTCCATCTATAAGTTATCTCGTAGTCTTACAGAATTTGTAATTAGTGTGCACCATTACAAAATCAATAGTCATTGAATCCTAAACTATATTACTATACAATTTATTTGCACCTTAATCATCATCATTGTTGAGGTAGAGATAATTTAAAAACGGTGTCTTACACGCCTTAACTATATAATCTATTAGCATCCATTTATACAATTCTCGCAACTACGTTTTACCAACAGGATCAAGAGAAGGAGTTTTGATTTTGAGAAATATTTGAAAATATTCCTACTTTAATTTTTTTTTTATCCACACATGAAAATTTTAATTTTTTATAATTAAATAATAAGAAATTAAATTCTTTTATTCTTAAAACATATTTTCCCTCTTTTCTTATTTTTAAAAAAATTTCTTCCAATGATTTATGTTAAAATAAAAAATGAATGAAAAATAGTTTGAAAGTTCAAAAATTCAATAAAAACTACTGATTTTAAGCACATGTGCATGCGCATCACGCATAAGTTAGGGTTGTCGCTGCTAGCACTTAGAGCCAACAGTTTTCACCCGATTTTCAGATTTTTAAATTATTTTTTCACTCAATTTTCACAATATCTATATATTTTTATAATATCTACTTATTTTATTAACTTTATCACAATATAAATCGTTAATCGAATAAAATTTTTTAAAATTGATAAGAGAGAAAAATATACTTTAGAAATAAAAGGGTTTTATTATAACTCATTTAACTATATAGATTGAAAATTTAATGTATATCTAAAAAAATAATCTATTAAAATAAAAATTATTTTCAAAAGTTCTCCTTTGATTTTTGAGTGTGGATTTAAGCAAGCGAGTGATAATAGTGTGACCGTGAACTGAGCCCTGAGAATGAAAAAGTTTAAATAATGATTTTACCGAAAAAGCACTTCGTAATGAAAAATTAAAAATAAAAATATCGCCATCACGAAAAGCACTACCGACGACCACAATAAATAACACTTATGTAACATTTCTTATAATTTTATCGCAAAACATATACGATTTTGCCGAAATACCCTGCTTTACCAAGGCTACGGCCACGGTTTATCTCCCTCCATTCAATCGCAGAACCATATATATATGGTAAATGGAACAAAAGCAAACTAAGACATGCGGGAGCCCGTTATCTAAAAACGGGCCATCAATGTATATTTAAATAAATTGGCTTAGCCCAAACGAGGCCCAACTCCGGCACCCACTCCAACATTATGCTTAATATTTTTTTTTTAAAAAAAATTCTCTTTCTTTGTTTCTCTATTTTATTATTCATTAGGTTTATATCATTCAAGTTTAATATCTAATGACAAAATAGGTTATAATATGATTATACGATATAGATTTAACATATTTTAAGTGAATATGAGTCGAAATAAATTGATACAATTGTTAAACTGTTAAACTAGTGTCTCAATTCTTTGAGTTATCAATTTATTTAAGACATATTATTATTTAAATAAACGAATTATGTTAATTTGTTTAAGATATATATTCGATCAATTAAAGGTAACTGTCAATATTTTTTAATTTGGTGGTGGGAATTTTGAAATGATATTGCTCTTTGTTTTTTTGGTGCTTTTTTACTCTGAAGGCCTACTATTTCCCACAATTTTACTCAATTCCACTTCACTTTAAACGGCACACATCGTGCCTCTCTTCCAATTAACATCTAGCTTTACGACTCCATAAGCTATGTATTAGATTTTTTAGTGGACCTGCTTAAAATGAGTTGAATCGACCCTAAATTTATAAAACAATTACTTCTTGAATAGTTACTAAAGTGAATAGATGAATAAATTAGACACATTTAATTAAAAAAGTTAATTAATGCTATAAATTTTATTATTTAAAAATACAATTTACATAATGGCAAGGTTTGAAGAGCAGTGGATTGAGGCTAGCTGTGTTGTAGAATGGTACGGTGGTTTTAGGCTTTTAGCTCAGGGACGAATTAGTAGAATTGATTATCCGAATTACCACCCTATTAATATGAATGAGAAGAGAATGGACATGGCAATTGAGCTTATAGCTCAGGGACATTGTAGTAATAACCCTTTTTACAACATAGTGTATTGGCTAAAAAGCAATCTCTGCAGGTTCTTTGCATTGGCCTATTTAGCCATTGAACGCTATTACTTTTAGGCTCCGTTTTCCAGCAAGACAACTAATGCGAAAAGATAAGCCACAATAATGATAACGACAGATAGATGAATCAAAACTAAGCCACATTATAGAGATGAAATTCCTGATCTCAATCTATAGATATACTTACGTTTCCAAAAAAAAAGAAAGAAAGAAAGAAATCTATTGATATCCCTAAACTGTTATCACTCTAGTAAAGTTCATCTAAAAATCAGTAAAATGGAATCTGTGATTTCTGCAAAATATTGAAACCTCAGATAAGATTTCCCAACTCGGTCACTTTCCTTTGAAGATGGGGGTCCTTAAAAATTATGAACAAAGAATTAGCGGAAAAATCCAAACAGATTATTGTGAAATTTCCTCTGTTATTCCATTTCCATCTTCAACATCCGAACTGTTGAAGGGTGTTTCATGTTTCAAATTGTGAGCTCTAGCTGAAGACTTCTCACAAGGACAAGATTGCATGCAGCCACAAACTTTAACATCCTTCGCGGCGAATGACCTTGTCTTGGAATTGACCACATTCACCTGTTCTGAATCTTTTACCACAGCTTCGTTATCACCTACAATATGTAAATCATTCTCAGAGCCACATTTCTCCTTAAAAACAGATTCAGATGTCTCAGAATCATCAATATTCATATCCTCTTCTTCTCTCTTGCCTTCAGATTCAACACACAATTTCCCATTGCAACCGGACCAGTCCTGCCGATCACATGAACTTGACTGGGCATCAACCATATCCACATCCTCAGGATCTACTCTAAAAGCTTCAGACTTGAAGCAAAAAGATGAATGGTTTTCATGACTGGAAACAAATGAACTAGACCCAATATTACCCACATTAGCATCCCCCCAATGCATTGTTACTGGTTGAGAATCAGTTGCAGTAGTCGACTCATTTTCACATCTTGAAACCCTCAAATGTGAAATATCATCATTTGCAGGGAAGACAGACCTGCTAATGTGATTAATTGACTCTGAAGTAGAAGAGCATTCAACTTCTTTTGAACTAGGCTCTGTTTCGACATTCTCTGCATTGTGCTTCTCCTCCCTTTGAGGTTCATTATTTGCTAAATATGAAGACCGTGGTGACACCCTGCATTTAACCAGTACACAGGAAGAATTGGGTCAGATTCTTTTCAATTGGCATAGCTAATGCTAGAAAAAAGTTGTGTAGAAGTCCAAACTTAAATACAAACTTGCAAGCACATAATGTCAGACATGAACTTCTGATTTTGGGATATGTTTATGTGTGCCAGCATGTCCTGGGACTATACACGAGCATTTTATGCCATGCATGTATGACCAAAGAACTTGTGATTTATCAATTAAAGCAAAGGCACCCAACTGCAGGTCAGATTAAATGCTTTATTACTTAAAATTAGCCAACAAATCCCCTTCAGCTCTCTTTAACACTAAATATGTGCCTATAATTCAGCCTCACCAATTACACTAGTATCTATCACACATCTGAAATCATTGAATCTATGGAGATTCTATGCCATTGTGACAAGCAACTGTTTAGATTGGGCCAACAATGAATCAAAAAATGGTGAAAGTTTATCAGCACTAAACCCCCACCTGCACATTGCAAGTCTTTAGGTAATTCAAACACTCCTTAGGTCAACCGGATATAAACTTGTCCTTACTTGTGATAACATTTTCTCAATCTTTTCTCTTCCAAATGGACAAAATTCATTTGCATGCTTTAGCATCATCAAAACTAATTTTTGGGCACAGGGTCATTGACAGGATTCTATAGCAAAATTCTCTAATAATATGCAAAATGGATTGAGATATTTTAAGAAAACGAGATGATGAGATTAGGAAGAGAAAACAGGCACCTGCTGTATAAAAGCATATATGCTCCCTCAGAAAGCACCTCATCCAATTCAACACTTGCAACCTATTAAAAATTGAGATTGAGGTTAGAAGGAGAGAATTTGAGGACATTACATTTATACATAAGAAATGTGTATTCATATGTACTCAGATAGCATAAAATTGTTGCCAAAGTTGGTCAATCATAACACTCAACCAAAATACTCATCCAAAATGGATTGCTGGACCTTTTTCAAGGTCTTCTCAGGGTCAAAATGTCCACCAATGCTGGTCTAGTCAGAGAACATATGATCTAATGGAGCCCTTAGCCTACATGGATTTCCTTGCATTAACTATTTAAAGGATGTAACTGAGCCAGCAAGTGTGTACACAGAGAGAGAGAGAGATTTCTACCTTACTGTCATCAACTCTGTACCAGTTTCCACGAAAATCCTTGACATAACAGATATAGTGACCGAAAAAGGAGGCATTCAGCATATCCACATGCACAACAACAGCATAAAGCTTGTAGATATTTGTAGCATCTCCTTCTTCACTCATGTAAGGACTAAGATCCAAAGTCTCAGGAAAACTAACTTTTTTGTTAAGTTTCCCAAACCTCCCGCTCTGAAAAATTTGCCAGGAGGATGATTTCAGAATCACAGGGAAAGAAGAAAAAGGGAAGAAAAAAACATATATGAACATCTTTTGACATGAAAATTCCTAGCATGGCTTAAATTATGATTTTAACTCAATAAGAGCATTTACTATGTCTAGCATTCCTCATACAAAAGTTTGGTGCAGAGTGTCAGACCTGAAATCTTTTTAAGGCAATTGTGAGAATGTTTGGAGCCCGTCGAACAGTAAGTCGCTTCCAAGCCTTAACATAGTCATTGCATCTATCAAGAGGAATAAAATTATCATTTTTAATACTACATGTCAAGATGAGATTAAATACAATGACTCTAAACATATCATCAAAACATTAAATTCCATGAACAGAAAACGGTATCTCAATATGAAGGTATGGTAATCCTCTTAGAAGGAAAAATGGAAACAATGATAGTCACAGACTGTGATCATTAAGGAATAGAATCCAAACTTCCCTTTGCATAAGTAAATTTTACAGTTTCACAGCATGAGAGGAAGGAGAAGCAACCATACCCGTCACATTTATACATATTATCTCCATGAAGCCACTCTTTCATGGTGAATTGGTCAAGACATGCCTCCAATGATGCAGCATCTCCATGGATTTCAACAGTTAAATCCATCATATTTTCGTATTGATTTGAAATGTTGCCACATTTTGTACACATCACCTGAATTTCAAAGCCAGAGAAAGAGTCAGAAAACGTGACTAAGCCAGAATACTAGACATACACAAGAAAGCATCAAAACAGAATTAACTGTCAAAAATATTGCAAATTCAGGGGGAAGTCCCTCATTGATCTTAATACAGTAAAGCCATCCAAAGGCCAAAAACAAAAATCCAGCAAGTTCATGGTCAATCACTTTCACTTTTTTTTTTTTTTTAAATGCTAGAGAAACAAGCAATTTTATTACTATACTAACCTTCCAATTGCTTAATTTTCAAATCCAAAAAATCTTTCCAAAAAATTATCAAAGGAAGGACATCTTGCATGGTATTGAATTAGACACACGCAACATCTTTTTCCCATCCCTCGGTTCAATTCTCAACGCAACATTCATTGTGTTAAAGGCCCTCAATTTATTAGATCCACTCCACAAAGTAATAAAATACTAGTCATAGTGTCCGCTGTTATCAATTTCTTTACGGTAGAGTAACAGTAATACTGTCATTTTCTGTAACTGGAGAGGAAAAAGGAAGCCGATTCAATATTAACAGCTCAGCCAAGAAATGCATAAATTTCTTCAATAACAGAAATATAGAAACATGTTTGCGACCCAAACATTCAGACAAACTATAATAGTCCAAATTTAGAGAGTAACAAAATATTTTTACAAGAAAGAACGAAAAATAATATTGGTTCAAACCAATAAGATTAATCAACCTGTGATTGAAGGTGACCACCAAATATATGTTGAATAAGTGTTGTCTCTTGACAGTTAGGATGAACAGCTTTTTCTCCACCGAATTCATCAAGGCAAATCGACTGCATTGTATCAATGGCAAACCTGCCAGAAACAAGATGGTAAGAGTTTACAATATTAAACTAAACTTTCACATTAACAAGCCTCTACATTACTGCAAGATATCAATATTAGGATGTCATCAAGATGCTAACCTCATGAGCTCATGAGCATCCTCCTGTCTTCCATAACCGAGATTACCACCAATATTTGGTAACCTTGAAAGGATACTCATTGGTGAAAAGGGATGCAGACTTTGGCTTGCTTTTTCAACATGTGTCTGAAATTCGCATAGGAAGCACCAATCATCCCTTGTACCTGAAAAATTAGAATTGACAAAGGATAAGAGATTGTCCAAATAAGAATCAGAAAAGAAGACCATAAATAACTTCAGTCTCTAAATTACACTCTTTCCGATGGCCTTTATCCAACAAGTAAGCGACAAGTGGCTTCGTGTATGCAAGGCATTGTAAAACCACATTCGCAAAGCAACTGCAAAGAAAGAACAAAAAAATAAAATAAGAATATTGAATTGTATTCATAAATAAATGTATTCCAGTCTCAAAGAGTGCATAATGTGCAAGCACTCAATCTCCATGCTTGTTTGGTCTCAAGCAACTCAAAGCATCCCCATGATGCTGTTATAGCACACAAGTATGGTAAAAACAAACCTGTTTCCACAATTTAAAAGGCCACAAGGAGGCATTCCAGGTTTGTCCCAATTGAAAAGTTTCACAAATTCATCATATGGGAAAAGAACCTGCAAATCTAACAGTGAATTCTAGTTAGTAAATGAGAACATCACAAATAATTTAACTGGCACTTGAGACAGAAAGGTCCTGACATTCACCTTTCTTGGCTTTTTAATAACCTTACTAGAGGTTCCACAAGCTGGAACCAGTGCAATTCCAGAAAAACTTTTACCCTCGACACCAGAAGCTTTTGAACCAAAACCAGTTCTCACAGTCTGCATTGAATTTACTTTGGCATGATCCTTGCATTTTGTCTTGTGCCCAGAATGCCAGTGGGTTGTTTGGCATTTTGATGAACTGGAAATAAGACCAACATGAAAATTTTGAAGCATTTATATAATAAAAATAAAAACAGAAAACTGATAGGCATGACAACCATCAACTGCACCATCCACTGAAATAATAGTAACAAACAAACTAATATATTGCAGAAACATAAAAGCACCTTAAAAATACAAGAAAACTCATTTCTTAATGCAGAACTGTTAAAACCAGGCTTAAAACAAAAGTTCCACCCCCAAAGTAGGGATTAATAATTGTGCGTGATGTACTTGGAACTGAACTTCACACCAAAGACCATGATTGGATTAATCATAGTAGTACCCAGATGCTATTGGACACTCTGAGCTGCGACTTAAGAAAAATCAGAGCTTCTGACTATTTGTGTGATCGAAAAACAGACACAATCCTTAAAAAATAATCCTGCCAACACTACCTGTTAATGAAGTCAACTGCAGCAGATAATTCATTCTAAAATCCAAAACTAGTGACTAAATTTCTTCATACACTAAGCCACTGCCATTTTACAGATCCATTAGAGTGAACTAAATACTTTCATGCGGGGATCTCAATTCAAACTTGCTTGTACATAGCTGAACTGCCCCTATTCCCTAAACAAGCTATTCTTGGCTTCACAAAGTGATCAATTCAAACCCAAAAGACCGCGATACAACAAAGATCCATTCATAATAATAAAAATAATAATAATCCAGTAATTAGAAGTTGACATTGTTTGATTACCGACTGTTTCTAACATAAATAAGCAGAAACTTGCATTAAAATTAAAACCCTTCCCTATTTTTTTAATTATTATTACTTCTATTAACTATATCCCTAATACTTTAAACTTAACATCCTAATTAATATTATTAGTATCTAGACCAGTCAAAATAATATGTTGTTATCTAATAAAAATTCGACTTTTCAACATAAAATTCATTATCCAACCAATAATCATTAAAATTAGAAAAAAGCAAAATAAATAAATAAATATAGTCGAATGAGCGTACCAGTATCTAACAGATTTACAACGGGAGCACTTTTTGGAGCCGGGTTGGCCGCAGACGACGCACGACATATCCTCCGAGGCGTCGATGGGAACCGACGATGACATTACGTCGTGGCTGTGGTGGTTGCGATGATTGGTGCCTTCGAAATTGGCGTCGACCTCGAAATACTTCGACGCCGTGTTCTTGACCAAGTAGAGCAAAGCAAAGGCGATTAAAAACACAGTCAATATCAATTGAAGGAACCAGTTCAGATCCACTATGATTCCTCCGACAACATGCATCTACACAAAATTTCTCCCTCTTTAAATAATGGTTCGTTTCTCCCAATTCTTCTTAATTTTTCCTTAAGCCACAGACCCTCGTAGAATTTTTGTTTCTATAATTTTTATTTCTTGTTTTCTTTTCGGAGTTTTACTCTTTTTTCTCCTTTTTCTTTTTTATTTTGGTATATATTCCTCATAGCCCCTTGATTTATTTATTAATTATTAATTTTTTTCTCTACTTTTTCGAAAGTATTTTATTACCTCTTAAAAATAGCAGACAACCTCAATTCCAGATTTCCAGTTCAGTTTCGAAAGAATAGAAACCGAAATTATTAAAGAAATTGAATTAAACCGATTCAAATTTTAATTTTTCATAATTTTTTCTTTAATTTTTGGGTAAAATTTCAATTCTTAAAAATTAAAATCAAAGTAAAATTTAAGATTGCACATAGGAATGAATCAGTTACTCCTGATTTTATTAATAACCTCTATTTTTTTTAATAATAATACACATCTTAAATTTTATCTATAATTATATAATTATTAAATATTAAAATAATATAATAAATAATTATAAATTTTATATTATTTTAATATTTAATAATTACTTGATATATTATTATTTAAAATTTAATTTGAGATGTATAATATTTTTTTTAAATGATTTTATTCTCAAAAATAGAGTAATTAGATATTTTTAAAATATTAAAGAAGAAAACGATAATTAATGGGTAATATAGAGGGTTAAGAGAGATTCTCCTTTTTTAATTTTATTTTAGTTGTTCAATTTTTAAAGTAGTAAGGGTGATTGACACGATCACGTGCCGCGAGAAAACGTGGGAATCAATCGCCGTAAAAATAATAAAGATAAAGTAAGGGGCGCACGCGAGAGAGAAGGGTCTGTTCTCTAGTCTTCTAGAATCTTGTATTGGCTTTTCGGAGAGTTTCAAGTGGGGCCCACTAAGCAAGAATCCTTCGGGTTTAAGTTGGAATTCGGTGGTTGCCATTCTCGGGGAGTGAGCTCTGTCGCTTCCTCGAGAAGTTACTAGTTTTATCCCGATAGATGAAAGGAGAGTTGTAAAAGTTCAATACACTATTATGAAAATAATTATTTGTCGGATTTTATTGGATTAAAGCATGTGATCAAAGTGATTTTACTTGTACTTTGCAATATAATTTCAATAATGAAGCAATAATAATACTAATATTATTATTATTATTATTATTATTTATATGATGTAGTAGTTAGCTGGACAAATTTGTTAGTTCAACTAATAATAATATGTAGGATTTGGACAATTTTTTTTTAATAATTTAGCTTAATTGATCATTTTGATCTAATTATATTTATAAAAAAAAATTATTATTGTATTGTCTTGTGATGTATTATTGTATTGTTAAAATGTAGTTCCATGCATTTGCTTACAGTGTGTAAAGGATAATTATAATAAAAATTGTACTTTATTTTACTTTCTCTAGATCAGCATTATTTTTGTCTCTTTTTAATTAGGGTATTTTTGTCTCTTCTTAGTTAGGGTAGATTGTCCACTCTACGTGAAAGTAGGTTTTTCTCTCGTATGCAAAGGTAATTTTTCTCATTATAAGATAGTAATAATAATTCTTTATTAAAATAGTCTTCATTATAAAATTAGTAGTAAATCCAAGTGAGTCGTAATAAATTTATTTTATTCTTGAATAGCGTCCTGACAATTCTCTAATTTGATACCAAGAGCTCTACAGTGTAATATTGTTGATTTAATAAATGATATTATACTTAAATGTTAAAAAAAATTTAAAATATTTAAATTTTATTATAATTCATTAATTTTTTTCTCCAATTTGAACGAAAATAATAATTTTAATATATAATTACTAATTTATCATGATTGTTTATTTTTTAAAGTTAGACACATAATACAAATTCACTTATTCACTATCTTTGAACACATGGCATTTTACCTATTCATTTAATTTAATATAATTAAAAATAAATTTTAATAAAATGATACATATCATAATATGATAAGTATTAGTCAACATGTATTATCATATAATTAGTTTATATTTTTAATATATATTTTAAAATTAAATTAATAAATATATAATTTTAATAAATATTTATAATAAATGATATGTGTCTTAATATAATTAGTTAAAAATGACACGTGTCATCACTTAATTAATTTATATATATTTTTTAAATTAATAAAATAATTAATAATTAAAAAAAATGCCACTGTTGCCCTATCCCATCATTTTTGTCATCTTTTGGTTATTTTTCAATTAAAAATAACTTACTATTATGTAGATTAAAAGAAATAAAGTCCATTGATATAAAATTTAATTATTCTTTTACACCAGAGTGTTGCCATAAAATAGTAAAAGAATAATGACACATTATTCTTTATATTTTATTTATTTTTAAAAATATTTATTAAAAACATAAACTAAATGCATAATGACACATATCATTTATAATTAATCATATTGTGATACGTGTCAGTTTATTGTATATATTTATTAAAAATATATATTTATTAATTTATTTTTAGAACTATTTATTAAAAATACAAACCAATTATATAATGACATGTGTTGTTATTAATTTATATTTTTAACAAAATTAAATTATATTAAACTAAATGAACGGATGGTTATATTATGTCACGTATCAAAAGTGTAATTTATTTATATGGTTAGATTATTTTTTTACTCATTCACCATTAAATCTAACAATAAAAGTTAACATATTGGGACAAATTTGAGTATTTCATATCTAATTAAGATAAACTTTATTTTGGGCCAATTTTTTGAGATAAAATTGTCTTTATTCCATAATATATTTATATAATTGAAATACAAATTTTATACTTAAATTAATTTATTATTTTGATTGTATTAAAGCCTTAGTTAAGATATAATTTCTTTATGGATAAGGACAATTTCATTTTACAAAATTGACCTAATTGATAAATTTGTTACAATATATTTAAAATACTTATTTTTTCCATCCATTAATTTTTATTGTCAGATTAAATATTAAAAAGGTAAAAAAGAAATAATCTCAATATAGAAATACGTATTAAACATTAATTTGTTGATGAGCTTTCACCAATCATTAGTAGTAGTTGTGGTCGACCGGGAGGACTACTAGTGATTAATAACGATTAGACTTAAATTTGATACCATTGGATTTAAAATTTTGTGATATATGTGATAAGGAATTTTTTTATGTGTTCAATAGTGATGGCGATGTACATCATCGCCTCACCATTTGACAGCAAACGGCAGTAGCCGTCAACTCTTCCACCATATTCTCCATATCTTTGGTATTTATACGGCATTTTGTTGACGAAAAAAAATTACATCATCACGTAAATCACAAAAAAATTGAGTTTGATAATATTAATTTTAAGTCGAATTGCCACTAGGCATCCCTATCGATCACCAACGACGAAAATGGTAGTGATCACTGGTCAAACTAATAGGCGACAGCTCCATTTTTATTTAATTTCATTTATTTCTAAAAAAATATAAATTAATCACATGATAACACATACCATTTGTAACTTATCATATTATAGTATGTGTAATTTAATTATTTTTTAAAATTATATTAAATTAAATTAATAGATGAGATTACGTCACGTATTTAAAGATAGTGTGCCACGTGTCTAAAATTAGAGGACAAACAATGAGAATAAATTAATATTTATATATTAAAATTACTACTTATATCTAAATTGATAATAAAAATTAACGAAGTGAATAAATATAGATATTTTAACAAGTTTATCAATTAAATTAATTTTGTGAGGATAAAATTATCCTTATTGCATTGTGTATTGTAATTGTATGAACGTAACATTAACATTATGGATAAATTACTGGACGGAGATTTAATTTTATGTCAAAGTAGTCCGAATATGGGATCCATTGGACAACCAAATGGGCTGTGGTCAGATAAAAAATAATCTGGGTTTGGGCTCGTATTGGGCTTTTTTTATAATAATCTGGCCCGATGACTGAAATCACGGACGCTAAAGGCCATGTTTAGAAAAGAGGCTTAAAAACTAAATTTACTAGTAAATTCTGGTCAATTTGTTTTTTGTCTTTTTAAATTTTTGGTTCTTGGCCAATTGCCATCCTGTAAATTGTCACATTGGAAATTTGATTGCTCACAAATTGTCACGTGGCAAGCACATGCTTGAAAACTATACAACGAGGAGCTAAATGGTCCCTTGAAGACCGACTTGATCTACTTATTATCATTGTACTTGTTTTTAGGCAAATCATTGTAGGACTTGGCATGCATTGAACTAAAATATTAAGTATGCTATAATTAGTTTTGTAACGGTTTATGCAAATATGATATTATTTGTTTTGAGTTTGATTTATGTTATTTAATTTTTGGGTATTTTTAAAAGATTTTATACTAATTAAAAAATAGTTTTATATATATAATCTTTAAAAAAAAATTAACTAGACAATATTAAATTTTAACATCTAACCCTCACTTTATTTATTTTGTCTTTATTAACTATGGTCTCAAAAATTTTAAATTTTGAATGTTGCAAGTTTACTTAATAAAATGACGGTACAATGATCCTGTTATTAGTTAGATGATTAGAGTAATATTGTTATGGAACATTTTTTTTAAATTAACGTTTAAAATAATCTGACGAATTGAAACATTTTAATAATTAAAAAAAAGTAAAAATATTTTTTATAATAGCGACAAATGCAATAAGGGCAATTTAAACTGTAAAAATGAGATTGTAGAAGTAATACAAACGTCGTGCTGAATCCTAAATGACGAGAGTACATAAACAAAAAGTACCATTTAAACTTATGCTTAGACCCAAGTAGCATGATAATTTTATTATAGAATTGTCCTACAAAATTTTCGTCACTTATTTTAAGTTTTTGATTATGCAAAATTGTACTCTTATCGCGAAAGGCGGCCGCTTGAGTTTGTTGGTGATTGATTGCAAGGAACAAGCAATCGACCGAAATTTTTTTGACCTAATTATTGACGTAAAGCAAATCCCACTTCGCTGCTTTTCCCGGCATCCACCTGATCCGAAGCTATTCATTTGGACACAATTCGTACAAATTCAATTGCTTGTGTTACTTAAAGTCTAAATATTATGTGTATGATTTTCCAATTTATATATTTATATATATATAAAGGGAAAAAAAAACCAAGTGGAAGACATTGTACATAATGATTGATGAGATACCCAAGTCTTAAATGTATTTTAAATGTAATTTAATTGAAATTGTTTCACATGAAAAGGGAAAAGGAACCAACCTTAATGGCATTAAATTTTTTGCATTATAGAGAATGGAGACCTATCCTCTTTTAGTGTGTAATTATTCATAATTGCTAAATCCCAAATCAATTAAAGGCACTTGTTACCCTGAAAAGCAAAAAGTTAACACCTTTATGCCCCTAAAAAAATTTGCCCATGAAGAAAAGGCTTGTTGGTTTAAGTAGGCACACAAAGTATGGAGAATAAAAAGAAAAAAGGCTATAAGATGATAGATTTTGTGCCTTTGTGGCAAATGGCAATGTAATGCTTAGATGATCAAAGATCCATAGGAGATAGATGTTAGTGCTTTGTGATTAAGCCATCTAATTTTGTCCCAAAATAACTCACCTATTCGACATTGGGAAACCAAAAATTACTGAATCTATGTGAAATGATAGTGACACCCATTTTATTTATTTGAATCTTGACCCAAATTGTGTAGATATTAGGGGGTATTGATTGTTCACTTTTCTTATTTGGGGTAGCTGCTATAGGTAAGAAATTCCGGAGTGGTGTTATCCACTCTCCTTATTTTCTGCTCCAAAAGTTACTGGCTACTGTATGTGAAAATGACAATGACACAATTGACTTGCTAATGATTTTGGTTTAAAAATTCTAAGCAAATAATATATGTGAACATAATTATCCAACTAATTAAGAATAAGGAGATAATCTAGTTTAATTGAATTATTCAGTTAGCCTTTTGTATTTTCTTTAAAAATAGTTTAATTAGTCCTGACAACTAAAACTAATAATGTTTGAAAGTGTATTTTTTTTAAGATAATAAAATAAATTGACATGTTTAGTCATAATAAATTAAAAATATTTATTAATAACATTTTTTTTTCTAACTTCATGAACTAACTAAAATATTTTAAAAATTATAAAAAATGATTGAGTAATCAAACTAAATTTCACATACTAAATTAACCATTTTTTTATACAAATAAAAAAGTTCAGTAACATATCACTAAATGAGTAATGTTATATTTTTTTAATATTATTTTAATTTTTTCATTCTAAATAATATATTAAGTCATTAAATAATAAAATAATATAAAATTATTAATTATTAATTATATTGTTTTATTATTTGTAATAAAAAATTAAAATAAAATTTAAAAAACGCATAATTATTCCATCACCAAATTTAGCAAATAACTTTTGGAGAGAGCCAAAACCAATGAGATGGGCTTGTTCATACATTTTGTCCACAAGTTGTCAAAATCACAATCTAAAGTCATAATTAAGGTTCATTTTGTCCGGAGATTGTGGGATTCGGTTTTTAGTTCTTGGTTTTTTCATTTTCCATTCAAAGTTACATGAACGATGAATCAAACACTTTGAACTCCCCTTTGTATTTCCTTTGTGCTTGTACGGATCATGTGATGTGATTTACCCCTTTTGTCCTTGTTCGTCTCCCTTCAACATCCCCGTAATTTTCTTCCATTGCACACATCGTACGCATAATTTTGAATATTACACATCTCAATTTTATGAGTTATATTTTTTAAAAATTTAAATAACTTATAATACGTGACAAACGAAATATATAATAAAAATATACGTATATATATATATATGAATATGTAACAAAAAAGTTAGATAATAGATTATACAATCGAGTGTATAGTAAAATGACTCCGTTTTAAGCATTATGCATACAACTATCATATATAATGTACAAAAGTTTTTGAGATCTAATTTAAGATTTATATTTATGGATTATTCACATATAAAAAAGGTCATATTTAAGAGATCTTTACTTTTTTTAAATATGTATTTTGATATTTATGTATTTGTTATCTTTTTTTACTAATCGATCAAAATGGTGAGTGACTACCTGGATCTTGCTTGGTATACGGCAGCCGTTGACCTCCAAATCTAATGATAGCCCACTTTGGTATCAATTTTATGAGACTTAAAATATTCAGAAAATAAAAAGAAAAAAAAAATTTAAACCTATAATTAAAAAAAAAGACATGTAGACTTTATAATTTTAAAATTTTTATTTACACTTTTATTAAGTGATGAATTGTTAACTTTAATAGAGAATATGTTAAAATTAGTAAAATTATTATTATACCTCCTTTTATAGTTGAAAAAAAATTAAAATATAAATATTTAAAATGAGATTCATTTCTAATATAATAGTAAACATTTTAACCAACTAAATTATTCTAATTTTATATATATATATATGATTAAAAATTTATTAAAAATATTATCTTAATTAATTATTTAAGAAATGCGGCATTGATCATCATTAACTTGGCCGTTAACAATTATTTACCATCATTAACCCCTATTAACTAATAGTTGATTGATTATTGACCGGTGTCAACTAATTATTGACTAACGTTGATCAACTTTTGATTAGAAAGGATAAATTCTATTTTTGCTCTTTTGCACGTTAATTTTATCAATTTCTATTATTTGATAGGAGTATAAATAAAACTTTTAATTTTATGGAAGTCTGCTTGTTTTTTTTTATCAAATTACAGTTATCCAAATGTCATTTTTTCAAATAAAAATAAAGTAATTTATGTTGCATGATTGAGAGATAGAGGAGTAAGCGTTGTCGACTAAAAATACTTTATGCCAAGAAGCAAAAGCAAGTAAAGTGAGCCTCACGTTTTGATGCAAACCCAGCTGCTCGCTGCTGGCTACTACTAACTTAAGCTGAAAATTAGGATATTAGTTTACATAAATTACATTAACGGTTGCTTTAGTTTTAATTATATTATTACTTATCTATTTAATTTAAAGAATAAAAATATTTTTATAATTATATATATTTTTTAAATGACTAAAATATATTTAAAAGGATGAGACTACTTTCATCTTTCAAATTAGATAAAAGGGGTAATAATATCAATAAAACTAAAACTGCCATTAGATATAATTTATGTAAAATTCAGGGGATGACAGTGTTAATATCCCAGATGAATTCACTAAACTCCAATCCCAATTATAATTAGATTTTTGAACAGCGCGTGGAGTGTCTCATTTTGTTTGGCTTTTTTGTTTTTTCACGCAACTCTCTAGTTCCCACCCAATCAAAGTAGACAACCTCCGTTTGATGTCTAATTTGACCTGCTCAAATTTCACCACGTGGATGGAACACCATTAGACCTCAAGCATGTGCCGCAGCCGATTGAGGACATGCAGCGTTTTTTTTTTATAGATATTCTACATGTAAAAGGGGTAATTCGAACTCTGACCAGAGGTCAAGGGATGCACTAAAAGGGGGCTATTTTTAAGCATGATAAAACTACTTGTAAACGTAAATTCATTGAAACTCATCCGTATTAAAAATGATTAAATAAGATTTAAAGTAGGTGTAGTACATATTTGATACAAAATTTTAAAGCTCAGTAAATTTAAGATGAATACAAATTTAATAAAAAATTTATGAATACGCACAATAGGCATTCGCAGCATTATATTTTTTTTTAATTTTTTTTTAAAAAATAATACGCTACGTATTACATGTTTAGAGCGCTTAATAAGTGTGTTGGAGTGCACGTTCCGCACTTAATATAGACTTCTAACATGCATGTTAAGCACTAGACGCACAACGTTACATGCTTAACATGCGCTCTTAATACGTGTGTTAAGCGTTAGGTGTATAATGTTATATACTTCTAATATATATGCTAAGCATGCTACATATATAATATTACACGCTTTTAGAGTTCGTTCATAACATGCATGTTAAGCGCAACGTTACACATTTATTATGTGCTCCTAGTACACGTGCTACGGTGTTAAGCGTACAACGTTAAATATTTTTAACGTTCGCTTCTAATACACGTACTAAGCGCTATATATCTATTGCCAAATTTACTTAAAATTCACAAATAACTTATTACATATTTGATTAAAACAAGTGTAGTATTCAAACTCTAAATCTGTCAAAACCCACCTCATCAATTAATTAATAGTGGCTTTACATGACAGTTGATCTACTCTTTTTTCAACTATTTAAATAATTATAAAAAATTTGATAAATATTAAAGAACCATAATTCGAGTTCTTAGTTTGTCTGGATTATCCAGGTTATTTATAAAAATTATAGTAGTCTTTTGATCTTAGTGCATGGTTTATCATGGTGTATGAATTATAATGAATTTTTTTTGTAATTGATCAATTATTTAGGATAAAAAATTTATTTGACCGACGTCAAATTTTTTAAAATTTTATTAACTACATATATGTCACGTTGATAATTTTACTCTTATTTTAATTTTAATAATTTTTTTTCATTTTTTAAATATTTAATTAATTAAGTTTTTATTTTTTTAAAATTAATTAAAAAGTAAAATTTAAAAACAACTTAAAAATAAAAAGAATTAAAAAAAACAAAACTTTTGGTGCATGCGTGAGGCACGTGCCCCAAGTATGTGCCCAACGCAGTGAAGCCAAGTTTGGTGTGTGCCTACGCCTTAAGCTTTAGTTTTTTTCAATAAATTTAAAAAATAAAATAAAATAATAGTAAAAAATAAATTTAAAACAAAATTTTAACTTTTTTATTAAATTAATGAAAAAAATTATATTTTAATTAAATAATATAAATTATTTAATTGAATAACTTTTTTTATAAATTAATTAGAATTATTTTTTTTTTAATATATTAATTAAAATATAATTAATTTAAATAAAAATTAAATTAAATTTAAATTAAAAATTAAAAATTAAATAAAAGCAAAGCTTGGCAACTGGGTGCTAGCTTTGATTAGGAGGTGATAGGCGCATGCATGCGCCTAACACCTTCACCCAATATGCCTTGTGGGTACATGTGTGGGGCGCATCTCACTCATGTTCCCAAAGTTTTTATTTTATTTTATAAAATAAATAGATTATTTTAATTAATTAATTATTTTTTAATATATTAAATAAAAATAATTAATTTAATTAAAAATTAAAAAAATAAAACAAGTAAAGCTTGGCAAAGTTAAGCTTTGTTAGGCGCATGCATAGCACACACCTCACGCATGCACTCAAAGCTTTTTTTTTTAATTTAATAAAATAAATTAAATATTTATTTATTTTTTAATACATTAATTTAAATATAATTTTAAAATAAAAAATAAAATGCCAAACTTTGCTTGGTGCATGTGTGGGCACGCGTGCCTCACAAATGCGCCCAAAGCTTTTTTTTAAAATTTAATAAAATTAATTAAATATTTTAATTAATTAATTAATTTCTTTTTTAATATATTAATTAAAAAATAATTAATTTAAAATAAAAAAATAAAACAAGCAAAGCTTTGCCAAGCTTTGCTTGGCGCATGCCTTAGGCGCACGCCGAACGCATGCGCTCAAGACTTTACTTTTTTATATTTTATTTTAACTTTTTAAAATTTTTTTAATTAATATATAATTATTTATTTTATTTTATTTTTAAATTTATTTATTAAAAAAATAAATCAAAGGTTAGTGGGTGCTTATTGGGCTTGAGCCCAGGCACACACGCCAATGCTTGCTCGGCGCATAGCTTGACAGGCACTCAATAAGTATTTTTTTCCCTTATGTTTTTAATTTTCACTTATTTTTATATTAATTATTTTTAATTCATTTATAAAAAAATAAAATATTAAATAATTTATATTATTTAATTATATTATTATTTTTGTAAAACTATTATTGTTATTACAAATAATATTTTTTACAATTAATTAAAAAAGTATTAAAATTATAATAAAGATAAAATAGTCAATGTAATATTTATTTAGTTAATAAATTTTAAAATATTTAATTTTAATAAAAAAAAATTATATTAAATTAGTGATAACTTGAAAGTTTCCCAATTATAAGTAAATTGGTGTGTGTTATCTAACATGGCACGTATAAACTTTATAAGAGAAAGTGACAATCGGTAAGGCTTTCATAGTCATAGACTCGTAGTAATAGAAAGTGACAAACAGTAAGCTGCCTTGGTTTTCATAATTTACAATTAAAATAATAGCCATGATTATTTTGAAGTGGGAAAGTAAACAAACAAAAATAAAAATAAAAATCTAAATAATGGCGTGAATGATATAGAAAGTAAGGGTGGCCTTTTTAGACCCAACCAATAAAATTGAGTCAGTTCGGCTCCACTTTTAATTTAAGGTAGATTATTATTTTTAAGAACTAATTAGTTTGGTTCTACTTTTATTTAATTTAAAACTGAAAAAGATATGTTAAAATAAATAAAAAGGAGATCCTAACTCAATTGTTTACTTCGGTCTATAAGATTAATTCCTTTAAATTGACTCAATTCTACTAAATTGATTTGATTCATGATCGATTTTAGAACAAATCGATATTAAATTAATATTAAGCATTAATTCTATAAAATTTAAAAATAATGTTTCCCCAAATTTTGGAATTAAACATTAATCATAAAAAGTAGGGTGGAAAAAAAATTGACAAATTGAAGCCTGATTTGTCTTGGTCGGTTTTGCTTTCAATTTTATATTTAAAAAAATAAATAATTTAATTTAATTTTTGATTTCGAACTTTTAAATTGAGAATGATTAAAAAAAAATTAACACATTACACTTTAGCAATAAAATAGAATCGATAACCGAATCAAATAATTCAATATCAAAAGTGAATTTAATTTGAGTTCACTTGAAATCAAACATTCAAATCGAATAATCAGATTAATTCGGTTCTCCTTTCAACCAATTCGATTTTAAATTTTATTTTTTAAAAGTTGATTGACCTAATTCAATTTTTAATTTATCCCAAAAATTAAACTGAAGTGGGAATGCTCACCCCTAATAAAAAAGACCTTCATGTTTTTAAGAAAATCCAATCTAAGTAAATGAGAATATTATTATCCTAAATTTATAGAATTAATAAAAATTATCATCTTTCATAACAAAAATCATAAATCATGAAGTTAATTCATAAAATTAATTTAAATCAAACTAATTACCTTCTTAAATGAGATTTAAACAAAACTTATAAACTCAATAATAATAAAAAAAACATATTTTGAATCTCTACTCTTACTCTTATTTTCATGCTTAAGGTTTTTTATACAATTGATTAAGTACAATTTTTACTAATATCCTTACCAACCAAATTTATTAACTTAGGAATCATCCGAATTCCCAAGTCAACAAATAACATTAACCTCAGTCTCACTTCACAAACTTTATTATGAAATATGAAATGGTTTGAATCTAATTATCGAAATGAAAAGTTACCCGAAAAAAATATTCCTGGAGAAGAATGGCCATGTTATGTAACCGAAACACTCGACGGATCCATGTGTTTGGATTTTTCTAAATGTTTTTATTGTAATATTAATATTAATCCAGTTACTTGGAGAAACGTGGCAAAAGAGCCTTCAGTGAACATGAGACACGAAATTATATTATAATAATGGTAATTCTACAAACAGAGCATGGATTTTCAATTGGTGCACATTTTGCAGCGACCAGCAGCAGATCACATGAATCATAGAAAAGGCTCATCACTTCATCCATTAAATGACAATAATTAATTTACAAATTCAGTGCTGGCCTCTATTGGTCGATCTCAATAATTTTTATTATAAATACATGTTAGTAGTGGAGATAAATATATATTTAAGTAAAATTAATTTATTTGACTTATGTATAAGAGTGGTTAAATAATTTATTTAATTTGTGCATAAGTATTAGTGATTAAATTAACTTATTTAATTTATATAAAGGTTGTTGAGTCAATTTATTTGATTTATATATAAGTGGTGATTTAGTCAACTTATTTGACTTGTGCAGAGGTTGTTGAGTCAATTTATTTGATTTAAACATGAGAAAAATAAATTAATATATGTGGCACCAAAATTGACAAAGACTTTTTTACATTATAAAAACTTATAAATAGGCTCATTTAGAGATGAGAAAGAACACCATAGTAACACTAAAAATATGAAGAAATAACAACAGAAAATAGAGAAGGAAAATACGAGAGTGTGAGAAGAAAAATAAAAGGTTTATTCTTACATTTCTATTTTTGTAATCATTTGGGTTTAACTAAGGGTTTATAGTGTAACTATCATTAGGATAGTAGAAAACACTTACAATTTTGAGTTAATATTCTCTTATAATAGGCTCGGTTTAGTTGGTAAGTGGTGAAAAGTATATGTATTTATAATCATTTTTACATGGTATATTTTATCTTTGATAGTCCGTGAACATAGGCTTGATTTGAGCCGAACTACATAAATTTTTGTGTTGTTATTTCTTTTTCTTTTTCTTTAATACAATTTGATATTTTCTGTAAAGATGAATTTAGGTGGGGAATAAGGGAATCTCAGTTTAATTAATTAATTGTGAGATTCTCCATTGCGTATTTTTTTCAATAAGTGGTATTAGAGCGGGTGGTACATTTGGTGCATTTTAAAGCTTATGGTGTAATAATGTGAATATGTATAATACTATTTACGTATACGAGACTATTCACATCTATAAAAATTCATCAAAAGCTAATAGTACGAGACAGAAATATCAACAGTCAAATTTAAGATGGAAAAATATGACGAGAGAATTAATCTTGGCTTGTGGCAAGTACAAGTAAAAAATGTGCTAATTCAACATAGACTTCATAAGGATTTGAAAGGCAAACTTACTATTGATCTTGAAAAAGTTATACAAGTTCTAAATTTGTTATGAGTGATGAAGATTGGAAAGAATTAGATTTGAGATATGAAAGTGTAATAAAGCTATGTTTGACTAAGAATATTCTTACAAACATGCATGGAATATCTACAACCAAAGGGCTTTAGGGAAAGCTTGAAGAATTATATTAAGCTAATGTGTCTCAAATAGAGTGTACCTAAATGAGCGGTTCCATACACTGCACATGTAAGAAGGTACGAATATCTCATATCATTTGAGTATTCTCAATGAAATCATTTCAGAATTAGAAGTTATTATATTGAATATCGAAGATAAGGATAAAGCTTTAAGGCTTACCTGGTCTCTTCCAGCTTCCTATGAATATATGAAGCCGATTTTGATGTACGAGAAAGAAATGATGGTATTTTCAGAAGTCACTAGCAAGCTCTTTTTTTAAGAAAGAAAGTTGAGTAATGAAAATAATTCTTCATATGGAGAATTTGTATTGGCTGCTAATGGAGGGAAGGATAAAAATAACTCCATGCAAAGAATTTGTTGGATGTGTGAACAATTTGGACACGTCAAAAAAATTTGTCCTAAAAGTGGAGTAAGTTCGACCAATAGCTTCAAAATTGAAGTTAACAGTGTAGTATATGATGAAGATTTCATCTAAGAGGGATTACATCCTTATAGTATGACTGTTAGTTGTCATGAAAAAATGATGTGTTATTGTTAGCGGGTCCACAAATTTACATACAGGTATTGGTTTGACATTTACATAAGGTATGTAGTGAAATATTATCGATGACTAAAGAACTCTCAAAAAAGTCAAATGTGGGAGTTGCACCATAATTTTCAACAAATTATTTGACAAGAGTCGGAAAAAAAATTCTTAGAATTGTTGAATTCTAAATGTCTATACTTTATGGCGGAGCATGATTTTATGTGTTGAGAATGTCAATAATATTTTGGCATTTTGATAAAAGAGTTGCAAGAATTCTGGTAAGTGAGTTGAAATGATAAAAATTCATTTATGAGGGATTATAGTTGTAAAAGATAAAGTTAATATAGTTATCTCCAAGGTAGAGATTGTTAGTATTGAAGATAAATATGTTTTTAGGTGAAGCCAGTTTATTTGGCTTATGCATAAGAGTTGTTAAGTCAATTTATTTGATTTGTGCATAAGTGATGGTGATTGAGTTAACTTATAGAGAAGTTATTGAGCTAATTTATTTAACTTATGCACAAGTGGTGGTTGAGCCAATTTATTTGACTTGTGCTGAGGTTGTTAAACCAATTTATTTGACTTAAACACGAAGAAAAATAAATTGATGTATATGGCATTGAAATTGGTAAAGACTTTTTTACATTGTAAAAACTTATAAATTGGCTTATTTGAATATGAGAATGAACATCACTGTGACACTAAAAATATAAAGGAAGAGTAACAAGAAAGAGAGAAAGAAAAGGTGAGAGTGTGAGAAGAAAAATAAAATATTTATTTTTATTTTTTTCATCTTGTAATTCTTTGAGCCAAAGGGTTTATAGTGTAACTATCATTAGGATAGTGAAAAATATTTATAATCTTAAATTAATATTTTATTATAATAGGCTCGATTTGGTGGATGAGTGGTAAAAAGTCTATATAATTATAATTATTTTTATATAGTGTATTTTATTTTTAATAGTCCGTGAATGTAAACTTTATTTAAGTTGAACCACGTAATTTTTTATATTGTTATTCTTTTTTTTTTACTTTGATACTATTTAATATTTTATATAAAAATGAATATGTGCAGAAAATAAAAAAACTCGATTTAATTAATTGATTGTGAGATTCTTCCTTATGAATTTTTCTCAACAATATAATCATATGATATCAGTGGGAATATTAATCAAATTAATCCCAAAAAAAATTCTTATTTCTCACAAAATTAAGTGAAAATAAAGGAATTATATCAGCACTTAGTCATTTACTTTAACTAGAGTTTATACACTTTTTTAATTTTAATTAGAGAGTTTGAACCTTTACAAAAATTAAGATAATATAATTATTTTTCACCTTATAGTGGAAGGTTTTATTCCCTTTTTATAAGAGTTTATACTTTATTTTAATAAAAATAGTCTTATTTCGATTATTCTATAATTATTATATCAATAGTAGTAATTTTTAAAAAATACTAATAATTAAATAAAATGTATCATCACGTTATTTGAAAAATTTTAATTATCTTAATTAATCCACGTATTAATTATTATGGTCTTGTCCAATCAATAACCTTCTGCCATCTGTCACATTTAATTAAAACTTTTAACTAATTAATAATGTAATTTCTGTAATTTGTCTGATCAACCGACCAATTTATTTATTTATTTATTTTTGAACTATACGCGTAAAGTAGGGTTTACTTTATGGTGCAGTTAGCTAGGAACTCCATTAATTAAATAATTAATCGTAATTAATAAGAATCAGCTATTAAAATAAGAATCAAGTGTGTTTTATTTTATTTACTGAAATTATCTGTAAGGTATCTATGATGGTCAGATTTAACAAAGTGATATTAAAATAAAAATACGACGAGTACGAGAAAAAAAAAATGTTTTCACTTTGCTCAACGTGTTGGGCATAAACTTCATCATGATCTTTATTTTGTACATAATAATTAATTAATACAGTCTTCGAACTAAACATATAATTAATTACTTTTTATTTTAAATCTTATATGAAGCTGTATTGACTGCAATTACAAGCAGCTCCTTCGTTATTTTTTATTTTATTTTGTTTCAATATTCAAAATTAATTATTTTTTTACTCTTTTTTTTTTCCATTTTTGGTTCTGACTGTGAAGGAGGAGAGAATTGGATCGAGTTGGCTGCTAAATTAATTATTCCCAGAGAAATGATTTGGTTATGGAAATTAATTGCTTCAGTTCTGATTTGCATGTAATTAAATTCGTAAAATCTAGCATAGATCTTATAATCTTTGCTCACTCTTTGTCTTGTGGGATCATTCGGCCTTGGTACGTTAAGATATGCTGTAGATTTGGATAATGGCAAAAAGCTGAAGTCATGATACAATGAAATATATATATATATATATATATATACATAATCGTGATGTAAATTTTATATTTTTACTTATGTGATTTTTTTAATATAGTTTATAACAAGTTAGGATTATATTATTGATATTACATTAATCAGACTATACTATTAGACTATATTATTAAAATTATCAAAAATAGTATTTACAATTTTGAGCACAATAAACTATGAAACTCTCGTATTAAATTATATTATTAAAATCACCAAAAATAATATTTACAAATTTAAACACACCTTATTAAAATATAAAGCTCTAATAAGATGGAAAGAAATTTTACTACTTTGACACCATTAAAATATAAACCTTTAACTTAAATAAAAAAAAATGCATAAAACTTCTTGTTGGAACAAACACTCAAATGCTAATTTACATAATATTTAATGTGATAGTTATTAAATAGTGATAAATAATTATTATACTAATAAAAATTAATAATTAATAATTATCTAATAAACATATTAATAATTAAGGATACATTAATTGAGATATAAATTTTATAATATATAATGCTACTATGTATAAAATGCGATATTTATGGACATGGATATTGCTTTCTCCCTATATCAATAGTTGCTATCTACGTGAATATGTGTATATATATATATACAAATTATAATACATACGATCTCATATAAACAATAATGTCTACCTCATATAAAATAAAAACCAACCTCATATAAACAATGATATGTATTATAATGTAAATTTAGATTCAAAAAATTTCAAATTTACTACATTAAAAATTAAAGAAATTGTGAATCTAAATTCAAAAAATATCAAATTTACTCTATTAAAATTATAAAAAAGAGAGTAATACTTACATTCTAAGTTTGTATCGTAAATTATATCTCAAGTAATGATACGTTAAGTAACTATTGAATATAATAAATAATTTTATAATTTTTACTATTTTTACTATTCAATATTTGTTTGAGAGAACTTAATTTGAGATACAACTTCATATATAATTTAGGATGTGTATTATTATTTAAAAAAAAATCTATCTCTATCGACATATGAGAAAAAACTCGAACCTTAATTTTTAAATTAAAAATCAAAATTGCCCACCATTCAGGCAAGGGGTGGTGAGCAATATAATTTAATTGTTAAGTAAATATATAAATTTAATTGCAAGTGTCATTATTACGGAGTTATAGACAATAGGCCAAATTTATCACACACCCTGTCCATGTCTCTTCAACTAATTTTATTCAAAAGTTGGTTGTTAGCTGAAAAAGAATTTATTAGGAATAATGCTTTATATATTTATTTATTTTTTCCATAATTAATTTAAAGGTGATAAAATATTTATTATTAATTCCATGAAGAAATAAACCACATAACCCCCCACCTCAAGAATGAATCTTTAACATGATTAGGAAGTGCTTAATTAATTAACATTTTAGAAGTTTTGTTCTTGTTTAAATTTTTCACTAAGGATTAAATATTAGTGAGATTCGGGCCTTATTCAACGCAATTTAATAATCGATCAAACTAACATATTTATCTTTATTATATTTTAATTAATTGATTTTATCCAATCTAAAAAGCATGACACCCACAAATTGGGGAAGTCAAACGTATGATGTGCTTGAAAATTTGTTGACATATTAAAAAAAAATTACGTTAATCCTATTGTGTTTTATTGAAATAAACAAATATTTATTGAGATGAAAAATAAATACACTCTTACACTTACTTGAACGATCTAACGATAAAATATTTACAGCGTATTAATTTTTTTATTAAAATAAAATTTTAAATTTAAATTCTCTCTTCATATAAAAAAAATTAAAATTACGCACTTTTATAGTAATATTTCTAAACATACTTATGATTTAATAAAATAATTCTATAAAAAAAAATACACATTCTTATAGTAATATTTCCAAACATACTTATGATTTAATAAAATTATTCAATTGAAGTTGAAAGAAAAATTAAATAAGAGCATGGTATGAATCATGTGATGGTTGGTGGCGAATCTCAAAATTCTAGCCTTTTGGGGGCATTACGATAGAATGTATAATCATTGTAGGGAATTTTATGTTGAAAGAAAAACGTAAAATAGGTAAAAAAAAAAAAAAATTAAGATTCGAGATGAAAAAGTTAAGAGAGTTCTTAGGTTCATTTGACATGATCTTTTATAGTAGAATTCTTTTAAATAGTAATATTATACTAATATAATTAAATTATAAAATTTATATTTAATTATTGTGATATTTGATGTGATTATTATTAATTAATATTTTAAAATTACTATATTAAAAAGAATTAAAAGAATCAATAAAATAATAATCACTTACCGATAACATATTAATTGAGATACAAACTTTATATCTTAATTATCTAAATATAACATTACTCTTATTTAAGTAGAGTTTAAGTCAATATTTTTATAAGTAGAATTGTTAAAAAAAAAAATTGTCTAATTATCACATGAATTTTAGTAAAAATTATGGATTTATTTTGATAAACAACTTTTTTAGATTAATTATGATAATATTTTTTAAAATAAAATAAGAGCATTTTAAAAAAAATTATATAATTTTACATATAAGTTCAAAATTTAAACTTTTAATTTCTTTTTAACTTCAAAACCTCTAATTTACAAGTAAGCCTTAAAAAGAAAATTACTTTAATTTTTAACATTAAAAAACATTTTTAAATACTTTTATAAACTCTTAGAATATTAATTATTATTTCTAGATATTCAATTTCAACTTGTTAAATAAAATCGCTTGCTTGAATAATTTAATAGTAAAAGATCTGCAGTGTTTTTTCTATTTAAGTGTAAATTCTGAGTTTAAATCTTCATTTCCCAGGTAAAAAAAAACTTACCGGTGTGGAGTAGGAACAACACGCGCCGTCCAAACACGTTACCTAGAAATAGTAAAAGGCGGGGAACAACAAGAACTTGCTTCTCATTTAAAAAAGAAAAGAACAAAGACTCCCTGTTATCTCTGTCCCTTTAAAAACTTATTTTTCTGATTAAAATTTGATTTGGTAAAATGTGAAGAAAGCAAAAACCAAGCAACAGTCGAACTGAAGAAACACGGAAACATGTGTGATATGAAAATTAGATGATGATGGTGATGATGAATGAGTGATTTAATTATAAAAGAGTTACTACTGATATATATATATATATATATATATATATATATATATGGTTTTGTTTGCAGAGAAGACTCTGAATGTAACCTCAAAAACAAACATGGAAAGAGAGAGATGATTAAGGAATATTTTTAAATAAACAAAAATATATATTTGTTTTCGTATCAAAATAAAAAGGCCAAGGAATTGCACTAATTAATATTTTTGACCTCCTCCAGATGCACATGGCTTCTTGATCTCTCCACAATTTTTGTTTTTGTTTACATCACATGCTATCCTCACTTCTTTCTCTCTCCTTCATTGGTTGGTTGATTGATTCTTCTTCAACGCCATTGAAAGCCTCTTGACTCAACAGTTGAAGAGATAATATAGATACATAGTTGCATAGATAGATTCTTCTGAGATCTACAGTGAAAGGCTCTTTGGCTTTTGTGATCAACTTTGCTTCTTCTTATTTCAGAAAGCTTGTTCCTTTGGTCCTTTGGTGCCTTTTGGTCCATTCATCGCAGGTTAGCTCATTGATAGAAAAAAAAAAAAGTTTTTGACTTGTGATGGATCTTAGCTCCGTTGGGTTGAATTCACATTCGGGTTCAATTTCAGCTTTTCCTTTTTTCTTCTTCAGAATGTGACACAATTCATTGTCTTGTGTTGCAAGTGATCAACTTTTTAGTTCTTGTTTCAATTTAAAAACTCTCCCTAAGTAAACTTCCTTGATGTTGATCATAACATATCTGTATGATCTTTTGGCATTCATTACCAGTTTAATCCATTAGTTTACGGGTAGCACACATTTTCTCTCTCTCGTTTTTTTTTTTTTGGGTATTAATTAGTTTATTCAAATAGATGATTATGCAGATATTTAAAGCATTGCCATGGATTTTATGCAACTGTGTTTTATACATGAACAATGAACATAACAACACAGCTTTTATTTCTAGTCCATCTTTGATGTAGAACAGTTCGTTCATTATGAAATTTAGTTAAAGGAATCGACTGTTCAGTTTTTTTTATTGGGGTATGATGTCTTTATCATTAGCTGCCTTTTGATTGCTGATGTGAGAAGTGGAGTAGGTCTCTCCTAAGCATGTTCTGTTTGAGCTGGGCCTTCACACGATGACATGCTTATGTTTTTTTTTCTTTTTTCCTCAACTTCTCTTTTTCTGGGTGTAATTTAATTAAATCATGATTGATTGATTCCGGAATTAATAATTGTCAGTGACTTTTTGTGGGGATAATTCTTCTCTCTATTTCTGTTTGTCAAATAAATTAAGTTCTACTGAGACAATTATTCTTTGTTTCAGCTCTAGCCATTGTTAGCTAAAGTTTTGTTGCTTTTGAATGCTCAATTCGGTCTTTCATTTACGCTCTCATCTTCTAAGATAGTGAGATTGTCTTAAGCTGAAAATTCCTTTTAGCTGTATTTGTTCATCCTTCAGATATAACATGAAATTTTTTTTCCTCTTATGCAGGTTCTGACCTGATTCAGAACGTCTCCTTGCAAAATCAAACTGCAGTTCGCACAACTGTTAGGAAATTCTTCCCAACTGTATTAAGTGTATCTTACTTTGGTAATAAGAGTCAAGTTGAGATTAGCATGGATGCACACACTTGAATGCTGAGGAATGGTTTAGTAGAATTCTGATGTTCGTCGACATTGTAGACATATAATTTGGATGTAAGGTGATTTTAATGGTTTGCAGTATGGAGACTGATCAATTAGAAGACATGGATATCGAAGTCCTATCTTCGATGTGGCCAGAAGATATTGGAGGTGATAAGCAATTCAATGTAGAAAGACCAAAAGGAGATCAAGACATGTTGGAGGAGGTGATTATCCCAGAAGATCCAACTATAGTTGATTTCAAGCGTCTTATGGAGCTAACCAGTTATACAGAAAGGGGCGCTTCTCAGATGGCATACCTTGTAAAACACTGGGAATATCAGCAATCAAATGCTGTTCGCCTTCTTAGGGAAGAGCTCGACAGCCTAAGCAGACAACGGCAAGAGGCTGAGCTCAAGAAATTGGAGATATTGGAGGAACACCGGTTTGAGGAAGAACAATATGGGGGTTACAAACGTCCAATTTCTATCATGGATGAAGTTTATGATATATGGAAAGATGTTCCTCGGAGGAAACGTGATGTTGCTGTTCAAAGTAAGAGAGTTGAAGTAGCTGCTGAGTATGATACTGTTGAGTACTGGAAGCAGCGGGCCTTGGATTTAGAGAAAATGTTGGAGGCTAGCATCCAGAGGGAGCAGGCACTAATGGAGAAGTTGCAAGAAAGCGCAACGAATCTGGAAAAGCAATCCTCTCCAGTGGAAGAATTGTCTCAGATTCTCAAAAGAGCAGATAATTTCTTACATTTTGTACTTCAAAATGCCCCAGTTGTTATAGGTCATCAGGTAATTATGCAGAGATAATGTATATGCAGTGACAAGTTCCTTGAGAAAAATGTCATGAGGGTTGTCTTTCAGTTAAGGGACTGAGATTTTTGATGACCTTCTCTTTCCAGGACAAAGAGCTACGTTATCGCTTTATCTATAATCATTTTCCAAGTTTACACGAGGAGGTAACAACTTGCGCCAGAAGTAATTATTCAAGGTTTTGTAGATTGATGTAAAGTTCCATTATGTTTCAAGCTATATGTTTTGTTCAAGTGTCAGCTTGTGACTCAAGTGCATGCTTCTCCTCTAGAGTAGGATTCTTTAAAGCAGTGTTTGCACCAAGTGGTACTCATATTTTCTGATTGAACTTACAGGACATTCTAGGAAAAACAGACGTGGAAATTTTTAGCGGAGCTGGTGTCAAGGAATCTCAGGATTTCAAGAGAGAGGTTATGGAAAAAGGAGTACCTGCAAAGAGGGAAATTACATTTGACACAAACTTATTTGGGTCAAAAACGTTTTTGATATTTGTGGAACCTGTCTTTAGCAAGTCAGGGGAGACAATCGGTATAAACTATATGGGAATGGAAGTAACAGACCAGGTAAGTTCATTTCATTTTAATGCTAATTCCATATTTGATTGTTATAAAGGGAACAGGTTCTGATGTTTCTGCTATCACAACAGGTAAGGAAAAGAGAGAAGATGGCAAAGCTTCGAGAGGAAATAGCAGTACAAAAAGCCAAGGAAACAGAACTGAACAAAACAATTCATATAACAGGTTTATTTACTTTTGTGGACATTTTGAGTGTTTGTGAATTTAAATAAGGCAGGCTTCTGAAATTTCAAAAGTTAACACTCTAGTTTATGGTTTAATACTGTTTGCAGAGGAGACAATGCGAGCAAAACAAATGCTAGCAACCATGTCACATGAGATTAGATCTCCTTTATCAGGGGTTGTTAGCATAGCTGAGATTCTTGCCACAACACAACTTAATCGCGAGCAACGACAACTGTTAGATGTTATGATATCTTCGGGAGATTTGGTTCTTCAACTTATAAATGACATTCTAGACCTTTCCAAGGTTGAGTCAGGTTAGCAATTCATTACCTTTGGAATGCTCATGATTTCAACCTTGGCTTATACTATCTAAATTCAATTTCTTCATATTGATACACATTTAACCTCTTTATCACTGAATATGGTGATAAGAAAGCTTTGATTAGTATAATTAAATTTTAGAATTCAAAATTTACATTTTTCTCTTCTGTTTAGGTGTTATGAAGTTAGAAGCTACAAAGTTCCGGCCAAGAGAAGTAGTAAAGCATGTACTTCAAACTGCCGCGGCATCATTGCAAAAGATTCTTACTTTGGAAGGGTATGTAGCAGATGATGTTCCAATCGAGGTGAGATTTTAACTACATTGTCACCATAAAACCTGTGTAACAATTTTGATTCATATGATCATTAGCATTATCCACTAGTTATATTTTTTGTATGGTAAAAATCAAAATGCCAAACATTTAGCTATGCAAATTATGATTTAGAATTATGTCTCGATTTCAGGTCATTGGAGATGTCCTACGGATTCGACAAATCCTCACCAACTTGATCAGGTAATGCATTTATGTGAGCTCATTAATTTTTTTTGCAAAGATTCAACAGATTACTTTAGCTCTATCCTGTAGCAATGTTGTTATGGTGTTAATTTTGGTGGTATTAAAATGCCATCAATTATAGCTAATCAACATAATAGCTGGTAAAATTGTGTGGCACTCTATGTGCTTTCTAAATTTTATTTATTGATCCATTATACTTTTTTTTTCTTTTATTTTTCATGCTTTTATTTATATATTGTTTCATATTCTTCACAGCAATGCGATCAAGTTCACCCCTGAAGGGAAGGTAGGGATAAAGGTTTATGTGGTACCTGAGCCACCTTTTGCAAAAGAAGGATTACTTCAAAAGTCAAAAGCATATCAATCAACCACAGATGCAGCAAGAGAAATGAAACATCAGCCAAGATCTAAAAGTAGCAGTGACCAAAATGGCTTTCACAAGCAAAAACCCAGTGAAGGTTCTTGCCAAGATCATACACTTAATGAGGAACCGGGAACCCCTGTTAATAATGGAAAATCAGTGGATGGAGATTTCCAGGAACAATCTGAAACAACAGTATGGATTCGATGTGATGTATATGATACTGGAATTGGAATACCAGGTATTTTCAGTGCAAAAAGCTAGATCTTTTACTTCATGCTTTAACTTCTTGTTACATATTCGGTTTGATTTTACTTTAAGAGAGTACTTATTAGATGTTTCCAACATTCTTGTGACAGAAAATGCTTTACCAACACTATTCAAAAAATACATGCAAGTCAGTGCAGATCATGCTCGGAAATATGGTGGAACAGGGCTTGGCCTCGCAATATGCAAACAGCTGGTAAAGCATTCTTGCCATGATTAACTCTGTTACTGTCAATATGCAAGTCGGGACTGGAATTTCCTTACAACTATTTATCTAGCATTACTTGGAATTTTAGATTTCTAGTTATAGGTTGAAGAGTTTGGTTATTTGACTTTATAATTTGACAAAAAAAAGGTTTGATTCTAGGCAAATCTAATCTCTGTTAATAGATTCGAAAGTTTTACAAAATTACAGTTTACTTGTGATTGTACTTTTAACCACCGGAAAAAAACTGAGTCTCGCCCGCAGAAGATAAATGATATATTGTTAGTTTGACACCTTGTTGTCCCTTCCAAATCTCTTGGAAACCTTAAATTTTCTGGTATACGTAAATATAGAGCATATTTAACGCTAGGAACAGTTGAAAAATGAATAACTCAACTTCTGTGTAGTAAATCCTTACAGATAGAATTTGATATGCTTGATGGCATCAAATCTTGTACCAATGTCTAATATTTCTATGAATTTGAAATAGGTTGAACTGATGGGCGGTCGTCTTTCCGTGACAAGCAAAGTACATTGCGGGTCTACGTTTACTTTTATACTCCCTTACCAGGTTTCACCCGTTGATTATTCTGATGATCCTGATGAGCTCTCAGATATGGCTGATCATGATGCTGCCACTGATGACTTAACAGCAGGGTTCTTCCAATTCCAACCGCACACTTTAGGCTCTCTATTCTCTTCTAATGGATCCTCCAGGACTAAAAAATTATTACCAAATACCATTGGTTTTGCTAGTTCACATAAACTCAATGGGTTCTCAGAGTATTCATACTCGTTTCACATCAATAACATTAGACAGAAAGAGACAGCTCCACCGGAAGATGCATGTTCCGTGGTAGAAGTTGCAGAGACATTATCAGAACCTGAAAGCTCATTTAGTCACAATCCGGAACTTGATAGTGAAAATGAAGTTTCTAAACAGTTTTATGTTGATACAAATAGTCGGCCCCAAAATCCTATAACAGAGTCCACTAGTCACTCAGAGGCTAGTGGAGAGGCAATTCAAATGGCAAAGACAAGTAATCCGTTCCAAAAATCATGTCACAGGCAGGAGAAATGTAATACAGGTTCCCAGTGCACATCCGACAGCAGTTCAGGAGTACCCAAAATAGAATCAAAACCAAAGATCCTTCTGGTTGAAGATAACAAGATTAATGTGATGGTGAGTCAGTCAATGATGAAGCGGTTGGGGTATAGCATAGATGTTGTGAATAATGGAGTAGAAGCTGTGCGTGCAGTTCAGCGCCAAAATTATGATCTCATTCTGATGGTAATTTCTAGAATCTGAATTTTTTTTGTTTCCTACAGTTGCCATCCGCACACTTAAGCTTGGCAAGACAAAGTTTTGGTAACCATTTATCATTTGAATTTTGCAGGATGTCTGCATGCCAATTATGGATGGTCTTCAAGCTACAAGACTGATTCGCTCTTTCGAGGAAACTGGCAATTGGGATGCTGCAGTGAAGGCTGGAATTGAGCAACCTTTGCCTTGTTCAGGTTCATTGATTCGTTCTCAGCGGATCCCAATAATTGCGGTTAGCACTCTACTCTTTATACTCAAAAGAATTTCTACTTTATCACTGTTCTTGTAACTGCTTCACATAAACTCTTAAAATCAAAATCTAGTCACACACTTATCTTTTCTACTGATTTATACCACATGCTAACAAATTAATTGATGCAAATGCAGATGACAGCAAATGCACTGTCAGAGAGTGCAGAAGAGTGTTATGCAAATGGTATGGACTCATTCATTTCAAAGCCTGTGACTTTTCATAAATTGAAAGAGTGTCTTGAAAAATATTTCCCACGACATCTCTTGTAAATTTATGCATCTGTACAAAAAATGATAGGGAAGTTTTGTAACCAATGTATCATGGCCTTCTCAGCCATTAGCATCTCTTTTGTAAATATTACAGGTCTATATCATTCTTTCTTACCTCTTCCCAAGAAATTTTTAACACTGTCTTCCTAAACAATAGATTAGATAAATGATAAACAAGTGTTTCTAGTTAGAAGTTAGGGCGCCGGAGCCAAGTGTGAGAAGTTTCCCAACATAATGCAGGAAGGAAATTAAGGTAACTAGCAACATTAGATGGTATGCAGTAGGCTTAATTGTATCTTCTAACAATGAATCTATAAACTGTCCATCTAGAGCACTGATTTAATTTTAGTAGCCTAACATAGCTAAAATTAACAGCGCCAAGAGGTGCCAAGTTAAGTGAAGTTAATTACTATTTGCATTGTGGTACATACAAGCTATTTTCTGTATCAATGTACAGTTTAATTCTATAACTCTGTTATTTTTCAAGCGAGCAATGAGATCTACATCAATTGTTTTCATGGACTACTTGGGGACTTCCTGGTCTTTCTTGATCTGGGTTAGTGAGCTCAATAGCAGGCACTATTTCTTGAGCTGCTGAACATTTGGATTAGGATTCAGATCATGGAAGTCGGTTGAAGGTGTTCCGTGCTCTCCAGAGAAACAAAAGTTTGATTCCGTGTGTTGTGAATAGCTTGAAGGACTAGGTGGGCAGTGACTGTGTGGAGAGGCTTCAGTTGCACACACACTATGAACTTGGATGCCATTTCTGACAGTATGCGCACTGAGGTCTCTTGAAAGGAAGATTCCTAGCAGAACGCGAATTCTCGACTGCAATGATGATCTAGGATCTGATTTCTTCAAGACTTCCCTGTGCTCGTATATGAACATGGAAAAGAATATTATGAGAGCTAAAGTTGCAGCAATGCCGGCTATTAGAAAGAGTCCCCAGAAACTGTTAAGGTCAAGGCTGTCAGAAGAAACCATGGTGTTTGGATCTGGGCAACTGGAATGGTTCCTGAACCATGCATCTTCAATTTCTTTCAACTTGTCCCCCTCAGTCACATCTAATAAAGCCCTTGAAACATCACGCACCAGAGGGGACCCTAACGGAAAAGCCTGCAAATCACCATATAAAAAGTGAAAAAAAATTCACGAGAGACTAAGAACTACGCAGATTAGAGGTAGGAATTAGAAAGAAAGTTGAGAGAACATACAAAGCCAAACCCGGCTGTCTTGAATGATGGCTCAACCATGGTATATTTTGAACAATATTGTCCAAGAAGCAGCTTCATGTATGGTACTTCATCAAGAGCAGCTGCTATTCCACCATTTGCACTTCCTTTTTGGAAAAGTTCATCACATTCTTCTGCTGATCGATAGACTATCAGTTTGTTCTCATTGAAACCTAATTGTTTCAAAATGCCAAGAACAAATGAACCCTTCTGGTACCCAACATTCTCCCCTCTCTTTATTAGCTCATTGACGCCGGTAATAGTTGGCTGGAGTTGCTGTACTGTGAGAAGCGACGTCAAGCTAGCTGTATAGCTTTGAGTGAGAATAAGGACAACAAAGCACCATACAATCACCACGAACCTAGCCAAATTGCTTGTAACTCTCTCCCCTGCAAATATTATTCGAAAAGATTGAAGAACAATGTCAATGTTACGCCTTGTATGCATGATTAAAAATCATTGAAGGCGAAGGCAAATTACTCTGTGAAAAAACCATTGTTGAGAAGGAGAACCCTAAGCTTGTTCCGACTTGATGCTTAGCAGGGCCACGAAAATCCTCATTTATTCTGTGTTCAAGAACCCATACTACAAATGCAATGAAAATGAAAAAACCAGCAGTTGTCACCCAAAGGTGCCATGTTAGTGGCTTTAAGAACACCCATGCATTTCGCTTCTTGTTGTCTTTGATCGGAACGATCATTGAAACTCCAGATTCCGTATACGGCAATGTGAAATCAACGTATTTTGATCTATTGGCGACAATTGTTAAATCTCCCACCACAGCATCAAAGTTCTGTTCACAGTTGGGAAAAAACAAAAAGAAAGAACAGTCCATTATTTTGGGCAAATGTATGCAGTCGTATTGCATAATATAAGAACTAGAAGGGATAAGGATCTCTTACCCCAAGATAGATTTGATAGATCAACTCAGTATATGATTTGGTACCAGTGCGATCTGGTGATGGAAAGGGAATGAAGTCATAAGTGACAGCATATGGCAATGCTTGCATTACAGCTTCAAATACATCAATGCAATATCCCTCGGCTATTGACTTGTTAGTATTAGGATTTTCTATGACCTTTACAAAAGCACTAAAACCTTGCTTTACTGGCACTCCTATCCGCAGCTTCTTCCCATTTGTAATAATCTTCCAACCTTTTGGAACTGAAGTAGAATCCCCTGGCCATATGATGGGTCCAAGGTTGGGTTTCGAAATCGAATTTGTACTATTTGAATTCATCTTTTTCACGAGTCCTCTTTCTGGTGTCCAGAATCCAACCCCTCTTGTTCCATCATCATCCACGTTAACAATCTGAAAAGCTAATGACTGTAACTGCCCATCAACAAAAGTGTAATCTCCAGTAAGCCCTGTGAATCTAGTACTTGATAATGCTTGGACAAGTCTTGGACCGTTTCGAGATATCCCAAAAGCTTCAAGATCAGTTGCATTGCTGGAAACATTTGTGTTATCAAATCCAGAATTTGTAATACCAGCTTTCTCAACTGCCATGGCTAGAGCCACTGTAGCATCATAAGCCAATAGTCCAAAAATGTTCAATTCAGCATCAATGTCATCTGGATTCTCCTTGAGGAATTTCCTTTTCCATCGAACACTAAAAATTTCAAGAGCATTTGTTCTCGGAACATAAGGCTTTACACCCAAAACTCCTTGCATTGAATCAATAACTGAAGGCTTCAATGAACTTAGCAAGTTAGTAATGCCATCAGTCACGATCCATACACTATCGTTATCCATCATGCCAATCTCTTTTGCTTTGGCAAAAAGCCTCGAGCCAAGAGAAGGCAACATGTGCACGATAAAAACCCTTGTTTGCATCGACATTAGCTTGTAAAGCTCTTTAACAATTTGATCATCAGTAGCAGAAGGAGAAATGACACTCTTGTAAGGAACACGAGTGTAAATGGCTTGTAGGGAATCAGTTAGATAAGGGATAATACCTTCACCAAACTCATTATCCACGTAAATGGGCACGGCTT
The DNA here is from genome assembly GCA_946807835.1 of Ailanthus altissimus. NCBI lineage: Eukaryota > Viridiplantae > Streptophyta > Magnoliopsida > Sapindales > Simaroubaceae > Ailanthus > Ailanthus altissimus. The sequence continues at coordinate 33,861,824 of OX327686.1, read as the reverse complement.
CCCTCCAACCAAAGGCTTGAATAATAGCAGCTATGGCTCCAACTTGGGACGAGTCATTTTGTGCACCTCGGAAGAAATATTGACTCCTAATGGAAGCAAGAAAAGGGCTCGTTGCAGAAAATGATATAATGGGTACTTGAGATTTGTTGCCAAGATCTATGACAAAGTTGGTTTGCATGGAATTTTCAGGCCCCATGATGGCTTGCACTTGCACGTTCTTTATCAAGTCCAGAGCTGTGAATTAAACAAAGAAAATGCTTATTTAGTTTTCAATTCTCAAATCTCTAATTCATTGGGTTAATTTAATGAACCTAACAGCTTTTACTACCTTTATCCAATTACCCTATCAGAATGAAACCCAGAAAGGAGGTCAAAAACATTACGTCTCTTTTGGGCCGGACCTAGTGTGATTGTCAGGTTAAAAAAAAAAAAACATTGGTCGAAAGAACTTGGTTCCTTGGAGATTCTTTGGCCTAATCTTGCTAAAACCCCGTTTTTTTAAATACAGTAAAATTTTGATAAATTAATACTCAGCAAATTAATAATCTCAATTCTTTTTTTTTTATTAAGCTAACATACTAAGTTAATAATTTGATAACTTTATAAGATAAATACGTTATAAAAAAATAATTATAGTTTCATATAAAACCTATTCACTGTATAAATTAATATACAACTAAATCTATATAATAAATTTAGAAAATCTTATAAAATACATTTCTAATGGTACTTGTTTGATTAAATGTTCATGAAATAGAATAATATAGTATATTGAACAATGTAATGTTGTATTTTTAAACAAATTAAATACTTATTTAGAAAAAGCCATTTATAAAATTTTCTTATTTAAAAAAATATATTGAATATAATTAGTTCGTAAAACAAAATATTTAATTTACTTCATTACAATAAGAAGTTATTAGATACAATATTATTTTTTTTTAAAAAAAGAGATATCTTTATAAATAAATAAATCATTAATTAATTAATATTAATACGTCTTCTTTCATCTCAAGTGTATTAATTTATTGAAGTTCCGCTATATGTTAAAATTTTCAAAGTAATTAATCAAATAAAATGAAGAGTGGTGCTATTTGACACCCTATTTTATCTCATCAATCCCCACTTATTATTTTTATTTGAATTTCGTTTTTCTCTTATATAAAATTGTCAAAAAAAAAGATTAAAAAAAAATTAAAAACACACTTATACATAATTTATTTTCTCTTTTATAAATATATCGTAAACCCTAAATTTTATCATACACGTTAAACCTTTAATTTTTTAGATATGTTAACATCTAAAAGTTTTTGTTTAAGAGGTAAAATAAATAATTTTTAGGAATAAATAAAATTAGGAAACAAATTGATTTGTTCATATCTCTAAATGATAAGGTAGTATTAGAAATATTCAAAGTGATAATAAAAATAAATTGAAAATGAAATAGGGTATATAAAAAAATATAAATTATTTAATTTTTTAATAAAATATAATAAAAATTAGAATTTTATAATAAATATAACTTCTAATAACTATCTCTATGTCTTCAATCTTTCACTTTCCTTTTCCTTTTCTTAGACTATTTAAAAATTTCCTTTTCAAGTTTAAAGAACATTAATTGTTAGCGTGCATGCATGTATAGGTCAAATGTTTCTCTATTATATGTAGAGTAATGCTATATTTTTTAAATTATATTTTAAATTTTAAATTGAAATGTTAAAAATTATTAGACGATAAAATAATATAAATTTTAAAATTATTAATTACACAATTTTATTACTTAATAATTATTTAACATATAATTTAAAATAAAAAAATTTAAAATACTATAAATTTATAGCATTATTCACAAAAAAAATATATATATATATAGTGGCTTCTAATTTTATGATTTGATTAATATGTTAGCATTCATTACGGATGACTTTCAAGTTCAAATGTTTAATAATTCCAAAATTATAGCCGACTTTGTTTGCCAAACTACAATATCAATACATTTCAATGATCAATGGTCAACCATATTACTTTCATAGCCTATATTTTCTAGATTGATCAGAAACCCTTTCTCTATGCAGATAGAGCCAAAAGCAAGCTAGAGCTGTTCTGGTAGCCGTATTGAGGGGAAAGCATGGACTTTTCTTTGGATTCAAATTGATTTATCAACAGTAACACGGTAACTGTTAAAAAAGAGGACAATGAAAATGAAAGCCTAGCAATCATTTGTTAAGTGATGAGTGAGATTCAGAGGTGATATTCTAATTAGAAATGAGGGGGAAAAATAGTAGAAAGAAGAAAGTAAGAACTCACCAGCAGCAGCAGCACCAACAACATCTCTCTTGGAGTCTCTGGTGTTAAGAACCAGCCTGGTTTTGTAGTGAGAATTAGAGGCATAAAAGTCTGAGAGAGCCATGTTGATACAACTCAATCCCATCTTCCCAGACTGAGAATTTAAGTCAAGAATCAAGCCCACATTAACTGGGATTGTATTGTTTTGGGACATGGCTTTATCAGTGATCAAGAAGATCATTAATGATAATAGAAAATGAAAGCTGAACTGGAAAGAAAAAACAAGTTTGGTTTTTCGGTTGTGCTTCTGAAGTCTCATCATTTTTTTAAGCTCTAAATATTGAGCGTTTTGATATTTTTTGGCAATGGCTTAGCTTTGTTTATATAGAGTAGAAAGTCAAGATTTGACACGTATATTATAAGTTCGAGAACAAGCACATGACTCTCTGCAGGGTAAACATTTACCCCATTTATTAACTATCAAAAACTTTTTAATATTTAATAATATCTAAAAATTTCTTTACTATTATAATTGTAATAATATAAATTAATTTTGAAAGAATGTAATGATATTTTTATTTAAAAAATCAATAATTATATATGTATAGTATCAAAAAGTAAAAATACTTTGTATAAATAATAAAATTAGTATGTCTTATATTATTAACTAATTAATAAAAATAACACGAGACTTTATTATATTATAAATTATTATTTAATATGAATATTTTTATTTTTGTTAAAATATAAATATTCAATATCAGTCATTATATTAATCTAATAAACAGAGAAAAAGTTATTAATTGCAACATAATATAAATTTAATGTTTAGGCAATACTATTAAATTATTTATAATTATGTTACATAATGCTAATTTTACTATTAACACAATATATTGTTATTGTTTGATATTATACAAACATAATTATTGACTTTTTAAATAAAAAGATTGTTATACCATACGAAATTTATTTATACTATTAAAATTATAATAGTAAAAGGTTTTTAAATATTATCAAATACTATGGAAATTTTTATAGTTAAAAAAATTATTATGAAGTAAATGATAAATTGGAAACGACTAACTATAGCATTTCTTACTTAAAAAGAAAAATGTGTCCAAAAGTTGGATTTGGTAATATTATTATTATTACTATTAATTTTCGAGGAGAAAATCAAATGGACTTTTGCTAGAAATTAAAGTCCATCTTAAGAAGATACACATTTTATCATTCAAGGTTTGTGCAAATTTAATAACTAATTTAAGATTGGTTATAAGGTTATACAACTCAATTCTACATAATAAAGTGTTTTGAGAATGCATTTTTTATTTGTTAATGTTTTTCAAAAGCATCCACATTGTTATTTGCATAAACAATGACAAGCACACACATTTCCTTAACTACTTGTTTATTGCCTATTTTTATTATACAACTACAAAGATAACATAATCTTGAGTTTCTAGATTCTTTTTTTTTTTTGGCTTTTAATCTATAATTAGAATGGACAGAACTACAGTATGGTCTATGAGTCATTTCCCAACAAATTTTTTAAATAAATAAGTGGTTATTTACAATTTTATTTAAAAAAATATCTATTTCTTTTTTTTTTTTTGACTTTTAACCCTTATAAAATTTCAACTTTGGCATGCTAACATATTTGGACTCAATAACTTTTCTAATATTTTCATTTTAGTTCCTCACTATTTGAATTTAGACTCCGTCTATCTAAATTATATAATAAACTATCAACAATACCCTCAAAATAAAGTTTAATATTAGTAATGTCTAATAAAATTTAAAAAATAAGTAATAATATTCAATAAATTTAAAAAATAAACACAAATACTCACCCGTTAGAAAATATGTATTTTATAAAACTAATAATTATTCTTAATATTAACTTTACCTCAAAAGTATTATAATTTTTTTTTAATTATATATGATTTAGTAATTAAAATATATAGAAGCACTATACATAGTCTTGTATATATCAGTAGTACATAGTCTTGTCTAAATTTAAGCTTAAAAGACAACTCCTTATTCATTGGAGTGGGACATGTCTAAGTCTGCAAACTCCCAAGATATAATTTATTATTATTATTATTAGTAGTATTATTATTATTATCTATCGTTTACCTTGACCATATCATACACCTATGATTAATACAATTATATCTGCTGAATCAAACCAGCTAGCTAGTCAAAATTTTTATATATACATATATCTATATTTCTGTTTTAATTTTCTTTCCAAATTCTTGTATCATTTCGTTGAAGTCAAAAATCAAGAAAATGCGATATTTCCCTCAGGCTAACACTAGCTGGGTAAGGTTTTATTCTTGTTACACTAGCTGGGTAAGATTTCATTGTTTGATTGAGTCTAATTAACGACAATGCTTTATCACAACATCGATCAGAGCTTCCCTTCGAGGAAGCATCATTTGTTATCTCAAAAAAAAACCTATTGGCTTCGGCACTTGCCTTAAATGATAAGTTTTATGCATTTTATTGATTGAAGTCAAAGGTTTGAATTCTAATGAATATTAAGGTAGTTAATTTGCTTTTTTTATTTTATGAATTTTTTTTTTAGTTTAGGTGAAATGTATTTAAAATTATATATATATATTTTTTTGATGATTTTGATAATATAATTTAAGTAGGGTGTGTCTTAAAGATATACTTATTGTGTAATTCAAGTTGGATGTGTCTAAAAAAATATATATGTTGCTCCTAGAATATTTTTAATTGTTGATAGTATAATTTGAATAAATTGTGCTAAAAAATATAAGCATTACTTCTGAAAAAAATCGATTGTATATTTTGATTATAATATTGATAATGAAGTATGATATTATAATTTGATTGATATATCTTTAAAAAAAATTATTGACTTTCATATATATATATATATATATGTATTAAGATTTTAATTACTAATGTCACCACAGTGTAATTAACTTCTCTTATGTTGCCCACTACTAAAATCTCCATCATTAGATTCTATAATATAATTACAATATAATTATATAAGTCAATTTTGTGAACATTAATATACATAAAAGGGTTCACATTTTTACCTTTGTCATCACCTTTGGCCATGCATGGCTTTGCAAGACTTTCACATTTTTAATTAATGTCCATTTAAATGTAACAGAGAAAAAGTGAATGCCTTTTCGTGCATTTTCCTCATCGGTTGAGCCGACGATTCATCGGAGGAAAGTTGAATGAGTAAAATCGAGTGGTCATTTTGAAAACATCAAGGTTGGATTTAAAGTTGACTTCAATAACTAATCTCTTACGACGTACATAAAGTCCTCATACCCAACATGGACTTGGAATTCATTGTCTTCTTCAAATAATCGTTTGGAAGAGAGAAGAATGGAATTTGAATTAATATTTGATCATTCTGCTGCTTCGTAGTCTCAGTCATTTTGACAGTCGATATCCAAGTAAATTTCGTTTTTATTTTATATCGGATTGAAGTAAATAGAGTTTATATTTCGGATCAGTGTCACTTGCTCTATGTGGAATTTAATTATTGGCCTAATTAACACAATTTTAATACGTAAATCAACTTAGTTTCTTTCTTTTTCTTTATTATACAAAATATATATTTTCTTAGTTTATTTCTAATTATACAAAGGATGCTATAAAGATTAAGACACGTGAATGTGAAATCTTGTGTCTAGAAATTATTATTTTTTATTATAGTGAAAATTTGCGGCAACAAAACAAGTCGACGTAGTTCTAAATTTGAGATTGAATCATTATAAATCGTGTGTGCTTGAGTTACTTTAGACATTATCGAATTAGGGTTTAATCTATGTTATTTTAAATATTATTGAATTAGGGTTTAATCCATAACATCACCATTAAGAAATATTTAACTAGGAATTTACTTCACAAATACACTATAGATGATGATCACTATGTAACACAAAAGAGTAAATTCGATTCCTTTTATAAATAACAATTATGTGTACTACTATAGATAGAGTTATGTTAAGAAAAAAAGTACACAATAAAACATCATAAAGGAAGGACCAACAATAGCATTTGCTTATTAATTTTAAAAGAAAAAGGGATAACTTTTTTGGTGACTTCGGTTAATAATTTGTAGGGAAATTCATGCTATATGATTTGGTTAATACTCTTTAACGTTGGAATAAGTTGGAAAAACAAAATTTTATAAAGTTAGCATTCATTAAATTAAAATATTTATTAATTTTTAAAATAATTTTTTTGTATACGTAATTTTTATTTACTTATCAAATTTTGTATATAAATTTTTTTATATAGCTAATTACCAAGAAATTAGTGATGATGAAAGAAAAATTCATTCATAATAATTATATATATATAAAAAAAATTATATATACGATGAATTCTTTCTTGTTTTAGAATTGTGAAATTTAGAGTTAAAAATTATTCATTAAGTATTATCAAATATTTTATGAATGATGTATTTTTATTATATATATAAAAATACAACTTGTCACATTGTATTCTCTTCTAAGTTTCTTCCCAAATTCTGCAATTCAATCACTTTGTTGAAGTCAAATTTCAGAATCAAGAAAATCAAAATTTCCCCTCAAGCTAATATTGGGTTCCATCTCTTCTTCTTGTTACCCACAGGATCGATTGAATTTGTTGTTTGAATAGGTCTTCAACTAACGGCAATGCTTAATCACAACAACATAGCTTCCCTTCAAAGAAGCATCGTCTGTCATGTCAATAAATAAATAAATAAATATTCAATGGCTTGCATTAAGATTTTAATTACTAGTTGTGTGATTAACTTCTTCGCAGTTACCAACTAGTGAAATCTCCTTCATCAAATTCTATAATCTATTATGATAAGGCGTTGTTGCGTAAGTGATTTATAAAAGATTTTACAATCCACTTTTTTTTTTAGCTTTTTAATTAAAACGTTGCTCACAAGTCAACCGTTGTTCTTTAAGTCTTCGTATTTAATTAACTTCCGGTTATATTTTAGGAAAATTGTTACTATTGACCTCTTTTTGAGATTAAATTTTTTTAATTACTATCAAAATCTTTATACTTTAATAATTAAACATACAATATTTTTTTTATTCCACTCTTATTTAATTTTTTTAAAACCGTCAACCAGTAACACTTTAGACGGACTCTAACAACTCTTTAATCCATAGACTGCATAGATAAAATATTCTCAATTCTGTATTAATATGATAATAAATTTTAAATTATGTTCATTATTTACTTTTAAGCTTTCACTGTGTATATGTATGTATTTAATATATATATATATATATATGTATAATTAACACAAATATCACATGCATAATGTTGAGTTGAATGTGTGATTTATGAATGGATATGCAATTTCAAAAATTTATAATATGCAATACACTCAATTACTACAATTAAATATATATGTATATCACATATATACATATGTATAATCAATATATAAAATTATAAATAATGAACACCTACCTAATGAAGGTAGTTTTACAAATTTTCAAGTTTCTCAATTTTCAAATGAAGAACTCATTTTGAAGTGTATTTTTAAACAATTCTAGTCCACGATAGATCGGTGGGATTATAAATCTAAAATAATAGCTTTGATATAGAATTTCTAGTAATATATATTTAAATTTTTTGAATACAAATATTTGTTTTCAAAAAAATAGTACGTTCATGCAACTCTTGCATAAGACCTGGAAATAATTTTCATGAAAAATTATTTTAATAAACTCTTGTTCAAAATCAAGTTTTCTTTACCCATTTTCTTTTATGTAAGTTAAGCCATGTATAAGAGAAGCGGAAGATGAAGATATGTTTTATTCTTTCAACACTTGAAAGAATAAAATAATACTCTTTCTCATTCAACCTTCACTAGGCCGAATGCTCCTATTTTTCTTAATGAATGAGTATTACATTTGGTTTTGTTCACATGATGGCCAAATGAAAGTGTTTTTCCTATTATCCATAATGGTTGGCTATTTTCCTCAATTATCTTATCCAAACACTTGGTAAATGGCCAACAATTGATTGATTTCATTCACCAAAATAATGACCTGCAACACTATGTTTCAATTGATGGTCAACAATTTATTTTTCTTTACCTAACATTTAAAATATTATAAAATATTTTAAATGGTTAACAAGGCCTCCCACATTAGGTGAATTATATTATTGCATTTCTTATTTAAAACATAAATGGTGTGTGTGACTAAACCTAGGGTTTATTCATATGGGTATTGTATCTATCATTTAAAACATGCATTACAAATATATCTTATACATTATAATGCGCAACGGAAGGGTAAGAAATATGATTTTCTAATGATAAACACAATCAATTTTATATGTATCTCATATGTAAATAACATAGGATTGAGAACTTATTACCTTAACAAGCCTTTAGTCTTTTATGTTATCGGAGTTTTTGCCTTAAAATAACCTATTCACAATTTTAGTTCTCCAACACGATAAGTTTAGAAAGTCTAGAATGCCAGCTATTTCAGCAAAAGATTTAACACTTGAATCCTTGTTTCTATTTGTAATATGGTTGGCCAAGATGAAGAAGAAATGATGGAGTTTTTTATGCTCTTAACACTTGAGAGTTTTTTTTCTAACACTTAGCAAAACCAAAAACATCTCACTTCTCTCTATATTTTTCTTTTACTTGGCCGAATGATCTTTATGCAAAATGAAATAAAATGCTCATTTTATTTAACTCATTTTGTCCCTCAAACAAGTAACCTAAGGCCCACATTTATAGCAACACTTGCCATTTGTATTTGTTTACAATTGTTTACAATAAACAAATGAAAACAAAAACAACAATGAGGATGCACTTAACCGGCCTTGTAGAACAAATTAGAACAATTTAAGTTTTTTAAGTTTTGGTCCCACCATGCATGGTCTCATATTTGCTTATCTCTTGTTACAATTGTTGACACTAAATAATTAAATAAAAGACATGTGTAATAATAATTTTTATGTGTGTGGCCATGTAAAGCAATGCCAAATGAAGAAACAATTTTTTCATTTGCTTACAACACACATCTTGGTCTTATCTTTCAAACCTATGTATTTATGTTTTATTGTTTCATTTAATAAATATTTAATAATCAAGCACATGTGCCATATGCATTATAATATCATTGTTTGACTTAACTATAATATCAAATATTATAATTATTTTTTATTTAATAAATAAAATAATGATCTTGCTTGTCCAACAAGCAATGTCATTTTGATAATTTCTAAGTCAAACAATAATAAGCTTACAATGCGCCACGTGCCAATATCTCATTGATCAACAACTATTGTTAACTAATTGATATGCTTAACTTTTAAGTTTTGACAAGTGTACGGCTCGAGAAAAATTGAAGCAAATGTCTAGTCTGTTGAAATTTACTGAATTGAATTATTTAATTTGGTACGTTGTCCCAGTACATAATGAGTACATTTCATATTGCGGGACTCTCTAGGTCCATGCTTAATTTTTAAACAGAACTATTCCATGAGTCTAGGATCGATGCCCTATGCACACATCACGGATATTACAAATCAGTGCAGTAGACCATACAAGTTGAGGTCATTGCGCATACGTATACTTATCTTCAGACATGTATCTCTATAAACAATATACACAAACACCTTTACGATATTGTTTGACCTTATTGGAAAACTCATTTCTCAAGTTTGTTGCTTATGGTTATAAGTCTTTCTGAGATACAGTCTTGGAGCATCCGGATATTCAACTCACTCATATAAGTTGACGAATTTCATATTGCTCACACCAAACTCCATAAGCATCAGACCATATCCAACGACACATAGCGGTCAGACCATGAAAGGTCTTTAACATATATGGAATCAAAGCATGGAGGATCACTTATAAGTCCATCATGGCGCTTAGGTCAAACGACCACGTACACTATTCTACTTGAGAGGACCTACCATTGACGGCTTCATGGGATGTCTATTGAGGTTCTCGATGAACTTGTTTAGTATTCAGTCTTTACTGAACACCTCTATGCTATACGAACTTTTGGTAAGCCCATGGTCAGTTAAGAACAACCATATAGGTATAGTTTACACTGGTCTATTAAAAAGGGTTCCACCGATAGACCCATATCGGTGAATAAGATAAGGAATATATAATTTGAGAATAAACTTGCATAATAATATTTTTTAGCACCTATTGCAACTCCTTATAATTATATTATTACAGATGTACTATCGAGTCTATATCCCGTTACAGACAAAGTTTTAACTCTTATATTTTGCTGACTTTTATAACCTATTAACTCTTAGTAGTGCTAACTGTTAGCAATTATAATTCTCAGTGTTGTTAACTTTTAGCGCTGGTCTAATCTCTTTTAGGCCAAATCTGAACTCTTTCAAATCATACAATATTTGTAGTGTAACAATTACTATACCATTTAATTAAAAAAATTAGCGATATAATAAAAACGCACTATATAAATGTTATAAAATAAAATATTCATACAATAATAGGATGACACGTAAGCACAAATCCCAATAAATAATCTACTACTATTTAATATATTTTATTTTTTACCTAATAAATTTAATTAAATTCATTATTCAAAATACCTTTTGAATAAATAATCTATCACACATATTTTTATTAGCAAGGTTAATTGGTAAATTTAAGGTAAAATAATTTATAGACCAAATTGCGCCACTTGTCAACATCTCATTGATTAACAACTCTTGTTAACTAATTAAGTGATGAACTTAACAGTTAAGTCTTGACAAATGCACATCTTGAGGGACCTCGAAACCATTATTCAATTTTTTTAAAATTTTATGGATTGAATTACTGAATCCAGTTCACTACCCTAGTGCGCAAAGAGTACACTTCATATTGTGAAACTCTCTAAGTCCATACCCATTTTTTTCATAGGGAGCTCCTCCATATGTTCATGAATGATGCCTCACACACACGTTACAAATATTATAAAGCAGCGTATTAAACTATACAAGTCGAGGTTATAGCAAATTAGTATAATCATTCCGTCAATTATATTCTGAAAAAGCAGAGATATAGATCATCATCGTCAAATCTCTATTTACTCAACCGTGAACTTTTCACCAGATTTATATTTCTATAAACAATATCCGTAAATATTTTTACTGTATTTTTTAACCATACGGAAACTATATTCCCTAGTTTATGCTAGTGACCACAAGACATTTTAAAATATAATCTCAAAGCATCAGGATATACAACTTACTCATATGAGTTGACGAATCACATATCTACCCATACCAGACTCTATGAACATTAGACCGCACTCAGCGGTCAGACCATGAAAGATTTTTGACATGTATGGAACCAAAGTATGATGGATTACTCATAAGCCCACCATGACGCTAAGGTCAAAGGATCACGAATACTACTCAACTCGGAAGACCTTTCATTGACGGCTTTATGAGATGTCTATTGGAGGTCCTCATGAGTCTGTTTAGTATGCAGTCCTCACTGAATACCTGTATCTCTATACGAGCTTCTACTAAGCTCTTCATTTGCTAAGATTAACTATCTGGACCATCCAGATATAGACATACACTAATCTATATAAATAGGTTTCACCGATAGATTCGCATCGATGAAATTAAATTAAGAACATAGTGTTTGAGAATATATTTGCATAATATATTTCCTAACACCATCTGCAACTCTTTACAGCTATGTCATTACTAATATATTCTCAGGTCTTTGTCCCATTTCAGATAAGGCTTTAACTCCTTAGATTTTGCTAACTCTTATAACCTGCTAATTCTTAGCATAACTAACTTTTAGCACATATAACTTTTAGCGTTGCTAACTCTTAGCACTGATCTAAATTCCTTTAAACCAGATCCGAACTCCTTCAGATCATACAAGGTCTAAAACGTTATAAGCATCTTATCATTTAATAATTAATAATATTAATAATTTTACTAGAAATGATAATTGTATAAATACCATAATTAAATATTTATACATAATAGGATGGCACGTAAGAACAAATCCCAACACATACACCTGATTTAATCGGTACCCAACATTTATTCATCAAATCCCCTCCAGTAACGACATCTACAATGGTCCTTAAATGATATACTAGCCCATTGTAAAACGTTTGGATTAATAGCTATTTAGGAACTGCATGGTAAAGGCATTTTCTTAGTATATCTTTGAAACGCTCCCATGCCTCATACAATGATTCTCCATCAAACTGGACAAATAAGTTGATGTCATTCCTTATCTTGGTTGTTTTTGCTAATGAAAATTTTTTTGTTAAGAACTTCTATACTAGGTCATCCCACGTTAATATAAATCATGAAAGCAATGACATTAACCAACTCTTGACTTTATCCCTAAATGAGAAAAGGAATAGTCTTGGTGGAATGGCACCGTTTGTTACTTTATTGAACTTGAACGTATCATAAATTTTTAAGAAATTCACGATATGCATAATGAGATCGTTGTTGGGAGCTTCGTTGAACTGTATGGAATCTTTTAGAATCTAAATAGTACTTGAATTGATCTCGAAGTTATTTGCATTAATTGTTGGGCGCTAAATACTAGACTGAATACCTTCTGTTGTAGGAATAGCATAATCCCTCAAAGTTCTTTGCTCAACCATAGGCTCATACATGGGATTGTTGATGTTGTCGTGGTCCTCTGTCATATTTCTACATTGATGTGGTTCACGTTGAAGTCTTCTAAATGTTCTTTCAATATCAAGATTAAAAGAAGTAAAATATTCACTTTTGGTTCTTCATATGAACTATCAAATTTCAAAATAAATAAAAATAAACAATACTGAAAAGTAAAATCTGAATTAAAAGCAAGATAGTATGGTAATACTATTGATATAAGAATAGATAAAACTAGTCCCCAACAACGGCGTCAAGAACTTGATATGTGCTGTAATAGTCTAACGCAAGCACACGCTATCGTATCAAGTATTATAGGATTTAAGTCTTGATTACTATTTCCACATAGATTATTGAACCTATTTCCTTAAATCAATTACTAAAATTACTCCACTTTATTTTTATCCATAAAATTCTAAAGATATATTTTACTAATTTAACATACTGTTATCAATTAAACCTAATTTAATATTAAAAGTATCAAAGATTGAATTCACTTAATGAAAAACAATCTAAGGTTTCGATTTATTCCCTAATATTTTATTAAATTCATTAATTCCTTAGTTGCTCCCTTAATACCAATTGATTGGCTAAACACTAACTACATTATAAGCCTATGTCGATGGTCGAATGACTATATCACACCCTAATAAATACCAATTTATTTATGGTAATCCAAATAAGATGTAATTCATTAAGAACAAGTCTAAATCAAATCATGCATGGAACCTAGGTATATGTCTATCCTAGATGGAACTTATAGTTTTACCTTATGATCATGTATCAAACTATCCTAGACTAAACACATAAATTTCTCTGTCAAATTCATCATGGTTCCTTAAACATTTAAGATATTGATCAGGTATTATGAAAACATTAAACATAAGATACAATGAATCAATTGTGTTGTATTAAGTTTATAACTAAGAGTTTATGAAATTCAACTACATACTAAGTTCAAAACGTCTAACTCTAGATCATAAGAGTTTAGCTCATGATTAACTCAAGAGTATCAAAGTAAGAATTAAAAAATATCATTAACAAGACCATCTAATTAAAATAAAAAAGATAATAACACAAGTGACATCATAGGTTGCTCTTCTTTCTCTTGACTTAAATGCATAAGAACTTGTTCTTCAATTCTTTAATAATTTGTCTTGATATCTTTATTTGAATGTGAATCCGTTTGCTCTAGGTTTGCCTCTAAAATTTTGTGTGTTTTGGCTCTAAAAAGTATGCTTTTATATGTGTTTTGAAACCCCTAAGATCGAAAGCCTTCGAATCCTTCTCGAAATAGGACTAAAGAGAGATTTTTCTAGTATCGCGTGGGCGTTACGACGTTGAGGCCTAGAAAGTAAAGGAGGCCTATCTTTGACGGAATGTAGCGGTGTTGGGATGTGGCACTGCAGTACTCCACATTCTGTCTTAGACACCTTAGCATCCATCGTTGGGTCTCATATTTTCAGCGTATCTCCTTTGTTTCACGTATGTTTTGCCTTCCATTTATTCTTATTCATTGCATTTTTCCTCATGCACTTATTTAAGATCACAAACACTAAAAAATAACTGAATAATTATAATTTAGAGCAAATTAGCTAAGTTAGAGTACTAAATATACTATTAAAATTATGTCTCTATCATTTGGTATGTTTGTTACAAAGCTAAAAAGTTTGCGTTCCATCAAGCTTAATTTTGATATAAACTGTATAATAATCGATCCTATGTAAGTTGATTGCTTGGTTGCCACAACATTGTAGGGATTGTGTATGTGTGTGCGTTGTGCTATATGAGCTGAAAAATCCTACGTCTACACCCACCAAACTCCATAAGCATTGGACCGTGAAAGATCTATGACATGTGTGGAACCTAAGTATGGTGAATCACTCACAAGCTCACCATGGTGCTCAGGTCAAAAGACTGCGAATACTACTCAACTCGAGAAGACCATCCATTAACGATTTTATGAGATATCTATTAGAATTTTTCATTGAGTTTTGTTCAATATCCAGTCCTTACTGAATACCTGTATATCTATACTAGCTTTTACTAAGCTTATGGTCTGCTAAGATTAACCATCTGAACCATCCAGATATAGACATATATTAATTTATATTAATCGGTTCTACTTGATAGACCCTACATTGGTGGTCATAGATCATGAACATATAATTTAAGAATATACTTGCACAATGACATTTTCTAGTAATGCTTGTAATTCTTTACAATTATGTCATTGTTAGTATATTCTCAAATTTTTGTCTCATTTCAGACAAGATTTTAACTCTTTAGACCTGATCAGAACTTCTTTAAATCAATACAATGTTTAAAATATTATAAGCATATTACCTTATAATAAATAATTAGTGATTTAATAATTTATTTATTTATTATATAAATATGAAAATATAATATTTATACAAAATTAAGATGATAAATAAACAAAAATTCCAATAAAAATACACCTATTAATACATCTATTTCATATATGATTTTGTTCATCTCTTCGGCTATTATTCTTTTTCATGAAATTGTAGATACATGTCCGTGATCATATGTCTCATGCATAGTTGCATTGCTCGATCTCAAGGAACTTCACCCATCCACCTTTTAACTGTAGCAAGGCAAGTAAATGGGATTTGTTTAGAAAATTTGATAGGTAAAAACTAATGGTTGTTTACGGCTTTTTTTAAAATATAATTTAGTATTTTCTCATTGTTTTTATATATTTTTTTAAAATACAACAGTAGCTGTTAATAATGTTTTAGAGTTAAAAATAATAATTTTTTTTAAAAAAAAGTAAAAAAAATATTTTTTTCTTATAAAAAAGCAAAAAACTTTTACTTCCTTTGCTTTGTACAATTTGTCATTGAATTACTGGTTACCATTCACCTAAATTGATGGGAATTTTGTATTATTTATTCTCATATTTTTAAAAAATTCAAATCTCATATAATAAATTTTATTAGAGTTGAAGATATAAGATTTTTATGATCTATATGTAGATCAAAATTAGAGTTTTTTTTTCATATTACTTGTTACAATTTCAGCACTATATATTAGATAATCTACTTATGTAATTATCACAATTTAAGCGTTATATATTAAATAATATTGTCTATGTTATAAAGCGGTAAGTAAGGCAATTGGGGTCGATAGATTCAACCCCTCGCCTATATATATGTGAGCCCTCCTATAAAAAATTATATCATTTTAATATTTTTTAAATGTGCCTTATTACTTTTTAGAAGTGTCCTAATATTTTAAGAGGCTTTTTAATACTTAAGTTATCTTTAATTTTTGTCTTTTATTATTTATTTTATAACACGTTATTAGCACGATTTGTATATAAGTTCAACTCTGAACTTTTATTATAAATTTTTGACTTACTTTATTTTACGTCATTTATTTTATATGTTTTGTTTATATTCAACTATTATTTGTAAGAAAAAATAAGAAATATGTATGCTTTGCAAAGCATAAGTGCAATGTGCTTTGCTTGTAGCACGCGCTACAGGGCGCGCATAACTTTCATGTGGCATCATGTGGCATTTTTATTTTTTTTAAATAATATATTTTTATTTATATAAAGATTAATTTATTATATATATATATTCAATATTTTTATATATTTATAAATAAGACTTCATATCAATAAAAAAATTTTAAAAAATAAAATACTTAACCCATTTTACCATTATTTATATAATTTACAAAAATATGTATTTTTATTTATTATAATTAATTAATTTAATAAACAAATTTAATCAAAATTTATATTTATGAAAAATCTTTAAAAATGCTACTGTAGTGAAATAGTGTGTGCCCTATTGCGCTATAGTGTGCACTATAGTAACATTAATTAATTATTTTTATTTTTTTCCTAAAAATATTGTAAAATTTTAAAAATAATTGTTTCTTCTTCTTTTTACTTAAAAATAATATTAAAATAAAATTTAAAATAAATAATGAAATAAAATATAATATAATATAATTAAAATTTTCAATAAAAAAGGAAATTAGAATAAAATTAATTAAATAAAAAATAATTAAATTATAATTGAGGAAAAAATGATCTACATATATATGTCTAGTTAACAAAAATTATAAAATTTGACTTCGGTAAAAAAAAATTACTAACTAAAACAATAGTCAAATACATAAATTTTCCTATATTTTATTGTTAAAGTTGACTTGTAACTAATCTCCTATCATCATATTAACTTTTCACACATAATAGTACTTGGAATTCAATGTCTTATTCAATTGTTTTTGGAAGAGGAAAATTGAGATTTGAATTAGAATTCTGAACTAGGATCTCGGTCATGTCACAGTCCAAGTAGTTTCATTTTACCAACCGATGAAATGTCAGCATTAACCAATTCTTAGGCACTAATGTCATAAGGCCCCTTGACTCCAGTAGGAAATTCTGGCCATTCTCTGGCATAATCCCCAGATTAAAACCGGTTGACGCGGGGAAAAAGCAATAAGTGCCTTCCAGAACAAGAAAAAGGATAAATGTTAGCCTAAAATGGGGAATCCCATAAGAGTATAAGGTTTCAACAACTTCAAGAAATCTGTTTGGATACTAGGAAACCGAAATAAAATAAAAGGAAAATTTACTTGTTTGAGAAAAAAAAAATACTACAGAATTTGTTGTATTTCACATGTACTTAGAATACAAAGACTACCAGTATTTATACAAGAATTTGATAGCTAAATTACTCGGCAGGAAAGACTAACTAACAAACTCTCAACAACTTTGCTGAGTCAGCATAACAAATTTGCTGAGTCAGCATTACAATTTTGCACCACCTTTAACCGTATAGCCTTAACTAACTTCAATATCAGCTGCAACTCAAATTATATTGCAGCCCTCAAATTTTCACAACTTCAGCTATATAGCTCAGCTTCATAACTCAACTCAGATTGCTTTACCTCTGCAGCTCAGATTTCTTCATCTTAGCTTCATAACAATAAACAACATAACTTCAGCTCAACTCATATATTAATATCCCTTCTCAAGCTATAGGTTGAGGATAGACTTAAAGCTTGGATACGAGACTTATAAAGTTGCTAAAGACTTAGTTAAAATATCAGCTATTTAATTTATATTGGGAACAAATCGAACTATAAGCTCATGAGTAGCAATCTTTTTCCTGATGAAGTATATGTTAAGTTCAACTTGTTAGGGTCGGTGTTTACATGTTATCTTTGAATGTATATATATTTGTGTATTTATATAAGTGTACATTTTTATTAAATCGCTAATACCTAATATGGTACCATGCAATGTAATGTTACAGACATTGTACGATCTGAAGGTGTTTATATCAGATCTAAATGAGTTTCAATAAGGGCCTACAGTTAGCCACGCTTAGAGATATAAATGCTAAATGTTAGCACAGTTAAGTGTTAGCTAGTTATAATACTCTGCAGATCCAAGAGTTTGAGCCTTGTTTGTAATGAGACATAAATCTAAGAATATACCAATAACTGCATAGTTGCAAGAATTGCAATCAAGTACTAGAAAATGCTAGTTATGCAAGTATGTTCTCGAATTATAATTCATGATCTATTTCTGTCGATGCAAATTTTTCAGTGAATACCTTTAATATATAGATCAGCATATGTCGTACCTATAGGGTATAGATGGTCATTACTAGCCGACTGTGAGCTTGGAGCTTGTATTGACATATGGATATCCAGTTAGAACTGGATATGGGACAGACTCACAAGAGCCTCTGATAGACATCCTATGTAAGCTGTCAACAAATGGTCCTCTCGAGTTGAGTAATATACGTGGTCCTTTGACATGAGTGCCACGGTGGGCTTGTAAGTGATCCACCATATTTTAATTTCATGCATATCACAAACCTTTCATGGTGTGATTGTTGGGTGTTGCTGAGTATGGTTCGATAGTTATGGAGTTTGGTGTGTATAGATATAGGATCCGTCAGCTTGTATATAGAGTTAGATAACCAGATGCTTTGAGACTGTGTCTCGGAAAGTCTTGTGGTCACAAGCAATCATCCAGGGAAAGAGTTCCGCCGGGTGAAACAATATGGCAAAAGAGTTTGCACATATTGTTCAATGAAATACAAGTCTGGAGATAAGACATGGATGAACACTAAGGGATTTGATGATGATAATCTATATTCCCACACATCCAGGATATTATAACGGAAGGACTATACGTATGCGTTGTAACCTCATCTTGTATGGTTCAACGTACTGATTTGTAATATCTGTGACGTGTGCATGAGGTATTGCTCACGGACTCATGGAATAGTTCAATTTGACGAATCAGGAGTAAGACCTATGGAGTCCCGCGATATGGAGTGTACTCGTTGTGCACTAGGGTAGCGTATCGAATCAAAGTGTTTAATCCAGTAATATTCAACACTACCATAGAAATACGTGCGTGTCTGTATTTAAGTGTTAAATACAACAATTAGTTAATAATTGTTATTTACTAATTATATTATGACACGTGGCGTATTGTGGACCCTCAGTTGAGTTTACCCAAGTGTTGGATTTGGTGAAACCCATTAAGGGATATGTTTGGTAACTATTCATGATGAACAAAATAGTCATTTCATACTTTAATTATTTAATAGTTAAATAATCAAAATATCTCTCTTATTATATTATATAATATATTATTATATTATTATTATATATTATTTTATTATATATATATATAAAGAAAGAGAGAGAAGTGTGTGTTTGTGTTGGTGTGATCGAGAAAAAGAAATGGAAATTGAGAAAGAAAGAAGAGGAACCGAAGAAGAAGAAAAAAAAAAGGAAAAAATGAAATTGTTTCATTTTTCTCTATAATTCCATTTGAAGTAATGGTAGATTGCTTCAAATTCTCTATTTCTTATCATTTTGGAGAAAATAATGTTAAACACACACCCAGCCATTTTTGGGATTACGAGTTAATCCAGTGCTGAATACAGGGCTGCTGTTCTAGTTCACCAAGCTCACCATATTGGTGACTATAACTGCCCGCGAGTTGGTCTCTATACGGACTCCGAGAAAATACGTGTATAACGTTACACGTTGAGGTAAGTTCTCAAGCCTTCTAATATATTAATGTGATTAATTAATTAATTTATTATGTTCATTGTATTTGATACATTACACGTTGAGGTAAGTTCTACCGCGTTAAATTCGTATTTGATACGTATTTTAGACAATAAACACAATTGCAGATGCATACACCCACATATATTAGATCCCAAACAACACAACCTACTTCGTTCAAGCATGAAAAATAGGGTTCAATACCAAAGCTTGTGCACTTTGATTATTACACCCAATGATTGGTGTTAGATTGAGTGTAACTTACAGCTCACACAATAAAGATTTAAGCCATAAAAGTTTTGAACAAGTAGAGGCTAATGCCGTATATTTAGCTTCTGTAGATGATCTTGCTACAACATTCTATTTTTTTTTCAAAGACCTTGAGATTAAATTGTGCCTAAGATATACACAATAACATTCAATTGATTTTTTATCATTGGGATCTGACCCCCAGTTAGCATCAGAGCAAGCAACCAGATTTAAACCCCTTTGTCAATAATTTCAAGACCATACTTTGATGTGGATTTCAAGTATCTTAAAACTCTCTTGCATGCCTACCAATGTTTGATAGATGGTGAAGCTAAAAATTGACTAAGCTTATAAACTAAGCCAATTCAGGTCTTGTTAAGGTGATATAATGAAGAACAACAATAATGCTCATGTAAGTTGATGGTTCTGAAAACTCTTCATCTCTTTCTTTAAGAAGTTTCTGCCCTGAGCTCAATGGAGTATTGTAACCTTTGTAATCTTGCATGTTGGCCTTTTGTAATAAGTCATTGATATATCTAGTTTGAGAGAGATGAATACCAGAAGCTGTTGGAGTTACTTTTACACCAAAAAAATAATGAAGAGCTCCTAAATGTTTTACGAAAAAAATGGTAGCAAGTTGATCAATAAATTGCTCCAAATGATGGTTGTTATACCCTGTTATTATAATATCATCTACATAGATGAATATTAGGATCAGACTTCCTGCAATGTTATTGATAAAGAGTAAAGAATTAGGCCTTGAATTTAAAAATGCTCATTTCAATAATGCAGCCTTCAATTTATCATACTAGGCTCTAGGTTCCTGTTTTAAACCATAAATTACTTTTGTAAGATTTTAGACATGATCAGGATAAGAAGGATGTATAAACTCTTCAGGTTGAGTCATGTAAACATCTTGAATTAAATCACCATTTAAGAAGGTATTGTTAATGTCTAACTGTCTTATAGATTAGTGATATAGAATAGCGAATGTAAGAACCACTTTAACTATTGAAGCCTTCTCCATAGGACTGAAAGTATCTAAATAATCAATCCCAGGAGTTTGTGAGAATCCCTTGGCCACTAATCTAGCTTTATGCATAGATATAGTGCCATCAGGATTGTGTTTGATCATAAACACCCACTTGTTCTTGATTACTTTGTGTGTTGCATTAACAAGTACCAACTACCATGTTCCATTTTTGAAAAGAACTTAATACTCCTTTTTTATTGCAATATGCCATTTGGAATCTACCAATACTTCAGTGACATTCTTTGGTTTTGTATTAGCTAATTCAGATTGTATAACATAGGCCTTTGGCTTAAAAACTTTTGATATTGACATGGTAATCATCCGGTGTCTATTTTTAGGATTGTTGTAGTTTGAAGGGATAATGGTTCTTGATCATTTGATGGTATGTGTATGGATGTTGAAGGTATGATCTGATGGTTTGTGATTGGTGAATTTGATGAATTTATATGTGGGAAATGTGAGGATATTACTGCTGCATCTCTATTTAGGTTTTGTGCTGCTAATAAGTCTGAAATAGATAGAGGATGTGAAGAGATACTACTACCATCAACATGATGAGATTGTGAAGGAATAAAAAAACTATGAGCCTTATCTGTAGCACAGATTGGAGAATTAATTGTTAGGGTATGTGCTTACGCGCCATCCCAGTTTGTATGAATATTTAGTTTGTAATATTTATACAATGCATATTTTATTAAATCGCTGATAACTTTTATCAAATGGTAATTAAGCTTGTAACATTATAAAAATGATATGATCTGAATGAGTTCATATCTGGTTTAAAGAAGTTTAAACCATAGCTAAGAGTTAGCAAAGCTGATAGTTATAAATGCTAAGTGTTAGCAGGTTATAATACCCAGCGGGATCTAAAAAGTTAGAACCTAATCTATAATGTAACAAAGACCTGAGAATCTACTAGTAATGACAAAATTGCAAAGAGTTGCAATAGAGACTAAGAAATGTCGTTATGGAAGTATCTTCTCAAGTAAAGAGTTCCTGATCTACGTTTACCAATGAGGGTCTATCGGTGAAACACATAGATTAGTGTATGTCTATAGCTGTATTGTACAAATGGTTATTCTTAGTTAACCATGAGCTTGGTTGAAGTTCATATAGACATACAGGTATTCAGTTAGGACTGGATACTGAACAGACTCATGAGGACCCCAATAGATATCCTATGAAACCGTCAAAGGAAGGTCCTCTCGAGTTGAGTAGTATTTGTGGTCCTTCGACCTGAGCGCCACGGTGAACTTGTGGGAGATCCATCATACTTTGGTTCCACGTATGTCAGAGACCTTTCATGGTCTGACCGCTACGTGTCGCTGGGTATGGTCCGATGCTCATGGAGTTCGGTATGCGTAGATATGGGATCCGCCAGCTCACATAGATGGGTTGTATATCCGAACTTCGAGATTGTATCTTGTAAAGTCTTATGGCCGTAAGCAATTAACCTGGGAAAGGAGTTTCCTCCAGGTTCGAACATTATAGCAAAAGTGTTTGCGTAAATTGTTCATAAAGATACAAATCTGAAGATAATAAAGTGATGGATGAAATTATCGGGATTTGACGGTAATGATCTATATCCCGTTCATCCTGGATATAATGACGGAAGGATTATACGAATATGGAGTAACCTCAACATGTATGGTCTGACGCGCTGATTTGTAATATCCGTAACGTGTGCGTGGGGCATCGTTCACGGACTTATGAAATAGTTTCATTTGACGAATCGGGCGTGGACTTAGGGAGTCCCAATATGAAATGTACTCTTTGAGCACTTGGGCAGCGTACCGTATTAAATAGTTTAATACAGTAAAATCCAGCAATTTACTAAGGTTACGTTAACTAAAGTATATGGTCAGATGGTGGGACCCACTTTAGGTTAACTAGGTAACCGAGTAAGGACATAATTGTAATTTCACTTGATAATTATTTAATCGTTAAATAATTCAAATAAATATTTATTTATTTAATTGTTGAATAAATGAATTAAGTTTAACTAAGGTTAAGAGTTAACCATTTAGTTAAGTTAGATTAACTATACTTAATGGTTAAGTAAAAGTTAACCTAACCATGGTTAAGTTAGTTAACCATGGTTAAAATAATTAAATATTCTTTTAATTAACTAGAGTTAAGAGTTAACTATAGTTAGAATATTTTAATGTTAGTTTAACCTAACTAAAGTTAAGAGTTAACTATGATTAGGTTAGATTAAATTCAAATTGAAATTAAGTGAAATTAAGTGTTATGAAATGAAATTAAATTCATTTGTATAAATAAAACAAATGTAAATTAAATTGAGAAGGTTTTTGTTAAATTGATTTTGCAAAATTAGCTCAGCCATTTAACAAAGAGAGAAAAGAGAAATTGTCTTCTAATTAATGGATTCAAGAGTTGAATTCATTATTTTCTTTTAAGGCTTAAAACTAATTTAGCAAAATAGGTTTTTGATTAATTGATTAAGTGTTAATCAAAAGAAAAAATCAAGAACACAAGTTTAAGTAGTTAAACAAGTGCTGGATCAAAAGCTGTCATTCTAGATAATCAAACCCACCATTGTTGATTACTAGAATTGATCAAAGACAACATTTTGGTGGACTTCAACAATCTCCAACCAAAGGCTTCAAGGGTTATTTCTCAATCTCGTTTCTGATTAATATATTGTGATTGTGTTTACTGCAATACTTTAAGCTTCCGCTGCTTCATTATATATATGAGATATGTATAAATTGTGATTAAACACAAAACCCACATGCAAACACCCATGAATGAACAACTCTCAACATTAATAACAGTATATTTTTTAGAATAAAACTCATAATAGAAAAATCTCATCAAAAGATATATGTCTTGCAATGTATATTCTACCAAAAGGATGCATGCACATGTAACCTTTATGTGAAAGGCTATAACATATAAATAAACACTTAGTGGTGTGAAAATCACACTTGTGTTTGTTATAAGGTCTTAACAGAGGGAAACAAGAACAACCAAAGGGCTTTAAAAAATTATAATCTGGTAATGTACTAAATAGTTTCTCAAATGGTGATTTTGTTAGAGCTGGTGCTTACATGTCATTTCAATATTGTATAAATATTAAATATTTAATATTTATATAATAAACATTTCGAATAAAATTATTGATATTAAACATATATGGTATAATACTTGTAACACTACAGACATTGTATAATCTAAAAGAGTTTAGATCAGAGCTAAGAGTTAGTAACACTGAAAGTTATAAGTGCTAAGAGTTAGCGAGTTATAAGAGTCAGCAAAATTCTAAGAGTTAGAAGCCTTGTATGAAATAGGGCAAAAACCTTAGAGTATACTAATAATGACATAGTTTACTAATAATGACATAGTTGTAAAGAGTTGTAATAGATGTTAGAAAATGTCATTATGTAAGTGTGTTCTCAAACATTAGTTCTTGATCTATTTTCACTGATGCGGGTCTATCGGTGAATTCTTTATATATATATATATATCAGTGTATGTCTATAATTGCTTGGTAAAGATAGTTGTTCTTAGCTGACCATGAGCTTAGAGTTTGTATGAGCATGCAAGTATCCAGTCAGGACTAGATACTGAACAAACTCATGAAGACTATCATAGATATCCTATGAAGCTGTTAAAGGTAGGTCATCTCAAGTTGAGTAGTATTCGTGATCCTTCAACTTGAGCGCAACGGAGGGCTTGTGAGTAATTCACCATACTTTGATTCCACGTATGTATAAGACCTTTTATGGTCTTGCCGCTATATATCATTGGGTATGGTCCGATGCACATGAAGTCTAGTATGCGCGGATAGAGGGTCTGTCAGCTTATATAGGTAAGTTGTATATCCGATGCTTCAAGATTGTATTTCATTAAGTCTTGTGGCTACAAGTATAAACCCGAAAAAGTATTTTCCCACAGAGTTAAACAATATCATAAAAGTATTTGCGTATATTATTTATTGAGATACAAATGTGGAGATAAGTTTATGGATGAGCTTATGGAAATTTGACAATACTGATCCATATCCCTGCACATCTATGGTATAAATGACAGAAGGATATATATGCCTTGTGACTTCAACTTGTATGGTCTAACGCAATGATTTGTAATATCTGTGACATGTGCGTAGGGCATCAATCACGGACTCTTGGAATAGTTCCATTTGATGAATCGGATGTAAACCTAGGGAGTCTCGCAATATGAAGTATACTCGTTATGCACTAAAGCAGCGTACCAGAGTGAATAGTTTAATCTAATAAAATTCAGCAAATTACTATAGTTAAATTAATTAAAGTATATGGTTAAATAGTATGACACTTTATGTTAACTTGGTAACCTAGTAAGCACATAAATATAATTTTACTTTATTAATTATTTAATTGTTAAATAATTATGATATTTTATTTAACTTAACCTTGGTTAATTGTTAGTCTTAGGGTTAGGTTAAAATTAAGATATTTTATTATTTTATTATTAAATAAAGTTTTCATTAACCTTACTTAATTGTTAATCTCAGGGTTAGGTTAAAGTTAAGATAATTTATTATAATTTAATTGTTAAATAAAAGTTTAACTTAACCTTGATTAATAGTTAATCTTAGGATTAGGTTAAAAATTAAGATATTTTATTATATTTAATAATTAAATAAAATTTAACTCAATCTTAGTTAAGAGTTAACCCTAGGGTTAAGTTAGAGTGAAATTAAATCTAAATAAAATTTAAATTAATTTGAAATCAAATTCATTTGTATAAATATATGAAATTAAATTAAAATTCATAAGTTTTACAATTTGAAATGGTCAACAATTTTTGAGAGAAAAAGAATGACAAGAAATTATTTCTTATTTTCATTTCAAGTGTTGAAATTTATTCATCTTATTTTACTTCCAATTTAGGTTATTTATTGTAATAACAAATGGATTTGTTTTTAATTATTCAAGTGTTGATCAGTGGTGCAAACAAATTATTTTCATTAGATTAAGAATTAATTTAAATAGTTTAAGTGTTAAATTGATGTTGGATTATAGATAACTATTCTAGACAATTAAACCCACCTCAATTGATTGTTAGAATTCACAACATGTTCATTTCACAGGGACTCCATACAAAATTGAATCCAAAGGCTCTAAGGGTGATATATTCTTAATTCGTATTATTTTGATTAATATGTATATAATTGTATTTATTATTCAATTTTTTTATTTCCGCTACGTGTTTATATATATATATATGTATGTGATGCATATATTTGGATAATGAACACACACACCACATGCATACACCAATGGTTAATCAACACCTAATAGATTTGTATCTTAAGACCAAAGTAGGTAATCTCTTTATAAGGTAAGAGACTGTATGAATGGCTTCCCACTAGAAAGATATAAGCTTTTTAACTTGTGCAAGTAGAATAAGACCAGTTTCAACTAAGTGCCTATGTTTTCTTTCAACAACACCATTTTGGTAATGTGTATGAGGATATGTTATTCTAAATTGAATACCATTGTTCCTTAGAAATTCACTAAATGGTCTAAATTCACCTTTCCAAGGCTTTAATGGCTCTTTTAAACTGTCTCTGTATTAGTTTCTGAAAGTGTATAAACACTGACAAGGCTTCTGATTTTTATTTCAAAGGAAATAGCCAATGGTATCTTGTGAAGTCGTCAACAAAATTTATATAATATTTGAAACCATCCATAGATTCACATGGTGCAAGACCTTAAATGTTAGTGTATATAAGCTCTAAAGATTTTGTGGTTCTTATTGTGTTTGTAGGAAAATGACTTTTGTGAAGCTTACCAAGTTGACATGCATCACAAAACTGAATTCTTTGAATTTTATTGCAAGTATTATATCTATTATTGAGATTTAATATGGTTTTAAGAATAAAAGGACTTAGATGGCTAAGCCTTTTGTGCCAAAGATTACAACCACTCATATTGAGTAAAGAAATTTTGGAAGAAAGAAACAATGATTTGTTGAAACCATCATTGTATTTGTATTGATCTAGAATGAACACAATGACTGTGTTTTGGATAACAATTGATAGTATTTGTAAGTGAATTAGTAGTGTCAAGCTGATTCTTATTTATATTATAAAAAGACACATTTCTAAGAAACAAATAATACAATGACTTTGGTGAACACAGCTTTGAACTTTGTGCATTATAACCCTCAGAATTTTAAATAGACTTCTCAAATGATGTCACCAACAATCTATACAGGCCCTTCAAAACCACACATTATAGTAAGAAAGTATTATCATGGATCTAAAACACGTAGGTGTATGCATGTTCAATTGTGTTTATTGCCTAAAATACGAATTCTATGCGGCGGAAGCGTTAAACATACAATAAACACAATAAGTAAATATATTAATCATATTAATATATTAGAAAGGTTGAGAACTCATCTTAACGTGTAACATTATACACGTATTTTTCTAGAGTCCGTATGAAGACCAACTCGTGTGCAGTTCTAGTCACCAACTCGGTAGGGTTGGTGAGTTAGAATAGCAGCCCGATATACAACACGGGATTAACTCTTAATTCCCAAAATGAACGGTGTGTATTTTTATATCATTTTCTCCAAAATGATAAGAAATGGAGAATTCGAAGTAATCTACCATTACTTCAATTGGAAGCATATAGAAAAATAAAACAATTTCATTTTTTCTATTCTTTTTTCTTTTTTTCTTTTTTCTTTTTCTTTCTTTCTTTTCCTTTTTTTCTCAATTTCTCTTTCTCTCGGCCACCACCCAAAAACTACACTTCTCCTTCTCTCTCTTTATATATATATATATAATAAAACAATATTATTATATATAATATAAATAATATATAATAATAATAATATAATGGATACCAACTATTTGGCACCCAAATATAATAATAATATATATAATAAAATAAAATATAATAATATGAGAGAATAATTATTTAACAATTAAATAATCATAGTATAAAATGATCATTTTGCCCCTCATGTATAATTATCAAGTCTATCCCTAGTGGGTCCTACACTTGGGTAAAAATAGCCGATGGTTCACAATGCGTTATGTGTCAAAATAAAATTAGTAAATAATAATTATTAATTAATTGTTATATTTAACACTAAATATAGACACGCATGCATTCCTGTGATAATGCTGAATATTGCTAAATTAAATACTTTAATCCAGCACGTTGCTCCAGTGCACAACGAGTACACTCTATATTGCGGGACTCCCTAACTCCTACTCCCGATTCATCAAATAAAACTATTCCATAAGTCCGTGAGCAATGCCCCACGTACACGTCATGGATATACAAATCAACGTGTTAAACCATGCAAGTTGAGGTTACAACGCATACGTATAGTCCTTCCGTCTTGATATCCTGGATGTGCGAGGATATAGATTATCACCGTCAAATCCCCTAGTGCTCATCCATGTCTTATCTCCAGACTCGTATCTCACTGAATAATATGTGTAAACTCTTTTGTCATATTGTTCCACCGTTGCGGAACTCTTTTCCAGGATATTTACTTATGGCCACAAGACTTTCTGAGACATAGTGTCAAAGCATCTGGATATCTACGAGCTGACGGATCCCATATCTATACACACCAAACTCCATAAGCATCGGACCATACCCAGCGACACCCAACGATCACGCCATGAAAGGTTTGTGACATGCGTGGAACCAAAGTATGGTAGATCACTTATAAGCCCATCGTGGCACTCAGGTCAAAGGACCACGTATACTACTCAACTCGAGAGGACCCTCTGTTGACGGTTTACATTGCGTGTCTATCGGAGGCCCTCATGAGTCTGTCTCATATCCAGTCCTAACTGGATACTCATATGTCAATATGAGCTCCAAGCTCACGGTCGGCTAGGAATGACCATCTATACTCTACAAGTACGACATAAGCTGATCTATATAAAAAGGTATCCACTGACAGTCCCCGCATCAGCAGAAATAAATCAGGAACAATTATTTGAGAACATACTTGCACAACTTGCATTTCTTGGCGTCCGATTGCAACTCTTGCAACTATACAGCTACTGGTATATTCTCAGGTCTATGTCCCATTACAAATAAGACTCCAATCTTAAATCTGCTGGGTATTATAACCAGCTAACACTTAGCTGTGCTAACATTGAGCATAAATATCTCTCAGCGTGGCTTACTATGAGCCATTATCTAAACTCTTTTAGATCTGATCCAAACTCCTTCATATTTACAATGTCTGTAACGTTAAATTGCATGGTGTCATATAAATTGGTATTAGCTATTTAATGAAAATGTACACTTGTAAAAATAAACAAGTATATATACATTCAGGAATGGCACGTAAGCACCGACTCCAACATAAAGTTCCCTTGTTCTTATCCTTAATAAGGCACAAGTTAAAGAGAAATTCCACAGTTATGTTATTATCAGCAACAAGTTGAGATATGCTAGTAAGGTTCTTAGTAATAGAAGGTACACATAGCAAATTTTTCAAGACTAATTGATTACCAAATTTTGATCTATGAGCAGTTTTACCAATATATGTAATATTTAAACCACAACCATTGCCAATAATAAGTTTGGCAATACCTGAATACTCCATTTTGTCATTGATGTTTGCAACATTGTATGTTAGGTGGTGAGTAGCCTCTGAGTCAAGATACTAACCATCATCAGCTGGTCCTTCATTTGCCTGTTGTGTCAGCATATATGCAGCTCTAGTATTGCAGTTCCCTGAACCTCCTGATCATTGGTTATCATTTCCTAAACCATTATTGGTGTTAGGATTATTAAAACTAACAGGTCCTCTAGGCACATGCTCTACATTAAATCTATAGTAGCATTTTCTTATTGTATGCTTAATGAGTGTATTTTGGATATAAATCTAGCCCCATTTATCTTAGTAATTATTCATTTGAGTAATTTAAGGGCTATTATGTGTTGAATATTGTTATTATAAGGTTGAAATTAAAGCAAAATAGAAAAAATTACTACGGTAATCATCACAGTAGTCGTGAACAATGATTATAATTAGTGATTTGCTACAGTGGCCATTGCCTACACGTTCAAAAATGAATGCCCCAACATTTATACAATTGATGAACACCCTAGCATTTCGACAATTTTATAAATATCTTATTTCGCCTTTAAACGTAAAGATTCGACCTCTAATCTAACCCTAACCCTAACTTATTTTCTCTCAATCTAACATATTTTTAACTCCAGAAATCATCCCTATGTTGTGTAAAAATAACATGTAAAACTATTTTGGAGAGGAATTACACATTCAAGAGTATTTGGACTAATCTTTGAAAGATTACAATGGCCATAGATTGATTAGAGGCCACATTATTTTCATAAATTCGGTTTGGGATTAGTTGTATCATGTTTTATTATTGTTATTTATTCTTTAAACTCTTATTATGTTGATTTAATTCTATAGTCTAAGATTATAGTTTTAACTCAATATGTAGACTTAATTATAATATTTAATTCACATTGTTATAAATTCAGTTTATTATTTAATTTGTATTGTTCTTAATGCTTTCAATATGCTAGGAATGATAATTGGATGATTATGGAATATTATGATAAACTTAAAAAAGGCATCTTATCATTTTGACCTAGACAAATTGATACATGATTGTGAAGTAATATCTACAAGTTTCGATATATGATAGGAATATACTTATATGGCATGTATGGTCAATATAACTTGTTCGTAATGAACCTTGATTTATTTGAATTATCATAGAAATATAGAAATTTAGTATATTAAAGTATAATTACTCGACTACCGAAAGAGGTTTGTGATGAAATACATGTTGTGTCCAATATTTGAATTGAGTGAATAATAATGGGATAATGAATTCATATTGAGGGATAGCTATAATTCTAGATACTCTTCATTTAGTGACTGCACTTACATCGTTTGCATAATTAAAGTTGATTTGTTAATTTAGTATTTAGTTTTAACATAAATAAAATAAATTAATAATTTATCTGGATAATTGCAAAAAGATATAATTTTAATAATTGGTTAAGAATAATAACAATTTCTCGTAGGACAAACACTCAACTCATTATATGTTACTAGTTCCTGATAATGTGCACTTGCGCTTAGCATAAAAATCACACAACAATGCTCTTATTTTTCACATATCTGGCATATCAGCTTGATATTGTTTCTTTCATAAAAAGCTCTACCACCTACTGATCCTGAGCCTCTTCCTCTATTCCCTTAAAAACTTCCTCTTTCATAGCCTTGACTAAAGGCATTTTTATTACTTTTGAAATTATTGTAACTACCAATAAGATTTTCACCACTAAAATTACCTCCTGTGAATTGATTACCTTTCTTTGTTCTTTTTTAGCAAAATTAACAGCATAAGTTGTTTGACTATTTTGTTTACCAGAATTACTACTCATCAACATGCTCTTATGTTAGAAGCATAACATAAGCTTCATTCTCACTAATATTACCAATTCTAGTTGTGATTAAGACTACCACAAAATTAAAGTCAGATCTAACTCCTATTCTTGAAACTAAATGCATAATAAAATCCTAGTTGTGATTAAGACTACCACAAAATTAAAGTCAGATCTAACTCCTATTCTTGAAACTAAATGCATAATAAAATCATCTTCATCTATTGGACAACCTGTAGTGGCTAGCTCATTAATTATGCTTTTTAGTTTTGAAAAGTATTCTAACATTGTTAACTGATCCTTTTTAAAAACTGCTAATTTCGTTTTCAATTAAACTACTTTTGCTTTAGTATGCGAGACAAATTGTCTTTTTATGACCTTCCAAAGAGATAATGAAGTTTTACAATCAATCACAAATCCCAAGATACGGCCATTAATTGTAAAAACATAACTAGCTCAAAAGAAAATGATCCTGAGACATCCATATCTCAAAATTAGGATTTTGTCATTTCAACATTCTAATTTGTTAGATTTGAATTCTATCAACCCTGTTCTTTGCTACAAAATGGCTTGGACATTTCAAATTTTCATTGATTAATTTTTCTAAATTATTTGCTCTTATTGCTGTTACTATTTGCAATCTCCACACAACATAATTTGTTCTATCTAATTTGACATAGAAGGAAAGAAATATGATGAATTTTGAGTGAGATGATGAATCAAAATAGAGGAGGTTGTATTACTAGAACTGATGTTGGCCATTATTGTACTTTGATACTATATAAAGTTTTGAGAACACTTCAAAAAATTTGTTTTAATACTAGGAAATCGATAGAAAATAAAAGGAAATTTTACTTGTTTGAGTAAAATAATGCTCCAGAATTAGTTGTATTTCACATGTACTTAGAAATACAAAGACTACCAATATTTATACAAAAATTTGATAGCTAAATTACTTGGCGGAAAAGATAAAACTAATTAACAAACTCTCAACGACTTTGCTGAGTTAGCATAACAACTTTGCTGACTCGGCATTACAATTTTGCACCTAACTCTAATATCAGCTGCAGCTCAAATTATACAGCAGTCCTCAGATTTTCACAACTTCAGCTTCATAATTCAGCTCAGATTGCTTTACCTCAGCAGCTCAGATTTCATTATCTAAAATTCATAACAATAAACAATATAACTTCAGCTCAACTCATATATCTTAATAAAGAGACCTTCTAGATGATGCCCGAATTGTTTCGGTTATCTTTTCCCCTTTACTTTCTTAATGAGACACTTCATTATCAAGTCCCTAGAGCTAGAAGCATCAGAGAATTTGCACAACTTCTACCTTTGACCAAAGTGAAAAAAGGGTTTTAACTTGCGGCGAAAGAGTATAAAGTTACATTATGTTGGGAGTTGTCCATTCTAGAGTGTTTGCATGTGGGTCTTGTGTTTAACACAATATATACATATCTCATACATATAATGAAGTAGTGAAAGCTTAAACAATTGCAGTAAACACAATTATAACATATTAATGGAATTAACAGAAACGAAATTGAGAAATAACCCTTGAAGCCTTTGAATGGAGATTGTTGAAGTCTACCAAAATGTTGTCTTTGATCAATTTTAGTAATCAACAATGGTGGGTTTGATTATCTAGAATGACAGCCTTTGATCCAGCAGATGTTTAACTACTTAAACTTGTGTTCTTGATTTTTTCTTTTGATTAACACTTAATCAATTAATCAAAACCTATTTTGCTAAATTGGTTTTATGCCTTAAAAGAAAATAATGAATTCAACTCTTGAATCCATTAATTAGAAAATAATTTCTCTTTTTTCTCTTTGTAATGGCTGACCTAATTTTTTACAAAATCAAATTAACAAACTTAATGAATTTAATTTACATTTGTCTTATTTATACAAATGAATTTAATTTCATTTCATAACACTTAATTTCAATTTGAATTTAATCTAACCTAATCATAGTTAACTCTTAACTCTAGTTAGGTTAAACTAACATTTAAATATTCTAACTATAATTAACACTTAACTCTAGTTAATTAAAAGAACATTTAAATATTTTAACCATAGTTAACTAACTTAACCATAATTATGTTAACTTTTACTTAACCATTAAGTATAGTTAATCTAACTTAACTAAATGGTTAACTCTTAACCTTAGTTAAACTTAAATTATTTATTCAACAATTAAATAAATAAATATTTATTTGAATTATTTAACAATTAAATAATTATCAAGTAAAATTACAATTATGTCCTTACTCTGTTACCAAGTTAACCTAAAGTGGGTCCCACCATCTGACCATATACTTTAGTTAACGTAACCTTAGTAAATTGCTGAATTTTACTGTATTTAACTATTCAATATGGTACGCTGCCCAAGTGCTCAAAGAGTACATTTCATATTGGGACTCCCTAGGTCCACACCCGATTCGTCAAATAGAACTATTCCACAAGTCCGTGATCGATGCCCCACGCACACGTTACGGATATTGCAAATTAACGCGTTAGACCATACATGTTGATGTTACTCCATATTCATATAATCCTTCCGTCATTATATCCAGGATGAACGGGATATAGATCATTACCATCAAATTTCGATAATTTCATCCATTACTATATTATCTCCAGATTCGTATCTTAATGAACAATATACGCAAACACTTTTGCTATAATGTTTGAACATGTAGGAAACTCCTTTCCCAGGTTAATTGCTTACGGCCATAAGACTTTACAAGATACAATCTCGAAGTTCGGATATACAACCCATCTATGTGAGCTGGTGGATCCTATATCTACGCACACCGAACTCTATGAGCATCGGACCATACCCAGCGACACGTAGCGGTCAGACCATGAAAGGTCTCTGACATCGTGGAACCAAAGTATGATGGATCTCCCACAAGTTCATCGTGGCGCTCAGGTCGAAGGACCACATATACTACTCAACTCGAGAGGACCTTCATTTGACGGTTTCATAGGATATCTATTAGGGTCTTCGTGAGTCTGTTCAGTATCCAGTCCTAACTGAATACCTGTATATCTATATGAACTTCAACCAAGTTCATGGTTAACTAAGAATAACCATCTGTACAATACAGATATAGACATACACTAATCTATGTGCATCACCGATAGACCCTCATTGGTGAACCTAGATCAGGAACTCTTTATTTGAGAAGATACTTCCATAATGACATTTCTTAGTTTCTATTGCAACTCTTTACAACTATGTCATTACTAATAGATTCTTAGATATTTGTCACATTATTGATTAAGTTCTAACTCTTTAAATCTCGCTGGCTATTATAACCTGCTAACTCTTAGCATTTATAACTATCAGCTTTGCTAATTCTTAGCGCTGATCTAAATTTTTTTAAACCAGATATGAACTTATTCAAATTATATCATGTCTATAATGTTACAAGCTTAATTACCATTTTAATAAAGGTTCTTAGCGATTTAATAAAATATGCATTGTATAAATATTACAAACTAAATATTCATACAAACTGGGATGGCGCGTAAGCACATACCCTAACACATTGAACATAACTGATTCTTAACACCTAAACTTGATCAAGGATGATAATACAACTCGAAAAAATAATAACTACAGTGGAGGGTAAATATAAAAGTAGATACGGGATTAAGAAAACAATCCCGAATAGTACTAGTATTGTCATAAGCTTGACTACAACAACAAAGACTATGAACTAAATTAAATGTACAAGATTTCAGCTAACTGCCACTAATTGAGTCACTTCGGATAACAAACAGTATACAGAGTGTTAAATCAACCCCGAATAGTACTAGTATCGTCATAAGCTTGATTTGAGCTTATTTTATGAGTTCAAATCCAGCTCATTCATCTCTTGAAGCAGGATCCATCCCTGTTGACGGGCTATCAGCAAAGTACTCCTGGTGCTTCAAATGTATGCCATGCTGCTCATTCAATAATAACAATGGAATCAATTTTAGACATAAAACATATTAACAATGAAAAGAAATTAAAACACAGGAAGTGAACATCTTAACTAACACTTGCAAATATTCTTGACCCAAAAGATTTACTGTGACTTAAGGTTTCAATAGTTTCAATATCATACTTCTAATACATATAGGCCATTTCAAGCTTAGAGTGGAGCATCTGCTTATTAATCTGACCAAACACTTCTTCTATATTAGTTAGATTGAACAAATTTGAAATGTTTTTCATATTTATAAGGGTGAAAACCCTCTTGCAGGAATCACATCCATGGGATAGCCCTAGTAAACAATCTTAGCATTTAAGAAAAGATCATGTCGTATGTTGAAGTGGAATTAACAAATTCAGGCATCCAATCAGAATTTTATATATATATACATACTATGTCTCAAGTTCTCAGGCAATACCATTTATGATGACCTTAGCAATCAATTGAGACATTGCTTTCAAAATCAAGAATAATAAAACGTACTGCAGATCTTACCTCCTGCAGTGCCTTCATGAGGTCATTGATTGTCAATATCAAGCGCTTATCCTGTCCCAACTAAAAGATTAGACAAGCCAAAGAGAATCAATTAGGACATTTTACACAAAAAAAGCATAAAGAGCACCTTCTGATGCTTATCCCGTTTGTCCTTGACCACTGCTGCCTGCCTTGCCTTGCATTGCCTACATAAGTGGCACAGCTGGGTAAAACATCTTCCAACACACTTCTAAGTTAACACCAAAAAGAATATAACCACTGAATGGTGTACTCTCCAATAAAATTTAGAAGGAACAGTTCCAAGCCAAATGAAAAATACTTTGGGACGTAAGTAGCAATAATGTTAAATCCTAAACTCATAGAAAAGCCTTGGAATAGAGTTCAAAGTAACAACAAAACATAAGAAGCTAAGAAGAAAGTTCTGGTAGCATACTGAAGCGCATCGCTTGCAACCTCTGAAACGAACTTCTGCGTAGCAACTGCTACCAGCCTAATCCTGCAAAAACAAAGAAGATAGCTCACAAATTATGAGAAACAAACAAGTGAATCTTCAAAGCTGGAGTTTCTAACAATGACTAAATAATCAGAAGAGCAACAGAAGCCACAAAAAGAGTGAAGCATTCTTCACTGCAGACAAGAAATAACCATCACAGCCAATGTCCATCAGATGCAACAGTCATTCAGTCAACAAGAAATGGAACCAACAAATCTCTTAATCGAAGAGAGAAATGACAAGAGCAAATTTCTCTTTATTGAAGAAAAAAGCTCTCTTAATTAAAAAGAGATAAACTGAACCACTTATATGACTTAATTCATTTATTTTCCTTAACAATAACGAGGACAGCAAGAACAAGTACATGCCCAAACTTAATACAAAAGCCAATTTGCCACTAAAATCCATCTCAAATTCATCAACTTCTACAAGGTCATACCCAAGCCATCTATTTGACAATTAATTTTACTTTGATTTGCAAATATCACAATACTTACCATTAATTACCGCATATAAAAAATAAGAACTCAAAATTTACAACAAATTACTCTCTCGTCGAACTCCAACTTCAAAAATAACCCACTAACCCACACAAATGTAAGCTTCATAACAACTATTTAAAACCCTAGAACTATCAATTTGTATTAGTATTCACTACATAAGAGTTGCAAAAATAAATAAATAAATAAAGGACAAGTACCTACAATCTAACATCGGGACATTGAAACCCGCTCTTGGCTAAGTAATGCTCCACCAATTCATCAGGTATCTGATTCAAAGAACCAAAGCAGAAGACAAACCGATAAATTATTTATTGAAGAGGAATTTGAGAAAATATTAACAAATTTATGCCTGCGGATAAATAAAAATACGTACAGTGGGAGCGTAGTCCATTAAGGACGCGAGAAATTCAGTGAGCGCCGCATCGTCGTCGTGCCTTCCATTGCTCGATTGTTGGTTATTGTGATTCATTCTCTCTCTGTTGCCTGTCTCAATTGTGACTTGTGCGAATTTTACCAATTTGAATAATATTTTTTTTTAAACTATTGAATAATATATTGGATCCAGGTGTTGATTGCTATTTTGTGGGAGAATTAGCATATACCTCCCCTGAAGTTTAAAGAAATCACGTATAGATGGAATCGCTTCCTAAATATACACTTACGTCATTCGATTTGGCAGACGTTAACTTAAGACTGTTAGTTGATGACAGGGCATAAAATGTAACTTCGCGCTGAGTTCTTGGAATTTTTTTTTTTGGATAGAAGTGAAGGAAAGGAATGAAAAACAACTATTTACAGAAGCAATAACGTCATCTGCATTCAGAAATGGGTAATCTACTTCCTTACGGGCTTTCCTTTATCAATGATATTTCATTTTAGGGGAGATAAGTGTAAATTCATTGTACTGTCAAGGGAATATAAGTGTGATCCTTAACAAACCTTCTACTTATGTTTGATTTTCCAAAACCTCGGGGAGGTATGTGTTAATTTCCCAGTACCAATGCCGGCGTCACGTTTCAAATAATAGCTGAGACTTGCAGTTAAGCACAATGTGCAAACCATAAGAATCTTGGCAGAACTATCTGCACAATTTGGAAATTCTTTTTTTTTTATTGTGGTTGAAGAACAAGAACTGAAACAAATAATCTTTGTCATAGTTCACAGAATGCTGAAACTCCAACAACATTCTCTGAATTTCCAGTCAACAAAAACTGTTTAGCATCCTTATATTTGACAACTCTATATTGACAAAAAACAAGGGCAGAAATAAAGAATTCAACAAATTTATCTCGACTTTTGCTGATTGTAACGAACTATTCCGTGAACATCTATGATGCCGGGCGGAAAAACAGGATCAGTGGCTGCTCTCACGGCTACCTTGGCCACTGTTGTAACATTGATTGGAGGTGTGAACAGAGGTCCTACAAGCGGTAGCTGGCTCAGTGGTTTTGCTTGTTGGAGAACCTGCAAACGTGAGTATGATATAGTCAAAAACCCAAGTGTTACATTTTTTAAATATTAAATGAAAAATTAAAATCAAAGGAAGACCACAAGAAGAAGGAAAAAAGTGAAAGTCTGTTTCAACCACATGACAGATTATGTCAATTTTTATAGTGCTTTTCAATCTTCGACAGCTAGAAGATTGATGGAAACTAACATAACAAAATAGATTGTGCAAAGGAAGTGCAAGCTATTTACCATCTCCAGCAGAGAACCAATAACACCTAGAGGTAACTTTACACTCCCAACTGTGCGAGTCCCATATATAAATCCAGGCCTCAAAATCACTCCTGAAAGAAAAAGATGCAACAAGTTCAGTCAGACGCTAGAACTGCATACTGTAGTTCAGTCCACTCCTCAAAGAAACTAGACTCTTCATGTTCTTATGTTGAGGAAAGTAGAACAGTCATTTGTACTAATAAGATGTGTGAGATTCAAAAACCATTGTTGCCTTTTGAAAAACAAATATGATACTTGCTTTCGTATTTAAAAGCTCATAACTACATCAAGAAGTTAAAATACTACACCAATTACTGAAGACTGAATGAAACAACTAACCTCCATAAGGGAATTTGGTCAGTAACTCTGTCTCAGCAGCTCTCTGTGTTAAACATCATGAAAATAATAGGATAAGATGGAAGTAAACGGGGATCTTGCAAGCCAACAGGCAATAACTATAAAATTCATTAATTGACATTGTTCCGATTCTCAAAAACATATACTACTTCCGAATGCTGACTGAAAGCCAGTGATGGTGGATGACAATACCTTTCCCTCATAGTAGCCTTGCAGTAAGTAGTTTGCAACACCAAAGTCAGCAGCAGAGATATAAACAAATCTTTTTACACCTGTAGGTAAGCAAGTTAGGCTGATCAACCACTTAAAATGGTTAAACAATCTTGCATTGAGAGAAAAGATTAACTCCATTAATTATATAGTCAACTAAACTGGTATCAAGCCCAGAAGAATTTGTATGATTGTATAGCGATGACAGAATTTGAAGTATTACTTATTCTACTAATTTCAGGAGCGTATATCTCTACCTTTTTCTGCAGCAGCTCTGATTGCATATATGTTTGCGGTTCCATTAATTTTATACATGTAAGAGTTGGATCCAAAACCACCAACACAGGAGATCTAGAAAATTAAACTGAAGTTAGCCAGAGAGATCAACATCTCACCAAGGAAAGGAATACAGACACCATGATCTCATCCAAAGCAGCAAGCACTCTAGAAATATTAACATTCCAACAAAGAGCATATTATGTGTTAAAAATCCCAATGTGCAAATGTTCTTGCTAAGAAAATTCAAAAATTTAGATTTGCTCTTTTTTGAAGCTACGGCTGTATTAATAAAATCAGGACACATACAACAGATGTGACCCCATCCAAAGCTTCCTTCCAAGA
The DNA here is from genome assembly GCA_946807835.1 of Ailanthus altissimus. Classification (NCBI taxonomy): domain Eukaryota; kingdom Viridiplantae; phylum Streptophyta; class Magnoliopsida; order Sapindales; family Simaroubaceae; genus Ailanthus; species Ailanthus altissimus. Next base: position 33,821,674 of record OX327686.1, on the reverse strand, counting down.
ATCAGATGAAAGCAAATTTCCTGGCAATCATGAGACAATGTTAGAGATGGTATATCATACCATATAAAGGGCCATCACGATACATATAGCCAGGAACACGAACCTTGATACCAAGTTACATTGTTAGCCCAAGAATCATGTAAAGACGACCTACCAGACCTGAAAGGAAGAAACACTGAAATCAATCAAGATAGAATAGGTAAAACAGTCTACCTGGTGTAACAAACTATTAAGTCATCATGGAGTGCAAACTCCATAAATTAAGGAAAAGCAGATAAATCTTCATTCTTTTGACCAAACTGTTATCACACCTTCATCTATTATTGAAGTATGAAAGGATCAATGAACACAATTACACCTTTATTATTTGCAAGACCAGGAAACTTGCAGATACTATTAAATGATTTCCGAAAAGGATTTGGATACATATAACCATATGACATAGGAAACCAACCATTCTCGACTTAAGGCGGGAAGAAACCTAGTACCTGCTAAGGCTAGCAACAGTCAAACCACGGTCCAAAGCCTCTCTGCAAATGTGTGAACCAACAAATCCATTTCCACCCAAAACAAGCAACTGAATCAAGTTGCATATCAGTCAAAATGCAGGAAAATATACAACACATCCACGGATGAACAAGCAAATTCACTGTAACCCCGTAGTCCTCGTCGCCACATACCTTCTCTGTTGGAGGTGGGGGCACGTCTACAGTCTCCGCTTCCTCAACATTAAAGGGCTCATCAACCTTATTAGAATCTGTTGATGGACACCTCCCATTCCTTGACGCCACCGTTGCACTGTTCCCAACGGAAAGGATATCATAATGAATCAAAAATGAAATGCAACAATCACGTTAAAACCCACAAATAATATCCCATTAGCCATCTGTAATTCAGTTCTGAGCTACTAAACGTGGAGTCATAAGTAATTTTGACTAAAAAGAATATTCAGCAAAAATAAAACTCGGTAATACACATGAGAAATTAACATAATACATAAACACCCACCAATTTTTGTTTTTTAATCCAAATTTCACTTTTCGTTCCGGAACCAAACGCATATTTATGCAAATTCCAAAACCCAGAAGAAATAAAGAATAATAATAATAATAATCATACATGATTCAAATGAACATCAATGGAATGTTGTATGTCATGAATGTTTCATCGATTAATTAAAAAACCAAATTTAAAAAATAAAAGTTTCATAGTACTTACTATAGCCGAGACACTGATGGTCTTGAATGGATCAACCGTGAAACGACGGTCCTCATTTGATATTTCTCCTATAATCTATATTCTATCCAGTAACCTTTTTTTTCTTTTTTCTTTTTTCCTCTTTTTTCAATTTCTTTGAAACTAGTTAGTACTGCCGGAGTGCTGGAAAATGGAAAAGTCTGGGCTTGTTCACGCAGAGAGATTACACATGGCGCTTGATGCTGATGAGAGGTAGCAGAGCCACACGTGGCTGAATTTGAACCTATAGAGTACGGGAGAAAAAATGGGGAACGGAAAGTCTTGGGTACTACTTCGGCAGACTGGATGATCGGTCTTTGTGTTCTTTTTTAGTCACGTGCCACGCATGCTTCGGGGCTATCATGGGCTTGAGTTGAGTAGACTTGAGTCTCCCTAGGCACTTGCGATTTTATATAAACGGTATTTGGGCGAAATTTACTGGGCCTGACCGAAATCGAAAAACCAATTCACATCACTAATGATTTAGGAGACAAGGCCCAATACTGATGGTCCAAAATTGACCCATTAAAGGTGACGATTGATTTCGGGCTTAACTCTTTTTTTTTGGTAAGTAAAGAATTGATGGCTTAACTCATATTAAGCCTCTATCAACCCAATAAGAATCCTTTGTTTTCGTACGACATCGTTTGGTTGTAGCTTAACTCGATGAACTGCATTAGGGGTGGGCAAAAAATTGAAAAACCGAACCGGACTCAAAAAACCGAACCGAATTGGTCGGTTCGGTTCGGTTTTTCTCTTGGTCGGTTCGGTTTTCGGTTCGGAAGGCCGAACCGAAAACCGAACCGAAAAAACCGAATTTAAAAAAAATTAAAAAAAAAAAAAAAAAAATTAAAAAAAATTTAAAAAAATTTAAAAAAAAATTAAAAAAAATTAAAAAAAAATTAAAAAAATTATAAAACCGAACCGAACCGACCCAAACCGAACCGAACCGACCCAAACCGAACCGAAAAACCAAAACCCGAACCGAACCGAACCGAACCGGTTCGGTTCGGTTCGGTTTTTAATTTTTCGGTTCGGTTTTCGGTTTTATTTTTCAAAAACCGACCGGCTCGGTTCGGTTTTCAGTTCACACTAAAAACCGAACCGAACCGGATTTGCCCACCCCTAAACTTCATTATTGCTTAGAAATAATCTAATTATGGTTGAATTAGATCATCACCATCCTATGAAAAACGAAAACAATCAAACAAAATTCAAGTCGTCTAAGTTTTTTTATTGACAATGTAGATCCAATCTATAGTATTTTATTCCAAAATTAAGAGTAACAGTCAAACTAATTTCCTATTCCTTTGTTCAATAGGAAATCATTAAATTTATGAAATCTCACTTGCTTTATTAAATACAAAAAGATTGCAACAAACCCAAGTTCTTCATTTTTTTTAGATCTTTGTCAACAATAGTACGAGTTTTGGTAACTTTTTTTTTTTTAATTGTCATAAATATTTTTAAGTGATATTACACTTTCGAGTCGTATATTAATAATTTTGTTTTCTAATAGATGTGTCAAGCAGTTATTTAAAATTTAAAATTATGTTATGAGTAATTTTAAAAGTTACAAAAATTAGTCATATAATAAATACTTGACATATTTTTTATAATAATATAATATTATTTAAATATTTTACGCATTTCTTTACTAAATATCTCATAAATCTACTTTTAATAAACAATATATTTTAAAATTAGCAGAGAAATAAAAAGAGAAGAGTTTGATTTTAAAAATTATAATTGAGCGAGGAGTTTGAAAAAAAAAGTCATGTTATATTTTTTAATTTTGATTATAATACTTTCTATCTGAAATGGTGTGTTAAAAATTTATTAGATAGTAAAATAATATAATTAAGGATGAGCAAAATTGATTCGGTTCAATTTTTGGGCTGAATTGAAAATTAAACCACCAAAATAATTGGTTAATTTTTAAAAAATAAAATAAAACTAATAAATGAACCAAAGATGTGCGGAGGTTCGGTTTGAAATTTTTAGTAATTGATAGACTTAATTTGGGTTGAGATATTAGATGATCCAATTTGGTTAGGTTCTCATTTTCGATTTTATTCTTAAACTATTACGTGTATTTCTTTATATTTTTTTAAAAATTCAGTTTCAATTCAGTTCTTGTCAGTTTAAAAGTCCAAAACTGAAAATTGAACTAAAATTTTAATTTTTAAAAATATAAAACTAAAAATTGAACCAATCAAGATAAAAACAAATCGAATCAAGTCGGTTCGGTTCAATTCCATTGGTCTGATTCGATTGGTCTATATTTTACCCACCTTTAAGTATAATAGGTGATTTAAAATTTTATAAAATTATTTATTTAAAAAATACTTGACACATTATTTAAAATATAAATAAATAAAAAAATAATAATTTGAGAAGTAAATGGAGTTTATTTATAAAAAATATAAAATTTCAAAAGTTATGATGGTGTATCATAAAAAATGAGAGTTTAATGAAACGGGACCGAATAACTCCCCTCCATCTCATCAACCCTCAATTACTATTTTCATTTGAATTTCAATTTTTTTCTTATATAAAATTACTAAAAAAGACACAAAAATCTAAATACAATTATATATAATTTACTTTTTCTCTTATAAATAAATCATAAATCTTGATGAGTAATGCTAGGTATGCAAAAAAATTTATCCTAAATTAGATCTTAAAAGTGATGTGTCAAATAAAAATTGAGTGTAATAAATAATTTTAAAATTTGTACTATTTCACCACTCAATATTTGTTTGACACATCACTTTATGATTCAATTTAAAATAAAAATTTAAGATGCTTAACATTACTTAAATCTTGATATTTATTATACATGTTAAACTTAATTTAGAAATATGTTAACATTTAAAATTTTTCATTTAAGAGATGAAATAAATAATTTTTAAGAATAAAAAATTTATTTTTTTATTTTTAAAATAATATTTATGTATTAAAAATATATAAAATGATAATAAGAATAAATTGGGAATGGAATAAGATATATAGAAATATATAAAAATAATAATAAAGTATAATTAAAAGTGGGCATTAACGAGGTTAAATTGGTCTGAAATGTTAATTGTTACACGTGCACTTGTGTATTAATTTTATATGGTGATGTCGGGTGAGAAATTCAGGATCAGCTATGTGTAATTTCAGCTCATTGCAAGCTTAATTTTGGCTTGCATTATCACAATTTGGATGTAGAGAGCTTGTGTATATGTTTATAATTATGGCTCGTTTTTAGGAAAATTGATAATTTAGTTTTAATTTTTTTTAAATATTAATCAAAAGAGATATTTGGGTTTTGAGTGTTATATTGCATATTAAATAAAAATTGAGTATATTTTGAATATATACGAGTAAATTAGTAATATTATTTAATAGATTAATTTTTTAGATCAATAAAAAAAGGACTCGGTTTGGTGATAATAAATATAACTTAAATAGTTATGAGTATTATATAATTAAGTATTTTTTTAAAAAATAATAATAATAATAAATGTAATTAAGCATTTTAAAATTTTAGAAACTAATAACTAATTGAAAAAAAAAAAAAAAATCGGCCACTATACTCTAAGAGACATTTTATGATATGGGTAGAAAATTGACGAATAATTAATGAAGGTACCATAATCATATCAAATCATTCCTATCATAAATTCCATATGATTTATGTCTTTTTCTTTCTTGATTTTTATCTTTTGGATAATGTTTCATTTTTCCTCATGTAACAAGTCTTTGTTCAATTAATCAACATCAATTATTTGTGCAATTTGTCCAAATCAAACTTGACTCACCTCTATTTCTTTTTTAGAAACCGGGGAGGAGGGGAATAAACAGATTGACATTGGGAAAAACCAGAGAGATTGGATCAGAATATTGTTGTCATCAAATTGCCAACTAAGAAAAGAATCAAAAAATTCAAGGGTTTGCCGATACTTAAAGTGATGCCACGAAACTTAATACACTCTCCAGTGGCACCAAAACCGATAGATATAAAGTTATATATGCTGTGGACTCCACGCCAGATATGAAACTTCTGCCAATATATATATAATCGTCAGCAACGATCAAAGAATTTTTGCTGTTTGTCGACCTTCTGCTTATGACAAGATTTACTATTTTGAGATCTGGTAACAATCCCCTTCTCGGATTGAAGCCATGACTTTAGATAGATTTCTGATGTAGAAATTTTTCGATGAGGTAACTAGAGCATATTTTCTTTTTTATTTTTTTTAATTTTAAAATTCAATTAAACTATCTTATATGTAAACTTGCTTTGAATATTAGAGTAATTCAACAATTTAGAAAAGACATAATTTTCTATCCATTAACCTGTTCCAAAAGCAGTAACACATTTGAGTGGTGAAAAAATGTTGGGAAAGATCACAAAATACTATACAGTGGAAATAATTCTTTCTTTTACGTTGTGTTATTAAAATGGGCAATATATCACTAATGTAAGCATAACAATATTATCACAAACATTAACCATCAATCAATCACAATGAACATCAAATTTTATATGAAAAATTCAATTCGGAAAAAATTCACGGAATTGTAATCCAATATCAACACTTCTACTATGCAATAATAATGGGATTACAACAAAGTTCTCTCTAAAATCACCACTAGAGGCTCACCACAACATCAAGAACATTAATCTTGGTTCAATAACAATAAATCTAACAAATTCTCCTTAAATGTAAATTTGCTAGATAATGCTAAATCAGAGATTAAATCGAAAATCGAATTTGATAAAATTGTAGAGCAAGATGTTAGGAACTCACCTTCAAAATTTGAGCAAAATCGAAACCCAAATTGACATCCAAAAGAAAAAATTAAAACCCTAAGTTTTATTTTTATCTTTCTCTCTCATTCTTCTCTATTTTCTACTTCTGCTTACTGAAAATGACTTTTCGACCAAAATCAACAAAACCTAAATGGTACACTGTACACTTATGACAAATTTCAGTCAACTCCCTTTATAACTAATTACATAAAGACTCTTGAACCCACATAATGCGAATCCTACCAACAAAAAATGAGAATGTATAGCCTCTTTTAATTTGATGGCTCCTCAAACTGATGCATATGTGTTTACAAGTATGAGAACAGCTGAGCAAGTCACTTTCAAACCTAGTAACAATAGGCAAATTCTTAACCAAATGTACATGAATAAAACTGTACAAAATTAATTGATGCATAGAATTCTGATAAATCTTAGGTGCTGTTGTCCATTTGTTTCCTTTTTAATAGAAAACCAATAATACTTTAAGAGCATTCACGACTTTTTATATAATCCCTCTATTTGAAAGTGGGTAATTGAACTTGAGATCTCTAATTTATTAGAGAATGTATTGCAAACTTTAAATTATTAGGTCATTTAAATAAGTGCTATATAAATAAATAAATAAATAAATATTTTTTTTAAGTAATTTATAAAAAATTATTAATTTAGTCCTTAAAGTTTAATTGAATTATTCGATTAATTATTATATTTTTTTAAATATACATCAATTAGTCATGTCTTGTTTTAAAAAAATAACATTTAAAATGCATTAATAAGATAAATTTGAGAAGTTTAAGATATTATTTTACCTTACTACCCTCTGAAAATTCATTTCAAACCTTATTTTCTAAAAAATAAAATACATTAATTGAGATATTTATTGAATAATTCAACCAAATTTCAGACTAAACTAGCAATTCCCCCGATCTATATAATCCCTTTGATTCTTCAATTCTATAAGTAACTCTCATACTGGCATTGCATGTATGGCATCAACATTATTGACAATGGGAGCAGTATGTGTTAGGTTTGATTTATTATGCATACGGATTCAGCTCCTCAATTCACGACTTCCTCTCTATGTACGTGGGTATATGCATGTCTGCGCATAAGGGCATATAATCAAAGCCAATCCATTATATGAAGAAAGTGCTTATGCTTAAAGTGCTTGTGCTTCCTTATCTAAATTACAATAAGCAACGTTCATAGATCCAGCTATGGGGCGAAGCTGCCAGGATCAGGACTCGGGAATAAGTGCTTTCTCTCTCTCCCTCTTCTTTTTTTTTTCCCTCCTGTTTTCTTTAATATTGTTGCGACAAAAGAATATTCCATCACAAAGCACTAGCTATGTATATCGCTGACTCTTTATAAAAAGTTCCATTCAGTTCTCTAATCAGTTTGTTTTGGACACTAATCTTTGATTAAAGGAAACTAATAAATAACTTAAAAAAAAAAAAAGAAACTAATAAATTTGGCCCAAATGTAAGTGCCCTATCCACTACTTGTTTGAGTGTATAATATATTAACTATATATTCAACTTTCAACATCATGCCAACAATTCCAACATGGTGATGATGATGATACGATACTATTCTCTTCTTTTATCTTCAAGGAGTTTGATTGGATTTATCAAATATTTCTAATTATTATTTTAGAAAACTTAAATCCGCCCATAGATTTTCATATACAGAAGAAAAATTATTATTTTAGTTTCTATATTTTTATTAAATTACTCATTAAATTTATAATATTTTCAAAATTATTAGTTGCCGTCCCTTAGAAATGAAATGGTCATGTTTTATGGATAAAAATGGTAATAAAAAAATAAACTTCAATAATGAAAATGATAGCAAAAACACTTATAAAGAATTAATTAGTAATTTTTAAAATATTAAAAATCAAGTGAATAATTCAACGAAAATATAAAGATTAAATTGTTAATTTCTTTATAAAAAATAATCAGAAATTTCCGTCAATATTATAATAGTGTTTTTGTTTAATTTTAAAAATATATATAACAATTAACATATTTTATAAATTTTATATTTAATCAATATTAAGTGTATAATTATTTTTTCGATAATTAATATTTTCACTTCAAAACAATTGTAGTTTTAAAGTTCCAGTATTTTTATATCAAACAAACCCTAAATCTACTGTGAATTCTTGCATGACGTTGCCCAAATATGATTTGCTATATACATGCATTAGTGATTAATGAATAGGAACCCCCATTAAAATAGCAATGATTATGCTAAGAAAAGAAGCTGCTAAGTACAAAAAGTGGATCAGTTTGATTATTTTGCTTTAAGTTCACTAAAAAAGAAAGTGCTACTATTAAATCTGAAGAATAAAAGTTAGGGCCAATTTCAACTCCAAGTGGCTTTGCTTCAAACGAAAAGAATATCTATTGATGTGAGAAAAAAAAACAAAGAAATAAAACTAAAAAATGCTGCAAGAATAGTATAAATTCCGGAAACTAAACAATCAAAGGTTAGATTGTTAGAAGATTGATTGATTGATTTGAGCAGAAACAACAAATTAATTAATTTAAAAAATAAAAAAAATTACATGTGAGGTGATTAAGTCAATGAAGGGAGTATCTAAGAATATATTTGTGGGATTTGTTATCTATTAAAATTGAATTTGTGATAATTTTTAGTTCACTTTTGAGCAAGAAATATTCAAGTCCATGATAAGACAAGAAATCCTATTCCGCCCAAACTAGTCATTTTTTATAATTAATTTCTTATTACATCATTAGAATAATTGCTCATTTTTTATATCATTATATATAGAGAGAGAACAGTGTTCTCTTAACTTAAATTTTTGACGAAAAATTATGATTTTAATTTTTATTGATCAATCTCATACAATTTAATTATATAAAATTGACAACACTAAATACTAATTTTAATTTTAAATTTAAACTATTGAATTGCATGGGATCAATAATTAAAAATTTATATACATAATTTTCATCATGTTTTTAAAAAGGGTAACCATGTCATTGATGCTTTGGTTGATTTGAATTTATGTAATTTCTTCTATTGATCCCTTTTATTTAATGATGTATATGTTTTCTAGGTTTTGTTTGTATTTATTATATATATAACTGAGTTAAATCTACTTGGACCAATGAAATTTGAGATAAGTTGGCTAAGAAAAAGCATCAATGGGTGGAAGATGATGAAATGTGGGAACAGAAAAACACTTGTAAAATGGAAAATTGCTGGACCCGCACAGCATACTTGCAAAGACATTTATCGAGGACCTTGCGTAAACAAGAGTGAGTGAGTGTGTGGATATGGCGACCCCTCAGTCATTGGACGGCCACTAATCATGATATGTTGTTATTTCGTAGCAAAGTCTCAAGGAAGACAGAGAAGGCCAAGCAAGCAAAGGCCAAGAGTCCGATGCCAATGGGGCCTGCTAGTGCTGGGGCGGGCGGAGAGTGTGGCAAACAAAGCATAAAGCCGTCGATATGTTGGTGGTGGTGATGCCTGTACCAAGCTTAGCTGGTGGATCATAAGCATTAAGCTCATGCCCCCCCCTAACAATTTCTCAAAGTTGATATGGGGTCCCTTCCCCTTCTCATAATCCACCCACATGCGCCACTTGCTTCGCTTTTAAACAATGAGTTCGATTATAATTTAAAGATTCTCGAGAAAAATTTTGGTGCTCTTTCTCTGTTAGATTCTTGTTATACAAGTATTAACTTTTCTATAATTGGTTGAGAAATACACGTGATATGAATCTAACAGGAAAAGATCTATATACACCAATGTTACTTTTTTTTTCCTCTCTCTTTTTTAACATTTTTAACTTCATTTTGAAGATTAGAGTCTAGTTTAGAGATAATAAAATTTAAATTTGAATTCAAGTTTTATTCAATTTGAATTTGAATTTAAATTCGAATTTTGTTTAACCTAGATTTGAATTTAGAATTTTTTTTGTATAAACCCGAAATCCTAGTTTTATTTAAGTTTTTTTTTTTGGATAATTTGGATTTGGATTTAAACTTGATTTTTTTATATATATTTTTTTAATTTTTTAAGTTAAATTTAAACTTTTGAAGTATTTATTTTATAAAATAATTATTAAATTAATATATATTAAAGATTAATAATTTTAAAAATTAATTTAAAACATTTTTATAATAAAAAAGGACAAATTTTGAATTTACGAATCGAGTTTTCTAGATCAAACAAAAACTCGAATCTAAATTACTCCAAAAAAATCAGATCCAAATCTATAAAAAAAAAACTCAAATTTTTTAAATTTGGATTGAGTTTCTAAATTTTTTTCGAATCCCAATCAAATTACCATATGAAAAACCCACTAATGATTAAGAGAAAAAATATATTGTAATTAGGGATTGCATGGGAAATGTAAATAGGGGCTTTTTGCCGACACTAGCTATAGCTAGTTGATCTTTGCTCCTGCTGTGGCTTCAACAGTTTCTGTGTGCTTGGATTGTAATTAGTTAGGGGGTTGGTTATGAATCAAGTGAACGAAAAGCTTAATTCCAAATGTGACACCAATAAGATTTTTGTGTTTGGTGATGATGATGATCTCGCGAGCTATGATTAAGACGATGACTCAAGTCACTAACTAGCTAATTGCGTGCATTCTGAACCTTCCCACTAATGTTATTGGCCATTAGGCTCATTTTTTATTCCTAACATCCATCATTACAATTTGATCATCTACCATTTTACACCTTCAATAATATTATTCTTCTGATGCAAAATAAATATAACTAGGGTTTTAGTGACTTTGGTGAGATGTAGTTGTAGTGACTTACCCACTTTAATTAAATGGGAAGACAAGTTTCTACGAGAGCGTTTTAGACTTTTACATCTGAGTTATATGTAATTGTTTGACTAACTAAATTTCACGAGTTAACCAGCTGCTTCCTGTGACTGAACTAATGAGCATGGTTCAATTAAGCAAACCCCAAGTGAGCAGTTGGGTGGGTAATTTTGATCGAAAGTCCGTGATCAATCAAAGGAAAAGCATGCATGGAATAAAGTCATAGATATTTTTTTCGCCAACTTTCTGTGGTCTGTCAATGGAAGCACATGAATTGAACTGGTCATATCTTTTCTATAATGCCAAGTAAAAAATGGGTTAATTTGCAGAAGCAAAAGCCATTTCCTGGCCACCACAAAAGCTGGTGATACTCCAATTAATTGAAACTTTTGCAGCTTTTCTTGAAACTAATTTTCTGTTTACATCAACAACATATTCTGCAGCTTTTGGGAACTTGCTTTCTCTATACATACATCCATATATAATCATGAGTATATATCTCTGTAAACGTCGGGTCTATTCAGGTGATAAAAGTACCTTATCCAAACTTTGCTGTACATAATTTCAGTAAATTTAAGCCGAATCCGCAAAGGTCCCCAAATCTTATAAATGAAAAAGAAAATGAGGGGGGTAGCTAATAGCTATATACTAGCTAGCATGTTTTAGTGGGAATATGAGAATGCTGGATGCAGATGCTAGTGCCTAGAGATAAAGATGGCGACTTTAATTGGTGATTACAATGGCGACACCATGAGATCAAATCACAAAGCAATTGATGATTTGCTGAGAAAGCCACGATTGCTTGTTGCCACTTTGCCCACAACTGTTATTCTTTTTTTAATCAGTTTTTAATGATTATGGTTGCTCTCTTTATACCCACATCATCTATCTCATCAGTCATCACACACTGAAACTGATAAGTGCGTTTTGACTGTAGCTTAAGATATGGATTGGACCCAAAAGCAACAAACCACATGAATTAATGCTTCTCCCCCAATGATGAATAAGTTTTGATCAATACTGTTAATTTCACTGTGAAAACATTATATCACCGATCACACACAAAATATTCCCCAATCCCCTCTAGACATATTTTAGTGGAGGCTTGGAATACTACCTCATTCTCTTAAAATCATAAAATAAAAAGCAAGATTAAGATTTACAATTACTGTTGCTATTGATTTTCTTAAACCCAACTTGCATAAACAAACAATTTCTCCACTCTCAAGGCAAAGACGATTTTCCCCGGATCCATCACAAAACACTTTTGATTATACTTCTCGAATAGAGTAATTATTAAGGATTATTGAGGAGTAAAATAATATAATAAGTAATTTTAAAATTATTTTATTTTATTATTTAATAATTATTTAATAAATTATTTTAAAATATAAAAATATAAAATAATATTTAAGAAAAATAACATTACTTTAATATAATTTAATTTCAAAAGGATATTATTTCTCAATCAAAATTTAATTAAGAATATACAAATACAAATATACACTAAGTTGCAATGAATTATCACTATCAGAATTTAGAATATAATATAAGTTTGCATTTTATTCCTACAAGAGATGTCAACTTCTTATAATATTTTTCATGCATCAAAACTAAGGGAATAAAAATCCCCAAAAGTTACATCTTGCCAAACATTTTCATATAAAAATGATGCCCTCCCATGTCATTGGGCTACCATTGTTTTTTGTTATCGGACCCCACATCAGAGATTGGTCGAATTCAGGCTGGGTCCGACCAACGCAACCATTTGGGTCACCATCCGGATCCAAGGATCCGAATTAAAGGGTTGCCCCAACAACAAAACAGGGCCAAATCCGTGACCTCAGTTTAAAAAAAAAACAAATTTATAAATAAATTCATTAACTCTCCTTTTGTTCAACTTTCCCCACTCTATAAATACACACACCTCAGCCTCTCGGCTTCCCAAGCTTTGCCTTCACATTCAACAATTTAATCTCTTTTTCCTCTGTTCCAAATAATCCTCTGTAATTAAGACAAAATGAGAACTCTTGCCAGCTTCAACGCACCAACACCAGCAGCGCCGGCAATAAAAACAGCAGCAGTGACTACGCAGCAGCAGCGTTCGCCGTGGCACTCTCCAGTGCCGTATCTCTTCGGGGGCCTGGCGGCGATGCTGGGTTTGATAGCGTTTGCTCTCCTGATCTTGGCTTGTTCGTACTGGAAACTCTCCGGTAGCTTAGATAATAATGGTGATCAGAACGGTGAGGGAGATGTGGAAAGCGGTGAAAAAGATGAGGAAGGTGGCTCTGCTAAGCCTGTAAAGGTTTATGAAGAGAAGATTTTGGTGATAATGGCCGGTGACGAGAAGCCCACGTTCTTGGCCACCCCTGTTTGTAGTAAAGCTTCTTCTTTTGCTGACGGGAAAGGGATGAATAAGAACAAAGAGGGCGAGAAAATGGAAGCTGGCGAGAAAGTGAAAGAGATGGCCGATCACGAAGAAATGGCCACCAGTCATTAACAAAACAGAGAGAGCCGCGAGTCCCAACGAGACCAAGAACAAAACCAGTGAGCTGAGCCCAGTTTTTAATTTTTCTTTTAATACTCTTTTTTTTTCCCTCTAACAAGGGAGATGAGGCGAGAGAGGCTTTTTCTTTTCTGTGCTTTTTTTTCTTTGCCCCCCAATTTGATCAGGTTTTGGGTTTTTGTTTTTGTTTCTATTTTGATTCGGGAAATGTAAATTTTGCTGAGATGAATTACAGAGTTCTGTTTCCAGCTAATTAATATTAATCACAGTCCATAATCACACTACTAGAAAAGTTCTCCATTTTTACTTGCTTTTACAGTCGAGCAACAAGCTTTTTGTCTGCAATAATGATACAAATATCATAGTTTATTTTCTTTAAAAAAAAAAAGAACACAATCACCAAGATCAAAATTTGTTCACTAATTAAAATATAAAAGCTTAGGAAAGCACTATAGAAAACGTGCAAATGATCATTTGAAGAGGAAAATGCAGCCAGAAATTAAGAACAATATTATAAGTTTAACTTGGTCCATCTTGTTAATATATAGTATGATATTAAATAATATGAAGGTTCATGGAATAATCTTTTGTTGAAGATATTTATAATGTAACATTGTAACCAGTTCATTTCTAATTTCTAATGGAGAATAAAGCAAGGGGATACGTGGTGGGTTTTGATTGGCAGGAAGTTTTATGGAAAGTTACGTATGAACTTGTAGTTGGGAGCTAAGCCGTGCCTCTGAATTATATATTATATGATGCGCGGCAGCGCGGAGCCGCGTTAGTATTTAATAGTGTGGAGGTGCTACTGTGCTGCTGATGAGTACGTGGATTCTGAGACTAGCTTATGGTCCATCGTTTGATCTCGAAAATACAAATTTTAAGGGGAAGATCGCGTGGTTGTTACACTTGTATACTTTGTAGTTTTATTCGTGTCACACTAATTAATGAGTGTCACCGTCACGTGTTAGTGTTGGGCTTATTTCCTGAAAAGCCTAATCATCAGTGCCAAAAATTAAAAGTTGCACTTAAGTGGGATAAGCCCGTAACAAAGTAGGCCCAACATTTTAAGAAACAGCAATTTTGGAATGTCAAATTTACTTTTGAAATGTAACCCGATTTAATGACCTGGGAACTTCTGCAAATAAGTAAAGAGATTTCGCATAAAATTGAGATTGGATTAAATTATGATTCTCATTTATATTTGAATTAATTAAATTAAAATTTTAAATAGGATAGAAACTCTGAAAAAAATAGAAAATAAATCTATCTTAAAAGTAAAAAAATTAAAAATTAAAAATCACATTAAATTATTGAAAAGGAAGTAACATGAATTGATTATGATTCAAATTCGTTCTAATATACTTATAAAATAATTGAAATTCAAATAAATTGAGGAAACGAAAAGAAAAAATCGTGAGTTGAGAGAGAAAATGATGGAGATGGAGAGTACGAAGAATTACATGATGAACAAGATGCCTAACATCTAAAAAAATGGACTAAAACATACTTTGTGTGGAAAAATGCCAATGAATGAGGTTGACAAGAACACACTCCATAGAACGAGGGGAAGAAATTTCAGACATCATGAAAAAAGTAAGGGAATTATATAAAAAAATAAAAAATAAAAATTTGGAGTTGCTAAGAGGCCTCGTGAGTTCATCGATCTAAATTTTTAAATATACGACAACATTGAGGATTTAAAGGAAGACAACTTACACTTTAATGCGAATATGATTATGCACCTATTAAACGGGCCTTTCAAATACATAACATTTTCTTTAAACTTGAAGGGACCATACAGGTATGATTCCAAAGCTTGAAGGAAAATTCAATATTCTCCTTTGGCGAACTAATAGCCTTATTTATTACCCAATATATGCAGAACCGAAAAAAGAAAATAAAAACATCGAACTTATTTTTTCATGAAGCAATGGGAGAACAAGACGATAAAAAGCTTCCTTAACAAGTTCAACTGAGGCTCAGCAAGCGAGGAAGCTATAATACAGAAATAGCCGTCCAAGCTTACTAAAAGACAGTAAAGACACCGAATCTTTACTATCGGCACCTCATCCGAAAAAGCTTTACTTCTTCTTTGAGTTAATAAACCAAAATTTCGAATAGTGAATTAAGGAGGAGAAAGATGAAATTATAATAATAAAGGAAGCCTTTGTAACTACAACGCAGAAGGAAGAAAACACGCCCCAAAAGAAAGGATTTTGGGAGGATGAAAAGTGACACAGGCAAATTCAGCCTCTAATCCCGATCAGCACACCTGCGACAAAGATTTGGCTAAAGTGCAAGTATTTCAGAATCTTCAAAAAACCAAAGCCAATATTAATACCAGAAGACTAGCGAAATCAGTCCAAACATTGCTTTCTACAATGAGTACAGACACAATATCAGCACATGCAGATCCTAAGAGGAGTGAAATAGTTGTAAAGATGGAATGGTTGTGAAGGGAGTGAAGGAGAGAAATTACGAAATTAAATAATGAGAACAATTTTATCCATTTTCAAATTTCTGGTTAGAATAGTTTAAAAAATTAAATTGTGGCTAAAATAAAAATTAACCCTAAAATTTAGGCAATTTCCAAAAAATTTCCTACATTAAATTGGGATCAGATTTTCAACACAAACACGATAGCCTTTTCAAGTATATGTATCCAAACTTCAAGTATATAAGAAATTAATATATTAATCTCTTTATATATATATATTATATAATTAATAGGTTATATGTATTTATATTTTTTTATTTATGTTAACTTAAAATTTATATAAAAATTATCTCTGTAGTATTATAATATATAAAATTACAGCAACAATGTAATTTTTAAAGATTTTCAATTTTTTCTTATTATTTTTGTTATTTTTTTTTTTAATCTTTCCTCACATGATATCAGAACTTAAAATTCGATTATTTCACTGTCTTGTTATTCAGCGAAACTTGTTGAAATATTTTTGAAAATTCTTAGGAAGTTCACCGAAGTTTCACTGAAATGCCACTGGAAGTTCATTGGAGTTCGCTGTGATTAACACCGCCTAGCCCAAAAAGTTCAGTCGCTGCCGTTCGGTTGAATCCCATCGAAATCAAGCTTCTCCGCTGTTGCACGCTCCTTCACGCACCGACCAAACTCTTCGCCCCTGTTACTGTTCACCTTGGATTCCAACTGATTTTCAGCGCGTTAGCGTGCACCACCCAGACAACTGCACTCAGAATCAACCTGAGATTCCAACGACACCGAAATCTTGTCGATCCGAAGCCGCACGCATCCCCACATGCCTCTGAATAGAGTTGCTGTCCGCCACCGTCCACTTAGATATTTGTCGTTTTTCGATGAGTGGTTTCTCACTGCCGGCTCCATTCAACTACTCTGCACTGGATTATTAGTCTCAGGTCTCTTTATGAAATATCGGTGATCTAATTTATAATAGAGGTCTTTTTGTAAACTTTTCAAAGTTATATGAACAGTTTGCAGTTAACTTAAGTTTTGAGTTATTTTGTGGTTTCTTATTTTTATGGATTTTTTTTTTATTTTTACAATTTTCAAATAAATTGGTGAAAAAATCTCTCAACACACTTACACTCGCAGTATTTTTCTTTATCAACGCGTTTGCACTCGCAGTAGTTGACAACGCATTTGCACTCGCAACGGTTGATTTTTTGTTTCTTTATTAATGCGTTTGCACTCGCAATGATTAGTAACGCACTTGCACTCGCAACGGTTAATTTTAAACTTCATTCAACGCGTCTGTATCCGCAAGTGATTTATTTTCTCAATGCCTACCATTACAATAAATAATATTCTTTTTCAAATTCAAGTCTCTACTTGAACTTGAAGAGGGATGTTAAAGATATAAGAAATTAATATATTAATCTCCTACTATATATATATATATTATAATTAATAGGTTGTATGTGATTTTCTTTTATATATTTATATTTTTTTATTTATGTTAACATAAAATTTATATAAAGATTATTTCTATAGCATTGTAATATATAGAATTACAACAATAATGTAGTCTTTAAAAATTTTTAATTTCTTTTTATTACTTTTGTTGTCATTTTTTTTTTATTTTTTTATCTTTCCTCACAATCATTTTAAAGAAAAACATTATCACAATCTTTTATATTTCAGCGAATGATGTTTGAAAAGCGCCAAGAAAACTATTGTGCAATCCTTGGCCTATAAATATGATATAAACATACACAAAATAAGTGGAAAACTTCTAATTGTTTCATCAAAAAAGGATTCAGATTGAATTAGTGTGACATTGTGAGTTTTCTCCTTCCTTTCAGAGACTCCTCGCATTTGTAGTGATGTTCATAGTATTCTCATCCGGTAAATTTCTTCATTTTGTCTAAATATTAAATTAATACTCTGTTGAGATCAGAAGCCACTGATATTTATTTTATCGTTCATTTCTATCCTTTTTTTTCCCCTTCTTTTTCTGTATTTGAGAACAAACAGCAGAAGCAAAGGCTTGCTTGGTTCCTCTTATCCGTTTTGCCTTTCCGTGTACAGATTTGCGTTAAGAACTGCGTTAAGTTGCATGGTGCAAGGGTTATGGGTTCATGCCGCGATAGATATGTTTGTTGTTGCAAGGATAAATGATATATATAAATAATCTGGTGAGTAACTGAGCAATGTAATTTATTATATAAAGAGTATATAAACATACAGTGTCATTTTATAGCGCATCGTAAATATTACTGATCAAAGTCGTGGATTATTTAAGTAGTATCACATGACATTATTGTTCATTATATGTTGGCTACGTTGCCCACTAAATTATATTTATATATATGTGTATATATGAATTGCCTCGGTGACTCGGATAGTGTAAATGGCATTACATATTGGTACATTGTATATTTCGTTGTAAGCTAACCTTATTTTATGAATGACAAATGAAGAAATTAAAATAAAGGAGTAATCCCCATGATGTTAAAATATTCCCCAAGTCAATCAAATGCATTAATCAGTGCTGTAAATTGCTCAACTGATAACAACTAGCTAGAAACACCATTAAGCAGAAACAGGGATAATTGAGTGTGATTGCGTTAGCGGGCATTATTTCAGCAATAAAAAAGTGTATGAATAAATGGCAATTAGATTAATTTAGATCAAAGTAGTAATAATAAAACAACATTAATCAACTCTTTTTGCAATCTTTGTCATGAAATTTGTGTGCACGAGAAGCAAAATGGTCAACACACGTTTCCCTTTTCAAATTATATATCTAGATGATGAGTTCCCTCAAAGAAAGCAGAAATTTCGATGAGGAAAATAACATGATCCTGCAAATATATAATAGTCGTATATGTATAAAGCTATTTAAATTATTGCGAGTTTATATCGCCAACCGGACTCTTCTGATCAGATAATATAATTATATCCATTGCATGGAACTGTTGCTGTGACTATAACTGAGAGCCACTGAGTACACATTATTCATCATCTAAGAACTGGGATATTGTTGGCTTTTTCACGTTTCTTATCTCAATATATTTTGCACTTAGCAGTTCATTTTGATATGTTGATTATGTCTTCTCAAATAGGAAAAGAGTAATGCTACTATTTTTAACTCCAATAAATGTTTGATACAGCACTTAAGATGAAAGATGTCGAGATTAAAATTAGGAAGCGTAGCATTATTCATACGAAAACATATTATTAGAGGGAGAGTTACGTGAGAAAATACTTCAAAAAACTTATGGAGAAAGAAAACAACTATGATCTTAATTACCTGCCATTAATGGTTAAATTCCAGAAAGAGGAAGAAGAGGCTATGTTGATAATAAATGCATGCATGAGCTTTTCATAGGCGTTACCTTTGGTAATTGATCACTTATAAATACTTGGCTAAAGTAGCTTGAGAGACGACACTGCGAACATAGGGTAATTCATTTGCTGATTTGCAAAGAAATGAAGTTTGCCTTTAGTAATTTCCTTCCCTTTTTGGTCTTCTTCATTATTGTTTCGTATGGTAATTTTCTCAGAAGTTTTTGGTTTCATTAATATTGTTTCGTTATATGCTTGAATGAAGATTGATTTTAATGCTCTTTCACTGAGATATGGTTGGTAAATTTTTGTGCAGATGCAATTTTTGGTGAAGCAGAAACATGTGACCGACCAATTCTGCAGCTCTCAAAGTGCTCCAAGTTCTTATGCGACGATTCATGCCATAGGGTTTATGGGAACGGCTACAATGGCACATGCTTAGGTTTTCAAGATTGTTGCTGCAAGTTCTCGAGAAAGTGAGATTAATTTTTAGATAGCAGAGACTGGAATTTTCATTTTTTTTCTTTCCTTTTTGTGGTAAGGAGATTGAATCTCCTTTGATTCTCACGATCTTCACATCAACAGAACAAAGGATTTATTTCTTAATTACTGTAACTTCTTTTCTAACTCTAATATCAATCCTATTTAGTATGTGATCCCTTCCTTTGTACCATCTCATAGGTAGGAGCTGACCCAAAATGATAATTATGGAGCATCAAAAGTTTAAACTGAAAAGTTTTGGATGGTATTGAATCAAAATTGAACCAATCAGTTCTATAAAATAGAATTGATAGGTTCAAACATCCTAAATTTATAAAATTGATCGATTTAAACACTATAAACCAAACTAAGTGTTTTCAGTTTTTTTTTTTTAATTTAATTTTTAGTCTTTTTTAAACGTAATTTTTTGATTTTGAATTGAATTTAATTAAATCGAATTAATTAAAAACCGACTCTTAAATCAAACCGACTAAAATCATCCAATTCAATTTAATTTAAATGATCCCATTTTTTTTGAAAAAAATTTATAAATAGCTTTCATAATTTTTTATTATTATTTTTTAACCAAATTTAAAATGACTATTTTTTATTAGTCAAAATTTTCACTTATGAATAATTTTGTCCTCAAATAAAAAATATAAGCTTCCTCTCCTTCTCTCCACCTCTCATTCTCTCATGGACATTTTTAAAGTTGTTATTGCCTAAATCGAGTGTTGCTCAACATATTTGACACTTCAAATAAAAAAAATAGTCAAATCTTGTAAGTTTTTTTAAATTTTTTTAAAATTTTTAATATTCATTAAAAATTAGATAAAAATTGCATTTGAAGTTAGAAATATGTGTTATTAATAAATTAAATATAAAAAAAATGAGTTAGAATGGTGTAAAAGATGTTAAAATCTGACCAAAAATATAATTTTTAGTATGTTTGACTAAAACCAGACGGTGGCCATCTATTTTGATTTATTACACCCAAAACTACTATTTTTTGGGCTTATTTTCAAAGTTTTTTTAGATCATTCTAATCTATTTTTCACATTTAATTCATTAATTTCACTTATTTTTAACTTCAAATACAAATTCTAACAAATTTTTAAAAACATTTAAAATTCTCAAAAAATTTCAAAAACTTATTAACAGTCGCTCATTTTCTTGATTTGAAATAATAAATATATTGTGTAAGACTTGATTTATATAATGACAACTTTAAAATTTTTTATTTAACTAAATTTATAAAACTTCAAATTTTCGGTGAAGAAAGTTGAGAATAGTTTTAATTTTTGATTTTATGACAAAATTGTTCATAAATAAAAATTTTGATTAATAAAAAATAATCATTTTAAATTTAGTTAATAATAATAATAAAAAAGTACGAAGACTATTTACTGATAAAATATAATCATATGATATTCTATCTAATTTTCACAAATTTAATATTATTTGATATATCAAACAGTCCTAATTGTACACCAATATAATAAAAATAAATGTTGATTTTTTTATCTTCAAGTTTGAATTTAGTTTATTTTAAGATTTACACGTTTTAGGTCTGAGAAAAAAAAATTCAGTTTTTCTAATCTTTATCTAAATTGTAGAATGTCCGAACAATTTTTTTTTTTTAATTTTCTCTCCTAAAAATATTTGTATTAAATTCATTTATTTTATATCATACAAAACCTATATATTTAAAAGAACGATTCTAATTTTTTTTTTCTATTGTTTATCTATTTTAGTTTTTACTTGTGATTTAACGAAAAGATCAAATTTTTCATGGTGAAATTAATATCCATAAATAATTTAACTAAAATTTTATATTTTTTACACTCTGATTTCCAAAATTACAAAAAAAAAAAAATTTAAATTTCGTTTCTTTATTTGTAAAACAGTGTTCTAAATAAGTTGTCATAAGAAGTAATCGAGACACAAACATTAATCCATAGGAGTAATTTCTAAGGCAAATTGATAACCAAAAAGAATTTTTTAGAAAAAAAAAAAAGCATGGGCATAATGTTTACTCGAATGTTCTCATCTCTCTTCGGCAACAGAGAAGCTCGAATCCTTGTACTCGGCCTCGACAATGCCGGGAAAACGACCATTCTCTGTAAAATTTCACTCTCTTTACTTATTTTTTGACAGTATGTTTTAGGGTTCTTGTTGATTTTTGATTATTTTTCTTTTTAATGTAATTTGCGTAAAACAGATCGGCTACAAATGGGAGAAGTAGTCTCTACAATTCCAAGTGGGTTTCTGTTAAATCGTTTTTTTTAAAGCTTTTGTTTAATTTCTGAATTTTGTATTGATCGGTCAGTTGATGATTCTTATTTTGTGTCTTGATTGGATGTAGCAATTGGGTTTAACGTAGAAACTGTGCAGTATAACAATATCAAGTTTCAAGTTTGGGATTTAGGTAAGTTCCATTAATTTCCCTTTTATGGACTTAATCGTGATTGAGGAGTTGAGTTAATGTAATTTAATGCCCATATTAAGTAATAATTTTGCAGTGGCTAATATTCCTCTTCAACCATGATTACCTTTTTGAATAAGGGAACTTGTTTTTTGCTGAGCCTGACAAAAACCCATATCTAAATTCAAGCCATTGGATTCTGACGTGGTAGCGGAATTAAGACGAATATAAGTTAATTGATTTGCCAATGAGGTTTTAAAACAGTTTACTGTCTCAGCTGTTGGGTCTAAGATTCCTGGAAGCGTTTTAATTTTATCATTTCAATCTTTAGATATGTATACAGCTGAAGTTCAAGTTACTTTCTCAGTTGAATTAACTAGTGGTTTATTGCAACAGGTGGGCAGACGAGCATAAGGTAATCCGTTTTTTCACTTTGGAGAGAGTATAGTTTCTGCATTTGCTTTTTAAATCCTTAGGAAAACGTCTGGTAATATGGCTTACAATTAGATTTTTATGAATCAGTAATCATTCTTCTTGGCATTTTCTCAAAATTTCTGTGTAACAGATGCCAATTGGAAGCTGAAAGCTGCCTTCATTTTTTTTTTCCAGCAGATCATATACATTTATATTTGTTGCTTTCTGAAACCATGCAATTAATGGGTGTGTAACTCCAAATAAATTGACCTTCTAATTTCTCATTAGGATGGTTTTTTGTGTGTTTGTTTCCTTGCAGGCCATACTGGAGATGTTATTTTCCAAATACGCAAGCAGTGATTTATGTTGTCGATTCAAGTGACACTGATAGAATTCTAACAGCGAAAGAGGAATTTCATGCAATTTTACAGGTATTCTATTTGCAAATTCTTGATGATGAAGTATATTGTTCTACCCCTCGATGTAAACATAGAGTGATAATTTCGTAATTTGTCACCGTTTTTTTTTTTGGCTTCATTTTAAAATTTAAAGGCCAGTCAGCTGGTAATGTATGGTTGTAGTTGTAGTGATGTATCATATTGTATGCAGCTACGATTAGGTCTCCCATTGAACTTGAAGAAAGATTTTGACCTCTTATAGTGGAGCATTGTAGCATTTTTACAACACTTTTTCTTATGATTTTTCTACTAGTAAGGTTCAATAAAGTTTTAAACTGTAAATCAAGAGACATATTCTGTCTCATTGGTTTCCCGGAGTCCTGACCAATGAGGCATCATCCCCTATTTCAGTGTAAACATGTGCATATCTCTTGTGCTTGTATGTCAGTGACATCTCACCGTCTTCTTTTAAGATTAATGGGCTGCCAGAAGCTGATGCGTGTCATTTGACTCTTGGACAGGAGGAAGAACTGAAAAGTGCAGTTGTCCTCATTTTTGCAAACAAGCAGGTCAGAATTTTTTCTTTGCTATTCGAAATAACTTTTATGACATTACTTGTATCAGTAACATTCAAATATTGGTTTGTCAGTCTAGCTGTCCTAGATATGATACTCATTCTCCAGATCTCTCACTTAGAAAGTGAATGGGCTGAACTGATTTTGGTCATGGCTAAAAAATATTGTAATCAATGGAATCTCATAACTTTTGTTTGCCATTTTCTTAATGATAAAAAGCATTTCTAATATGAATAGGATCTCCCTGGTGCACTTGATGACGCTGCTGTTACTGAGGCCTTGGAGTTGCACAAACTGAAAAACCGCCAGTGGGCCATTTTTAAAACGTGTGCTATAAAAGGTGACGGCCTCTTTGAAGGCTTGGACTGGTAAGCATGATTTCCTCTCTGGCCATTGGAACTTAGGCATTCGCATTTATGATTGGCTTCATTTTATAAACTAGTAAATATGAATAGAGCTTTGTCTTGCAAATACCTAACTACTCTTTGGTTCATTTAAATTGGCCTTTTGGCTGCTTTTGGTGCCACGTAGATTTCATAGGATTTACCAGGATATAGTTCTGCTGATGTTTATTACAATTACATCATCTTTAGTTTCAATTGATATTGATTGTGAATAAAATTACATTATCTATTTAAACTAAGGAAACCTGCACCATCGATAATCTTAATTAGGCATCGCTTGTCTGTTGCTTGGTTGTTAGTAGTGAAGTCTGCTGGTTCACAGATAGGTTAATAAAACTCAAATGCAGGTTGAGTAATACTCTCAAATCCTGAGGTGGTTAACAACTTTTAGGAAATTTTCAATGGAAGCTTGCTGTCATTCTGCCAAATCTCCAGTCCAGGGCTCAAATGGTATTATTGTCAGCAGGTATGATTGGGCGTGGATTTCCTATTTCTTCGATTTCCATATTTGCCCGTCTTAATAGCTGGAGTTTATATTATTAGCATTTATCACATACTTAGGGTTGAAAGTTGTTTAATGACAACAGTTTAGACTTTATTTCTGCGAGAATAGGAAAAGAACACACTAATCTTTTCGCTCTTTTTTTCTTCCCCCGTTAATGGAAGAGCGTGTTAATGCTCTCTATCTATCTTCCACTTTTCATTTTCCGTTTGGATACACTTTTAAATTAGTTAATAGACTAGTTTTGCCATGGCAACACGAGGAAATTATAGTAACGTGTAAATGTGTGTATGCCCTCCCATCTAAATTTTTTTTAAAAAAAATTTCATTACATATTTCAAATTAAAATTTTTTTATTATATGTTCTAATTTTTTTTTTATATTTTAAGATTTAAAATTTTTTAAATACTAATAAATTAGAAAATATAGCTTAAAGTTTGAAATTTTTGGGAAAAATATTGGCCCCCTTTTTAAAAAACAAGTGATATCTATATCTCTTATTATTAAAATTTTAAATAAATTTAATTGATTGGGTATATGTTAATTAAATGATTATTTTACCTTTGCGAAATTATTACAATAGTTTTAATTAAATTCAACTTAATTAATCCATTATACTTTCATTAAATTATTACAGTTTTCATTTGTATATTTATTTTAATATATTTTTTTAGGAATTTTAATATAGTATATATAAATATATCATATACCATACTTTTACCTAGTTATTATTGTTTTAATATTTAATATAATATATATTTATACTTTGTTTCAAATTATTGTTTTATAAAAGTTAATAATGTGTAGAATATTTTAATTATGTATACATTTTTATATATAAAATTAGTATACGTTTACTAACCCTTTATGTATATTACATATTTTATAATAATTATAAAATAAAAAAGTCGTGGCTTTGGCAACTTTCGATAGGGGTGGATGAAAATGTCTCATCTCGTCCTGTCTCGAATTTTTTTGGACGAGATGTAGAGTTTAGACATATTCAAGACGAAAAATGAGGAACCTGAATGTCATGATCTCGTCTCGGATATTTTCTCTCTCGAATGGGTCTTGTACTGAACCCAATTTATTTTTTAAAAAAATAATTAAAGTGAATTTTATTAATTAATTAATAATTATAAGTTAATTTAATGTAATTTTTTAAATTTACAAGTTCAGTAATAAATTATAAACTTTTTTTTAACATTTTATCTTAATTTTTATTCACAACTTTATTTAAGCAAATTGATATTGAAGATTAATTAAAATTATATTAAACATAATTGAAATTAAAATTGAATTCGAAATTATAATATTTAATGTAGTTAAAATTAAAATTAGATTTAGATTACAACATTTAACATAGTTGAAATTAAAATTAGGTTATTGAAATAAGAGCTATAATATTTGACATAATTGAAATTGGATTTACAATTTGGTATTATAACATTAAACATAATTGAAATTAGAATTGAAATCAAAATTATAACATTTAATGCACTTAAAATTAAAATTAAAATTAAAATTAAAATTAAAATTAGAATTATATCATTTAACGTAATGAAAATTAAAATTGAATTGTTAATATGGAATTATAACATTTACCGTAATAAAAATTAAAATGAAAATTGAAATTATAGTATTTAACGTCATGGAAATTGAAATTATAATTATAATTAAAATTATAATATTTAAAGTAATTAAAATTGAGTTTGTTGATTTGAAATTATAATATTTAACTTAGTTTAAATTGAAAATGAAAATAAAATTATAACATTTAATGTAATTGAAATTAGAATTATAACACTTAATATAATTAAAATTGAAATTAGAATTGAAATTATAACATTTAACGTAATTAAAATAGAAATTGAAATTAGAATTATAATATTTAACATAATTAAAATTGAAATTAGAATTAGAATTATAACATTTAACGTAATTAAAATTGAATTTGTCGATTCGGAATTATAACATTTAGTTTAATAAAAATTAGAATTAGGATTAAAATCAAATTTAAAATTAGAATTAAGATTGAAATTATAATATTTAACGTAATTGAAATCAAATTTAAAATTAAAATTAGAATTAGAATTATAATATTTACCGTAATTAAAATTAAAATTATAATGTAATTGAAATTAAAAATTATAATATTTAATCAAATTAAAAATTATAATATTTAATCAAATTAAAAATTATAATATATAATCAAATTAAAAATTAAAATTAGAATTAAAATAAAAAAAATATATTAATAAATAATAATAATAATAATAATAATAAAATTATTAAAATTAAAAACTAAATTTTTGAATTAAAAATATAAAAGGAACAATAAGATACATGAACCACAAATGAACCTAAGATTTTTTTTTTTTTTTTTTTTGAAGGGGGGATTACAACATATGTTCTTTTTTCTGCACCACCTGGGGGGAGGGGGGATTCGAACCCAGGTGAGAATGTGAGATTTAGAGGTGCTCAACCAACTAGGCTGAGCCCTCGTGCTCTCAAATGAACCTAAGATTTGTGAGCCAAAAATACAAAATTGAACTAATTAAGGTCAAAAATGGCCCGTATCTCGAATCGTCTTGTCTCCCAACTCATTCCATGTCAGTTCAGGTTATGATACATCCCATCACAAAATTTATCTCGGTTGAAATAGATTTTAATGTTCTAATAAGAAACGAGACTAGTCAGGATAGATTTTGTTGTCTCAACGAAATATGGGATCCAACGAAACACAGACTCATCCGTCTTAATTTTGATTTGCCCACTTTAACTTTCAACAATAAAGAGGTTGATAACGCAATAGAGATTAATTGAATTCAAAATTTAGTAATTTATATAATAATGATGTTATTTTTAATATAAAAAAAGTGTCAAATAAAAAGAGTTTTTAATGAGGTATTAGTACTATCACACCCCTCGTTGGTTGATAGGAATTATTTTGATGATAATTTTAATTTTAATTTTAATTATATTGTTATTTTTTATTTAATTAAAAAATAAATAATTAAATTTTATTTTTATTATATTAATAATTAAATTATTTATAAAAATATTTTTTTTTCATTTTTTAAATTTAAAAAAGAACAATAATTAAAACTAAAATTACTATCGAAGTTGTAATATAATATATGACTATCTCAAGAAGTGAAAAAAAAACCTTCATTAAATTTCGTCACTAAAATTACTATCGAAGTTGTAATATATGACCACCACTCACTATAAACGATCCTTCAATAACTCAATATCTTGGATGTATTTAGAAAAGTAACGAGGCGAAAATGGAAAAATGGCTTGAGAGCGTCTGAGGCTCTGAGCACCTTTGTCAACTGACAAAAAGATGACTCAAATTCAGAAAAAATAAATAAATAAATAAAAGTAAGCAGTGGTCAGTGGGAAAGGCCGAACTTTTTGACACGTGCATCGTGGATCATGCATGATCCAACTTTAACAGCTGGGTACTATCACTGCTATCTTGGAATTCTAAAACATCCGAGTAAGGTGGCTTCAGTTTATTACGAGTTTTACCCGGGGTTCAATGATTGGTTAGGTTCGGGTCAAAACATCCTTGAACAGCTTATTTAATCCCAAATCTAAATCCAAATGCATGCGTTTAGTTGGTAAAACCAATCAATTTGGAGGTAAACAGTCAGCCTAATCCGAAATGAAAGCCTATTCCCTTGGATGTTGATGAATTCAAACATTGTTAACGTTAATCACGATTATGCCAATCATTCCTTTAAATTAATTAAATCTTAATAGCAATTAACACCACGACACTTGATGCTAGCACTCAATCGTTGATTTATTAAATCTACCATGTGTAAAACGTGTTGATTAGTAGGGATTGAAAGAAGAAAGTTATTATTATTACAAATAATATTTTATTTATCAAATATTATCTTAAAATTTTTATCTTAATTTATATATTTAATAATTAATAAATAAAAAATAATATCCCTTTTTTCAAAATCACTTAATATTATTTTTTTAAAAACTTAACACATTATTTAAAATAAATATTAATAAAATAATATTATTCTATTATTAATCAATCAATCTCTGGTGACCACCAAAAACCAGTTTCCCCATCATATTATCTTTCTTATCTTTACCACAACACTACACAGCGTCTGCAATGCATGGTATCATTTCCTTTGTTCCCAGTGCCCATAGCGTAGATGTCATACCATATCATATCATTAAGGAGGGTATATTAGTAATAAGCCACTACATCTTCAATAATCCAGTTGTTGGTGGTGGTGGTGGTGGTCGGTCCCTCTACAGATCCATCTCGAACACCAACTTGGCAATCTCTCTCTGTTGTCCCCACCACTGCTGCCATTATCCCATTTCAATCCTCTGCTTGCTTTGCTGCCCCCACTGTAGTACTTAATAACACCACCACGACGGTCCCATTCCATCTATCCACATCACCCCCAACGTGGCCCCCACTTTTAAATATTGACAACCCCTGACTAGTTTTTTCATTTACGTTAAATTAACACGACTATTATAAAATCCTTTTATTTGGCTAAGCCTCCTCTACGTGTCTTTTTTATATTGGTTATTCCCCAGATCTCCTGGGCCCCACCAGATAGACCCTCGCCTGGACACAACTGTTTACAGCAGCAACTGCTAGCCAAGTATACACACAGAGTCAAGAAAAAAACTCTGTTGCGTTCTCGTGTGAGAGATCTTCTAAGAGAGAAAAAGAAAAAAAAAGAGTAGTGTGTGGGTAAAAACCTAAAACCGAGTTCGTCACTGAGTTGAGTTCGAGTTGAATGGCGTCCAAGCTCTGTGATTCGTGCAAATCGGCGACGGCCACTCTGTTCTGCCGAGCTGACTCGGCTTTCTTGTGCGTCAACTGCGACACCAAAATCCACGCGGCCAACAAGCTCGCCTCCCGCCACGCGCGGGTCTGGGTCTGCGAGGTGTGTGAGCAGGCCCCCGCTCACGTCACGTGCAAGGCCGACGCGGCCGCGCTCTGCGTCACGTGCGACCGCGACATCCACTCCGCCAACCCCCTGGCCCGACGGCACGAGCGGGTTCCCGTGACCCCCTTCTACGACTCCGTGAACTCCGCTGTCAAGCACAACGGCCTCGTCAACTTCCTGGACGACGAACGCTACTTCGATGACGTGGACGGAGGTGACGTCAGCAGGGAGGAGGCCGAGGCAGCCTCGTGGCTGTTACTGAACCCGAAGGTGGTTGAGGAGAACCCGGATTTGAATACGGGCCAGTTGTTCTCGGAGATGGATCCGTATTTGGATCTGGATTATGGGCCTGTGGATCCGAAGCTCGAGGCCCAGGAGCCGAACAGCTCCGGTGCTGACGGAGTTGTTCCCATACAAAGCAAAAACGTTCAGGCTCCTATGGTCAACGACACTTGCTTTGACCTCGATTTCTCCGGCTCCAAATCTTTCAATTATGGATACAACTCCCAGACCCAGTGCCTCAGCCACAGCGTAAGCTTTTATTTTTCAAAACTATAATATTTTATAATATTTTTTTGAAAAATTATTATTATTTAAATAGTTGAAAATTTGAGGTCTGAATCTGATCGAGTGGGTTGTGGGGCTCAGGTATCATCGTCATCAATGGACGTTGGGGTGGTGCCAGATGGCAGCGCGATGGCGGACATATCGAATCCGTACGTTAAAGGAGTGGAATCAGCAAATCAGACGGTGCAGCTTTCATCAGCGGATAGGGAGGCGAGGGTGCTGAGGTACAGAGAGAAGAGGAAGAATCGAAAGTTCCAGAAGACGATACGATACGCCTCGAGAAAAGCGTATGCCGAGATGAGGCCGAGAATCAAAGGAAGGTTCGCGAAACGAACTGAGATCGAACTGGAAGCCGATCGTAGTAGTCACAGTATCTTCGCATTCGGCGTCGTTCCGTCTTTTTAAAATTTTAGTAACTTAATTTTAAATGTATAATGATGCAATAAAAATGCTTGTTTTAATTTTGCATGATTGTATATAATTAAAGTAATGAGATGTTTGATCGATGGAATGTGGACCGTCGATTTGGTAGATGTTCGTATGTACTAGTGATTGTCGTACACTCTCTGATCTCAAATAGGGGTTCAAGTCATTGAGAGGAGTTTTGGACTATTTGTAATTTGGTAATTATTTAAATGGTTGACAGTTGTATAATAGGTTATGTGGATTATTTATAATTAGTTGAGATATTAATAAAAGAAAGAGTTTTTTTTTTTTGAAATTTTAGATATAATATTATAAGTAATTTTATAATATTAAATATAGTAGATTTGTCAATATATATCAAATAATTATTGGGATATTTTATAAGAGTTAAATAAAAATTTTATGACTCATTTGAACTTTGCTCTATAAACAGAGATATAATTGATGGACTTATCCATTAAGAGATATCTATTTTATGTTACAGATGAAAAAAAATTTATCTTCACATAAGAAAATTTTAATCTCATAAATAGAAAAAATATCTTGTAAAAAAGAAAATTACATTACATGTGAGAATTGATATGTAATGTAGTATTAAAATTATAAAAATCTCTTCACAATATAATTAAAGATCTCTCAAACTCAACCTACTACAGTATTTAATAAACCAACCAAACAACAATTGCAATATGTGTAACTCTGTGAAGTGGTCGGCGATGAAGCTTGGTGGTCAGACAGTAGCAGTGAGTCAACGCTAAAGGAGGAGTGATAGAGCGAAAGAAGAACGTTCATCGATGGCACGCTAAAGTTGGCAATAACCCAGGCTGATTCTATCTCAGATCGACCACCATGGTTGAAGGAGACGACTAGCTGCTTAGTTGTCGAGAAGAGCAACAGGGAGACGCAATGCTAGTTGGATCCAATCAAGCATACGATGAGAAAGGGCTTCTTACCAGAGAAAATGGCTGTTGCATAACAACGGACTTGAAAAGCTATTTTGTCGTCGAAAGGCGCATTGGCTAGAGGTGCCGATCAGTGCAACAGCCTTGCAATATAGCGTGGCGACGACATAACTTCTAGACCATGTTGGGGTGTCGATGAGTACGGCCACCAGAGAAGCGAAGATAGAATGGGAGTTGACCAGAAATAACTCCGGAATAAGAAGAAAAGGTAAGAAATTATAAAGAAAAATGAAAATGAAAAAAGAAACTAAAGAGCTAAAACATGTGGTGAAACGAAAAAGAGCGGCTGGAAAAGGGATAAAAGCCCCCTTTCCAATAAGGACTAAAAATGAGAAGTACAACGCTTAAGAAGGGCTTTTTTTCTTTTTTAAGAGCGTTTTGCTTAAAGCTTTTTTATTTTAATTCAAATTTAAAACTTTGAGGTTTTGAAAATAAGGTAGTGTTGATTGAATTTTAAATAGATTTGAATGGGTTAAATTTGAATGACTTGTTACATTTAATATTGTTTTTTTAAATAAAGATAATTATAACTTTTTTTTACATATATTTTTTTTGTCTCTTATTGTCAGCGTAGATTATTTTTTATTTAAAACGTTAATGTGCCTCTGTGAGGACAAAGTTTTTGTTTGGGAGTTTAGTTTGTTTTTTTTTGTCTACACAAGAGTTTAAGTTTGGGACATTTGTTAGTAAGCATGTATTGTGTTGTTTTGATAATTTTTTATTGACATAATAATAAATTATAATGTGATATTTAATTAATGATACGAAAAGTTAAAAAATGAGGGAAAAAATTCAGCAGAATTGAATAAGTTGAGTCGAAGGGGTGGGGGATTTTAGCATCAAATTTCGTTGACAGGGGATAGAGAAAATTCTGATGAGAAGCATAGCCTTTACGGGCAATGTTTGGGTGGAAATGCGATGAGTAGGAAAAAGAAGATGCATGGATAGAAAAATCTTTTTTCATCTGATTATATTACCTGATTGCCTAAGCCCGTTGGATGCCATGTCACTATTTTTTATTATTTTTTAATATTTAACGTAATTAAAATTATAATATTTAATATTATTGAAATTATAACATTTAATTATATTAGAATTGAAATTAAATTTGAAATTATAACATTCAACGTAAATAAAATTAAATTTAAATTTAAAATTATAACATTCAACGTAATTAAAATTAAAATTTGATTTAAAATTAGAATTAATTTCACTCATAAAAAAATACTTAATTTTCAAATTTAGAGGTATTATTTCCCTTCGAAAGTTTCCCTTCCTTCGGAAGTGTACTTTCCTTCGGATTCCTCTCAATTATAACATTTAACGTAATTAGAATCGAAATTGGAATTAAAATTACAACATTTAACGTAGTTAGAATTTAAATTGAAATTGAAATTTGAATTATAACATTTAACTAAATTAAAATTGAAATTAGATTTAAAATTGTAACATTCAATGTAATTGAAATTAAAATTAAAATTGAATTTAAAATTATAACATTTAATGTAAAATTATAATATAAACATAATTAAAATTAAAATTAAATTTAAAATTATAACATTTAATGTCATTGAAATTAAAATTAAACTTTAAATTATAACATTTAATGTAATTAAAATTAAAATTAAATTTGAAATTATAACATTTAACTTGAGAGTGTTTGAATTTGCCTGAGTATAGATTAAAATAATATAAATAAATATAATTGATTCATTGACTAAATTTTTATTTCAATTTTATTTTTTACCCATAATAAAATTATATTTCAATGTGTACTTTGATTAAAATTACAAATTATAGTTATAATTTTAATAATATGTACATTAGTAGTAATTCTAATTCTAATTATAGGTAGAATATAATTTTTATTATGAAAAAAATACAAATTTAATTTAGTTATAATTAAAATATATTAAAAAAATAATTATTGATCTAATGGTATATTCATTTATAACATAAATATTAAATTAAATAAATATAAACATATGTTAGCCTAATGATAAGATGTCTTCACTTAATAAAATTTGTAGCAGTTCAAAATTTAATGTCTACAAAATTTTGTAAAAAGTAATAATACTATTAACGAAATTTTACGTGTTGG
This sequence comes from Ailanthus altissimus, assembly GCA_946807835.1. Taxonomy (NCBI): domain Eukaryota; kingdom Viridiplantae; phylum Streptophyta; class Magnoliopsida; order Sapindales; family Simaroubaceae; genus Ailanthus; species Ailanthus altissimus. Next base: position 33,788,321 of record OX327686.1, on the reverse strand, counting down.
GCCATGATAAGTTCGTGTCGACACGAGCCCATCACAAACCCAAAAATGCGGCCAATCATGACACTGCATACTAAACGGCCCAACCACATTACTATAGCATGCCTGGCCCAATTTCCACCGCTTTTGTCATAAAATATAACAATCTTTTGTTTCTTCTTCACATTGCCATAAAGGAACAAGGTTAAGTCGATCAACAAAAAGAAACAATAACTTGAAATCCTCGTCAGCTAAAGGATCAGTAGTTCATCAATCATTCCAGGTCAGCCGGATCTCCATCATAAAGCATCATCCTAAACCAGAAAAAAAAAAAGGAAGCACAAAATTCTATAATTAGAAGTTCAATAGCAAACTGAAACCAAAACAAGCAACGCAACGGAGTCAAAGAATAAAGGCATCATAAAAACAACAATATCACTGGAACCTTTTTCCTCCCCACAACTTGTAATACTGCAGGCATAAGCAATTGTCTTCGTCCATTAACCTTGCAGTGTCACAAGTAGCAATAACACATATACATCATTTTCACTCACCCATTGTCGCAGTAGAAACTGAATCAAAACAATCGTGCTAAAATAGTTAGATTCAAGCCTAACACCTTGAATTCGAATGTCTATTGGTGAATCTAATTGTTGTATATGATTAAGGAGATTTTAAGCTATAGATTAGATTATAGTTTCACTTCGTCGTCGACCAATTGACCTCTTGTTTTACAGTTTTGTAAAATGAAAAGCTTAGCAGCATGGACCATGGACCCAGGCATTCTTTTCTTTTCGTTTCTTTTAAAAAATAACAAGAAATTGAATTGAGAGTCAAAATATTTTTTAAAAAATGTTTTGAATATTCAACAACTTAAAAGATGTCCATCTGAATACACCGAACTCTCCCAGAATTTGACCTTTCCCTCAGCTAATTTAACAGCTGGTATAATGTTTTGTTAGGATGATGAAATGATAAAGACTAAATTGCTTTGCCACGGGACTCCATGGATCCAAACTTTTTTGTGCCATGCACATTTGCTTTATTGGGTGTGAGAAATATAAGAGTATATTGTAAATAAAAAGTTGTATAATTAAGTTTTTATATAAGACGTAATTTATTACCAAAAAAAAAAAATTATTTATGAAAGGAACTAATTACATATTATAAAAGATAAAAATATTATATTATTAATATAATTTATTATCAAATCAAATATATTAATAATATAATATTATAAATTGATAAATATATTTCACATTAATACTTCCCTCAAACTTAAGATGGTGGAGTAGAAGTAAAGTTGAGTTTGAAGACTAAAATTTGAAAATGATCAGAAAGTGGAGATTTGGTAAAAATATCAGCATGTTGATCTTCAAATAAGATAGAGTGGAGAGTAACTGTGTTCCTGAAAAACATGTTGTCGAACAAAGTAACAATCTATTTCAATGTGCTTAGTTCGCTCATGAAAAATATCATTGAGCAATTTGAATAGCACTCTGATTGTTACAATAAAGAGGTGTAGCTCCAGTGTGAGAAATACTTATATCTTCAAAAAGCTAGCGGAGCCAAACAATCTCTTAGGTAGTATCAGCAAGAGCACGGCACTCAACTTCAGTACTCGACCAAGCAATAGCTGTCTGTTTCTTATTTTTTCATGAAAGAAGATAATTATCCAAGAAAAGACAAAATCCAGTAGTTGATCGTTGATCCGTAGGATCACTTACCCAATCCGCATCAATATAAGCTTGTAATACGATAGAAGAATGAGCTGAAAAATAGAGACCGTGAAAAAGTGTACTTTTGAGATAACGTAGGATATGAACAACCACTGTATAATGAGAGGCACGAGGAGCGGCCATAATTGATTGATAACATGAATAACATGAACAATGTCTGGGCAAATAACTATAAGGTAGACCAAACTACCAACCAACTTAAGATAGAGGGTAGCATCACTAAAAAAAGTATTATCAGAGTTTGGCATTAGGCTCTAGAGGAGTAGAGGCAGTCTTACTGTCTATCAACCCAACTTTAACAAGTAGATTGGATGCATATTTAGCCTGAGAAAGATAATATCCAATAGAGTCGGATAGTACTTCAAGGCAAAAAAAAAAACTAAAATTGCCAAGATATTTCATTTCAAAGTGTTGCTAAAGAAAGTTCTTGAGAGTGGAAATATCAAGAAGATCATCATTCGTGATAATCATATCATCAACATAGAGAAAATGAGAACACAACCTTATGCTGTCTTGCGGACAAAAAGAGCTGAGTCATAAGGACAAAACTGAAAACTATGCTGAAGAATAGTCCCACTAAATTTTGTAAACTATACACGAAGAGCTTGTTTAAGACTATATAGAGCACGACGAAGTTTATAAACTTTGCCTGGAGGATGTGGATAACCAAAAGGATGCTTCATATACATTTCTTCAGTTAAATCACCATTAAAGAAAGCATTTTTGACATTCATCTGAAATAATGTCCAACCACAAACTGCAGCAACAGTCAATAAACTTCGAACAGAAGTAAGTCTAGCAACTGGGATAAAAGTTTCTTTCTAATCAATTTCATATTCTTGAGTAAAGCCTTTGGCAATAACATAGGCTTTATAATACTCAATAGATTCATCAGATTTGGTCTTGATCTTGTACACTCATTTACATCTAATAACAGTTTATTAGATAGAAGAGTAATAAAATCTTAAATATGCGACTTCTTAAGGGCCTGCAATTCTTCTGTCATTACAAAGTGACCCTATAATTTTTTTAAATTATAAAATGATTCTTAAAAATATTATAATTATAAAATAGTCTCAAAACTTTTAAAAATTAAAAAATACCCAAAAAGAATAAAAAATTACGATCTGATCTTCAAATTCTGAAAAGTTTGCAAACATACCCTTATGAGAACAGTAAACTTCAAGTGACACGTACGGCCGATTCCGACCTCCAATTGGCGTAAATTCGGCGGCATTTGAATAGTCGGTGACTGAGGATTTTGTTGGTTAGGGCAATGTCAATGACATTGAGACAGTCGGAGGTTTTCAAGTATCCTGGGATGGGTGGTGTCTAACACAGTAACCTTCTAACATTTTTCGACGACTTTTAAACAAACTCTTATTGATTTCGATGAATTTTTAAAATAATTCTGACAAATTTTCGACTAAATAAAATGATAGCAAAAAAATTAAAACTCTAATATTATGAGAGAAATATAAAAAGAGTATATTTTATTGTAAATAAAAAATTGTACAATTAAATTTTTATATAAGTTGTAACTTATTATAAAATAAAATAATAATATTATTTATGGAAGGAACTAATGACTATATACCACACATTAATGACTATATTACAAATTAATAATGGGTGTTTGGTAGTTGATTGATTGAATCAATTTGCTTGAGTATTTAAATTGCTTTATCATACATAAGTCCAATTATTCTTGGCAAGCAAGGCACTTATATAATTCCAATTATTCTGGGCAAGCAAGGCGAAGACCATTCCAATTCAAAGCTCAGTTGTTATGATAACTAATGTCCATGGCAGTACTACGTCATTCCAACACCAATTGCAATTAAATAAACTCAAAAGAGACTCCATTTATCAGTATATATATAAGCTTATGCATAACTGACCTTTCCCATTGCATTGAAGCCTCTCTCTCTCTTCATGTCTGTTTGATTGTGTTTCTCTTTTCTTTCCCACTTCAATTTTGGTTTCATTTATTTTATACGAGAGTACGATGATGAGAAATTATTGGTTCGCTCGTCGTTCTTAATGGCATAATAATTGCCTTGATGAGACATTCCTTCATACATACTCTGAGTGCTCTCTTTCTCTCTGCTTATAAATATATATATATTGTTAGAGAAATTTTTTTTTTTAAATACTTCGTAAATTACATAATTTATATAAAATATAAAATAATAAAGTATTAACATTACATATAGTTATAATATTTTTAATTAATCATTAAAGTTAAATTAAATGTGTGAGTTACCATATTTATATATTGTTATTATTTGAGAGTTTTATATATATATATATTAAATATTTGAGAGCCATAATATATTAATATTATTATTATTATTATTATGGGAGTTACTATATATTACATTATTTTTATTAATTTTTGAATTATTATTTAGATTATTTATCATTATATAAAGGAGTTAATCTTTTATAAAATAGTGTGGATGAAATAAAGAAAAAAAGAAAGAAAAAAATGACTTTGATAGTGTGTAAGAAAGAAGAAAAAATAAATAAAAGTATTTTATATATATGTGTGTGTATACTTTAAAAGAATATATTTTTTATATTGTATTTGAACAACTTTAATTTTAAAATTTGATATGATCTTTCAACGGTGATGTTCATCGAAGAAACTAATTGCAAGCATAAGGTTAAATTTTAAAATTATATAGATTCATCATTATTTATACGAGAGAATAATTATTTAACTTTAGGATAATATTATATGGTACGTCTCTTTATGTTCAAAATTAGGTTTCATTTTTTATTATTCTTTTTTATATTTAATTTTTATTTTATTTGTTGATAATTTTTGTGTTGCAAATATTTAATAATATATAATTGAATAATGTTTAAAATAAAATTTAAACTCTACTATTCAAATTCAAATTTGTTTGTACGATTACATTTTATGGGAAAGACAGTAGCTAACATCATATGATTTTAAACGTTGTCATGATGAAGGCACATGTCAATGATAACTAAGAGGACGCCGGTGTCAGTCACTTTTAACCAAATAAATTATTTTTGAGTGAAAATAAGCAGAGAATTCACTTGCATAAGCACAAAAAAAAAATATTAATGAATTCCTGCAACGAGTATCCGCAACTACCTTACCTGATTCACAATTGCAACGATTCCATCTCAAAACCACTTTGAGCCTCAGCCTTACCGAACAATTTTGACCTAATCCACATTCGTCCAAACCGGCGGCAAATCCAACTCTAATCCACTTCGAGCCTTACCAATTCAAACCCACTTTGTTGAATCCATCAAATTCTAACATGTTGACGAATCATTTTATCAGCTTTGTTTAAATTTCATATAATAAAATAAAATAAAAATGACGACAAAATGATCACGTCAAAGTCGGGTAACCATGATATCATGGGTAGGTGAAAAGAATTTCAAGAGTCGTTGCTTCCACTTTTCTTGGTAAATGTTCTGCTGCTAGAGTTGACGCAAACATAGATTAACATTGAAGTAAAGCCATCGAGTCAATTTAACCTTGCTCCAAACTTCAAACGAGTGATTGCAAACGAGAGACAGTCAACTGAAGCACAAAATAAGTTTCAACTACATTTCAACTTGAGAAATTTAAACTTTCAAATTTTTTTTTTTTTGACACTCTTTACATTACACATGCATACATACACATTCCTAGCTACGATCAAAGACCAAGAACAGATGCTGAATTCAGATCACATCTACTCTAAAAGACCGATAATATGTAATACACATTAGTAGCCGGGTAAATTCGTTCATGTTTTAACCCTTATGAAACTGTAGTTTCTCTAAGATACCAGCCGTGGACCACTAAATTTTATTGAACCCAGGTAGAGAACAAAAAGTTCTAGTGGCAGTAGGTAAGAAAGCATTTCATGCAGAGTTATCAAGAGATGAACCCGCTTGATTGGCCAAGAAGCGAACAACGACACAAGTGATGTTATCTGCACTGCCTCTCTGATATGCCTCCTGCATCAGCCTCTTTGCGGCCTCCTCTGGATCCTGGATTGGTTTAATCATTGCAACAGCTTCCTGAGAACATGAAGATGTGTGGATGAAGTTAGAAGCAAGTAATATACCAAATCAATTGACTTGAAAGTTTCATTGATACTGCCTGTCCTTCAGAAATATGTGTAGGCACTGGAGAATACAGGAAACAAACTCAAAGACAATGATAGATCACTTTGTACCATCAGTTTATTCAAAAGGAATAGCAGTGCTAACATTAAAGTCGCTGCTTTTAAACCAATCATGTATTTTTTATCCTTTTTGTGCTAAATACAAAATAAATTATAATGAACACAAAAGACAAAGGAACAAGGATACGAGTTTACCAGGTAAGAAGTAAATGCGTCAATTGTGACTGACACTTAACACTCCTCCAAAAGAAAATATCAATGGACTACAAAAAGTGACCAAAAAAGAAATTTCACAAACCTCATTTGTGACAACATCCCAAAGACCATCACTTGCAAGGATAAGAAACTCAAGGGAGTTGTCAATCTTTTCCTCCTGCAATTTTCATTTCATGTCAATAACTAAAATCGGCATAAAACAAACAAAAGGAGGCAAACAAAGAAACATAAGAGCACTCTTAAATTTAATATATCAATCACAAAATCCTCTCTTGAATATTCGAGTATCATGAAGTACTAAGGTTAATTCTAAGTATTTGCATTAGTAGGTAGTAGAATTGTATAAAATTCTAAAAGACAAGGACCACTGAGCATTATTCCAGACTAAGTTTCTGTATTTCATGATTCTGTATAGATCAAGAACAAATGCCTCAACCACTTTCGCCACCCCATCCACAGAGCGCAAGCAATGATGATGATGTTTCATGTGTACATATTGTTCTCAGCTTTTCCATACATTTTAGGTACATTAATCTGAGAATTCATTATCCACATAGTCATAACCTTCTCTCTTGTTCTTTATATATCATTTTAAACAAGAATGAATTTACCACTTTAAACAAGAATGAAATTTACCACTTTATAAAATAATCCATATAACTGAGCATTAAATTTTAACATTAGGAATCAGACCCGAATTTCTGGATCAGCAACAACATACTGCTTCAAGAGCCTGTCACCAAATGCACGAGAAACAGCGAGAACACCACCCACTCTCCAAGTTCCTGTAGATATTGTTCGTCATGAAAAGAAATGTCACATGTTTGGGAGGTGGCGGAAGAAGATAACATAGTGACTGATCATGTATATCCATCCTTACCAGCCCACATCACAAATCCTCCAGCATCCTCAATCCGTTGCCGTTCATCAGTTTGGTCTGGCTTGTGATCTCGAGATACAGCAATAGCTGCAGGAAATCACAAGAAGATATTTGTTCATAAGTAAATCACATAAGTCACAAACGGCAAAATTGCAAAACTTGCTCAAACAAGCCCATTAAAACACCCCTTAACAAGTCTGGAAGCAACTGAAGCCCAAGCTCAAGAAGTACCAGAGTGAACCTGAAACATAAACTCTTTCAAAAAGCAAATAATACAGTCAAATGTAATAATTCTAAGTCTTACCACTACCACCCCTGCATATAACAGCTCTGGAGTCGCCCACATTTGCAACAAGTAAGCGATCACCGACGAGGATTGCAGTGGAAGCAGTTGATCCAGCATCCCTGTTTTGAGTATTTTCTGACTTCAGAAATTCTGAGTCTGTGTGGGTGTATGCATCAGCTGGAAGGATGGGGCAATCGTAGAAAGACAAGAAATCAGTTTGATGAAAAAGATAGCTTATAGACTGTCAGGAGTTGAGAAGTGAATAACCTATAGCTGATTTGGTATCAGAAATGAACTTTGGATGCCTGATCAGATTACTGAAAAGGTTTTGTTTCACATACTCAGCAGCTCGAGCACCTCCATGACCTGAAAAAACCATTTGGACCATTACTGAACTGAAATTTCACAAAACCACATTCTCGTTAAAATGATGTGCCAGAACTATATATAACTAGCCAGCATCATATGACATTTACACGCTTGATGGCAAGGCATGATTGTCAACGAGATCCAGCAAAAAAAGCTGATCCTATGTGAGGTACTACCTCAGCATAATATCCAGAATTTATCAAAATAAATCCCTCATCCCAAGCAAATAACATCTCTTGAACAGATGGCTTCAAGTAATGCAATCACATTTCAAGTAAAGCAACCACATTGGTGCAGATACCAAATAAAAGTATCTGCACAAAATCCCTTCAGCACATCTCTCAACTATAAGTTACAGATAATCACATTAGATAGCACAATCTATTGACAACTTGTTGTTCTGTGATACATGCCTGAGTAGAGGATCAACATCTAGGTGGAAGAAGATAATAACCCGTATCTCCCAATACAAAAGAAAAAACAAAACCAAGAAGTTGCAAAGACAAATTGAATACACACACATACAATTGCCATACCATATTCAAATATGTACATGGTTTCATCCCATGTCAAAACTAGAAGGGAATTTACCCCCATGTGATTAGTGACTAAAACATACAATCTGTTATTTAATTAGTATCTCTGCAGTTCCATTTAAATTTCCTTCATCAATCTCATTCATTGCTCAACAAATGAGATGAGTTTATCATATAGCATCAACAATAAATTAAATAATATAGAGGTTAAAATGGGAAGAGAGAGATTACCATCAAAAACTCCAAAGAGACCAACTATCTCTCCATCCACACCATCAATTCTTGTCTCGTAAAAGTCTTCCATCGAAGACCTTTTCCCCGGAGAGCTTGCATATCCATAGCTGAATTTTCCATTCTGACTGTTGTCATAAAACATGCCATTCTCAGTCTGAGATATACTGCACTCTCTAATTGTTTAGTATAATATTTTAAACTGCATATTTAGCTCCCCATATATATCAAAATTCCATGAGCAACATCTCAATTAACATATAATAATCACAAACCATCACAACTTCCTCAACTAACATATAAAATCCTCTATGAAACAGAAAACTGCAAAGCACTAAAAAACCATAAATAAGTGTTTTTGTCACTTGAGAATCCAACACAGTACTCAATAAATGGCTATTTATAAATGTTGCAAGTTCAAGCTTAGTTTTTGGCTCGTTTGCCTTTTGAACTCTGAACTTAAATGTGGAAGAGTTACCCTTTCTAAGCGACAGAGGAAGTTTGCGAGACTAATTTTGCATCATGGATAAAAATAACCATCTAAGTATTTCTGTTTATAGAAGAAGTTCATAGTACTTTTCATGACAAAACTTTGATTCAAAGTAATCATTCAAAAGATTGTTTTTATCCCTTGTCGATTTTCCACAACAAAATTTAATGAAATTTCCATCTTCAAAGCCACATTTTTACATCATACGACCAACACCATGTGATTCTTTCTTTAATCCAGGACGTGCAACACCATATCTGAAAGGTCAAAAAAACCAAAGGACCAATTTGTTGGATATATGACAAAAGGTGATATTATTCCACAGAGAATGACATTGTTGCATCAGGAGCATGACATACTAACATTTCATGACAAAATGGAATTAAGCAAGATCCTGGAAAGAGAGGAACAAAAAGTAGTTTGGTTCCATCAAAGCAATGGTACCACAAGCCGTATACGACAAACTATGACAGCACATAGACAAATTATTATAAAGGAAGAATCAAAACAAAAGAAACAGAATATCATGTGTATATGTCAGACCTTTCCATATTCTTTAAGTTCCATTAATTGAAATCCTCAAATTTCCCTAAAATGGTCAACATACAAAATTCAAATGCTGGCCGCTACCATTTTTTCTTCAAACTGTTGTAGTTTTGTTTTCTAATTTTGCTCCTTAACTAGTGATATAACACATCAAAAACCTAGAAAATCAAGAACAATTCTATAATTTTACTAAAATGCTGAAATCAATTCACTAACCTTTTATCAAACATAACAGCACAATACACAAACTAGTTAATATACATGCAGGTACTATAAATAAGCAAAAGCCTTCATAAATCAACGCATCAACATCACAACAACTGTATAACTATAATAATTCACAATAAATGCACGAAATTAGAAGGTCATCATCAATAATCAACATGCAAAACCATTAAAACAAGAACCACAATAGAGGAAACTGAAAAGAATTTTCTCGATCTAACATGAAAGATCAATAAGAAGTGAACAATTAACCTAAGGCCGCCACCGCTGACCGGCGCCTCATCGGCGTGAAGCTGGCTCGAAGATGACAAGACTGAGTTTAGATAGCCCATGTGTTTGCTTCAAGTTTCAATTCGACCACTCTCTTTGAACCAAATAAGATAATAAACAAACGAAAACAAAAAAACAAAAAAAAAACGACGGTGTTTTCGCGCTTTTACAGCTGATTGATTGTATATTCGTCAGATCATTTAAAATTCACGAATTATCAAGCTCAACCTGCAAATAAACAAAATTGAAACTCACAAAAAAAAAAAAGAAGATCGAAGCAAATGAATAGATCTTTTGATGTTAAGCACGTGCAAGAAAAAGGAAATTAAATCCGTACAATAGAATCATATACATTCCAGAAAGCAATAGACTCACATTCTAAAAAAAGCGGAAAGCAAAAATAACTTGGAAAGGAAGTTACTCAAAGCATAAATAATGGAAATTTAATTTAATTTAATAAAGTTAAAATTAAATGACTAAAAGAAAAAAAAAATGCTCATATACATTATATGAATTCAAAGAGAAATTAAATTACCTGAACGGAGTGAAAAGGAAATGCCATAAGAGAGAGAGACGGAGCTTAAAGGCGTTAAAGAAGAAGCGGGACGAGGAAAAGGAAGTTTGACAGAGAGAGAAGAAAGAGGAATTCAATTCTGATTCATGTTTGTTTCAGTTTTGGTTTGTTGTGGGTGGAAGACGCAAGCAAAACCCAAAATTAAAAATAATAATAATAATAATAAATAAAATAAAGTGGAAGCAAAAACAATTTTTTTTTTTATTTTAAAAAATCGAAATGTAGTTTTTAATTTTGGCTTAAAGGAGGGCTGGGGGGTGGGGTTCGTTGCTTCATGCTAAAAACGGGGGGTTGTGGGGGTGAGGCAATACCAATACGCGTCGCCGTAGCGAAAGCCAAGCTTCGGATACGACCAAGTCAAAGCCAAATTAGCAAATCGTCTTTATCTGGTTTTTGAGTATGACACGTGGCGCACATGCAGATTAGGATGTACCGTCATTTGTTTATTGGGATCTACATGGTAAGTTTCCACTCGGTAAATTTTTATAATTTTTTATAAAGTAGCAGTTTTTAACTTTCTATGTTGACTTTTCAATTATTTTTAAAAAAAATTCAATTTTGTTTTTTTTACAAAGAAATGTATTTGAAATTTAGGAATTTACTTGGTCAATATTAAAATAAGTAGGATAGTATTCTTCAAATTTTAAAAGAGTACTTTAATCGTTTATAAGTTTAAATTTACAACAATAAATATTATTGTTGTAAATATCTAATCTTCGAAAAATATTTAATTATAAATATTAAAAAAAATTTGACTTATTGATAAAAAAAAGAAAAAGAATTATTAAGAAATTTAAGATTAATAACATCAAATGATAAATCCATATCAAAAGAGGCCAATCCATATCAAAAGAGGCCATAGATAAGATACAAAGATTGTATAATTCACAATGAGTCAAATAATTGAGCCTTATCATAAAATTAATGCATTAAAATATGAATGGGATTAAAAATACTAAACATCACAATTTTTTATTTTAAATCAGATCTTAAAAGTAATATATTAAATAATATTAAATAATAAAATACTATAAATTTTAAAATTATTTATTATATTTAATATTTATTTAAAAAATCAATCTAAAATAAAATTTTAAAATACCTAATAATAATCTTATAAATATCATAGGTTCTCCGTTAAAGTAACTAACAGTGACTCAATTTGTGATGTCGGCAGCTCTCGTGCATTGCTCAGACCATACGTGGTTTCCCCTTATCATGGGAAATGAAGTGAGAGAACATAACATGACACGTGGCAATAAATTATTAAATTTGGGTTCTTCGATTTGTATATTGTTTTAACATGATTGCCATGGCACCTTTATAGCATCTTGATTAATTGTCCCGAAAAATATATATATTCTTTTTTTTAAAAAAAAAAAAAGAATTCAACAATGGTACTGTTTGAATGATTGAATGGGAAACGTTGGATAATCCGCTCCAACACGTCACTATATTTTCGTTCGGACCCAGTCCGTCAATTCTCTATCAATGCACATAACAGGGTCTGGAAAAAAACAAAGAAAAAAAAGGCAATTTACCTAAGCTTAAGGGTTTCTTTTTGATTTACCTACCCAAATGGTCACGTGAGTTCAGAAATACGCAATATAAGAACAGTGTGAAAGTAAAGTGTCACAGAATTGAGTATATACACTTTTGCAACGCCCTAGGACTTGCAAGAACCAAGTACATGAAATGAAATACGAAAGAATTTGCTAACAAACAGGTTACCAACTTATATATGATTTTTTATTAAAAAGAAAATAGGACCTTATAAATCATTTGAGCTTTTGGCATTTCACCAACTTGTGGAGCAGTCTAGACATACAAACCCACGTAGTCTCTGGAAATCTGTGGCTAAAATGCGTGAGCAAAGCTGATATAATGTCTATATTAAATTTATATACCTCGGGCTTCAACGCCATGCGAATAAACATTGCTGTCCACACCGCCGGGGCCAGCTTTACTGATTGACGGAAAGATTGAAACGCATTAATTACCCTTCTCAGTGTTGCCTGCCCCTGGAAAATAAGAAAATAAAGCATCTGTAACCTTTTTACACATTTTAAGATCTTTATTGATCCATCCCTTATTATGTTATTTCTTCAAATGATACAACAGAAGCACGATACTAATGTGATTTGGCAACAAACTAAATGAACAAGAGGAATCAACAAACCTCAGTCTCTGGTGCCAGCCTTGCTTCAGGGTTATCATTTAAACTAAAACCTAAAGCATCCTCCTGCAAAAATGTATCAGCTGCTTTAATTATATCCCGGAGTAGGAAAACCCGCACTCTCTGGCCCTTTTCAGATAAAATAAATAACAAGAGATCTTCTGTTGCGGCAACAACAGCACGCATGTCGAATGATTTCCATCCCAAACGATTAGAGAAATTTTCTTCAGAGTTGGTAGTCTCCTCAGATGACTCTGAAGCCTGTTCAGATATTGCTCCTATCTGAAACACATAAAAATGCAACTGGTTCAGCATAGATATGACCAGGTCTTCATGATGGAAAACCAACAGAACGTACCAGGCGTTCTAGGCGATTCCACCTGATTGATCCATCATTACAGATAAGAAGTTGCCTCAGAATTTTTCTCATATCAGGGTTTGGGTCTGCCAACAGTCTTCCAACCACAAAAGGATATGCACTCTCAAGAACTTTAAAATCAGGATCCAGAACTTTTGCTGTGCCCTCTAGAGAACCAAGAGCTCTTATTACCAAAGCATAGTCCGGAGGAAGAGAGAAATTAAATTCATACATAACATCATACAGCTGGTTCATTATTCCCTGAAATCCACAGTAGGAAAAAGAAACAGGTGATTTTGCTTACTCCAAGAATTTACAGAGAGTTTTTAATAACATAAGAACATGTGATAAGGAACACATGGTCCTCTGTACAAGTTGGCAGGGAACTAGATGGAAAAGCAGAAACACGCAAATCCTGTTATGACAACTGCAGTTGGGTCCGTAGTGGTACTACTACCATCACATGCATGACAGAGCAAATAGTTTTGTCAACAGAGAAGGGATGCCTTTGATGTACATATGACACATACGTTATTTTCACACTTTTAATAGAGAAAATAGATTGAAAAACCAAGAAATAAAAATTACTAGAACAAACCTGAAAATCTTGAGACTGCCTAGTCCCATCACCAGAAGATGCTTGCAATGCATCTGAAACTGATTGTATATCAACCCCTTCAGGAATAAATCCCAAAGAAAGAAAGTCATTTGCCAAACCCAGAGAGTCACGGTTAACAAAGTGCACTAGCTGAAAGAAACAAGATTTCATTAGCAAATACACATCTCTGGCTATAAATAGCACAGCAATATTCAGCTATCATCATATACTGAAGAGCAAAATACAATAATATAGAATGAGAACTACAAATAATGCAGCAAAATTTCATATTATAAATGACAAAACTTGAACAGAAAACCACAAGAAGTAAAATTAACATCATCAATAAAGAAAGTATCAATGTTGAAAATTCGAGATAAGCTACGTATATGCAACAAACACTAAGGATCCACCATTCATTGCATATCTAGATGTATAAGATGAAAGATAAGTGGAGTGAAGTAGAACATGAAATATAACTGGCATAAATAAAATTTTTAAGAGTTCCCATTACAACAAAGATATACACAAAACAAAACTATGGATTAGTTATTAATGAAACACGGCATACCACTTGAATAAGTCCCACACGGTAATGGCGAGGAATATCACCCATCATTCCAAAGTCAAAATATGCAAGAGAGCCATCAGCCATGGCAACAAGATTTCCAGGATGAGGGTCAGCATGGAAAAATCCCACCTCAAGCAACTGTCTCAAAGAGACGTACAATCCCTGTGAAGCCAAATCAAAGAAGATAATAAATTCAGAATGCATGATATTTACTTCAAGCAAAGCCACATAATATTTAACTTCCCAAAAGTATGAGAAGTACAGCACCAGAGAAAACAAAACATTATGAACCCCAGAAGCAACATAAAGAGAAGCGAATTCTACTCATTATGAATTACCTGGTCAATTAGTTTCCTGCGGTCTAAAGAGGCCCTAGTCAGGCCACTTTCATCCGTAAGCTTAATTCCATCTATCCATTCCATTGTAAGAACACCTTTGCGGGTAAGGTCCCAATAAATCTTTGGCACTTTAACACAGTTTTCTTTCTTGGATTTGACACTATATGCAGCTGAAACTTTTTTATCACTCTTGTTTTCATCATCTGCCAATCATAATGGAAACTTTTTAGCTCTCAGCTATTATGATAGAAGAAAGAGGAACGAAAATAATAAATGAGACAGCATCACATGCCAATAACAACAATTACCAAGTGAGGAAGTTAGAAGTGGCCAGAAAAATGTACCAATGCATGATACCTTGATATAATCAGGCAGCTCAGCTGTTGTATAAATTGCAGAATGGGATGATAATCCTCCCATAACTACAATTTCATGGCCAAGAGTCTTATATTATATAATATGACTTCAGGACCAACATATGAACTTACTTGGGTAGAAACCATAAAGAGAAGCAAAACGATCAGCATTTTTTCCCTCTAGGATGTAATCAATTTCATCAAACATGTGCCTGACCTGTGCATTTAAGAGAGACCTGAAGATGTCCATAAGAATGTACATATTATTAAAGAGAATTTAAAGGAAAGAATGCAACCACCATGACAAAATAAGGCCCAAAATACTCCACATTTCATCTAATAAATCACACCCAAGAAATATCCACAAAGGTCGAGCACATTCTGAGGATCTCAAACAATTACTCCTTATCTAACAAGTTCTATAAAATATTTTAAGCATTGGATGCTCCATCTCTTGTTCAAGCATCTAATGCATGATGTCTACAGTGATAAACTTTAAAGGCACTACAAATGAAAAAATCAACAATGCTGAGAAAATGTAATAAACAACATAAGGAGCAAATCTATGCACTTGAGGTATAAAGGCTCACCATCTCATTAACTGCAACCAACAGATCTTTACGGGCCTTGGCAAATCGCTTTAGTTGGCCACCAATCATATGAAATAACAATGCATCAAGGGTCAACGTTAGCTCCATACCAGGCCTTTGTACTTTAACAGCTACAAGTTCCCCAGAATGCAGGTGAGCTGCAAGATTTGAAGCAACAAAAGACATTCACCATAACTTTTTACCTTATTTCAAGGATTCTACTCTCAACATCAACACATAATAGTGAACATATATGCTAACACAAGTAAAATAAAGGTCATAGTCTTCATATTTACAGGAGAAAAAAAAATCTCAAACCTTTATAAACCTGTCCTAAAGATGCTGCTGCTATTGGCTCTGGGCTAATGTCAGCAAAAATTTTTGAAACTTCAACACCCAACTGAGTTTCAATAGATCTGATTGCAATATTGGTTGGAAATGGAGGTATTTGGTCCTGGCATTAACACAAAAGTCTTGATTACAACAACAATGGAAACAAGATAAACTACAAAAGCAGCATGTGAAGTGAAAATTACAAACTTTGATAATATGATGTCAAGTAAAGAAACTTAGGACAATGCCATTGTACCTGTAACTTAACAAGCTCTTGGCAATATACAGTTGGCAATATATCTGGTCTAGTGCTCAGAGCCTGACCAAGCTGTAAATTTAAAAAATATTAGTTCAAAACTTGTGAGCTTTAAGCCAGTAAGTTTGACACCAGTGCCTTAAAATTTCTATACATGTAAATTATTAGTCCCCCACTCCAAGTAGGGGCTATTACACATAAATGTTAGAAAAACAAACTAAGAAACACATGCTTCATCTCTAGAGTTGAGATTATTTAAAGAAGGACCAAATTCCAAGTCAACAGTTGTTGGAGTTGTTCATAGAATGAAAACAATTATTGCGTCAAACCCTATCATCATCTACAGTATTTAAGAAAAGAGTAACTTGCCTTGATGTAGAATGGCCCCAAGTGAACTAGAGTTTCACGGAACTGCAATGAGTTGACCAATCATTACAGTAAATTTGCTGTTTCTTAATACATCGCAGTTTGAGAGAAAATCTTCACACTAACCAACTTGAGGTTACACTAAAAGATTAAATATATAGTTTGACAAAATATAAAAAAATATTACCTTGACAGCACGCTTATTAATGTCGTGAACAAAGAATTGCCAGATGGTCAATTTCAAAACATGGAATGAAATGATCGCTGCTCTATACAAAGCCAAAAATGGACCAAAATGATAGAGAATGGAAGCACTTTTAGATCTATTAGCCCCAATAATAAGCCCAAATTTACTTTCTAGTGATTCCTTTCTCCACCTTGCATATTCTGCCGACGGCCTTTCACCATGAATG
This sequence comes from Ailanthus altissimus, assembly GCA_946807835.1. NCBI lineage: Eukaryota > Viridiplantae > Streptophyta > Magnoliopsida > Sapindales > Simaroubaceae > Ailanthus > Ailanthus altissimus. The sequence goes on along the minus strand of OX327686.1, from coordinate 33,771,465 downwards.
CTGGTCGTAGAAAACCTGCAAAGAAATTCCTTAGCTTCAGCAGTGCAATCATGGAACATAATAACCAACAAAATTAAACCAGAATGCAAATAAAATATTACGTATTCCGAGTGCCCAAGAACTCCATGAACTTACAACTTTTGGTGCAGCAAGTGTGATGGGAACCAAATATCCTTCCTTCTTGCAAGTCCAACATATTTTAGATCTCCCGGTGTTATACATTTCCGCAAATCAAATTTAGAGGCACTATCGTGATGTACTGCTGGAAGAAAAAATTTCAATTAAATTATTTGCAAGTATTAGCAAATGAACCATTTAATTGTTGAGCAGTTAATTTTAAAGAAACTGAAAGACTTGGAGCAAAATTCAAATCCAATAGAATCCGCATCAACTGAGAATCTGAGATTCTAGTAAGTATCCATTCCATCCAATTGCCAGTATGCTACTGAGCTACGTACATTGACTGATATAAAACATGAAATAATAAACACTGATTTAAAGATCATTTTGCTCGTTACTCGTGTTCGTCAAATTATTCAGAAAAACCAAATATCCCATGTGTTTCACTCGGTTCTTGAATAATTATAAATTAATTAGAACCACAAATTACTTGTACCTCAAAATTTACTATATTATTCGCGGCACGGCAAGAAAATGGCACACTCAAAGTGAAGAAAATGAAATTAAATTAAACTAGTGAGAGTGAAAAGCGAGGAAGGTACTTGTGGAGGGCAATGTCACGCGGCGGCGACGGTGATGGAGACGGTTGAGACTGGCGAAGACATTCCTCATTGGCTACGACGGAGATCTCGTGAAGCGAAGGACGAGGCAAAGTTCAAACACCATCGGAGATGAAACTTGCACATATGATGTTTGTGAAAATGCGCCAAAAAGCCTAAGAGTCTGTAGCGAAAATGCTAAGTACACTCACACAGAGGAAAAACGGCGTATTACTATTACTTCAAAGAAATGTGACACGTGTTGCTAGGTGGCACCTCTAGCGACCGCCAAGCACCCGTTGTGATTGGCGAAGTCTTACAATTACTGTTGCTACATGCATCGTAATTTCTTCATGAATCATGCACATCGAGTAAAAATATTGTGTCATGTAACATGTAACCTAAGTCGTAACTGTGACTATGCGAGTGCATGCGTTTTGATTCATATCTATTTATTGATTTTTTTAAATTGATGTCAATTCCTATGTGAAATTTTTTTCAACTATTTTTCTTGGAGAGATTTAAAATTTGATTGATCACTTAGTGAAATTGTTGAATACGAATGACCAAAAAAAATTTTGGGTATTGCCTACCATATTAATTGTAGGTACCAAATGTAGTATAATTTATAATAAACCCCCTGTCTAAAAGTATAATTGGGTATTGTATAAAAATATACGGTAAAGTATTCATAGACAAACGTTAGATATATCATCTAAAATTCAAAAGATAAATACATAAACACACAAGTTCACAAAATTAAGATCATGATCTTTATTTAACTAAAACCCCTTTAAATAAATTAGATTAATAATAACTATTTAATTGATTCACTAATTAATGTCATAATTAAAATTATGCCATAAAAAATATAATAATATTTATTTATAAATTTATTTACAAATATAAATATTTAAAAATAACTATTAAAATATTCAATGCCTTAAGAGAAAAATAAATAATAAACAATTCATTAAATAAATTGAGGTAGCATGTTTAAATGATTAGTACTTAAATAGTGCAGGTGAACATCGTTAAGTAGATTTCATTTAGTAAATACATGTTCATACAACTCATTAAATTAGATTATCAAGCTATTGAGGTTTTGATCATTTTTTGTAATAACTCAAAATATACAATATATAAATATAAGTTCATTACTTGCTTATAATTAAAATAAAACAAGTTTATTATTTTTTTTGTAAATTAAGATAAATGACATTTAGTTAATCATATCAACATTTACAGTAATCTCGTTTAATGTAACATACATTATTTTTTATACTCGAATTTTTTATTTCAATGATTAGGGTCTATAAAAAATAGAAAATAATGAAATGACAAATTTATTAATGATGGTAGATAATATTTAATTCACATAAAAACTTGTGATATTTACCTTTTATATTAGCATTATATCCTTAATACGAAGATTATATACTTTATAAATATAAGCTCACCAATGTATGGTATTTGTATTAATAAATTTTATTAATAAAAAATATTTATTTAAAAAATATAAAAATATTTATTATACATACTTTAAGAGACCAAATAACATAAATAAATATAACATTACTTAATTTTATTGCATGCATGGAGACAAAATTTTCATTTATGATTTCTTTCAAATTTTTTGTAATTGACTTAATCATTGGAGTTTAAAGAGAGAAATTCAAGATAAATTAAAAATAATAATAATAAATTTAAAAGGATAAAAACGTCATTTTATATGATAAAGATACTTTTTTGCAGCTTGTGCTAATAAATGCTTCAATTAGACATTGCAATAGAAATTACACCTGAAAGGCATAATTTAGTAGTAACATTTGAACGTCAATGAATCTTATTAACTTAGGTGCGTGGGTTGAAGTATTAACGAGTGTTAGCTTTAAGTATTTGTGTTAATAGTCTAATGGTAAAGGACTGATAATACATATATTTATATTTTAATAAAGTTTTAAGTTTAAGTATTTGTTTAGTTGGATTTTTTATTGATAAAAATTGCTTTATTAATGTCAAATTTTTTTTAAAAAACTTTTTTTGATATTATTTAGTTGCAATTGATTGATGAATTTTTAGAGATTACAAAATTATCTTGTCTCAACTTATAAAAACTTAAAATTTGAGTTTTTGAAAACAGAATTTTTCAGATTTTATATCTATATATAATACCACATATACCTTAATATATATAAATTCCATCGTGCACCCTTAATTTAAAAAAAATATATATTTAACTAATATATTTTTATTATTTTATTGTAAATCATCATATCTTTATAACTATCATGTCTTTATAATACTCTATTATTATTTTTTTGTCATCGGTAAGTACTATTTTATTTTTAATTTGTTTACTTAATACACTAATTTTATTTAATTCATTGATTGTTGTGTATTAACTTTGTTTGAATTCTTATGTTAAGAGACTAGATTTGAGAAAATACTAGATAATTTAAACTCGTGTATATAAAAGAATATTTTTTTTATAATTTGAATATAACTTTTATTAAGTATCTTTTTTATAATTTAATAATAAATAAATATTTTTGACAACGTGCAACCAAATAATTTAATACTTTAAAAAAATATTTTTTAATTGACAACTAAATAATCAATATTTTTTTTTTAAATTATATTTCTAAAAATTATACTTTAAAAAGTTTTATAAAAAAAGTTTCATCAAACGAATCCTAAATCCCTTACATGCAAAACAAAGATGTGTTAGCTTAAAAAATATTAAAAATAAATTATTATTTTTAAAGCAAACAAAATATATATATAAAATTTAAACTTTGAATTGAATTCACATCCTATTTATTTTTTCAGGACATATTTGTTCAAGGATTTTAGCATAATTCTCAGTTTTGTACCATGAATTTTAAAAAGATCAAATTTATTTCAATTTGTTAATAAGATTTTATTAATTTTAACAACAAAAAAACTAATTTTTCTGTTTAATAACATTTTATCTCTTTATAGACCGACAGGATTGGATTACCATGGGATAATTTTTATCCAATTTAATTTTTTAACATGTGGTACATTGTCATTCATTCATTTAATACAATTTAATTAAAAAAAATTATATTTGATTATTGTATTAAATAAAATAAATGTTCATTTATATCTCTTTCTCTAATTGAAACCCTTTAAATGAAATAATTATTAATAAATAAAATTATTTATTTTTTAAAAAATAAATAATTTAAAAATAAGAAAAAATCTTTTATTGCTGTCATTCACTATAGGCGATTGGTAGACTTCAACGATAAAAATAATCAAAATTAATGTTATTAAACTTTATTTTTCTTATTTACACAATGATGTAATCATTAAAAATAATAATACAATAAAGCAATAAAAATGGGGAGGGAGGGCAACAACCATCACCGCGTCGCCATTAAACGTTGAGCTAATCACTTACACCATCACCACCACTTGACAAATCAGTGGTTGATTTGTCAAGTGGTAGTGGCAATGGCAGTACAACTCACTGCTCCACCGTTTGATAACGGTGCAACAGTGACTCTTATCCTCTCCTAATTTTTTGTTGTTGTTAAACGATAAGGCGGTGACTTACACCATCACGCCACTTGATAGATTGAGTACAAATTTGTCAAGTAGTAATGACAATACAAGTCACTGCCTTATTGTTTGATGGCAATGGTTGCGCCTCTCCTCTTATTTTGGTCACGTTCTTTTTTTTGTTTGTTAAAAAATGATTACATTATTATACAAATATAAGAAAATGAAGTCTAATAACATAAATTTTGATCATTTTTGTCACTAAAGTTCGGCACTTGTGTGGCTGCCAATTGTCGCTCGACGGTGACAACGATTGAAATTTTTTTAATTAGTTAGTTTAATTATAAAATAAATTATTAAAAATAAATATTAAAATTTAAACCTATAAAATTATACCACACGTCTTATTTTATTTTATTTTTTTTAATAATTAATTTGTGATTAACATGTGTTTCATTCTATTAGATCATTAAAATTTTTGTATTAAGTTTTGATTGTATATTTTGATTATAAAATTAACGAAATTTTATTAATAAATTAAAATAAAATAAAGCTTTTAAAAATTTGTTAGAAAAAAAATTTACAACGTATTTTTTTAATAAATTGAATGTTCCGAGTCCAATTCCCCAGATAACAGAACATCTTGTTAGACAAAATTAAAAGTCCAACCAAATTTCTGACCTGAGATAAAAATGGCCTTTTTCCATAATAATAATTCGAATGCTTTGCGCCTACGGACCCACCATGCACAAAACTAAAATTGCCGGGTTTGTTACTTCACTTACAGCCGATCCAGCCCATACAATTCACTCGAGTTTCAACCGCCCACTCATATTTGCTTTTGGTTTCTCATACGAGTGAAATTGCGAACTCTTCACTTTAGGGCGTGTCAAAATTCATCACTAATCACCGTCTCATCTCATTCGCTCTCTCTATTTTTCCAACATTTCGATTTCGAGTTCTCATTCCCTCTCTAAAAACATGGCGAACGAGCAACAGCCATTGCGGCCGTGGTTCCTCGACTCGGTACCGTTAATGGTGGTTCTTTTAATCGCCGCTCACGTCTTCGCTTTGGTACTTTCGATACTTTTAATTCAATTTCAGCGACCTTTGTTTAGATTTTTTTTTTAAAAAACGGCATGGTTTAATTATGTTTGTATCACTTGTGCTAGGTTTACTGGATTTACAGATTAGCCACTGAGAAACAGCCGCAGCGAAGGAAGACACAATAAAGGAACGCTCACTTTAAGTTTTTGATAATTAGAGAAAGGTTCGTGGTTTTCAAACAAAATTTATATGGATCTTATTTAAGATTCGATTTAATATATGTATATATATTTTCTTGAATGTAATTTTTATTGTAGCATTAGCTAGTGACCGGTTTCTCCCATGATTTTATTATTGCATTTAAATGAATAAAGTTTTTTTTTGGTTGGTTTGTTTTTGTAACTGCGGTGATGTGCCTGTTTGACAACCGTTGCATATAGGTTATGTTGACTCGAAAATTTGGAAATTCTCAAGTCAACTAGTTAAATTTATTTTGTTTGTTAGAAACACTTTGGTAGGGATAAAAAAAAGATGGAGAGAGAAAGTGACACAAGATATATGTAGTATACGCCACTTTATCGAGTTTTAGGTTCACTCACATGCACTATTTAACAAAGTGTTTACAATAAGGTACCATAACCATTACAAAGGATAATAGAAAATATAAAGAAGTTCACGTAGTGTATAGTCTCTATAGTGTAGAGAGAAGTCTCCATCTGAATCTCTAGAAATGTCTCATTTTATAGGTGTGGTAGGTTGAGTCTTCCGTCTCATAATTTTTATAATTAAGGGATAATAATTCTTAATTTAAGGGGCAATTATTCTCTCATAAATTTATTAATTTGGGGACAATAATTCTCTTTTTAAATAGGCTCCATGATTTAAGGTATGTGTTTATTGGCTAATTTTGACTACGGTTCCCAAAAATGAGGGACCCAATTTTTAGGCTTGGATTTGACTCTTAAATCTAGGGGGAACAAAGGTCTTTTAGTTTTCAGTATTAACTTGTTAATATTGGAAACTTAATTGTAGTTTGGGTTGGAAGATTTACTCTAGGATTTTAGGTTGGTCTTGGAGTGTTCGGGTTCTTATCTTGTGCTCGGGTCGGTTTTGTATCTTTATGGTTAAGAATTTCACTCTCAATCTCGGCGAGCTTTAGTAGTGTGGTTGGCATTGGCAAGGGTTTTATGTGGCCTTGATAAGGACTTATGCAGCCTCGATAAGTGCTTACGTGGCCTCAAGAAAAGCTTATATGGCCTCGAGAAGGGCTTACGTAGTCTCGAGAAGGTATTGTAAATTATTCTGCGAAGTTGGTCCCTGATAGGATCTTCTTGTGGGGGGCCGATCCCTTGCACAAGGTCTTGTATGAGGACTTACGGTGGCCTTGCATGTGGACTTATGGTGGCCTTGTATGAGGGTTTACGGTGACCTTCTAGGAGGGATTATGACGGCATTGTATGAGGCCTTGTACGAGGGCAAACAACGGCCTTGTATGGGGGCTTAAATGATTGGGCTTGGGGAGAGCCTAAGTAACCTGCTCAGGGTCTTTAGTGAGAACTTAAGTGGTTGGGCTTTTTGAGAGCCTAAGTGATCGGGTTGGGGTCCTTGGTGAAAACTTGAGTTGTTCGGCTCCTTGAGAGCCTAAGTAGTATTGCTTGGGGTTCTTGGCGAAAGTTTAAATAATTAGGCTCCTCGAGAGCCTAAGTGGTCGGGTCAGGGTTTTTGGTGAAAAAATTAGATGGTTAGACTTCTCGGGAGTTTAAGTGTTCGGCTTAGGTAGAATTAGGTGTTAGGAGTTCTAAGTAGTTGGGCTCCTTGAGCTTAGGTGCTCGGGTCTTTTTGAAGTTTTTTAACATTATGTGGCCAAAATTGTAATTTTTAGAGTTAGGGGGGTTGAATGAAAAAAGCCATTCAAATATTTATGACTGTACCTTTTTTTTCCTTCTTTCACTTTTTTGTAGGACCAATACAACTCCTTCTCTAATTTTTTTGTCTTCTTCTACACTTTTTTTCATGTCATTTATTTTTCAGGAGATCAACCTCCTCTCCAGTTTTTTTTTTCTCTTCCTCTTCTTGAGGAGATCAACTTCTCTATTTTTTTTAATCTCTCATGAGGAGTTAATTCCTCCATCTGACTTTTTTTTATATATCACTCACGAGGGGTTAATTCATCCGCTTGCAATAATTTTCTTTTTTTTTTTTCAAATTTTATTTTGTTTCACCCGAAACCTTCCTCCATTCTTCACCTGAGCTGTCCTTTTATTTTTTGGTAGCTTTTTTTTTTTCTTTAATGAAACATGAGAAGGCACTCTTAATTTTTTTTTCAACAGCCTTTTTTTTTTGGTTCTCCTCTTGAGGAAACAACTCCTCTAATAAAGGGAAATCCCTTTTATTGTCCCTCCCTTTTAGGAAGCCTAGTCAAAATTAGCCAATAAACACAACCCTTAAATCATAGAGCCTATTTAAGAAGGAAATTGTTGTCCCTAAATCAAGGAATTTATGAGGGAATAAATTCCCCTTAAGTTAGGAATTATTATCCCTTGATTATGGAAATTATGAGAGGGGTTAATTGTATGCCTAATGAAGATTCAACTTACCACACCTATAAAAGTTGTTTCCTCGGGAGGAGAACCCAAAAAATTGCATAACACTACAGAAAAGGTCTTGTCGGGTTTCAAAAAAAAAAATTAAGTGCGCCTTCTCGAGTTTCATTAGAAAAAAAAAGAGGCTGCAAAAAAAAAGAGAGCTCGGGTGAAGAATGGAGGAAGGTTTTGGGTGAAGCAAAATCAAAGAAAAAAAAAGAACACGTGTGCAGCCATGAAGAAAAAAGGTATGTCTAGCCATAAAAAATGTGACAAAAAAAGAAAAAAATTATTACAGGTGGAGGAATTAACTCCTCGAGAGTGATATATATATATATATATATATATATATATATATAAAAGAAAGTAAAGATTGTTAGGTAGAGGAATTAACTCCTCAATAGTGATTAAATTAAAAAAATAGAGAAATTGAACTCTTTGGAAAGAAGAGGAAAAAAAAAAAGAACTGGAGAGGAGGTTGATGTCCTAAAAAAAAGTATACAAAAGAAAATGATATGAAAACAAAATTAGAGGAGGAGGAACTGTGTTGGTCCTCGGATAAAAAAAAGTGGAAGAAGGAAAAAAGAGATGTGCAGTCATATATTTTAAAGGTTTTTTTCCTTCAGTCTCTTATAGCTCTAGAAATTATGATTTTGGCCACATAGTTTTGAAATTTTTCAGAAAGACCTGAGTACCTAGGCTCAAGGAGCCCAACAACTTAGGACCCCAAGCACCTAATTCTACTTGAGCTGAACACTTAGGCTCCCAAGAAGCCTAACTATTTAATTTTTTTCACCAAGAACCCGGACCCGCCCACTTAAGCTTTTGAGGAGCCTAATTATTTAAGCTTTCGCCAAGAACCCCGAGCACAACCACTTAGGCTCTCAAGGAGCCCAACAACTCAAGTTCTCCAAATTTTTGGGTCAATAGGTTTTTTTTTTTTTTTTGCTTATCCTTTTCTAATTTCACATGGAGTGTCGCAAACTATAAAAATGAAACTGTGATTGATTGTTTATCCTCGTGTATATATCTTATTCTCCTTCACAGACATTAAAGCGAGCTTGAGTTACATGTAGTTTGTTGTTATCTACTATTTTCATTTGGTTATTTAGGAACAGGAAATAGTGTATGTTAAAATTCAACTTCTTTCTAGGAAGGCATTTGTTTCCTGCTGCACTTAGTATGAGCAGTTACTTTGATTTCAGTTATTTTCAAACATGTCTATGGTGTCAAGAAGAACAATGGTTGGCTGGGGGGGGGGGGGGGGGGGGGGGTGGTGTGGGGGTGTTGCATGACGTGCTATATTTGTTTGGTTATTATTTTTGTTATTTATACTGCCTGGTATGAGCTCGTATCGTTGGATGATTGGATAAGAAATGGGCAATGTTGTTAGGAGAACTTGACTTCGGTAATGGTAGTAATTGATTGACTCATACTTTCACGCCGACTTAATGCTTGTGGTCACAATTTACTTTGATACAAACATGGTAAATCATCTTTTTCAAACATGGCAATATTCTACCTAGACATGTTACCATATTTAGTTTTGAAATTATGTGCTAAATAGTTCACATGCTTTTCTTGTACATATTTGTTCATGAGTTTGCTGAAAATTTTGTGGGCATAAATGGAAAATGAAAATTCCTATAATATGTAGTTGAACTACATATACATACAATGATCTAGTTTTAAATGTTCAAAAAGGTGTTTGAACCCACAGCTGCATCAACCAATTAATTTTAGCTGGAATAGAAAAGTACTTTGTTAATTCATCAACATTTTGTCATTCCAATTTTCTCCTTTCTGTTGAACTGCAATAACTGTGATAGGGCAGTATATCTCAATTTGCAAGTTTTAGATATGCTTATATTTGCATATCTAACTTTTTCTAAATGGTATTCTAGTATTGTCCTGACTCTGTTTATTGCTAATAAATTTTTTAACTTTGCTAGAGGTTGACATCTCTCCCTTTTCCCACCAAGGACGAGTCCAGTAACCCCCCTTTTTCTTAAAAAAAATTGAAACAGGTCTAAATTCTCTGATAATGTAGTTTACAGGTTGAAAACTCCTTTGCATATGGAGAATATTGAAAATTAGGATATAGTCCGAATTGAGTCATACATTCTGCAATGTGTTCACATGGCACACCAACTGGATTTGTTTCTCCTCTCAAAATTGAGCATCTCATAGATTTGTGCAAAGAATATTAACATCTATTTCTTATCGTTGTTCAAATTTTATCTCTAATGACTTTCTATATATATCTTAAAGAAATTTGAACCAACCATAAATTTTGTCTTTTACAGCAAGTTCTTTCATCCTATGCTGAATATGATCTATAGAGTGGAGTTGTACAAGACTGTGGCATGCAGAATTTATCTTCTCTGGAGCTAAGTTTCTTCATTTCAGATTTACTACATGTTCTGTGTGTACATGTTTCTGTGGACAGTCTTGGGTTTGCCTTCATGGTGTATCCTCTTGAATTGTTCGCTTATCATTGCTGCTACACATAAGAACATTGTTGAATGCATGGTTGTGTAGTATTGACGTTTTTGCCAGTAGATGGGTGGTTATGTTATTATTGTCTTGGATTATTATGTGTTAAAACTTAAATAAATTTATGTAACTTTATATAGCTCATACATAATCTAATGGGACTAGATTAGATGATCTGAATTTCATCATCTTATATGATTTTTAAGCCAAGCAATGATCAGAGATCGGTTTTACAAAGAGATTCCACTTTGAGTTGGAATCTAATGTAAATTTGTACTGTAGTAAGCTAGATGCTTATATGACTAATATCTGCTTGTATCCTGAATACAGGCCAAATATTTTACAGAAATAATATTAATTATTGCATAGGCAAAATTAAGTACCAGTGTGAGTGTCTTCTTTTTATCGGTGAGCCATTCTTAGTGGAGTACAGATGGTATTGAGTTGGAACTGAATCATTGCTGAACAAGAGGAGCCCACTGAAAGTGGTTGCTCCGTGCTGGAACAATTTTGTAGGTATAGTTTGAAGACTACCATTTGTAAAGCTGTTGTTTGGTCATTTATGAACAAAGAAGTGGCATGTAAGTGTTAAATTGTTAATGCTGATTAAATTTTGTGTCCTACATTATTCTCCTCTACATCTCTGTTTATTCAGTTCAAGAGTCACTTGGACGATCTCAGTATGAGTCAAGTTTCTGTAAAACGTTTTCGAGTTTATCTAGTGAAGACAAATGGTAGAGAAAAAGAAAGGAGAGGAGAAAAGCTTGGTCATTTAATGTCTCCCATCTTGTTTCAGTGGGAAGTAGCAAAAAACCTGTTAGTCAAGTTTCACAATGTGATTTTTCTCAAGCAGGTAGGAGCAGGATAGCCACTCTAGTGTTTTAGTTTTTGCTCTATGGCTACTAGTGGTTAGGATGGCGTTTGGACTGGGCGTATTGTATATATATTGACGGGCAGTCACCTAATCTTTCGGATATGGAAGGTTTTAGTTATCAGGTTGCATGTAGATCTATGATATGGCAACTGCTACCATTGGCATCATATCTCTTGGATAGTGGATACTATATTGTTTATGGTGAAAGTTGTAAAGAAGCTTTTTGGGAAGATAAACTATGCTGTAAGTATAGGGAGGTTCTACTCTAGGAATTGCCTTAAGCATCAATGGAGAAATTATAAAGTTAAGTTTGCTGTGAAAAGAGATCACCTTTTGTTTTTATTTCCTCTCTCCTTTTCTTTAAACATTGATATTAAGCAAAATCTCTCTCTGTTGGCTGGACAATAAGACATACTAGTCTGTAGATCATAAAGGACCTAGGCTTCATTATGAAAGAACTATACCATAATAATCATTTAGATGTAAAAGATTAATTTATGGTAGGTAAAATTTAAATATCAAGGTTCATGCCAGTGTGAGTGTCTTCTATTTACTGGTGAGCCATTCATACTGGAGTGCAGATGGTATCCGAGTCAAAACTGAACCTTTGCTGAACAAGATGAACCACCTAAACGGTTGCACCACGTTTGCTACTATTTGGTAGGTCTAGCTTAAAAACTAATCAGATGGCATGTACGTGTTAAATTGTTGATGCCAAAATTTTGTATCCTGTGTTAGTCTTCCCTAGATCCTTGTTTATTTGGTTCAAGGGTCACTTGGAAGATCTTGGTGTAATTTTGGGCTTCTGGAGAACATTTTTGAGTTTGTCTAAGTGAAGAAATAAAAGATAAAAAAGAAAAGGAGAGGAGAAAAGAAAGCTTATTCATTTATTGACTCCTTACTTTTTTCAGTAGGAAGTAGCAAAAAGCCTGCTAGTCTATCTGAGTTTCGCTATGGGATTTCTTTAAGCAGGTAGGAGCTGGATAGACACTTGGTGGTGTTTGAAGTGGGTGTATTCTAAGTGAATGAAAGCGTTCATATGATCTTTTCAGATATGGCAGGTTTTAGTTATCAGGCTGCATATGGATATATGATATGGTGACAGCTAGTTTATTGGCATCATATCTCACCGGATAGTGGATACTTTGTATTTTCTAGAAAGTAGTTGAGAATCTCATCCGGGAAGATGAATAATGTAGAAAGTGGAGAGATGTTTGTATTCTTTGAAATGCATTAAGCTTTAATCAACAAATTATACAGTTTAAGTTTCTTATGAAGACAGATCACTCTTTGTTTTCATTTCCTCTCCTTTTCCTTGAGAGATTGATGGTAAGCAAAATCTCTGTTGGATTATAAGGCATACTATTCAGTAGATCATGAAGGAACTATGTTTCATTAGGAAAGAACCATCCGATAATAATTACTTAAATGTAAAAGAATCTTTGAGATAATTGTATGGCGGAAACTAGTAATGTTATACAATTTGTTTTTGTTTTTTTTATAAAACAGTAATGTTATACAAGTTGGGTATAACAAATAGTAGACTTTTAGGATGTGAGAAAACAATCAAGTTGGATTTCTCTCTCCCTACTCTGGCAACTGCAGAGCTTCCCAAGGCTGTATGTCCTGTTAATTTAGTGGATATAGAAAGATTCACCTAAGCATATCATGTTTTTGTCTAGGAGTGCTCTTTCTTGTTTTGAAAGCCCAATAGATAAAGTATTTGTTTATCTTTTCACTTTGTTTACTAAATACTCCCTTTCTTTTATTTCTTGGTTAATGCTTCTACTCCAAGAGACCCTTAAGTAACCATCGGAATAAGAAGATATGTTTATCAATTGTGTTCTTAATTTTGTATTTCTTCTGAATAAAAAATTAATCAATAACACCGAAGGAAACAAAAAAGAAAACTATCATGTCTTAGGTCACGAAGGAATAAATTACAAGGTTGCCAACAAACTTGTGGTCACTCATCTCTAATTTTGGCAATATTCTAGCCTCATAAGCAACACTTGAACATTAATATTGCTCGTCGCTACGCTAATAATTGTGCATAGCCGTTGTGAGTTGTTATGGGGGCATAAACAGCTCTGAACCTGCAAATGGTGTTTTGTCTAGACGCGAACAATGACTCCCATGTGTCACTAGAGATCCACCGTAGAACTTTTTCTTTCTCTTTCCACATGTCGCTTTCATCATCGTCAACTTCGATGACGTCACCGCCCATGACTCGACGCACTGTCAAAATTTATCGTCCCGTCCCGTCCCGTCCCATCCCATCCCATCCTTGTTTTCCTCTGAGAGGCAGCCCAAACTTTGTACCTGCATTTACTTGATTACCATGCTTTTGTCTCTCGTGATCTAAAATAAAAAATTAATAAAGTAAAATTCTCTCTCTCTTTTTTTTTAATAAAAGAAATTCTCTCCGGTTCAGGCCTCTTCAATGTGGGCCTGTGCAACTCATTAATACAAACATTGTTCGGGCGATTTTATATTATAACGAATTGATTAGTGAAAGAAAAATTATAACGAGTTTATTTTAGTGGCCTTTACAGGAATGTCAAGGTGACTAGATTGGTCATCAGGACAATAATTATAGTTTATTTTAATTTGGAAAACCCAGAAAAATGTGTAAATACTTCTAAAAAACCAAAAAAGAAAAACGTGTAAAAAATTTAACTGGAACAAGTTGAGAGGGCCGATATGGCACGGTGATTATGATTAGGTTTAGAGGTAAGCATAAAGTAGTAGAAAATTTGTGAACATAGCTGTATCGTAGGTAAGGGCTTTATCGTAGTTTTCGGGAAGTTCAGGGGCACCTGATCTTTCTTCTCATATTATATCTCTCGTCTCGTGTCCTCCCTCACCTCACTCTACTCTGAAACGGTGAGTCGTAAAGAAACATCATTTTAGAGAGAGAGAGAGAGAGAGGAAAGTAGAACCAAATATACAGATTGTCCGTCTTTTGTCAAAAACAAAAAAAACAAAAAAAAGGAAAAAATTCGAACACCATGTGCCCTACGAAGCAGAAACACCGGGTTTCCAGCGCAGACCATGCCGCTAAATGCTCTGCAACAAGACTTCCCGATTGGATCATCGAGACGATCAACGGCGGATCCCTTCGCCACGTGGACCTCCACGCTGGAACCGACGGCTGGGCCTCACCGCCAGGCGATTTGTTCTCTCTGCGCTCCAAAAGCTACTTCACAAAACGACAAAAATCTCCCTCCGGTGATTACCTTCTCCTACCAATCGGCATGGACTGGCTCAAGTCCAGTACCAAACTCGACAACGTTCTCGCTCGCCCCGATAACCGTGTGTCTCACGCGCTGAAGAAGGCTCAATCTCTTGGTAATTCACGGAAGAGTTTCATTTTCGCTGTGAATCTCCAGGTTCCAGGCAAGGACCAGCACAGCGCCGTTTTTTATTTCGCCACGGAGGATCCTATCCCTCCCGGTTCGTTACTTCACCGTTTTATTAACGAAGACGACGCGTTCAGGAACCAGCGGTTTAAGATCGTGAACCGGATCGTAAAAGGGCCGTGGATCGTGAAAAAGGCGGTGGGGAATTACAGCGCGTGCTTGTTAGGCAAGGCGCTGACGTGTAATTATCACAGGGGACCGAACTATTTGGAGATTGACGTGGATATCGGCAGTTCGGCGATCGCCAGCGCGATTCTGCATCTCGCATTGGGGTACGTGACTAGCGTGACGATAGACATGGGGTTTTTGGTGGAGTCGCAGGCGGAGGAAGAGTTGCCGGAGAGGTTAGTCGGTGCTGTTAGGGTTTGCCAGATGGAGATGTCGTCCGCGTTTGTCGTTGACACGCCGCACGCGGTTGCAACGGGGCGTGCTTTGGGTCCGTCCAAAGTTAATCACCATAAGGCCGGCGACGAGGATAACGATCCTGATGATAAATGTTGAGAATTTCTTTTTTCATTTGAAATATCCAAAATTCTATTTTGCGTTTTACTTTTTTAATTTTTATGTGATTTCGGGGTCCCTTTTTTTGTGAGGGAATTGATGGTTGTAGATAATAAGTGGCGACAAATAACAATCTGCGTAGTTAATCCCCTCTCTCTGTTAGTAATTAGTGAAATGAAGAATTAACCCACAGAGAAGAAAATTCTGATGCTTTTGTTTGTTTGTTTATCTGGCGTGAATGTGTACTTTGATGGGTCATCGTTGTGGATGATTTTTTGTTAGTGGTGGGGCAAAGCTCCCTGTATAGATTTTGATGGTGGGATCAGTTTTTTTTTTTCTTGTGAATTGCGGTGGGACTTGGGAATATCACTTTGATTCCGTGAGGCTTAAGCAGATATTAGAAATTCCAAGTACGATGTGATGATTTGTGTTGTTTAAAGCCAGCTATATGGGCAATTGGCATATGGTGATTGTGGAGTGAATGAGTTGGTTTTAGAGTGAAAGGCAAGTAGTCGGTCTAGATTTTAAGTCCTTCAATTGGAATCTTACTTTTTTTGTCCCAAAAAAAAAAAAAATGGTGGGTGCCAAAACTGTGTCCCGGTAGGGCCTATGATATATATTTATAGATACTGGTACTGGATTCGATTGCAATGTTAGTCTCTGCTCGCTTGTAAACGAGTTGCACTTGCTACAAGGCTGGGGCTCGGGCCTCACCGGGCTCTTTAATTCTTCATTCTACCTCCATCTTTTTATATGGTTTCTTTTTCATCTTGAAGTGCACGTGATAATAAAATATAACTGGCTGATGAAGGAACAAATGACTGACGATAAATGGTGTCACTGATGCCGTGCACAAAAAAAAAAAGTACTTTTGCGCGAGCATTCCCATTCCCCCATACCACCCCTTGAGATTCCCGTCGGTTTCTTTAAAACCATCCAGTTGTCTTAGCTTTACGAGAAGTGTGTGTATTGTCAATTGTGAGCTGTTTGCATATGCAACCAAATAAGAAGATTTTTCTTCTTGTTCATTGTTTTCCCAATTCTTTTCGTCTCCAAAACATCTGTGTTATTTCCCATCGTGATGGGCAACAAGAGCTCAGACTGGATGATTTTCTTTTAAAAAAAAAATAATTCGATTACGTATCTACTAAGTTTTAGATAGCTGCCCTAGGAGGTCTGTTAGTTAGTTTATTGTCACTTGTGCATTATAAAATTGCAGAAAAGGGTACGTGGCCTTTTAGTAAATTGATGTTACCAATAACTCATGAATCACATTTGATGTTTTATCAATAGGAAACTGGTTTTGAAAGCATATATATATATATATATATATATATATTTACCACAATAAAGAATTAGCAAGCAGATTTGTTTCACACATAAAAGAGTTTGCTTTGGGACTAATGAACAAACAGCTATCAAGTTTGACATAACTCTTTAAGCAAAGTTACATTCTGAGACAACTTTTTCTTACGGAGCTTCCAACTCCCTACATTTCTGCAGGTCGAAGGACCGAGAAGTAGAAAACATCAAGTTTGACCAACCTCGAAATACATTTTATTTTTGGTTTTTGATAGCATTAACCCAAAAAGAGTATTTGTAATTTAATATTTTTTTGGTGCCAAATTCAAGGCCATGAGGAGACGGGGGAATTAAGCCAGCCAATCAAGTGGTTCCTTCATTAATTAATTTTTTTTTTTTTTACTTTTAGATTCCCATTTAATATTTTATAATGAATGAATGGGATATTTTAGTGACAATATTAATTATATTATTTAATTAAAAAATATTTAAAAAAAAAAGATATTTTAATCATTTATCGATAAAATTAAGAAAATATTTTTGTCAATTCAATTAATTAAATAAATAACAGTATAATTAAAACTAAAATAATCAGTGTCAATCTTTGGGGGAGTGGTGTTAGTATCCCTTTAATGAATCATGTTGACACAAGTTATTAATACTGTCACTCCTGATATTTACATAAATTACACTTTTATGATAATTTTATTCTTAATTATATTATCACTCTTTCTATTTAATGTGAAGGATGAAAATGTCCTTATATTTATATTTCTTTTGTCATTAAAATGATTAAAATATTTTTAAAAGGTGAAGATACTTTTATCTTTTACATTAAATAGAAGAAATAATGATATAATTAAGACTAAAAATTGTCATTAAAATATAATTTATTTAAACCTTAAAGGGTGACAGTGTTAGTATCCCCGTTGAGACAATATGTCAACAAATTTGGTCGTTGAGAGAGGCGACGGGCGGTTCAAAAACCCGATGCCACACTCTATAGTTCATGCCACTCCCCCGAGGGTAGTGAACGATAGACATTCAATTCACGCACATTGGCATGAACCCTTTTTTCAGCTTCACTATTTGGTTTAGTCATTCATTCATCTATCATGATTCATTCATTCATAAGTCAAATTTAACATTGCTCGACTTTTGTGCATTCATGAGCCATTTATAGCTTTTGATTTGTTCCAAAATTTCAAAAGTTGGTAGGTGTCGTGCTAATTATTAATGGATGCTATGATTTTCAAACTTTTTCCGAAAAAGTTTTTGACAAGAATTGATGTCAATTAAAGCTTCAGCTGGGCGAATTGAAGACCAAAAAGAGAAAAAAAAAAAGGGGGGGGTCTTACAAATTCTCAACAATGGTCAGAGAAGATAAAGAAAAAAAAAAAAAATTGGGAAAAGAAAATGGATAAGGCATTGAGCATTGATTTTTTGATTGGAAAACCAGTTGCCCCCTGGTTACAAAATGTTAAATGTAACAATTATATTTCCTCTCCCGAAAAAACTAGACCCATTAATTTTCCATTAGTTAATTAAAAACAAAGGGTTCTGGATTCTATTAAACTAAATTAATGAATTTGATCATTAATGTGTATATACTTAGATGTTATTTTATATTTAAAATTTTCATAAAAGTAATTTTTTTTCCTTCAATAATATCACTTTTGTTAGAAATTCTTTGGTGCACGGACACAAGTTATACAATGCTATATAATTTTTAAGGCAACGTGTTTTTTCTACCGTTATTATTTTGAGTTATATATTCTTGTAGGAGTAATATTATATTTAAAAAAAATTATTTGTTATATTATTTTATTATCTAATAATTTATTTGACACATTATTCAAGGTAAAAAATTTATAATAATATTTAAAAAGTGTAATATTATTTATTATTTTATAAGTTGTGTTTGTATTAAAAGTATGGTAAACATTTATTATTGAAAAATGACATTTTTATATCTTAATGTTGAAAAAATTTTTTTATTGTAAAACAATATTAAAATGATGTCTTTATAAATTTTTTTTTTGGGAAGAAAAATGATGTCTTTATAATTGGTTATCATATATCATTTATTTGGAAAAAATTTGCAACAATTATGAATGTATTGCAATTTGTATTTTTTTTTTGTTAGATTTTTTGTGCTAGGTTTGTTGCACCCAATTATGATGACTTGTTGGTAATATATGAATGACATATTAAAAATTGATTTATATGTTAATCGGGTCAATTTTATATTAGTGAGAGATGGTATGAGATGATTTGGTTGGATTTATATAAAATAAGACTCTCTTTATTATTTGTTATATTTTTTGGATAATTCTCTTCTCCTCTTAATTTATAAGATTTCTTTATGAGTACTTAATAGTTCAAGAGTTTTACATTTAAGCCCCTAAAATTTATAATAGTTTAATTTTTTCTTTTATTTTTGAATATTTGTAGTAATATTCTATTATTTGAATAATTACAGTATTAACTATATTATTTGGATATTTACAGTATTAACTATATTATTTGGATATTTACAGTTTGACTTAATAGTTTAAAAATTTGTATTATGACCTAAAACTTTGTAACTTCTCTTTGAAGATAGTGGATTTGTTCCAGCGGCGCCTAAGGACATAGATAATATTACAGAACCTTGTTAAATTTTATATTCTTTCTATTTTTGCATATTATGTTGGATTATTGGTTGGTTGGTGTTACCTCGTTATGATATTATATTTTATTGCTAGCATTATTGGTTGTGTTTCGGTTATTCAAAAATTGTATTCTGCATAACAATTGGTAAAAATGCTAATTTTTGTTTGAATGCTTCTTGGTGCAACAAGTGGTATCAGAGCTCTAAGTTTAGGACAGTGAATGACTATTTTCTGTTGAGCACTTACTATTATTCTAGGTTGTGAATTTGGATTACTAGTTGTTGGATATAATTGTTCGATAGAGTTTGGTTATTTGTAATATTGTGTAGCGAGCTCATTTATGTGAGGTAGCTATGACATTATCATCATCATCATCTACATCGATGAAGATAGTGATAGTACCTAGTGCAAAAATAGGTGTTGGACGGATTGTGTCAGCAAGACTTGGATATAGTTCTAGAAGAAACAAAACTAAAAGATATCAAGGAGATAAACTCAAATAGGCTTAATATAAAAACTTATGGGTTGATTGGTTCTTGTTTGTGTAGAGAGAAAAAGAATCCATTCATTAGAGAAAAATCTGTCAATGCATTGTAGAAGGCCCTGGAAAATAAATATATAAAGAAAAACAATGAGAATCAGTTGTATCTGTTGAAGAGATTATTTCGTCTTTAGTTGAGATCAAGTACGAGTATCAGTTCTCATATTGATGAGCTTAATAAGTTAATTGCTGGTTTATTAAATTTAAAGGAAACCTTCAAAGATGAAATAAATGCTATACTATTGATTGGTTCTCTTCCGGATGAATTTAATCATTTATATATTACTTTCATTCATGGGAAGGATAAACTATCATTTGAAGAAGTTTATTCTTCTTTGAAAAACTATGAAATATGTAAAAAGGATCAGAGAGAATATAGAAATGAGTCAATAAAAGCATTGACAGTGAGAGAGCGTAATCATAGTAGAAAATCGAGAAAAATAGAAAAATTTAAGTCGAGGGGTAGAGTAGGAAAAGATGAGTATGCTTTTTGTCAAGAGAAAGGGCATTGGAAGAAAGATTATTCGAAGTTGAAAAAGAAAGAAAAAGACATGTCTATTTTTGATGCATGTGTTGTTGAGAACATAAGTGATGATAGTGTATCAGATTTTTGTTTAAGTAGTCATTCATCAATGTCTGGTTTTGACGAGTGGATTATGAATTTGAGTTATATTTATTATATGTGTCCACATCAAGAATGATTCTTTAATTTTGAAGAGCTTAATGGTAGAGTTGTGTATATGGGTAATAATGATAATTGCCATACTGCTGGGATAGGTTTAATTTGGTTAAAAAATGATAATGGATCAATTAGAATTTTGACAGATGTTCAGTATATACCGAAGTTGGGGAACAATCTCATCTCTTTAGAAGCATTGAAATCTAAAAATTGTACTATGTCTATACGAGATGAAATTTTAATGGTCACTTCAGGCCTCTTATGACTTTGAAAGGAACCAAGAGGAATAACCTTTATTATTATAATGGTAGTATAGTGATTAGATCAGTGGCTATGATTTCTGATAATGATATAGATTCAGAGATCACTAGATTATGGCATATGCAGTTGGGGCATGCGAGTGAGAAAACCTTATTCAGTTTAATAAAAAATGTTAGAATTTGTGCTTACGTGCCATCCCTTTTACGTATATATATTTTCTTTATGTTTATACTATTATCATTTCAATATATCATTAATTATTTTATATACATGCATGGTAAGATACTTGTAACTTTTTAGATATTGTATGATCTGAAAAAGTTCAGATTGATCTAAAGGAGTTTAGATCAGTGTTAAGAGTTAGAAACACTGAAAGTTATAAATGCTAAAAGTTAGCACTGATAAGAGTTACCAAGTTATAAGAGTTAGTGAAGTTTAAAGGGTTAGAGCTTTGTTTGAAATGGGACAAAGACCTAAGAATATGTTACTAATGACATAGTTGCAAAAGAACTGCAAATGGTGCTAAAAAATATTGTTATGCAAATATGTTCTTAAACTTAATGTTCTTGATCTATCTTCACTAATGCAGGTCTGTCAGTAAAGACCTTAAAATATATAGATCGGTATATGTCTATATCTGGATGGTCCAGATGGTTAGTCTTAGTAGACCATAAATTTAGTGGAAGCTTATATAGAGATACAAGTATTCAGTAAGGACTGAATATTGAACAGACTCACAAAGATCTCCAATAGACATTCTATAAAGCGGTCAATGGAGGATCTTTCGAGTTGAGTAGTATTCGTGGTCCTTAGACCTGAGTGCCACGGTGGACTTATGAGTGATCCACCATATTTTGATTCCGCACATGTCAGATACCTTTTATGGTTTGACCGCCGGGTGTCGCTGGGTATGGTTTGATGTTTATGAAGTTCGGTATGCATAGATATGGGATCCATCAGCTCATTAGGGCGAGTAAAATATCCTGAAACTCCAAGATTGTATTTCAGAAAGTCTTATGGCCATAAGCAAAAATACCCGAAAAATTAATTTTATCCTCGGGGTAAATAATATCATAAAAGTGTTTACAGATATTATTTATTGAGATACAAATCTAGAGATAAGTTTATGGTTGAGCATGTGGAGACTTGACGGTGTTGATCTATATCTCCGCTCTTCTAGGATATCTATGATGAAAAGATTATACAAATATGTTGTAACCTCAACTTGTATGGTTTAATGCGTTGTTTTGTAATATTCGTAACATGTGTGTGAGACATTGTTTACGGACGTATGAAATAGTTTCATATGACAAATCGGACATGGACTTAGAGAGTCTCACAATATGAAGTGTACTCGTTGTGCACTGGGGCAACATATTAGATTAAACAATTTAATTTGAGAAATTTCAGCAAAGTGAAAATATGTTTCAAGGTTCCTTATGTTATGCACTTGTCAATACTTAAATGTAAAATACATTATTAAATTGCAAGAGTTGTTAACCAATAAAAAATTGACAAGTGGCACAATCTTACTCCATAAATGATTTACCATGTATTTATCTATTTACCTTGCTTGGTAAATACTAATAAGGTAAATGTCATTATTCAAAAATAGTTTTGAATTATTAATAATCTATTTATTAATGAATTATTATAATTAATTAGAATAAGTGGCAAATACCATTTTTTAATGGAGTAAGCACTTGTTATTAATAATATGCATTGTTGGCCACTTAGAAATATTTAAGTGATGCACTTATGAAGTGGTGTAACCATTTAACATTGTTTAATTGCCATTAACTCTTTAAAAATTGATTTATACGGATGAATCAATTTGTTGGGTGCATTTATATGTTTTATTATTGAGCAAATGGCAAACAAAGATAAGTGGTAGTGGAGCACTAAGTGAAGCTCATTTTACACTAAACAAAAATTGAAAAAGTTCAATTTTTGAGAGAGCAAGGGTGTAGAATTCGACAATGGTGAGAAGAGAGAAGTGAGAGATTTTGCTAAGTGATTTTTCAAAGGGTTGAGAGAGTTTGCAAAATCTTAACAAAAGTTCATAATAAAGAGTTGTAAGGAACAATAGACAAAACACTTAATTCTTCTCATCTTTTGCCAGAAATAAATCATAAGGACCAAATTGTTTTAAGTGTTAAAACACCAATTGTTGAAAATTCGTGACTGCCATTCTAACTTCACAATCCCACCCGTTTCAGTTGTGAACTAGAATTGTGCAATGGAATACTTCAAAGTGAGCCCAACAAATTGAAGTTTGGAGTTCTTAAAGAATTGTAAAGCTACCTTCAAAATCGGGTATGTTATTTACTCAATTCATTTTATATCATACATGTGAAAATATATATGAGATATATATATATATATATGTGCTTGATGAACATACATGAAAATATATGATTGAGTATGTAATATAGTGCATAACATGTATGAATACTTTCGCTGCGTATTTTTTAAAATTATACATATCTTTACATATCACACATTAAATCCAACAAAAAGAGGCTTATTGAAAGGTGAGAAGACCTACAAGTTAGACTTTTGTGAGCATTGTGTTCTAAAAAAGTTGAAGTTAGTAAAGTTTGGCACCGCTATTTATTATACCGAAGGGATTCTTGATTATGTTCACTTAGATGTATGGGGACTTTCTCATACTACATCTATTGGAGGTATGCACTACTATATTATTTTTGTTGATGACTTTTCTAGAAGAACTTTGGTGTGTATTTTGAAATCTAAAGATGATGTACTTAGTGTTTTCCTTAAATGAAAAAATATGGTTCAGACACAAACTCCTAGAAAGATCAAGCATCTCAGAACAGATAATGGTGGTGAGTTTTATAGTGATCAGTTCTTGAGATTATTTCAAAATGAGGCTATTGTACATCATTTTATTGTGAGAGGTACACCATAGCAGAATAGGGTGGCAGAACGCATGAACCGGACATTGTTAGAGAAAATTCGGTGTATGTTGTCCAATGCAAGATTAGGCAAAGAGTTTTGTGCTGAGGTTGTGATTTATGCATGTCATCTCGTTAATCGTCTACTGTTAGCTGCTATTGGGGATAGAATTCCATTGGAGGTTTGGTCTAGACAACCTATTTCTGATTATTATTCTTTACATGTATTTGGTTCCACTGTATATTATCGTGTGAAAGAATTGAAGCTAGATTCTAAAGTCAAGAAAGTAATTTTCTTAGGATTTTCATCAGGAGTAAAAGAACATCGTCTTTGGTATTCGAATTTGAAGAAGATTGTATTAAGTAGAGATGTAACATTTAATGAGTCTTTTATGTCGAAGAAATTAGAAAACCAGACAACTATAAATAGTACTCTGCAATATATAGAGCATACTCAGCAGTAAGTGGAGTGGGAAACAACAAAATTAAACCTGGTTAGATCTGTAGAGATAAATAGTGGTATTTTTATGACAGAGGAGGTTTTGGGAGATGATAGAGAAGGTTCTACTTAAGAACCTCAACAGCAACAAGAATCTATTGTAGTAAATAGGCCAAGATGTGAGATTCAGAGATCTGCTCTATTTATTGATATAGTGGTCTATGCACTTTTAGTTATAAATGATGATATTCCTTCTACTTATAGAGAGACAGTTAACTATTTTGAAGTTGATCAATAGAAGACAACTATGGAGGAAGAGATGCAGTCTTTTCAAAAGAATGAAACTTGAGAGTTATCTTATCTATTGAGGGGTAAGAAGGTAATTGGGTACAAATGGTTATATGCAAAGAAAGATAGATTTTCTAACAAGAAAGGTGTCCCCTACAAAGTAAGATTGGTGGCTAAAAGTTATGCATAGAGGGAAGGAATTGACTACAATGAAGTATTTTCTCCAATTGTGAAACATTCTTCCATTCGAATTTTATTAGCCTTAATAGCTTAATTAAACATGAAACTAGTTTAACTCGATGTAAAAACTACATTTTTATATGGCGACTTAGAAGAGAAAATTTATATGACTTAGTTAGAAGGATTTAAAATTGTTGGTAAAGAAAAATTGGTTTGCAAATTAAAAAGGTCGCTTTATGATTTGAACCAATCACCGAGGCAGTGGTATAAGTGGTTTGATCGATTTATGATGGGTCATAGGTACACAAGAAGTAAATTTGATCATTGCATGTATTTTCGGAGGCTACATGATAGTTCTTTTATTTATCTACTCTTGTTTATAGATGACATGTTGATAGCTTTAATAAATATTGAAGAAATTAAAAAATTGAAGACTCAGTTGAATCGAGAGTTTAAGATGAAAGATTTGGGTGAAACTAGAAAGATACTACGCATAAAAATTAGTAGAGAAAGATAATAAGGCAAAATTTGTTTTGACTCAGAAGCAATATTTGAAAAAGGTATTACAATATTTTGACATTTCAGAGGAGTGAAAATCTGTAAGTACCCGACTCGCTCCTTATATGAAAATCAATGCATCTTTATCTTCTAGTTCAGATGAGGAACGAGAGTATATGTCTTGAGTTCCATATGCTAATATAGTTGGTAGCTTGATGATGTGTACGAGACCTGATATTTCATATGCATTTGGAGTAGTGAGCAGATATATGCATGATCTTGGTAAAGGACATTGGCAGGCTGTAAAATAGATTCTACGGTATTTATTAAAGACCGTAGATGTTGGATTAGTCTTTGAGAGAGATCATATATATGATCAATGTGTTGTTGGTTATGTTGATTCTGATTATGTTAGTAATTTAGATAAAAGCCGGTTAACTGGTTATGTGTTTACTCTTGCAATAGCACCTATGAATTGAAAGTTTACTTTACAATGTACAATTAATTTGTCTACTATAAAAGTAGAGTACATGATAATTATAGAGGTTGTGAAAGAAGCTATTTAGTTACAGAGATTGTTGGATAAGTTAAAAATTGGTCAGAAGAATATTCCTACTTATTCTGACAGTTAAAGTGCTATTCATTTAGCGAAGAATCCAGTGTACCATATTCGAACAAAGCATATTGATGTTTGGTATCATTTTGTGCGGGAGATCATTAGTGAAGGAAGAATCTTACTTCAGAAGATTGGGATTGCTAAGAATTTCACAAACATATTGACTAAGATAGTGACTGCGATCAAGTTTAATCATTATTTAGACTTGATTAATATAGTTCGAGTTTGATAGTGCTGTTGGTGCAAATTTGAAAGCGTTGCATTGAGATAGAAAATTTTGGAAAAAAGTAAAGTTTTGTGGAGGATTGTCATATTCGTTAAGGTGGAGATTTGTTGAAAATTAGGTTACATGCCAATTGAGTGAATCACACATTGGTGGAAGATGGAATGTGGGTGGCTTGGTTGGGTTTATATAAGATAAGACCCTCTTTGTTATTTGTTGTACCTTTTGAATAATTCTTTTCTCCTTCCTCAATTTATAAGATCTTTTTATGAGAATCTCATAATTTAAGAATTTTACATTTAAATTTCTGAAATTTATAATAGTTTAATTTTTTTTTCTTTATTTTTGGGTTCTGAGAAAAAAAAGGCTATAAGGTTAAAAAGGAGGACCTAGCTTTTCAAAATAAAAAAATGAACAAGTCGTCTCTCAGAGAGGAAAGAGTGGGCATTTGTAATAATACCTTATTGTTTGGATAATTATAATATTAACCATACTTTTTAGGTATTTACAGTTTAATATAATAGTTTAAGAATTTATATTATGACTCAAAATTTTTTTAACTTCTTTTTAAATATAATAAATTTGTTCTAGTGGCACTTAAGAACGTAAATAACATTATTATATCTTGTTAAATTTTGTATTATTTCTATTTTTATATATTGTATTAGATGATTGATTAATTAATTGTTTCGTTGTGATATTATATTCTATTACTAATATTATTAATTGTGTTTCGATTATTAAAAAATTATATTGTACATAATAATTAATAACATAATTAATTATTATTTGAACGTTTGACAATTTGACAAGTTTTTCGATTGTCATATTAGAGCGTATGGAATCCTAATGTTCACGACTTGTCTTTCGATGAATAGTATATGTGGATGACTGACCTGTCTTTGAGTCGTGGAGCTTGAGAACGATTTGTAGTCCAATTTTTAGTGAAAATAGGTTTACCGCGTTCAAAGTCTTTTAGTGCATCAATTCATCTACGCTGGAAAGAAATTTTCATTCTGTGTCTGATCCTATGGCCTGACAGTGGATACTAATCCACCCCCTCTCCCCAGCATTTACTGTGATTCTGATTATGGAGAACTGAAACTGAAAGAAAATTCAAAGGAAGTCACAATCTACTTCAATATACACGTTAGCAGGACCACGATGATTCTGAGGACAAATACCATTGGCCAATAAGAGAGCTAAAAGACTTGCATCGCATTGACTCAAAAGACTTCGGATTTGGAGAGACGCGGGTCTCTGATTTTATATATATGCCGATAATCCATGCCAGTGCAGCCACAATATTAAGAATCTGCAACTTCACATTTATCCATGGCCATTTGTCATCGTCTTTTCATTCTTGCTTTATTTTTATCTCGCTATCTGAATAGAACATTAGTATATGGAGCAGTGGAAATGGATCACCACGTTGTCCAAATGAAGTCACTTGTGCCTACATCAACTTGCTCTGCTTCTGCTAAAGGTTTGATTAGATGGTCGTCCAATACTTATTTATTAACTTTTAGATGCTTTTTGTATTTGGGTGTTTTCATTTGAGTACTAGTTACAATCCATTTTATCATCAGGCTCTGCAGGACGAGCTCACGGTTTACAAGTAACTCACAGATACGGACCTTGTTCACCACCTAGCCGAGCGAATGCAAGTCCTTATCCAAACCAAATTCTCGTCCGAGATCAATCGAGAGTTCGCTCCATCAATTCTCTAACCTCCAACAGGAATCCCACAGATGATCAAGGGGACGGGGCTAGGCTGCCACTTTCAGACCGTCAAGTGGGCGGCGGCAATTTTGTTGTCACAGTTGGTTTTGGCACCCCAAAGCGTGATTTTGCTCTAATTTTTTGACACAGGCAGTGACGTCACTTGGGTCAAATGCCAAGCTTGTTTAGAGAATTGCCAGTCCCAAAAGGATCCCATTTATTACAACCCTTATAACTCTTCAACCTTTTCCAATTCCACATGCAAATCTTCTTCATGTGAATATAATCAACGCTATAACGACAAGTCGTATTCCATGGGATATTATGTTCGTGACACCCTTACCCTAACACCATCTTATGTGTTCCCTAACTTCATCTTCGGTTGTAGCCAAAAAAATACTCTTCAGAGTTTTGGTACCGCAGTTGGGCTTTTTGGCCTCGGACGCGAAGGTCCTAAGACATTTATATCTCAAACTTCTGAAAGATTGTCAAAAGCTTTTTGCTACTGTCTTCCAGCTACTGATAGCTCAAAAGGGTATCTCTTGTTCGGCGAAGAAGCACTTGAAACTTGTCAAACTAAAACATTCACACCCCTCTTAACTGACTCAAATAACCCATCCTCTTATTTTGTAAATCTTATTGGTATAACAATTGGCAAACTAAGATTGAAAGTTTCTTCGTCACCAAAGACCATATTAGATTCCGGGACTGTGATTACTCGCCTTCCACCGTCGGTCTACTCGGCGCTCCGCGCTGCATTTCAAGAATTAATGTCAGAGTATCCTCGAGCTCCAGCGTTGCAATCAGATTTGGACACATGCTACAATCTGGAGAAACACGAGAACGTGACTGTACCAAACATGGTGCTACATTTTGCGAACTCAGTCGATGTAAATTTGGACCCGTCAGCAGTAATGTGGAGACAAAGTGATTCTCAAGTATGTTTGGCCTTTGCAGCAAACGAAGATGAAAGTTGGCTGAACATTATTGGTAATCATCAACAACTGAACCTGAATGTGTTTCATGACATTCAACAGGGGAAAGTAGGGTTCGGGATTGGTGGCTGTGGTAAGTGAGGATCAACAATTGATGCAAGAAACTATTGGAGAATTTGAAAGTTTACTTTTGATGAACTCTTCTCAGATTACCCTCTCCTGTTTCCTTCCCATTTAGTATGGCTGTCAAATGTAACTGATTTTCTACTTTCTATGTTACATTTAATGAAAAGAGAAAAAAAAGAAAAGAAAAGAAAAGTAATTTGCTTCCTTTTTGTGTAATGAAAGTTTCCTGATACCATCGAAGTTCAATAAATATATATATTTTTTTTTGAGATCAAACTAATATTCTGTTCGAAAGAGACAATCAAGTAGGATTGATAGTTCTCGTATTGAGTGAATTAATTGGATTAAAAGGTAGTACATGCTAACAGATTTTTATTATTTTTATCTTCACAATCTAAACTATTCATTACTCAAGGTCCAAGTACCAAGCACGATCCCAAAAAGCCGCAGCTTATATAATGGGAGTTTTGCTCGGGGCCCCGGCCATACGGCCAAAATTAGAAGCTTTAAAAAAAAAAAAAAAAGAATCTAATTACATATTATTAATATATTGCTTTGACAGAAACTTGCATTGCTGAAAGACACTTCTTGCTCTTTTAAAGTAGTGATTAGTTGCTCATAACTTGCACTACTTGGTGGTAAATTGCACCAGCACTACTCAGTTGTGAAATGAACTACTTGCATTACTTATATTGACTTTTCCTACTCGCTCTATTCGGTAGAGACACGCACTATTTGATAATGAATTAGTGATATATAATACTTCAAAATAACTTGCACTATATGATAATGAACGACGTAACTAATACTATTGTAGTGAAAGACACCATGTTAACACAAACGAAAATGATATGTTGAATTCTATCTATCAATACTTAAATCATATCTCTAATTACCTCATATGTAGTTGAAAACTCCCATTATTTTAGGTTGCATGATCATCAACTATCTGAAAATATTATGTATTTAAATAAAAATATATAGAAAAAGGAGAAAACTCAGTCAAGTATCGCTATTTGACAAAAATCAATTTCTGAACTAAAAATAATTAAAATGGGGAAATGTAGATGTAGATGTCTTGCCCGAGCGTCACCCCCCCATGTATCAGATATCCAGGCTCTTGTTTTGTCACAGATATGCAATCTATGATGGAAGAAAAATCAACTAAATATGCCAGAAAGTTTTCGTTTTCTACATAAATCAGACATAAACCTTACGAAAAAATTTGGCGAAACTTCAAATATGCTAAGGCAAGCGAAGACTGAACACTAGACAGCTTTGCATACTGAGGACTGTGGAGTCAAGTCTTTGGCGTTTACACCGAAAACAGATTTATTTTCACTGTAATTTGTGGCCTCACAATGGGAAAATTGTTAAGAGAAAAGTAAAATTACGAAGGACAACGGAAGAAAACTTGCACTTTAAACTTTATTAACTTCAAGCCTTTATATAGACAATTATACAATAGATATGAACATAAAAATAGGCACTATCTAACGTGCAATAACAGATTTCTATTGACCAAGTTAAAAACAAATGCTAGCTGGACCTGTCACACACATACTCCTATAACTCCTAAAGACTAGCTTATTGCTCTCACAACTCCTAAAGACCAGTTTACTGCAATCCACTTACTTTAATAAAATAAAACAAATCACATGAAGACTTTAAACAAAAATTATTGTTGATATCTCCCTCATTTGATTTTTGACTTATCTGTAGACTTCGATTTGTTTCCATTTGAATGCTGATTTGTCACGCCCATAACTCATAAAGACTAGGTGACTACTCCCATAACTCCTAAAACTAGTTCACTGCAATTCGCTTATTTTAATAAAATAAAACAAATCACATGAAGACTTTTAACACCAAGTGACTTTTTTAGTTTTTTAAACTTAGATAACTCGAGGACTTTATAAAAATATCAGCAAGTTCTTTTGCAATAAATGAGATTAATGACTTATCTTTTTGTGAAGTTCCTTAAAAAGTAAAATTTTACATTTATATGCTTGTTTCTTTTTATGTAAAATAAGATTTTTGAAAAGCTTTATTATTGAATAATTGTCGCAATAAATTATAACGGCTCTTTTTTGCTTGAAATAATGCTCTTTAAAAATTCTCCTCGGTCAAATAGCTTGATAAGCACAAGTTGTTGCAGCAATAAATTCAGCCTCAGTGATTGACAAAATGACGATTGATTGCTTCTTTGATGACCATATGAAACAGCTCCTAAATTTAATATAAAAGTGTATTCTGAAGTGCTCCTCCTATCATCTTGATCCCCGACATAATCACTGGTAATGAGCTAAACAAATTTGACTTTTCTCATTTCTTGTAGAAAAACCCAAAATCAGTTGTACCTTGTAAGTATCGAAAAAATCTTTTTGCAGCAAGAAAATGTATCTCCCTTAGATATTTCATGTATCAACTAATAAGACTTGTAGAATACATAATATTTGGCTTTGCTGCAATTAAATACATTAAGCTCCCTACAATTTGCTTGTATAAAATGTTGCCTACCTTTTTCCTTCAGGATCTTTCATTAGTTTCAAACTAAATTTAGTTAGTGTGCTAATAAAGTTGTAATTCTTTATTTGAAACCTGATTCAAATTTCTTGCACATATTTCTTTTGAGAAACAAAAATACTAGGAGTTTGTACAATTTCTCTGCCAAAAAAATAATTCATCATTCCAAGATCAGACATATTAAATTGAAGCATTATGGATTGCTTGAATTTTTTAAACATGACATTATCATTTTCAGTATAAATTAAATCATCAACATATAAGCAAACAACAAACATCTTTCCTCTATCTCCATTTTTTTGTTGTAAAAGGTGTATACTTATATGGACATTTTTGAAAACTCTTATTAGAAAAGTAAGCATTTATACGACTATACCAAGCTCTAGAAGCTTATTTTAATCCATAAATTGTCTTCTTTAATTTATAAACTTTATGCTCATCACCAATCTTCACATAACTATGAGGTTGATCAATGAATACCTGCTCCTCAAAGTCTTCGTGTAGGAATGCCGAATTCACATATAACTAAAAGATAGGCCATGAGGTTTGTGCCACTATTGAGATCATCGGTCTGATGGTGTCATGCCTTGTAGCTGGAGCAAAAACTTCTTTATAATCAATGCTGAACTCTTGCTTGTAGCCTTTGGCAACTAAGCATGCCTTGTGTTTGTCAACTTCACCATTTTCCTCCAGCTTCATCTTGTACACCCATTTCACACCAATGGTCTTTTGCCTTTCTGGAAGCTCTGTTAACTCTGTTGTTTCTCTCAATAGTCGTAACTTCAGCATCCATTGCCTTTCTCCACTTTGATTCTTTAACAGCTTCTTCAAAGGTTATAGGATCATAATCTGAAAATAGAACAAAATGAGTAAGTGGATCTTCAAATTGATTTATTTCTGTTACCTTATAATCCTCTATTCATGCAGGCCTTCTTCGAACTAGTCGAGGTGGTTGTTCATCCTCAGCTTCAGTTGCTAGAATGCTTTGATTGATTGTTGGTTGTTGCTCATTTTTTTACAAGTTGTGCATTCTTTAAAGGCTGTTGTCAATCATCTTCATTTTCTTTATCAAAATTAGCTTGTATTTGTTTTCATCCCAAATCTAGAATCCTTCTTCATAAAAAATCACATCACGATTAATGACCATTTTCTTAGTGATAGGATTGTATAGTTTGTACACTTTTGACTGTTCATTCACATCAAGAAAAATACAATTTTCTCATTTG
This sequence comes from Ailanthus altissimus, assembly GCA_946807835.1. NCBI lineage: Eukaryota > Viridiplantae > Streptophyta > Magnoliopsida > Sapindales > Simaroubaceae > Ailanthus > Ailanthus altissimus. The sequence continues at coordinate 33,739,159 of OX327686.1, read as the reverse complement.
TTATCAAGTTTTCTTGTCTTTTGATATGAAATGTGAGCATATGCTACACAACCAAAAATTCTAAAGTGATCGACACTCAGTCTTCATCCATTCCATGCTTATTTAGGTGTCATATTTTGAACAACAAGTATAGGGCTTCTGTTTAGGACATGAATTCTCCAATTGACAGCTTCAGACAAAAAACTTCTTGGAATACTACTTCTTGCCAAAATAGTTCGCACCACGTTCAAAATTGTATGATTCTTCCTTTTTGAAATGCCATTTTGTTGTAGTGTAAATGCTGTTGTGACTTGCTTTTAAATTTTACCTCTCTCACAAAAATTTATAAATTCTTGTGAGTTGTATTCTCCACCACGATCGCTGCGAAGAATCTTTATAGGCGTACCCGCTTTTTTTAAAAGTTAAAAAAGCTTCAGACTTCTCTTGCAAAAAATAAACCTAAGTTTTTTTATTGTAATAATCAATGAATATTATAAAATAACATTTTCCACCATTTGATGTTGGATTAATAGGCCCGCATATATCTAAATGAACTAACTCTAACACTTTTTTTTCTCTCCATGATTTTCCTTTCGAAAAATGGTTTTGATATTGTTTGCCAACAATACATTCTTCACAAACTTGAGAAGGACTTTGAAATTGTGGAAGACATGTCACTATATTCTTCTACTACAGTGTTTTTAAACCACTAAAATTCAAATGTCTGTAGCAAAAATGTCACAACCATGCCTCATCCTTCAATTTTGCAAAGAAACATGTTTGAGTGATGTTGTCGAGATATAGCGAAAACATCTGATTTGTTGTCATATTGACTTGAGCAAGTAAGCCCAATTTTTCATCTTGAATGTGACAAATTCCATTTTTGATAGAAATTTCATATCCCTTCTCTCGGAGTTGGCCAACACTAAGCAAATTGGTTTTTAGATCTATAATAAAGAAAACATTAGAAATAATCTGATTGGTGTTTTCTTGGTTTAGATTTTTACACTTCCTTTACCTATGAAAAAAACTATAGAGTTATCACTAAACGTCACAATATTACGAAATGATTCATCCAAGTTTGAAAACACCAACTTGTTTCCACACATATGATTGTTGTAGTCGATATCTAAATACCATCAATTTTGATGAACCTCTTCCTTCACATGGTAAACCATCAAAAGAGAAAATTCTTCTTCTTTCTCTGTAAAATTCGTTCTTTCTCCACGTTGCTTATTTAAATTAGTTCGACACTCTGATTTATAATGGCTATACCTGTGACATTTAAAGCATTTGATTTTTAACTATTCTGCAGACTTCGGTTTGTTGCCATTTGAATGCTGATTGTCATGGCATTTTACTTTTCACTTGGAATCAACAACTTGATCTTGATCATTAGAATTTTGGTGTGAATTTTTGTCCTTCTATCTTCTTTTCCCACGTCTATGACCTTTTGGATTCGCTGCTGCTTACATTTTATCTTGCTGAACAAATTTTTCTCATGAACTAGTAAAGAACTCTGTAACTCATCAACTAAAAATGCATCAAGATCTTTAGATTCTTCTATAGAACAAAAAATAAAATAAAATTTTGGTGTCAATGACCAAAGAATCTTCTCAACGATGACGACATCCTTTATTTTCTGTCAATGGATTCTCATCTTATTGGCAATTGTCACAGTTCTTGATAAGTAATCGATGACTGATTCGCCGTTCTTCATTCGTAAATTTTTGAATTCAGTTTGAAGTCCTTGCATTTGCACACATTTTTCCTTTGCATTCCCTTTATTAAGAAATAATTCTGGAATGATTTCGAAATAATTTTTTTATACTCTCCTACCATATAAACATGTTATTAATGTAAAATATTATTTTCTTATGTATGTTATTTTTCTATTTTGTAATAAGGTTACAACCTATATAAAGGCTCCATTGTACAGTTTATATTTACAGTGAAATATATTCTTTTTACATTTCTAATATGGTATCAGAGCTTTGGTTTTTTCACTATCATTTTGTTTAGTTAGAGATTTGTCAAATTTTTTTTCAAAACCCGACAGAATCCACCGGAGTTTTTCGAAAAGTCGCCGAAAAATTTCAAAATCTTACCGTCTTTGCCATCGCCCATCTCAGATTACTTAGAATCCTCCGGCCGTTTCAACGCCGTCGATGACACGCCAATCCAAGGCCGAAAATCACCGGACGCGCCGCCAAAATATCACTGTCGTCGGCCACTGTCACTTCAGATCTCGGCTGTTCTACAACGACGTGACCGACACCACCTACACCAAAATAATCCTCAGTCACCGGCCGTTTTAACGCCGTCGACGACGCGCTAATCTGAGATTTGAAACTGTCGGACGCGCTGCCAAAATGCCATCGCTGCCGGTCACTTTCACTTTAGATCCCAGCCGTTCTACGATGACGTGACTGACACCGCCCAGACTGAAAGAAACCTTATTCACCGGCCGTTCAAATGAGGTCGAGTTTACGTCAATCAAAAGTCGAAGTAAGCCGGATGCGCCACCTGAAGTTCACTATTTCCTGTTAGGGGTTTGTTTGCAAACTTTTTAGTATTTCAAGGTCAGATCATAATTTTCTATTCTTTTGGGTTTTTTTTTTAAATTTTCAATAGTTTTAGGGTTATTTTACAATTATAATAATTTTTAGAGGTCATTTTGTAATTTTTGAAAAGTTCAGGGGCTATTTTGTAATTATATTATTTTATAGAGGTTAATTTATAATTATTTAAATTTGAGGGGTCAACTTGTTATTATTATAAGTTTAGGGACTAAATTGTCATTAGTAAAAAAAAAGAAAAAGGAATGAGGGTTTTAGAATTTATGAATAAGTGTGGTACTTCTCGGTGTTATTCTGTTGGTTCTGCTCTATCTAGCCCATGCCACATATCTGGGCCATCTTAAGGTATTGCTTTTACAGGACTTACTGTTACTCTTGCACAGGATAGTGTGAATTGTTCCCCTAATAACCTTGAATATTTACTCCGTCTACTCCTTTCTAATTCTGGTAAACCCTTAATTTCTGACTCTTCTAATTTTTCAGGTAAATCTTCTTGGTACTTTGACTCTACATGTTGTAATCACATGACTTCTGATCCTATAATTTTCTCCTCTAAAACTCTTAATTCCTATTTACCATCTATTCAAACTGCTAATGGTTCTCTCATAAAAGTTAACCATGTTGGTCAAGTGTCTTGTCATAATCTATCTGTATCTGACACTTTTTTTATTCCTAACCTTATATTAAACCTTTTGTCTGTTAATCAATTATGCGAACTTGGTCTTAATGTCTTATTTACTACTTCTGGTTGTTGTGTACAGGATCCAAAGACTGGTCGGACGCTTAGGACAAGCCGCAAAGTTGGACGTATGTATGAACTTATTTCTTTAGATCTATCATTTTTATATCCTTTGTCTGCAGCATCTACCTCTTCAGTGCCTTTATTACATCTTTGGTACTCTCGTTTGAGTCATGCGTCAGTCAATCGCATCCGATCTCTAGTATCCAGTGGTCATTTAGGTATTATTTTCGATAATAAAGATGATTGTCTCACATATCCTTTAGCTAAACAACCAGCCTTACCTTTTAATAATAGTATTACTGTCTCTCATGCTCCATTTGATCTTGTACATTCTGATATATGGGGTTCTTTTCTAAATCTCACAATGGGAGGATCCAAATATTTTGTGATCTTCGTTGATGACTATTCTCGGTATACTTGGTTGTTTCTTATGAAATAACGATATGAATTTACTAAAATTTACCGAGATTTTGCTCAGATGATTAAAACTTAGTTTTCATATCCTATTAAAGTTTTCCGCACTGATAATGCTATGGAGTATAGAGATTCTGATTTTTTAAATCTTTTACAGGAACACGGTATTATATGTCAAAGGTCTTGTCCTAGTACATCTCAGTAAAATGGGAGAGCTGTGTTGGGATTTGTGCTTACGTGCCATCCCATAATGTATAAATATATAGTGATTGTATTTATACAATTATTATTTCTAATAAAATCGTTAATATTATTTTTATTAAATGGTAAGATGCTTGTAACGTTTTAGACATTGTATGATCTGAAGGAGTTCAGATTTGGTCTATAAGAGTTTAGACCAGGGCTAAGAGTTAGCAACGCTAATAGTTATAAACACTAAGAGTTAGTGGTACTAAGAGTTAACAAAATCTAATGAGTTAGAGCCTTGTCTGAAATGGGACAATGACCTGAGAATATATTAGTAATGATATAGCTGCAATAAGTTGCAGATGGTGCTAAGAAATGTCATTATGCAAGTATGTTCTCAAACATAATGTTCCTGATCTAATTTCATCGATGTGGGTCTATCGGTGAAACCCATTAATATAGATTAGTGTATGTCTATATCTGGATGGTCCAGATGGTTAGTCTTAGCAAACCATGAGCTTAGTAGGAAGCTCGTATAGAGATACAGGTATTCAGTAAGGACTGGATATTGAACAGACTCACGAAGACATCCAATAGACATCTCATAAAGCCGTCAATGGAAGGTCTTCCGAGTTGAGTAGTATTTGTGGTCCTTTGACCTGAGCGCCACGGTGGGCTTATGAGTGATCCACCATGCTTTGGTTCCACACATGTCAGAAACCTTTCATGGTCTGACCGCTGGGTGTCGCTGGGTATGGTCCGATGCTCATGGAGTTCGGTGTGCGTAGATATGGGATCCATCAGCTCATATGAGTGGGTTGTATATCCTAATGCTCTGAGATTGTATTTCAGAAAGTCTTGTGGCCGCAAGCATAAACCTTGGAAAAGATATTCCGGAGGAATAAACAATATCACAAAAGTGTTTGTGGATATTGTTTTATGAAATATAAATCTGGAGATAAGTTCGTGGTTGAGCAAATAGAGATTTGACGGTGATGATCTATATCTCTGCTCTTCAAGGATATAAATGATAGAAGGATTATACAAATATGTAATAACCTCAACTTGTATAGTCTAACATGCTAATTTGTAATATCCGTAACGTGTGTGTGAGACATTGTTCACGGACATATGGAGGAGCTCTATATGACAAATTAGGTGTGGACCTAAAGAGTCTCACAATATGAAGTATACTCGTTGTGCACTGGGGTAGCGGATTGGATTGAATAGTTCGATCCAATAAATTTCAGCAAAAGAGAACGATTGTTTAGGGATCCCTCGAATTGTACATTTGTCAAGACTTAATTGTTAAGTACATCACTTAATTAATTAACAAGGGTTGTTAATTAATAGAATATTGACAAATGACAAAATTTGTTCCATGATTTGATTTTACCTTTTTACCATTTAACCATGGTAGTAAAAATTAGTAAGGTAAAAAGTAATTATTCAAAATTGTTTTGAATAATTAAATTATATATTATTATTATATTATTAGATAATATTATAATATATATAGATCATGGCATTGTATTTTAATACAATGAGTGGCCTAGATGTTGGCCATTTAATTACCCATTATAATTAAAGTAATTATAATTATTAGGTAAAGATTAATTTTGGTGGCCATTATTCTAGTGCTTGGTTTAATTAATTTTAAATGAGAGACCAACAATAAAATTGGTGGAGCACTTCATTTTGTTTAATCAAAGTGTTGAATAAACAAAATGAATTTTGGCAAAACAATTGAATTCATTCAATTTTGGGAGAAGAATTTGGCAATGGCAAGGAAGAGAGGTAAGAGAGAGTTCTTTGAGTTTTATTCTTTCAAGTGTTGAAAAATAAACAAACTTCTCTTTATCTCCTTCTTTAATGGATGGCCAAAATGAATGATATGTAAATGGAGAAAAAGATAATTATTTTGCAAAGAGTTGTTCAAAATAATTATCATGTAGAAATTGTTTCTAAGATTAATATACAAGAGTTGTATGTTAAAGATTTTTAATTAATACAAGAGTTGTATAGAAAATATTTACCATCTCCATTTAAGAAACAAAAATTGTATTCAAAAAAGTTTGAATACAAGTGCTGAAAATTTTAAACACTAAGCTACCATTCTAGCTCCTTAATCCCACCAAAAGTTATGGACTAGAATTGTTCAACATATACTTCAAGGTGAGCTCTTCACATGGATTATTGAAGAACTTGAAGAATTTGTAAAGCTACCTTCATTAGGTGAGTATTTTACATTATGTGTTATAATACAATATTGTTCATCATGTTTATATTTGTATAATTGTTATACTTGTTCATATATATGATATATGTTGTTCATCATGTTCATAATTGTATAATTGTTATACTTATGCATATATGTGATATATGTTGAATTTGTTAAAATGGGTGTATTTTGTAACATGCTTCCGCTGCGCATATAGTAATTTTTAAAATTACGCACACACTCGTATAATCACACACTCTATGATAAACACCCAACAAGCTGAACGTAAACACAGACACATTTTAGATACTACTCATGCTCTTTTTATCTCTTCCTCTTGTCCTGAATGTTTTTGGGGAGAAGTTGCTTTAACCGCTGTCTTTGATATTAATCGTATTCTTTCTTCTGTTATAGAGAATAAGTCACCTTATGAGTGTCTTTATGGAACTTTACCTAATTACAAACTCCTCAAAGTATTTGGTTGTGTTTGTTTTGTCATACTTCAAAAATATGAGCACATTAAACTCGAACCACGTACTCGATTATGTTGCTTCTTAAGATACGGGATAGAATATAAAGGTTATAGGTGTTGGGATCTTATATCTAACCTTCTTCGTGTTTCTCGTCATGTAATATTTCTCGAGCATACGATGTTTCCTCTATATCTAACTTTAAAACTGTGTCTCCTCCTATGTCACAATTTTTTACAGATAGTTCTGTTGATATTTTTCCTGATACTTTACCTACAGATATTTCTTTTGAGTTTCATACAGGTGAATCTACTGAAACGACGCCTGCTTCTGAACCTCCTACCTCGTCTGAAGGATTTGCTCTCAATATTTCTAAGTCCTCCTCTACTCCCTCTCTTCGTCGTTCATCTCGGGTAAGAGAACTTCCTGTCAAACTTCGTAATTATCACTATTTCTCTACTACCCTTTCTTTATATGAGCCTCAATCATATTCCGAGGCTAGTTCTAATCCTGTTTGACAGCAAGCAATGACAGAAAAATTGCAGGCCCTTAAGAAGTCACATACTTGGGATTTTATTACTCTTCCATCTAATAAAACTGCCATTGGATGCAAATGAGTGTACAAGATCAAGACCAAATTTGATGGATCTATTGAGCGTTATAAAACCCGCTTTGTTGTCAAAGGCTTTACCCAAGAATATGGAATAGATTATGAAGAAAATTTTGCCTCAGTTGCTAGACTTACTTATGTTCGAAGTTTATTAGCTGTTGCTGCAATTCGTGGTTTGACATTATTTCAGATGGATGTCAAAAATGCTTTCCTCAATGGTGATCTCACTGAAGAAGTGTATATGAAGCCTCCTCCCGGTTATCTACATCCTCCAGGCAAAGTCTGTAAACTTCGTCGTGTTCTATATGGTCTTAAACAAGTTCCTCGTGCATAGTTTGCAAAGTTTAGTGAGACTATTCTTCAGCATAGTTTTCAGTCTAGTCCTTATGACTCGGCTCCTTTTGTCCGCAAGACAGCACAAGGTTGTGTTCTCTTTTTTTATCTATGTTGATGATATGATTATCACGGGTGATGATCTTCTTGGCATTTCCACTCTCAAGAACTTTCTTCAGCAACACTTTGAGATGAAAAATCTTAACAATCTTAGTTATTTTCTTGGTCTTGAAGTACTATCTAACTCTATTGGGTATTATCTTTCTCAGGCTAAATATGCATCCGATCTACTTACTAAAGCTGGGTTGACAGACAGTAAGACTGCATCCACTCCTCTAGAGCCTAATGCCAAACTCCTATCATCTGATGGTACTATTATCAGTGATGCTACCCTATATCGTCAATTGGTTGGTAGTTTAGTTTACCTTATAGTTACTCGCCCAGATATTGCTCATGTTGTTCATGTTGTCAGTCAGTTTATGGTCGTTCCTCGTACCTCTCATTATGCAGCAGTTCTTCATATTTACGTTATCTCAAAGGTACACTTTTTCACTGTCTCTATTTTTCGGCTCACTCTTCTATTGTGTTACGAGCTTATGCTAATGCGGATTGGGCTGGTGATCCTACGGATCGACAATCAACTACTGGATTTTGTCTTTTATTGGGTGATCATCTTCTTTTATGGAAAAGTAAAAAACAGACATCCACTGCTCACTCGAGTACTGAAGCTGAATACCGTGCTCTTGCAGATACTACTCAAGAAATTGTCTGACTCTGCTAGCTTCTTGAAGATATGGGTATTTCTCACACTGGAGCTACACATTTTTATTGTGACAATCAAAGTGCTATTTAAATTGCCCATAATAATGTATTTCATGAGCAGACTAAACATATTGAAACAGATTGTCACTTTGTTTGCCAACAGATTTCTCAAGGCACTATTATGCTCCACTCCATCTCATCTGAAGAGCAACTTGTTGATATTTTTACTAAATCTCTACTTTTGTACCATTTTTATTCTCTAATTTTCAAATTCAAACTTATTTTTACTATGCCATCTTAAGTTTGAAGGGAGTATTAAAAAATAATTTTAAAATGATTTCGAAATAATTTTTTTATACTTTCCTACCATATATACATGTTATTAATGTAAGATATTATTTTTTATGTACATTATTTTTTTATTTTATAATAAAATTATAATTTATATAAAAATTTTATTATACAATTTATATTTACAATAAAATATATATTTTTTACATTTTTAACACTTTTGATGCTTTTTCTACATAGAATCCTAAATCTGCTTGGAGGTGTCTTTACAATAAATAGTCTCCAAAGTTGACTGATCAATGGCTTGAAAGAGGTAGTTCTTGGCCTTGAGATTCCTTGGTTCAGTGATTCCAACTCCGTTTTCTGTGTATCCATCAGCACATCTCCAGGTACTGGTTCCGTTGCTCCAGATTCTACAACATGCCAATACTCCGTGGACTTTAAGAAATTTTCCATAAGCATGCTCTAATGATTATAATTACCATCAAAGCGAGGAATTGCTGGCTGGACAAATGTTGTTTCAAGCGCCATTTCTTCACTGCTGCTCTTACGAAAAAGAAAAAGAAATAAAAATAGGCTATAGTTGATTCTATCTCACTTCTATGTGTTTTCCTTGTTAAAACTTTCTCTCACTCCCCCTTTTCTCTCTAAACGTTAACAGCAAAGCTCTAATACCAATCTTAAGAGAAAAGTAAAATTATAAAAGGCAAAAGAAGAAAACTTGCACTTTAAACTTTATTAACTTCAAGCCTATAGGAAATTCACAACAGATATCAACGTGAAAACAGGCACTATCCAACATGCAATAACAGATTTCTATTAACCCAAGTAAAAAATAAATGCTAGTTAGACCTGTCACACACATACTCTTATAAGTCCTAAAGACCAGGTAACTATTCCCACAACTCTTAAAGACTAGCTTTTTGCTCCAACAACTCCTAAAGACTAGTTTAGTCCACTTATTTTAATAAAATAAAACAAATCATGCGAAGACTTTCAACAAAAATTAATGTTGATATCTCCCTCATTCTATATGTATACACTCAGTTCATTAAAGATGGTTGTAATACGTGCAATAAGAGCAGCAATAGTTTCAAATTTTATCCCTCTAGATCCATATATAATATGGGCAATTCCCTTTATTACTTTGCCAATTTTTGCCATCTTCTTTGTTGTTGTGTTCTATTATTTCTCTCTTGTTACTCGAATGAGTTCTATGTTTATGGATCCAGAGAGCTAGCAGATCAACAGCATGCAGTGGAAGTGAGCTCACTCTTGCCTGCATCGACGAGCTCTTCTTCCACTAAAGGTTAGCTTAATCTCTCTTTGTACATTATAATTACTTCTTTTGATACATTTAAGAGCTTTTATTAGCATATATAGCAAATCTTGCATGTTCATTTGCTCCATGTTCATTTTTCAGGTCTACAAATTGCCTTCAGATATGGACCATGCTTATCACTTGGCTCAGGGAATCAACTTCCCACTTCCCGCGAAATTCTTCTCCAGGACCAATCCAGAGTTCGTTCTCTCAATTCCATATTCTCCAACGAGTTTCCTACTGATGACTTTGGCTTGGGGACTGAACTTTCTCTTTCCAAAAAGCCTATAGCCAATGGCAACTTTGTTGTCACAGTTGGTCTTGGCACACCTAAACGTAATTTAACATTAATGTTTGACACAGGCAGTTCCATCACTTGGGTACAATGCCAACCCTGTTATAGTTGCTATGATCAGCAGGAACCCATTTTTGATCCTTCAAAATCTTCAACTTTCTCCAATGCTCCTTGTGTAACTTCAACGTGCCAATACTCTCAGGTGTATCACTACAAGTCTTATTCCAGTGGGTTCTACGCACTCGATTCACTAACCATTTCATCCTCTGATATGTTTCCAGAATTTGTCTTCGGTTGTGGCCAAAATAATAGTAACGACTTTGGTCAAGTAGCTGGGGTCCTTGGCATTGGCCAAGGTGATACTTCTCTTATGTCTCAAACATTCCCAAGTTTTGGACAAATGTTCTTACTGTCTCCTTTCACTTGAAAGCTCCACTTGGTACCTTATTTTTGGGTCAAAGCCCTTGAAACTTGCATGCCTCAAACTTATGTACCACTTCTAACCGATCAAACTGGCTCAATTAATCGATATTTTGTTAATCTTGTTAGTATAACGATTGGCTAACGAAGATTGGAAATGCCCGCGATGTTGTTTCATCACCAAGCACCATTATAGACTCTGGAACAATCATCAGTCGCTTGCCACCATCAGTTTATTCAGAACTTCGATCTTCATTCTAGGAATTGATGTCCAAATACCCTCTTGCTTCGCCAATTAAACCGATGGACACATGTTATAATCTTGAGGGGCACGATCAGAATATTATACCATCCGTGATTTTGCATATCGATAATTCCAGGATTTAAATTTGGACTCTTCAGCAGTTGTTTGGAAAGAGAACGATTCTGTTTGCTTGGCCGTTGCCGGAAACGAGGATACAAGTGACTTGACAATTATCGGTAATCATCAACAGAAAAACGTAAAAATTTACTATGACATTTTAGAACAAGAAGTAGGATGTACTGGGGGTAGTTGTAGCAATTAACGCCAGCGAATCATCCAATCCAGCAATGTAATATGATATATGTTGCAGCTCTGAGTACTAATAAATTCTCTCTTGTAGTGTATTAATTCTATGCGTTATTATGAATTCGTGTTGGTGTATTGCATGAACTGTCTCTTCTAGGTTTATGATTCTCCTCTCCACATGCAAGTATCGTTGGGGGGATTTTCTAATTATAATTTCTTATTTATGTTTAAGTCTTGACATTAATATTTCTTTTGAAATCATTTAGCCTTCTCTTTAGTTGTTTACTGAATAAATAGCAAGACACACATGTTGTCTGGTACTGGATGCCATACGCACATGTTGAGCCTCTACACGGTTGTTTAGAACCTGCATAAATAGCAACAGAGCAATTATCAGATAATGTTGAATATATATCACAATGTTTTTCTAAGTTAATATCCCAAATTCAAAAGTTTTCCTATATATATTTACCTGTAAGTGAATCGCACAATGTTGATGAGGAAGAAATATTGGCATAAGTTGTGGACACAGCGGTGTCAAATATTGGTTCCTTTTGTTGATAGCAACTTATCAAGAAAGGCTGGCATTGTACCCAGGTGAGGTTGCTTCCTGTGTCAAATACGATTGATAACTCTTTCTTTGGAGTTCCAAGGCCCACCGTAACATTGTAACTGCCTGAACCTACCACCCAACCGTTTTTGGCCGGGATCGTAACGGCGTCCGTGCCCCTTGCCTCATCGCCCCCTGAGTTCTTATTGTAAAGTCTCGAGTGAATTGACTTAACTCCAGATTTGTCTTGTTGGAGTATCTCCGCGTGAGATGGGGACTTTGCTTTGTCCATGTTTATGGACTATTCTCAAAGATGACTTCCTGTGTTTGCCTGAAACACATATAAATAACCAACTGTTTACTCGCAACAGGATGGGATTTCTACGTGTAACGAATTAAGTGTAACATACACAAAATTAATTAGAAAATATATAATAGAGGATGAGACACCACAAGCTATATATGTCTCTATTAGTTTATTACTCATCTTAAAAAAATTAAACTATTAAATAAATATTTAATATTAATATTAATATTAAAGACAAATATTAACAATCTCTCTCGTATAAATTTAAGATTTAAGACAAAGTAGATCAATATTAAATTTAAGATCTAAGGCAAAATTAGTCAATCTTAATATTAAAAATAAATTTTAATAATTCTCTCACGTAAAGTGGACCAATGTGTATACAAAGTGGACTAATATTAGTATTAAGACAAGTGTTAACAGTTTTCGTTATGTAAAACGTGAATCCGAGTTTAAGGTTTGAGGTAAAGTGAATTTTTAAAGACCTAGAGATTGAAACAGAGATAAAAAAGTCTTAATAATTTTTTTCACGTGAAACATGGATCCAAGTTCAAGGTTTAAGATAAAATGAATCACTAAAAACCTGGAGACTAATATTAGTATGCAAAATAGACCAATATTAATATAAAAACAAGTCTTAACAGTCTTCTTAACGTGAAATATGAATCCATATTTAAAATTTGAGGTAAAATGGATCTCTAGAAACCTAGAGATTAAAAGAAGATAAAATAAATCTTAACAATCATTTCCATGTGAAACGTAGATCTAAATTTAAGGTATGAGACAAGTGGATTCCTGAAGACCAAAATAGAAATAAAATAAATTTTAATAATCTTTTTATTGTAAAACGTGAATATAAATTTAAGGTCTGAGATAAAATAAATTTTTAGAGACTTAGAGATTAAAATTGAGATAAATTAAAAAATTAACTAAATTCAAAGATATAGGATACGAACTCAAATTTTTTATTTTAATATTATATTAATTTATCACTTAATCTAAAAATTTAAATTATTAAATAAAAACTAATAATAATATTAAAAATAAATCTTAATCATCTTCGAATGACTTAAAAAATAATAAACAACTTCTACTATTAGAAAGACATACACGTGGGATTTAAAATGATATATATTATATATTAAGTCATGAGCCTTTAGTGGAGGATTTGCAGACAGATGGTGGCAGAAGAGAGCTGAGTTGAATAGTACGTGTTTAACGAAGATCATGTTGGCTTTCTAAAGTTTGTCTTCCTTCAGATGCATAACCCTCGTTTGGGGAGCAGAGAGGGCATAGTGACAGAAGATAAGCAGTGAGAAAAAATTACAAAAAATGGAGGAAATGTTGGTAGTGGCCATGGATCGATTAACAGCTACCCTCTTCTCAACTTATAAAGCTCACTCTAACTTGCTGGCTATAGACAAGCAATTAGAGAAACCTTACCTGCTGCTTTTGTATATGTCTAAATCACGTCCCACGTTTGACTGAACTGTTCTATTTGCATGAGCCTTGCTAATTTCTCTACAGAAATAAAAAGCCATCGTGGATGGAGTGTGTTTTCCATCGGAGAGAAATATATATTTTTCTCAAATATTTGTTGTTGGTTATGGAAACTTCAAAACAATTTGTCTGTTAGTGATTTAAAGTCAAGGTTAAGTCGAACACAAGGTCAAATGCGTATTAAATACATGAAAAAAGAATGAAAATAAAGAATTAGAGGCAAGAAGAGGCAAAAAAGGTGCTGTAACGGGGTCGCACTAGCACCGTGGCAAGAGCTTCGTCTCACTGCAGTGCCAACTTACAAGAAAAGTTCTATTTTGGTTTGAATTGTGTGTTTTTGTTGATTTTGAACTTTTTTTTTATGTGAACTTCTATTTTAATAAAAAATAAATTTTTTAAGAGTAATTTAGAGTTTATATAAACTTTTGTAATTCATTAAAATAGATTATGCATCAACAAAAAAAAATAGAAGACTAAGGCAACTTTGGTGTCTAGCATAAGTGAGGAAGAGTATCATAAAATATTTGAGCGCTAGGTATAAGCATAAGAAAGCATTAGATAGATCATTTAAGAGTTTGTCTATTATTATATTTTTTAAAATTCTCTTATAGGAGTTCTTTGTATATAAAAAAAATTAAATAAAAGAAGCGAGAATCTAAAGATTCACTATAAATATATGTATTTGTTATTGAACCACATATATTATTATATCTCGTATAACTGATTATTATCTTTATTGTATAATCTTTCACATGCATTTTAAAATGTTGAATAACGAAGAGATATTTGATCCAAAGGATTAAATTTCTAACAAAGAGTATCAAAATAAAAGTTAATTTCTAAATAGAATTAATATTAAGACTAATATTCCCTACAACCTCTCTTTAATTCATAGAAATATTTTAGTATCAGTTTTTCATGGCCTTAATTTACAGTCCTGACCTAATTTTCCTATACTTCTTTTGACTAGGTAATTATTCTATTGCTAATACAATTTACCGAACCCTTTTTCAAAATCTCGTAACACGTCTACATTATTTATAAACAATATGTATGATGCCTCCTTTTTTTGTTTGAATAAAATTTAGATTAGGGTATAAATAAAATGATATCCGCATATAGACGTTTTACAAGTCAACTCAGAAAGTTTCCAATAATGAGAAAGCACACTAGAATCGGACACCATATAAAGCCATGGAATTTGATCTTAATTTGTCTAATTGACTTTACATTACAATACATTAGGTTCTCGCTTGTGAGCACATAAGTTAACACATATTTATGCCACATTTGCTCGGGCCGCACGGGGCAAGCACAGCTTGACTTTCCCAAAGTGCTTCACAATTCCAAAGAAACAACCACGTGTCTTCGTTGTGTTTAAAATTATGGGTGGATAAAAAAAATTAGGAATCGAAAAATTGAATTGAACTGGCTGGTTCGGTCTGATTTTTTTTTATAAAAAAAATTAATTTTATTTTTAAAAAAAAATCAATTTTATTTTTTTAAAAAAATCAATTTTATTTTTAAAAAAAAATCAATTTTATTTTTTTTAAAAAAAATTGATTGGTTCGGTTCGATTTTTTCCACTCAAAAAAATTAAAAAAATTGAAAAAAATTAAAAAAATCAAACCGAAAAAAATCAGTTTGATTTTTCTCATTAAAAAAATCGATTTCGATTTTATTTTTCAAAAAACTGAACCGGACCGATTCGATTTTGTAAAAAATTGAACCGAACCGAACTGTGCCCACCCCTACTTGAAACGATGGACTGTACATGAGCTGTATATTGTTGTTAGTCCATCTAACGGTCTCAATACTAGGAAAGTGGGCGTCTCTCTTTCATTTCTCAAAAGAAGTTTACTTGTAGCTACCATGAAATACCATTTGGTGTTTCATTCATAAAATATCAATTTCTATCCTTTATTTTTATTTAAATTCTGATGAATGCGAACAAAGTATATTTATAATCAACCGAACTACATTTAAAAGGCAATATAAATCATAAGACATGTCTTAATAAATTTAATAATAATTTTTATTTAATTATGTTGTAAAGAATGAATGATGATTAAAAAAATGTAAAAGATAATTTTGAGTTGAGTTATAGAGAAAGAAATGATGAAGTTAAGATTGAAGTTGGAGATATATAACTAAATGCTGAGTTCAGGTTTAAGTATCGCAGCACTCAAAATAGAACCTCCAGCATCGCAGCGCTAGTTTGGTAGTGCTGTAAAGGCGTTAGCATTTGAAAGGCCCGCGCTGTAGTGCCAATGCGACTGTCTTATTTTAGATTTTCTATTTTAGTTGGTTTAAACTTCATTTCTTTGTACAATTACAAATAGACCATTATTTTTACTTGAGATGTATAACAAAATAAAGAGAGTATTTACTGTATTTTTAAGAGAGAGATCTTTGTAAATTATGATTTAATAAAAAATGTTAGAATCTTGATCCACCGTAAATATTAACAATTACCAAACTATATAATTATTGTGTTGTGTGCTTTGATTTCTTCGTTTTTATTTTCTTTTGATCTTTATAATTTCATACTTTTAATTACTTGTATGCAAAGAATCCTAACACATAATTACTTTTTATCCTTAGAAAATATTTTTAATAATCTTAGTTAACAATGAAATTTAAGAGTACACATTATATGTGACACTACTTAGTTATCAATTCAACTATCCTCTCTAATCTGTTACTACTTAGTTATCAATTCAACTACAGTTCTAATAACTAAGATAATTATTCTATTGTGGTATCAAGCTATCTTCTCTAATTTGACACTATTTAGTTATCAATTCAGCTATAACTCTGATATCAATTTATCAGCCTTAGTACTAATCTCTCTATGAGATTATTTTTTGTACTGACTCCATTGTTGGGAATCTATATGCCTTAATCCCACCATGACTTGGTATTAGCATCTTATGAACTTTATGCGCTTACAGAAGACTTAACTTACAAATAATTAAGAATATAAAAGATTAACACACCAATAAAGATAGAGAAACAAACTAGAAGATACAAGATATATGTGGTTCGGCAAAACGCCTATGTCTACGGGGGATTTATGATCCAACTTCTTTTATTATTATATCACTAGTGTGTGAAAAATTGGTGATTCAACAATCTTGGTTGGATAAGAATTGAGATGAATACCAAAATGGAGAGTCACAAGAAGTCTAGAATGTGTGGGACACGTATGGAGAGGTCTAGGATGTGTGGGACACGAAGGGGAAGTGAAACGGGACTTGAAGACGCGAAGAAAACGAAGAAATTATGGGGAGCTGACTAGCGCCGCGGCGCCCAGGGCTAAATGTCGCGGCGCTCAACACAGAAGTACAGCGTCGCAGCGCTGGGTCACTAGTGCCGCGACGATGGGCGCGAAAAGGGCCAGCGCTACGGCGCCCAGGGACGAGCACCGAAGCGCCCAGAGACGAGCACTGCGGCGCCAAGGGAGGAGCGCCGAGGCACCAAAATGCGTGGAAAAGTCCGTTTTGGGAAGTTTTGGACTTACAAAATAAGTGAACTCTTACTCCAATAAGGAATAGGGTTTGTAGGCACGAAATACACCCTATATAAACACTTGTAAACCCTTGTTTAAGATTAAGCATCTAAAGTTTCAAGATGTAACCATAAGAGAGAATAGAGGAGCTAGGTAGACACTAAGTGTGTGGTGCACTAGAGTGTAACCTTTGAGGAGTATTTTTGTCACGCCCCAGACCCAAAAGATCTGACACACGACATCACTTACATTCATTCAATAATACTTAAACATTCATTTTAATTTTTTTTCAGAATTATAGCAATTGAATTATGACTGGGACAATTAGTAAACCGGAGATACGCAGAGTTTTCTCAGAGATTAACACTCTACTACGTCACCAGTAGCAACTTTGTTACCGGAAGCCCAGAATATATTCATTGCAAATTCTTACTTAAAATCAATCCATTACTACACTTGGTGAAACTTAAACTAAATCCAACCACACACAATAAAATAATACATAAGTATTTATTCAATAAGGACAAATCCAATATCTTATCCACGTGTCCCCAAATGAAACACTTAGCAACCTAACAACTTAGGAAACCCAAGGAACAGCAGAAACCTTGCCAAATCCGCTAAGCACACATGTACCTTATTTACCTGAAATCACCATAAACTATAATGAGTATAAAACTCAGTAAGCATACTAGTTTTTCATATATCAAATACAAATACATATATATACACAATGCATATGTATGATATGCTGTGATCAATCAAAATTATAATCTTATCAAATCACCTATCATGTAAGCGCTTACACATTCTTTCAAAACATATTACAGGAATACCATCACTTAACTACTACTTAGTAGGACTTACATATCACATATCACATAATGAGCCAAATGTTACTCGTAGGTAACATACCGTATGAGAGAAATAGTACAAGTGAGGTCTTGAAATTACACATATATAATGCTCATACCCAAAGGTAAAAGCCAAACCCTCACCCTGATCATCGGTGAGTCCTCTCACATGCACCAATACGCCACCACACGAATATGATGACTCACACTTCCTTTAGGTACCAATAGGATCCTCCCTACATACGGAACACATAACATATACCAATCCCGAAGGAAAGGCCACACATAAAGGCTCCACAAATCACATAAAATGCCTACTAAGTTAACAGTGAGTTCAAGTACCCTCAAAACACAAAATATTTCTCATGGACATATTACACTTCAAAAGCTTTCTTTATTAAACGCATCTTATTTTGAAAGCTCACTTTCAAAAATACATGTATGTCCATACTCAATGTCAATGCTCACATTCATAAACATATATTCACATTTCATATCAAAATATACTTTGACATAGCATAAACATATTCTTAACCACATTTACAAAATCATTCATAACACTTACTATGTTTATTGTGATTCCAGTAAAAAGTCTAGTATACTTACCTCTTAACACTTTCAGCTACAAGGCTTAAATCTCCTTAACCTATCAATGGAGATTAATCCTTTCATAAGCCTCATAATTCACACAAAATACTTTAAATAGCTTACAAAATTATACACAATGCATTTATCACATCAAATTGGTCTAAATATTTGGTTTCTCAAAACCTGTCATTCTGACCACTTACACTTAACAAAAATTTCTAATACATCAAATGATGTCCAATTACTCCAAAATCAGAATATACCATTCTTGACTCATATATCCTTCTTATATATGAATATTATATCAAAGTTACTACACAATCCATTCCATACACACCATCGAATCCAAACTACAAACCTGACAGGATCAAGATACTTACTGAATAGTATTCAATCTCCTAATTTTATAAAATCATATACTAACTCAAAAATTATAAAACTACCACATAATTACTCTTAACACATATCTCAGTACATGATAAATATTTCACTTCCAAATCACTGCCAAAAGTATTTTAAAACTATTTTATTCCATAGCTTTAAAAATCTGTTAATTAAATACTGCAATGAGCTGATACATTCTAGAAAATTATAACACTCCAACCACCTTGATCTAAATTCTCAATTCCGAGTATATCACATTAGACATACAAAATTATCATATTCCATAAATTCGTAATTTTTGAAGATCATTCAATAGGTCAAAAATTATTTTCCACTGTAACATACTGTTTACACAGGAAATTTTCAGAATTTCAGGGTCATTTTTGTAAATTCACTAAAACTTCAATTTGCAGAATTTTTAATCGATTCAAAGTTTTAGATGATCCTAAACATGTCTAATTTCATATACGCAAAATTCAAAACCAGAATCGAATCACAATAATTTATAAAATTCCTAGATCAAGAGGTTATCCAACAGAAATTCCACAATTTATCATGATTTATCAAACTATCTTATAGATCATCATCAATTCTCATAAGATCTTACGAAATACACAACAAATCCTCAATTATACATATTTTCAGAAATTAAAACTTAAAGGAATTAACTTAAGTAATACCAATAAATTGAGAAATATGTATGATATACCTCTTGAAATTCAAAATTCTAATTTCTTCTTCTTCTCCTCTTTCTCTCCTCTCTATTTCTCTCTTCTCTCTCTCTAAAAGAGATAGCTCGACCAAAATGAGAGAATTAGAGTTTTAAAAGTGTATTTTTATACTAAGTGGCTAATATTTGATATTTACGAATTTACCCCAAAAACTTTCAAAGTATTACAATTTGGTCCCTAAAATAAATCTAAAGTCTTGCAATTAAACCCAATGCTAATAGTATCACCTTAACCTATACAAACACTACTAATAACGATATACAAATCAAGTATCACCAACATACAAATAAAATACGTATATTTATACATTTATAAATACTTATTCTTACCAGTCGTGGATACTGGTTACTACAGTTTTTTCTTTCGGTTCTTTAAGTGAATAAAAGAGAAACACCATAGATCCTTTTGGCTTAGATGCTCGGGCTATTCTTATGTTCCTTATAAAAATCTCTTATGAGGAGATACTAAGAGGTCTTAGGGAGTCATGATGATCAATGGTAGATACTTAAAGGCCTCTATGGGAGATACTAAGGGGTCTTGTAGGATCATTGATGATGTAAGAAGATACTTAGTAATCTATTTCAATAGTAAGAAGTTGGATCATGGATCCTCCGTGGACGTAGGCAATTTTGGGTCGAACCACGTATATCTTGTCTTTTGTTGATTGGTTTGTTTTCTTTGTCTTTATTGGTGTGTTAATCTTATGTGTTCTTACTTA
Organism: Ailanthus altissimus; assembly: GCA_946807835.1. Taxonomy (NCBI): domain Eukaryota; kingdom Viridiplantae; phylum Streptophyta; class Magnoliopsida; order Sapindales; family Simaroubaceae; genus Ailanthus; species Ailanthus altissimus. The sequence continues at coordinate 33,718,843 of OX327686.1, read as the reverse complement.
TGGTGTGAGTTATGATTTTTTGCTGCGCATAGAGTAAAAGGGGTATCAAGGTTGTGACTTAGTTGATGCCATAGAAGTGTCAAATTGAAGTACATGGCGTGATATCCGCAACAACTAGGTATCTCCTAGATTACCACGATCCTACAAACCTCTTAGTATCTCTTATACCCCATAAAAAATTTAATTAAAGAATACAAGAATAACCCGAGTCCTTTTTAAAATGATATTTTTGGTGCTCATTTTATTCTTACAATAACAAAAATACCCTCAAAGGTTACACCTTAATGCACTACGCACTTTATGCTCACCTAATTTTTTTTATTCTTTGTCTTTACTGGTGTGTTAATCTTATGTGTTCTTACTTATGGTGTGAGTTATAGTTTTTCGCTGCGCATAGAGTAAAAGGGGTATCAAGGTTGTGGCTTAGTTGATGCTATAAAGGTGTCAAATTGAAGTACATGGCATGATATCCGCAACAACTAGGTATCTCCTAGATTACCATGATCTTACAAACCTCTTAGTTTCTCTTATACCCCATAAGAAATTTAATTAAAGAATATAAGAATAACCCGAGTCCTTTTTAAAATGATCTTTTTGGTGCTCATTTTGTTCTTACAATAACAAAAATACCCTCAAAGGTTACACCCTAATGCACCACGCACTTTATGCTTACCTAATTTTTTTTATTCTTTGTTATGTTTACATCTTGATACTTGGCTAACTCTAAGTGTTTATAAAGGTTTATATAGTGCTTATAAAATTTCTAGAAATTTTAAATTTAATTAGAATAAGAGTTCATACATGTAAGAGTCTGAAATCTCCTTAAAATAAGTTAAATCTAAGCCAAAAACGAAAGTTTTTGAAATTGGACTCCATGATGCAAGTGTGACCCGAACTAGCGCTGTGGTGCTAGAGCTTCTGTCTCTAGCATTGTGGCGCTACTAAGCCAGCGTCACGGCGCCGAGACCTGCAGTTGTCTCTCGTCTTTCTTTGCTTCAAACTCTCTGTCTTACTTTTTTCTCGTATATCTACGTACTTGACTTCGTGTTAACTCTTCACTTAGTATCTATTTTAATTTATGATATATATATATATATATATATGATTGTTGAATTACTAATTTAAATTAATTTTGTATTTTGAGTTTTAATTAGAATTTTTTCTAATTTGATTCTTTTAAATTTTGAAAAACAATTCAACATATATGCATGACATTAGTGGTGTAAAATCTAAATGTATTCTTCTATTATTTTTTTTATTAACTATCAATTATATATATATATATAAAAGCTCAGAAAATATTCAGATCAAAGGAGAATATTGATATAACATATATTGTCTCGAAAATCAAAAGCACCTAAACTGGCGAGTTAAATTAGTTTGACGAATTGGTTATATTTTGAACATTCTAAATGCTTATATTGTTGGAATACCAATGTCATTTAGGCGTGCCCATTGTCATACCCAAATGTTCTTAGGTAAAGTTATGCAACTAGAGTTTATTGATTTAAGAATTATTAATTGACCTTTGTGATTAACGTTGCATACAACATTTTCAATAGAAAGGAAAATGATGAGCCAAAATGAGAGCTTGAATTATTTTGAACAAAATGAAAACATCAGCTTATCATTAAACTATCCAAATAATAAAATGTATATTAACTCGTGAAAGAAATTAAGTTATTTATGCTATAACTGCTTGTTTTCTTTCTTAATTTGATGGTCAAAGTAACCACCGTCTTCCAAGTGGGATTACACGCATAGCTGATCTAAATAATAATTGAGTCAACGTAAGAGCTCGCGACTCGCAAAGAGCTAAAAATATTATTATTTAAAAATGAAAGTGCCGGTTGTTGCAGTGCATTTGCTTTTGTTTTTTTGGTAGAAGTCATCTCTTTGAATTTTTTCTTAAAAAATAATAATAAAATGATGTTGGAGAATATTTTTGATGAAACATGGGCTATCCTAAAGCAGCCAACTGACCATTGAGTCTCACAGTATTAGGAAGTTACTGGGCCGAAGTGAGCATAATATGATTGAGCTTGGGGGGAGAAAAACCCAATAGCACTCAATTATTAAGATGTGAGGCTAACTAAACGAGGCCCACTTTAAACTTGCGTCAATAAAACTCCACACTGAATACATCGGTTTTTATGTTGTAGTCAAAAGAGTTAAAAAGCATTTTAGTGAGACTATTCCAATTTTTACGTTATCATTTAGCCTTACAATAGTTAATCACGGAAATTTTATTGGATGATAACCGAAAAGAGAAGAAGATAAGTTCCATGAGACGTAATATTTGGGGTTTCTATTGTATAGTCACGTCAACTTATTCTAATACTTTATCTAGGCTTATTTAGTGTCACATTTTAATTAAATAAAAATTAAATAAATTTTAAATATATATAAGTGGATAGATAATATTATATAATAAGTTAGTATTTTAGTTCAATGACAAATACTAAATCTATAATAAGTGATATTAGAGTAAATTTAAATTTTTATCTATATACAAACCCTTAAAATCGTCGTAAAGAAAATAGTTATGTAAGTAATAGGTCTTCGTGAGCATTGGGGATAGATAATACATGTTTAGTCAATTTTAAAAATATTGTATATTAAGTATCAATAGAAATTGACACTTGGGATAGAAAAATATAGGTTAAGTTGACTTCTAATTTTGGACAAGATGTGATAACATCATGTAATTGGGTGGATAATTCACTTGAGCAGTGAGAATAGGTAATACAGGTTTAATGGACTTTAAAAATTATGTGTCTTGAGTTTTAATAAAATTGTCACGTGTGATGTGGGTTCTCCAAGAGAAGTAAAAATAGAGGATACGGGCTATGTTGGCCTCTGATAGGCAATACGAGTTCAATGAACTTTGAAAATTTTATATTTTAAGTTTTAATAGAGATTGTCACATGAAATACAAGTCTTTAAAAAATAGTAAGAATAAAAAATATCGATCAAGTTAGTCTTTTATTTTGGGTGAGATGTGATGACATTACGTAATTGGGTGAGTGAGATTATCATAATTTATATTAAATAAAAATTAAATATATCTTAAATGTATAAGAATGAATAAATAATATTATTTAATAGATTAATTTTTTTATTAAAAAAAAGCGTTGAACTTATAGCGCTAAAAATGAGGTAGTCTTAAACTGAATAGAGTTCAATGCTAATAATGAGAACCAAGCCGATAAAGTATTCCGTCGGAGAGTTATTTGTCTCCAAATTTGAAAGAGCTCAATTACCAAGAGACTCAACACCGATACTTCTTGAAAATACCCCACCTAGGACGAAAGTGTCCACATATACTCTTATCGTGTGTCGGCCTTAAGGGGAAGTCTGTAGGCCCTTTTCTTCCACGCTCAAGGAATAATCCACAATTTTAGCATACATAAAAGACAAGACACAAAAACGCTAGAAAAATAACGATTTCTCCTTCTTTTCTAACTCTTTATAGGAAAAAAAAACTCTAGTGAAACATTTACCATTCAATCTACCATCTGATTTAAGCATCAACCAAATCACTTAGTCGGTGTTTGCCTTTAACTAGTGTTGTTTACGTGCTGTGCAGGTACTTGCTCCATTTCACTTCCATTTTCTCCTAGCAACTTTCAACTTAAAACTCTATATTCTGCCACTCATAAATCAGCCCAGGTCCATCTCTTAACACAGGCTCGCGTAACAAGCTCGATTTCTTTTATACCAAACAAATTCTGAAGTATTTAAAGACCCAAAAATTGTATCAATTTTGACCCAAACAAGTAATTAATATTCCCTATTCAGTCATTTAAAGCTAAGCCATGGAATCTTCCTAAAAATGAAGTAGCAAATAAGGATTACACAAGCAAAAATTATCATTATGAATGGAATCTTGTTCAATCGGAGAACATACAAAGATTTTATTCCATTTGGTATTATTATAGTGCAACTTACAACAAATTAAACACCGCATATTTTTTTTAGAACAGTCCCTATTGTCATAATCATAACTTTTTGTTTTTCATTTTTTCTAGTATAATTACCCCGCCTCGTCACTAAGGAAACTTGAACCTTATTTTAAATCTTAAACCATGTATTTTCCTTATCATTTATATAAGAAGAGGCTGAAGAGCCATGCAACTTTTCTAATTTCTTCATTTATATATCTAGCTGCAACCACCAGGAGCAAATCCAACCTTGCCACCGGCAACATCATAAACCACCTCCAGTGAGTGTTGTTGCGTATTTCCGAAAATTGCCACGTCACTATCATCACTATTGCCTGCAAAAGCTAGACAAACCTGCGACATGCTTTTAACGTACATAATCCCTGTCTTGTAAACGCTTACCTCGACGCCGCCGCTAAAAAATAAGCTAATCTTAGGCACTGCAACAGTTTCGTAATTGCTGAGATCATAGCATGTGTCAAGAATTGACACAGCCGTTGCCGTGGGATATTTTGACATCAGTTTACGAAAAGCTGAACGCAAGGTGGAGTATGCAGTCGGCGGCAGGCGGGTGATGACTGTTCCTGAGTCGATGATTGTACCTACTTTTAAAAAAACTGATGTGGGAATCGATAGTTTTTTGCCGCCGACACTGATTCCAGTCATGTCAAGAACGTAAAATGGTGTGCCTTGAGAAAGAGAGGATAGTGAAGTGAATTTCACGGCTTTGGAGACGCCACCGCCTTTCCCGAAAGTGAGGTGACCAGTTGAGCTGGATGATGATGGAAGACAATAAGAGAAGAGTTTATTGTATTTTTGGGCTGTTTGTGAGACTAAAGAGATTTGGTCGCTGCCCAGACCGATCAAACCAGCAGCGCCACCGAATAGGCCCTGGTTGTTTTGGCCGCAGCCAAAGAGGAAGTCGGGGAAAACGTCTGTAGAAGTTAGGGTTAGTGTTTCCTTGGCGAAGAATCCAATGGAGAATGATGAGTCCCCGTATTGGATGCCATAGACGCACGTTGATGATGCACAATCGGGTGTGTTACCTACCAAATATTCAAATTAATTATCAAATCAATCAATCGTACTATTTTTATGTAATGCTGTTAATTAATCAACTACAGTAGTGTTTTCATTAAACGATTAGTGTAAAGCTGGGACCGGACGTATGTGTCTATATATATATATATATATATATTTATTGATTCTCTCTTATTTAACTTTGCCATAGACACCAGACTCTCGTATCAATGATTATTAGGTTAGGAACATCGATTGATAAATAATAAACATACCCAAATTGAAATTTGTAACTGTATCTACCTGTGGCTGATGTGAGTGCATCACACAAAGTTGATGAACACGAAATGTTGCTGTATGTTTTGGAGGCTTTGGGGTCAAATTTTGTTTCTTTTTGTTGATAGCAATATCTCACGCAAGGCTCGCATTGCGTCCAAGTGAGGTCGCTTCCTGTGTCAAATATGAGCGATAACTCTTTCTTCGGAGTGCCAAGGCCCACCGTAACAATGTAATTGCCTGAACCCACCACGCTGCCATCTTTGGCCGGGAGCGTGGCGGCGTCTGTCTCCTTCACCTCATCACGGCCCGAGTTCTTGCGGAGTTTATAGTGAATTGAGTTAACTCGAGCTTGGTCTTGTAAGAGAATCTCCGAGTGAGATGGAGACTTTGCTTTGTCTCCATTTGGCTTAAAACATGGACCATGCTTATGGACTACTTTTAAAGTTGATTTTCTATCTTTGGCTGAAATATGTAATACAACCATGTGATTTAGGATACTCATAACAAGACCAAAGTTTACATATGTACTAAAGTTAACTTAGTTACTCAATAAATATGAAGTAAGCTAAGCATATATATATATATATATAATAGTATTAAAACAGTAATAATAAAAGCATTTAAGCACAGACAAAAATTATATAGAGATACTAGAAACGCTATGATCACTTTTTCTATCAAAGAGAGAAAGAGAGTTCAAAGTGATATAATTGACCTTTGTTAGAAGGAATACAAACAGGCGACGGTAGAAGAGAGCTGAGTTTAATAATGTGAGTATGATGAAGATCTTGTTGGCTTTCTGTAATTGCTCGTTCTTCAAAGGCATAGCTCTTCTTCGAGGAGATGAGAAGGCTTAGCGAAAGAAGATAAGCAAACAGAAAATACTTGAGGAAAGTGGAGAAAATGATAGTGGCCATGTCCTCAATTTTCCTCTCTTTACAACTTACAAGTTCATCTCTAATCTTGGTTTGCTTTATAAGCTATTGGTGATGCCAATTTCAATTTTTTAAATAATATTACTCTGTAATCATTATTCTCAATTCTCAAAATTTCTTTTAATACTACGTTTAAATTTAAAAATCTTTCGTATTATAACCAAAAAAAAAAAAAAAACTATCATAATCAATCGAGATTACATCTATTATGATTCAACTCAAATATTTAGACCCAATATATTTTTTTAAATATTACATTTATATTTATAATTCTACTAATTTTATAATCAGAGGACTTACTAAAATCAACTAAGATTAAGTCTCTAATAATATAGTTCAAGTATTTAGACTTATTATTGAATCAAATTTACATTTAAAACTATTAAAAAAATAGATAGTGCTATATTTATAAAATATGATACATAATTTATATCTTAATTGATATGTTATTAATCAATATTTATTATTTATTAGATAATTATCAATTATTTATTTTTTTTATTAGTGTAATATTTATACAATATTAATTAATAATAAATATATTAAATAATATTAATTAAAATATAAATTTAACATTATTGTTAAAAGATGTCTACCCATTTCATAAAATGTGAATACTTAGACTCAAGTCTTCGAAGACTTGGACTACTCTCCACCAAGTCAACTCGGTTGTAATTTTTATTTTTCTTTGGCTATCGACACTTTTGCCCCATTTACCTTTATTATATAAAAATCCCACTAGCCCACTTCATTTCTTTATGGTTTTAAGACCTAACTTCTCTTTAGTGCTTTCTCTTATTTCATAATTATGTATTATCGCCAAACTTTGACTAATTAGCGCCATTACTCATTGTACTTTGTTGCTGCCTCTTTCCTGACTACCAATAGTTTATTTCCATTTTCTTTTGCCTTTTTACTTCAAATAAAATGTAATAACCATAAAATAAAACCAAATTTATGCCTTTATTTTATTTAGATAGTATTTACTTACTCCGAGCTGGCATTTATTGGGTATGATAGGACTTGATCCGAGTACTCTTCAAAAATTAAGTAGATCTTACATTAATATAAGATTAATATACTTTTTATTCATTATATCTAATAAAAAGAAATTATGTATTTTAACAAAAATATACACATATATATAAATATATAAAATGTGACAATATATATAATTATGTGTGATGGTCAGACCTCTAAATCTGAAATACAATTTACGCTGCATGATGTCACTGTTACAACGTAAAAAAATAAAAATAAAATTGAGCTTGTAGCTTAGTAAATACATTTAATTTAAAAATATTATATACTTTATGCGTAATATAAATAATAGCTTCTAATAATAATAATAATAATGTACGTAAAAATATGTAATATAAAATAATTATAAAATTGTATACTGAAAAATAAATAAACTTATACTGAAAATATAAATTATCATAAAATCTATTCTAAAATTGAATATATGTAATGTAACTCTAAAAACATGTATTATATATATATATTGAAAATCATACTAAATTTGTACTTAGAGAAAAGCTGGTCTAACTTTGTGAAGTAACTAACATATAGGTAGAGCGGGGATCTGAACTAATTTAACCCAACAGAATGCTACATTGCTCGGGTAGAGTAAACTAAACTAGTCTAACGCATGCGCATAACAATTATATTAAAGGGGTGGATATGCATTTGATAGTTCAAAAACTATTACTATATAATATCATAGAAACATAATTATTCTGAAATAAAATTTTTGTACTGTACGTAATCATAAGTTATACTGTACTAAATTCTATAAATATTTATAAATATATTAAATAGCATAAATATTTATTTGTCTAAAATAAATATGAATAAATCTGATAACGTGTAATTAAATTATAAACTACTGTATTAAAAATATATAAAATATATATAGTTATCCATTCACAAAAATGTATTAATCCTAAGTTGATTTTATATCTTAAGATCTATTAGCTATAGCTACTTTTCCTATGTTAGAGGGTATAAAAATATATCATTAGGACCGATATATATTATAAATAATGAAACATAATTACTATAATATTATAAAACTATTACCTGCTGAATTACTAGTATAAATCTAACTACCCCAAACTTATTTATTGAAATTCTTCTTTTTATTTGTTTTTCAATCTCTCTCTCTCGACCACTCTTCCATTTCTTTCTTCTCTTTTTCCTTTCTCCTCCTTTTTTTTTCCTATCTAGATTGCTTTTGTCTCTCGATCTCCAAATGTTAACTAAAATAAAGCATTTTGCTTCAAATTAATTTATGACAAATCTGCCCCTATCAACCAATTTATTACCACCGTTGGAATAATTTTTTAAAAATCTTATTTCTTTTCTTTTATTTATTTATTATTTATGCCACTAATCCTTAACCAAGCACATATGTACTATAATTCCTCCCCTCGAAATTTATAATTCATGTACTTGTTTGGAATAAGTGTAGATATTGAGTTCTCATTTGATTCTCAAGCTCCCATGTAACATTTTTCGCTGCATGATTCCTTCATAAGATCTTAACCAGTGAAATAGTTTTATTACGCAATACTTGCTAGCGATAGTCCAATATCTAAATAAGCTCATCGTCGTAGGTCAAATTTGACTTTAACTAAACTGGTTAAGTATCTAAAATATGCAAAGGGTTAGGTATACACTTTCGCAACATAGAAATTATGAAACACATTATGAATGTGTGATAATTTAGGCAGTAATGCTAAACGCTAAGCAACTACATCAACCCTCTCTATAATCTCATACTGTCTAATATATCGATGACTTAATTTCTCATATTTTTTAAAACGAAGCACACCCTTTTATGGTGAGATTCATAAGAAGACTTTGTCTTCTACTGCAAACTCAAGCTATCTATGACGTTTATATGCATAACTCTTATATTTATCTTGAGCTGCCTTGAGTTTATCTCTGATAATACTAATCTTCTCGCTAGTGGCCTGGATAATTTTTGAAGCTAATAATTTTTTTTCTCCAACCTCATCCTAACAAACTAGAGTTCTATATTTTGTTTTGTATAAAGCCTCATACGACACCATCTGGATAATAAACTGATAGCTTTTATTATATGCAAACTCCATCAATGGTAAATAAACATCACAGTTACCATTAAACTGCAACACACAGGCTCTGAGCATATCCTATAATATATGTATAATTCTTTTTTACTGCCCATCAGTCTGAGAATGAAAAATTGTACTAAAGTTTAACTTAGTGTCTAAGGCATTTTGTAAGCTACGCTAAAATCTAAAAGTGAATCGATGATCTCTATCTGATACAATGGATACTAAAGCCCTATGTAACCTTATAATCTCGTTCACATACAAATGAGTTAGCCTATCTAATAAGTATGAAACTTTATAAGGCAGAAAATAAACTGACTTTGTTAGTCAATCAATAATTACCAAAATACTATCATGACTACTCCGATTATGTGGAAGCCCAACGATAAAATCTATAGTAATATTTTCCTATTTTCACTCAGGAATTAAAAGTGATTGTGATAATCTTGCTATCCTCTGATGTTCTACTTTAACCTACAGACATATCAAGCAGTGAGATATAAACTTTGCAATCTCTATTTTTATACCCTGCCACCAATAATGTTCTCTCAGAGTACGATACATCTTAATGCTGCCAAGATGTATAGCATAAGCTGAGCTATGAGCTTATTCTAAAATATACTTCTTTAACTCTGAGTTATTTAGCATACAAAGCCTATTACCATAACTAATGTTCTATTAGCTCTCAATAATAAATCATTATACATTCCATCCTTTACTTTTTGCTTAAGTTAAACTGAATTAGAATCATGATCTTGCATCTTTCGAATCTAATCAATTAACATAGGCCTAACTTAAAAATGTGCTAGAAGAACTCCAGACTCATCCATAGATAATTCAAACCCTATAGATCTTAATTCAACTAACAATGAAAGTTAAGTCACTCTTAAATGAGCTAGAGAACTAGAGACTTCCTACTGAGTGCATCCGCTACCATATTCGCCTTGCCTAGATGATAGTTAATAATATAGTTATAATCCTTTATTAGTACTAACCATCTTTATTATCTTAGATCCAGGTCTTTCTGTGTGAACAAATATTTCAATTCTTGTGATCAGTGAAGATCTGGCATGTGACACCATATAAATAATGTCTCCAAATCTTTAATACAAATATTACTATTGTCAATTCTAAATCATGGGTTGGATTATTTAACCCATGCTTCTCAAGCTACCTAGAAGTATAGGCTATCATATTTCTATGCTGCATTAACACACAACCTAGTCCTTATCTAGAAGCATCACTATAAATTATGAATCCTTTAGTACCAAATGAAAGTATGAGAACATGAGCTGAAGCCAATCTCTTTTTAAGTTCTTGAAAACTATCTTTATATTCATCAGTTTACTCAAACTTTACATTATTTTTGGTTAACTTTGTAAGTTAATAATCTTAGAGAAGTCTTTCACAAACCTCTGGTAATAACCTGCTAGACCGAAAAAACTTTTAACTTTTGTCACATTAGCTAGAAGCTCCCAATTTACTACAGCTTCAATTTTCTGAAGATCCATATAAATTTCATCAGCTGAAGCTTTTAACTTCTTACTAGTTTGGTTTTCAACTAACTATTTTCAATGCTCAAACTTCATAAATATATCACTCTTATTCTTATGTAAATAAACCCAAAGTTTCCTAGAGTGATAATAAATTATAGAAAGAAAATACTTATTACCCGTATGTGAGGTTGTGTGTGCTAATCTTTATAAATTAGTATGGATATAGTCTAAAATGGCTTTTGATTTAAATATACTGATCTTAAAACTTAACCTATGTTGCTTGCCAAGAATATACTATTCATAGAATTTGATTTTGTTTATATGTCATTACCAAGTAAATCTTGTTTAGTTAATTCAAATAAGCCTTAATCACTTATACAACCAAATTTTTTTATGCCAAAGTTCAGTTCTATCTATATCTTAACTCAAAGCAACAACAGCAAGGTCAGTAACTGTGTTACCCTATAAAAAATAAAGTCATTTTATTTAAAACCTTTCATTACAACTAAGGCATTAGAAGTTATTTTTAGTTGTCCATTTTTAACCTTCCATGTATAACCATTTTCATCTAGAACACCTAGAGAAATTAGATTTCTCTTTAAATCCAGAATGTGCTTTACACTGTCTAGGGTTATTGTGTTTCCATCATGCATTTCAATAGTTATAGATCCTATTCCTATAACTTTATAAGGTTGCTTACTTTTTATTAGAACCTTCCCACCATTAAAACTTTGGTAGTTCATAAACCAATTTCTTTTAGGACACATATGGTAGGAATACCCTAAATTTAGGACCCCTTTTGAGTTATCTTGAGTAGAAACAGTAAGTGCATCAACACTTTCATAACCCTCACTGGCTATAAAAGTATTTGTATTTTCAGTAGGTTTTTCTTATTTTTATTTCTTAAGCCATTTATAATAGCTTCTTCTTAGATGTCCATCTTTACCATAAAAGTAACATTTTCTTAGTTCATTTCTTGATTTAGACCTAGATTTATTCATATTCTTACCCTTAAAAGCTCTCTTATCACTCATATTCCTAGCATACAAATTCCCACCACCACTTTTTTCCTTTTATTTTTAAGTTCTTGTTCTCGAGATCTTAAAGAACACAAATAGTCATCCAAAGTAAAAAAATATTGACCATATTTAATAGCAGATTTAATATATTTAAAAGAGGGTGGTAAAGAATTTAACAGAATAATAGCTTGGTTCTCATCACCAATAACTTTTCTTATATTAGCAAGATTTATAACGATCTTGCTAGTAAGAGACTTAGAGATAAATAGTGTTTTAAGTTTACCCTAGAGACTAGCAACCATGGTCTCTTTGTTTACTTATCTTAGAACATTGTCTGCAAGTTGAAGAATGATTATACTAAAGGTGGTTTCATTCATTTCAATTTTTTTTATTTCGAAGTCATTGTTAACAGAAGATCTTTGGGACCACTCAAGGCCTTAGAGACCTTCTGTTGCACAAGGTGAGCGCTCGTTTTCTTATGCCATAACCTAAAATCACCATTTCCATCAAATCTTTCTACCTTAAAACGTGTAGAAATCATGACTTTTTATCTATTTCTTGAACCCCAAACACAAGTTGAGTCTTTGATTAAAACAAGAATAAAATCCCTAAACTAGGTTCTGATACTACTGTTGTAATTTGTATAACACAAGGCTCGATTTCTTTAGAGTAAATTGATTCAAAAAAAATAATCAAATCAAGATATACAAACATAAAACAAAAGAGTTTATAATAGTTCAGCTACAAAACGTAGCCTACATCCACCATGACTCAACAATGGAGACCCTTCTGCATTAAATCAAAAAGTATTATAACCCTAAAACTAAGGACTCTTTATAAGAACCGGATACAACTCAATGTCAAAGAACCCTCAAGAACACACTATGGAAGACGAAGCAACAGAGCAAGAGAGAGACGACTTTACAAGAAGACCTAGAGACTTCTAGTGAATTGTGTAAACCTAAACCTAAAGTACAAATATATAGAAAATACAAAACGGTAACATTTTAGTTACTAAATATATCTCACACACAAAACACACACAAAATTCCACTTTTGACCTTACTAACTGTAACACAATTAATAGGTAACTTTGAGAACCACTAACTTCACATCTTGATAGAGTGCTGAAGGAGGAAGCCCTATCATTATATTCAACATTATAGCTATATTTCCCATTTGACCTGCAAACTTTCAGTCTTTATACCTATATGGAGAGTCAAAATTTCTTGTCTTTAACTTGTTTTGTATTATATTGTATAAAGAAATATAGATATTGTTTGATAATAAGAAGTATATTTTCATTGATAATTTTTCTTACATGAATTCAATAATATAGTAAACCAAGAAGGCCTAATTTAGGTAAGTTCATCTACAATAATGTATTTGCCAAAATAGAGTTTTGACTAGTATTGATGATTTAGTCATTGGTGAGAAATAAGAAGTTTTGTATAGTCTTTGATTTGCTTTGTCTCTTGCCTTGTAGAGTCCTGATTTGATTTGGCTTTCCTTATTTTAGTTGAAGTTGTATCTATTATTTTTGTATTTGGTGATGTTGTCTTTCAGCAACTCCATTTCGCTTGGGAGTGTATAGACATGAAATATGTCTTTAAATACCACATTGTTCAAGGTGTTGTATAAAAAGAATGTGATAAGAATTCCCCTCTCCTATAGTATTAAAAAAATTTAATTTTCTTTTCAAAGCAATTTTTCACCTATCTTTAAAATTTTAGGAAACAGTAAGAAAAGTCAGATTTTTGTCTTAACAAAAATAGCAAAGAAAATCTAAAGTGATCATCAATAAATAAAACAAAAAATAAAACTTCAGAGTTGAATTTAAGGGGAAGAACCCTATAAGTGACAATGAATTTTGTCTAAAGGAAATTCTAAAATTTTATTAGATAATTTAAATAATTGTCTACAGCTTTTGCCTAATTGAAAAGAAACACAAATACATGGTTGTTTTGTCCAAATAGAAAAACTTATATTATTATTATTATTATTTTTCGGAGTCTACAAAATCTTAAAGTGTGCATGTCCTAATCGTTTATACCATAGATTATAATCTTCAAAACTTCCTTTTATTGTACTTAAGGTAGCTTAATTTTCTTTCAAAGCATACATCTTGCCTTGTCTATTCCCTTTGACCAAGATCTTGTTATCCTTGCTCTTCACAATAAATCCAACAATGTTAAATTCAAAAGAACATTTATTATCATATATAAATTAGCTAACGGATAAAAGATTCTTTTTTAAATGAGGAACAAATAAAATATTATTGAGATGTAATTTACCATGCTTGGTGTTTAATTAGGCATCCCCTATATTAGAGATTTGTAAATTTTGCTTATTACCAACATAAATTCTATTAAATACTTTATAAGGTGAAATATGATCAAGTTTACTTGGGTTGTTTGTTGATGAACACTTGAAATTACACATTTAATAAGAGTTTTACATGATTATTTTGTATTACTAGTGTATTTAATTTTCTTAACTTAAGTATGTTTACAATATTGTACTTAATTATCTTATAATTATTTTGTGGCAGGTTCGGTAAAATAGGCATAACTTTCTACCTAAAGATCCAATTGAGGTGATTCTTAATCCTGTGCAGAGATGACTCAATGGGCTAACATATTGTATTTCACAAAGCATTAGAAATTCGAGTTTTTAGAGGGTGAAAATTGGCCTAGAACAGAATTGATCTGCAGTACAGGCCCAGTTTGAACAGTTATCAGTATTTGGCCCATAACTATAAAAATACGTATCTAATATGTATGAGATCACTCAATTTGGAAAGATAAGAGACTTATCTACAACTTTTATGTTTTGAGTAACAGCTAATTCGGATCACATCAATTCCAAATTAGATAATCAACTGGGTGCCCAAGTGATAATGAATGCAAATTATTTTGCCACCATTCTTGACTTTCATCAACCAAGTGGTTCCCTCCAAATTTGTCTCGATTTATCCATATTTTTCTATAAATAGGTGGCTTGTTTATGCCTAAAGAATGTAATTAGAAAGTTAGAATTTAGTTCAAAATACTTTTCCTTTGTATCCATTTCCTTGTACTATTATTTCTCTTGTTTACTATTAAGTCATGTTATTTCTTCTTCTATTTCTTTTCTTTTCATTTAGTTTTATTATGTCCAAATAATTTTGTTTAAGCTAAGGTGAAAGGGTGAAGCTCTTGGTAAGGTAATAAGATATGTTTAATATTTATTCATGAATTTAATGCTTCATTTTTAAGTTATGCAAATTTATATATGATGTATTTATTTTGTTTGTAGAATTAATATCATTTCTTCTAAAGTGGTGATTCTTGATTTATTATTGACAAACTTAATACTTGGCATAATAAATTCTTGAAACCATTTACAAAATTTGGTTTATATAACCTTTCTTGTAAAGTGGGAGTCTTGATTTATTGTAGACAAATATAAAGATTGGCATAATAAATACTTGAACCCATTTATAAGATTTGGTGTATAATAATTGAAAGAAATAAATACTAATCAATATATAAATGATGATGAACTTTAATTGCTATATTTTCCTGTTGGAACCTCATTTGTGTGAGGATTCCAATTGAGTTATAAAAAAATAAAAAGTTAAATATATTCTTACTTCTTATGCCAAGAGTGAATCCCCGTAACCTTAGCTTTTTATTTGAATTGGTTAATTGAAATAATATTTGCAAACATCTTATACTGCATTAATTATCTTTAAAGTGTTTATAATTTGTAATTTTAATTCTACTTCCCTGTGGATCAACCCCGTTCTCATCGGGTTATTTATTATTTCGACAATCCTACACTTGGGAATAACTTCTATATTCTGGACGTGTCATTTGTCAAGTGCACAGTGGCTCTATAGTCAACATAAAATTGTTGATCTTCTGTATCATTTAGGTTTAAGGCAATTAATGCTTGACCTCTTTCCTCTTCAGGGTAAATGAAGTCATACCTGCTCCAACACATTGTAACACTACAATTTTTCTTACCACATATTTAGCAAATGAGAGTTATGAATGTGCATTTTTAAACTCAACATTGTTTGTTTTAGGTAAGCATTGAAACTTTTGATTGTTGTTATACTGTTATATGTTACTAGAGGTGGTTTGGTTGGTAGAACCATTGTTTGAATAATTCTTACCATGGAATTGATTGGAATAAGTGTTGCCTCTTCCTCTAGCATAATTCCTTCATCATTTTCTCATTCAGCCTCTCACTCTTTGACTAAGGAAGGCCTTATGATGGTTAATGGTGGGTTTCTCTTTCTCTTCCTTTTGAATCATAACAGTTTGTTCATGATTTTGAAGAGCATAGAGAAATTATTTCAAGGTCAGAAGAGAGAGTTTAATTAATATTAAAGAGACTGATAAGGGAATTGTTCCTTTCAATATTATTTTTCTTCACACGGTTCTGTGCAGAGAGTGATTTGATTTATACAAATACAACGGCAAGAGTTTCATTTTCTCCCTAAGTGAGAAGGGTTTTCTATGGCAGGTAGACGTTGATCATGATGTCTTACGTTTTGGATGCTGTCTTACCTTTTGGGGTTATTGGAAACAGCCAAGAATTGATTCATTGTCGTGTCAAAAAATGGAAAGTTGGCTCTTGGCTTATGCTTGAATCTCGGACGTAGCTATATATGTGTAAAAGTTTCCTGGTTTGGATGAGTTGAATAGTGATTCAGTTGTTGATTCAGATGCTATTTCTGGTTTGGATGATGAGCGGGATAAGCGAGCGAGATGAGCGGATGCTGATGATTCAGTTGCTGTTTTTGGTTTGGATAATGAGCGGTGATTCACTGCTGATTCAGTTGCTGTTTCTGGTTCGGATGATGAGCGGGATAAGCGAGCGAGATGAGCGGATGTTGCTGATTCAGTTGCTGTTTCTGAGTTGGATAATGAGCGACGATTCACTGCTAGTTCAATTACTGTTTCTGGTTTGGATGATGAGTGGGATAAGCGAGCGGGATGAGCGGATGCTGCTGATTCAGTTGCTGTTTCTGAGTTAGATAATGAGCGATGATTCACTGCTGATTCAGTTACTATTTTTGGTTTGGATGATGAGCGGTTGGATGTTTATCAGCCCCCTTCAAGCTGGGTCTTGAAAGGCATTTCACGCCGAGCTTGGTACGCAGATTCTAAAAGGTAGTTTTGCTTAGGGGTTTTGTGAGGATGTCTGCAACTTGTCGAATGGTAGGCATATATTTAATGCGTAGAGTGCCGGCAGTAACTTTCTCTCGAACAAAATAAGCGTCAAGCTCAATGTGTTTGGTACGTGCATGGAAGACTGGGTTCTTAGTCATATGAATTGCGCTCATGTTGTCACAGAGTAATAAGGGGGTGTTGAGGAGTGATATTCCAAGTTCTTTGAGCAAATGTGTAATCCAAGTGATTTCAGCGGCAGTGGAAGCTAAGGCACGATATTCGACTTCAGCACTAGATCGTGCTACTGTAGTTTGACGTTTGGAACTCCAGGAGAAGCAGTTAGCTCCAAGATAAATAGAGAAGCTAGTTGTGCTTCGTCGAGTGGTTGTGCAACCTGCCCAATCAGAATTAGAGAAACCATAGAGTGTTAGAGATGTTTGAGACAAGTATCTAATTCTATTATTTAGGGTTCCTTTTAGGTAGCGTAAGATGCGTTTAACATCTCTAAGGTTGGCTTTTGTTGGTTTTTGGAAGTGTTGACATGCTTTGTTTACCGCGTGGGTGATATCTGGTCTGGTGAAGGTTAGATACTGAAGATTTCCCACAAGTGTGCGATAAAGAGTTGTATCTATCAGTTCATTATCATCTGTCTTCGGGCTACTCTTAAGGGCCATCGGGGTACGAATGGAGGAACATTGATCCATTTGGGCTTTAAGGAGTAAGTCCTTTGTGTATTTGGTTTGCGAGAGGGAGATTCCGTATGGATGATGTTGTACTTCAATCCCTAAGAAGTAGTGTAAAGTACCAAGGTCTTTTAGAGAAAATTTCAAGCTTAGGGTGCTAATGAGTATCTTAATTTTTTGAGGGTTGTTACCTGCAAGGATGACATCATCAACATAGATTAGTAAAATAATTATATCATTATTTTGATGTAGAATGAATAATGAACTATCGGCTTTGCTATTTTTGAATCTGAGATTTAATAGGACTTGAGATAGGCATTCAAACCAAGCTCGTGGAGCTTGTTTTAGGCCATATAGAGACTTATGTAATTTGCACACAAAGTGAATTCTTGTAGGATCTTCGAAGCCTGGGGGTTGTTCAATGTAGACTGTTTCTTTTAGGGTCCTATGTAGAAAGGCATTTCGAATGTCAAGTTGTCTCATAGTCCATTTTTGGCTCACTGCTATAGCAAGGACAAGTCTAATGGTGGTAGGTTTGATGACAGGGCTAAAGGTCTCATCAAAATCAATTCCATATATTTGATTAAAATCTTTTGCTACTAGTCGAGCTTTGAATCTATCCACAGTGCCATCTTTTTTTAATTTGGTTTTGTACACCCATTTTGACCCAATAATATATGTGTTTTGAGGTCAAGGTACTAGGGTCCATGTGTTATTGTCGTGTAAGGCTTTAATTTCTTCCTGCATAGCTTGCAACCATTCTGAACTTTTTAGGGTTTTTGGTTCCTTAATTTGCAAGGTGTGTAGGGCTATGTAAGGATTATTCCGAGATTTATTTCTGGTGACCATGGGATGTATATTTGTGGCTACCGGTGTATGATGGTTTGATATGTTCGAAAGTGTAGTATTAGGTTCAGGTTGCTGTCTTGTTGTGTCTAGTGGCTCCAAGGTTTCTAGATGTTTATTTTGGATAGGGAACTCTATGACTAAGTTTTTGGTAATGTTGGGAGTAGGTTCTTCAGGGAATTGTACAAGTTTAATTTCTGTTGAATTTTTCCTTGTGCTTATTTAAGATCCTGATTCGATTGCATCACTTTCTAGAGTTAAGGTATAATTTGGGGTGTCGTTTTGGGCTTCGTTACTGTCTTGTGGTTGTTGTGTTGTTATCTGTATATTGTTCTGAGTTGTTGTGGCTTCATCATCATCGGTGGTACTATGTGGGATTGTGTGAGTATTAGTGGGACTGTGTGGTAATTGAAAGTTTATTTCTTTATCCAAAAAACTTGTTGGACTAGGATGAAGACATGGCATTGGTGAGGTAGAAGTTGAGGGCTGAGGGTCTCGAGAGTTCTATTCTTCATGACAAGGGAAACTAGATGTGGTATTTTTACCCTGTAAAACAGAAGACATGGTTAGATTCTAATAAGGTAGTATCGTTTCATCAAATATAACATGCCTTGAAATATAAACCTTATTTGTGTTTGGATCTAAGCACTTGTACCCTTTGTGTATTAGGCTATATCCTATGAAGACACAAGGATAGGTTTTTTTTTCAAACTTATTTTTGTTGTAACTTCTGAGATATAGAAAACATCTACATCCAATGATTTTTAAGCATTGATAATCTGGTGACCTATTGTAGAGTTTTTGATATGCACTTTTATTATTGTTAGATGTTAATGGTAATCGATTAATAATGAATGTTGCTGCAAGAAAAATATCAACCCATAATCGCATAGGTGAGGAAGCATGAAACATCATGGTTAATGCTGTCTCTGTAATGTGCCTATGCTTTCGTTCGACCACACCATTTTGCTCAGGTGTATGTGGGCAAGATAGTTGTCGTTGTATTCCATGATCTTCTAGATGTCTAACAAACTTATTCGAAGTGAATTCAGTTCCTCCATCGCTCTGAAAAATTTTAATTTTGCTGGAGAATTAATTTTCGACCTGCCTTTGAAATTTCACAAAACATTCAAAGAAGTCAGATTTACGTTTTAAAGGAAACAACCACACAAAGCGTGAGAAATCATCAATAAATATCACATAGAAATAGAATTTTTGTGTAGATTGTATAGGTGCTGGACCCCAAAGGTCACAATAGATTTTGTCGAGAGGAGATTCTGAAATTTTATTAGTAGGAAAAAAGGGTTTCTTACAACTTTTTCCTAATTGACAGGATACACAGACACTTGTATCTTTTGTCCGATTTGAAAAGTTGATAAGATTTTTATTTTTTAATATTTCTAACATCCTGGGATTGCCGTGACCTAGTCACATGTGCCAGATATTGAAGTCATCTGAATTTCCTTTTATTGTCATGAGAGCTAATTGTTGATCCTCCTCCAGTGTGAAAAGTTTCTCACGCTTATGCCCCTTGGCTAGAACCTGGTTCTATTGATTCTTCACAAGAAAACCATTAGTATTAAAAACAAAGGTGCATGAATTATCATCTATAAGTTGTCCAACAGATAATAGATTTTTTCTTAACTTAGGTATTACTAGAATTTTATTTAATCTTAATTTTCCTTGTGCGATATTTAAGGTTGTTTTTCCTATGTGGGTGATTTTTAAACTCTGTCCATTGCCAACAAATACTTGATCTGTTCCTTTATAGGGTATAACTTGGTTAATTTTACCTGGATCGTTTACCATGTGAGAGGTGGCTCCAGAGTCAACATAGAACTGATTACTTTCCTCGGCAATCTGTGCTTGAGGGTCATCTTCTTCGGCTAGATCGTATCTAAACTAACATTCTGCTGGTAAGTGTTTTTGTCTTTTGCATATTTGGCACACGAGTTTATCCTTTTCAAATGCTTCATCTTCATTCTTAATGTTTTTTGATGGAGTCGAAGTCGGTTTGAACTGACGAAAAGGCTGATGATGATTCTGTCCATTGCCTTGATAATTTTGTGTGGTTGGATGCATAGGTTGTCTACCACGGTGGTTTGGAGTTCCTCCTCGTCCCCGGTTTCCATGCCGGCCTCCTCTCTAATTTCTTCCATGTCCTCTTTGGGTGAAAAGAGCCTGATTAATATTCGTTCGTTCTTCTTCTTCAGCTGGCAAGATTACAGAATGTTCATGACTTTGTAAGGCATACAAAAATTGTTTCAGAGTTGGATGAGGGGGTTTTGCAAGCATGGCTATCTTAAAATCTAAGTATTTCGGGCCTAATGCTCTTGCAAGTTGAAACATTTGATCCTCCTCGCTAATTGGCTTTCCAATGGCATGCAGGTTATTACATATTTCCTTGAATTATTTCAGAAATTCTTCGAGTGTCTTGGATCCTTTTTTTAAAGAGTAGAAGTTATCTTTTAATCAGCTTTCACGTTCTTTGGTGGCTGGCAACATGTGATCTTCTATTGTAAGCCAAACTTCTCTAGCCGATTGTAGGCCGATGGTTATGCTTTGCACTTCTTCAATCATCATGTTTCGAAGCCAAGCCATAAGAAGCCCATCATTGGTCTTCCAAGAAACGAATTGAAGGTTGGCTATTTCTTTGTCATTGTTTTTAATAACTCTTGATGGAATCTCAGCATCTTCCAAGTGATATTGAATCTCAAGACTATAGATAAGAGAAAGAATCTGAGATTTCCAGATAAGATAGTTATTTTGTGTGAGTTTGAAGGAGATAAGGCTAGCACATTGATGAAAGGCTTGAAGAGATAGTGTAGGTTCGGTAATTGTGTTGGTGCTTGAGTTTGATGCCATTGTAGACTCTGATACCATAAAGAGACTGATAAGGGAATTGTTCCTTTCAATATTATTTTTCTTCACACGGTTCTGTGCAGAGAGTGATTTGATTTATACAAATACAACGGCAAAGGTTTCATTTTCTTCCTAAGTGAGAAGGGTTTTCTATGGTAGGTAGACGTTGATCATGATGTCTTGCGTTTTGGATGCTGTCTTACCTTTTGGGGTTATTGGAAACAGCCAAGAATTGATTCATTGTCGTGTCAAAAAATGGAAAGTTGGCTCTTGGCTTATGCTTGAATCTCGGACGTAGCTATATATGTGTTTGAGTTTCCTGGTTTGGATGAGTTGAACAGTGATTCAGTTGTTGATTCAGATATTGTTTCTGGTTTGGATGATGAGCGGGATAAGCGAGCGTGATGAGCGGGATAAGCGAGCGAGATGAGCGGATGCTGCTGATTCAGTTGCTATTTCTGGTTTGGATAATGAGCGGTGATTCATTGCTGATTCAGTTGTTGTTTCTGGTTCAGATGATGAGCGGGATAAGCGAGCGAGATGAATGGATGCTGCTGATTCAGTTGCTGTTTCTGAGTTGGATAATAAGCGGTGATTCACTGCTAGTTCAGTTGCTGTTTCTGGTTTGGATGATGAGCGAGGTAAGCGAGTGGGATGAGTGGATGCTGCTGATTCAGTTGCTGTTTCTGAGTTGGATAATGAGCGGTGATTCACTGCTGATTCAGTTGCTATTTCTGGTTTGGATGATGAGCGGGATAAGCGAGCGGGATGAGCGGTTGGATGTTTATCAAATATAGCAGTCTTGAAGTCATAATATATTGCTCCTAAAGCTCTAGCAATTTGAAACATCCGATTCTCATTGCTAACAAGTTTTCCAATAGCAGCCAAATTGTCATAGTACTCTTTTTTTTCAAGAAAACCTCTAGTGTGCAAGTCCCCTTTTTTAACAAGTACAAACTATCTTTAAGCTATGTTTCCTGCTCCTTTAAAGTAGGCAATGTACTCTTGTCAATGGCATCTCACACTTCTCATGCAATTCACATGCCAATGGTGATACTCAAAACTTCTTCAGACATGACTCCCTTAAGCAAAGTCATGAAAAGTCCATCGTTATTTGTCCAATTGACAAATTTTGGGTTGTATGTCTTCCTTTTATCTTGCTATAATTTTTTTGGAGGAATCTTAACTTCTTCAAACATATGATGTTCAATTCCAAGGCTACCAATGAGTGGAAGAATTTGAGATTTTCACACGAGGAAATTATTGAGGGTGAGTTTGAAAGATGTCAAACTTATACTTTGATGGAAAGATTGAAGGGACAATATAGGTTCGGTGTTTGGGATTTTGAGCTTGACGAAGCCATAGGCTCTAATACCATAAAGAAACACGAATATTGTTTGACTAATGAGAAGTTTATTTTCCTTGATAATTTTTCTTGCATGGATTCAACGATTATATAGTAAATCGAGAAGACCTAACTTAGGTAAGTTTATTTACAATTGTGTATTTTTCAAAATAGAGTTTTGACTAGTATTGATGATTTAGTCATTGGTAAGGAATAAGGAGTTTTGTATAGCCTTGAATTCTTAGTCTCTTTGTCTTGTAGAGTCTTGATTTGATTTGCTTTCCTTGTTTTAGTTGGAGCTGTGTTTGTTATTATTGTATTTGTCTTGGAGTCAACTTGTGCTAGCCTAGATGGTTGAACGTGATTTTGAGAAGCATATCATATTGTCTTGTTTTTCAATTTTGGTTGTGCTATTTGTGTCAAATGAGAAATTCTATAATTGTATATCTAGGATTAGAATTTGAATTTGAAGACGTGCACTATCGAGAAAGAAGCAAAAGAATAAATATAAAAGAATCATCCTCTTCTTTAACGGGTTATGAATCTTCTCTTCTATTGTTAATAAACTAGCACCGCTTAATGTGTTTATTCAACCAAAAAAATTTTATAGCAAGTACAAGAGAGAGCCAAGCCAAATCATCTCCTACTAGAATCCTAAAAATTTAGGCCTAACACAAGCTAATCTACTTTTAAATATTTAAAGATGATTTGTTAGTTTGAAGGAAATAGAACCCAAAATTTTTAGATACTGAAAATATTAATAATATGATCATAAAACGTTAGAAAAGCTCTATTTATACCCGAAAATGATATTTATACATGAATATAAAATATAAAAAAAGAACTCAAATAAATATAATTACATGCTTTGAAAATATTTTACTAATTATGATTAATTGACATAATTTATTGTGTTTTCCATTTCTTGTCAATATGAGCATTAGAAAAGCTCTATTTATATATTTATATATGTTTTTGGTAAAACTTGATTAACGAAAACTTTTAGTAAAAAATAAAAGAAAAATTACATATCATGGAGATGAAATGAGCTTTACCCTTTAAAATGCTCACAAAGTCCTTGGAAAATGAAATGAATGAGTCCAAACAAAAAATTAATAATAACAAAGCAAAACACCCGCTGCCCAACCAAACTGTGGGCATTTTCAAACTTTAAACTCAAGGCCTCACTCAAAATTAAACCAATAAATCTCAGTGAAATCTGTAATTAGGGTAGCCAAAAGCATCCTTATGCATTAACAGCAAGATCTCAAACTAAGCTTGTATCCACCACGTAAGATCATCATAATTCAACCCTAGATTTGCCAAACAAATCTACAACGCTATTATTTTCTCTAAACATATGTAGAAATAAATTTGTATATTGTGCACAAACCACAAGCAATTCTTCTAATGAGTGTGAAGCTGTCAAGGGGTATTCAATTTAGGATTAGAGAAAAGATGAATGAGCAAAAGAAAGTTACATTCTAAAATAAGACTATGCTAACTACGAGTGTAAGCTATTTCAATAGCTAAAATTGCTCTCATAATCTCTACATAATAAGTCATCTCTAACTCTTAAGGATAAGAAAAGCCCCCTAAGAAAAAGCTAGCCTCACTCATCACGAAACACCCTACCATAAGCTGTGCAGCCCAAATTACCCTTCGGAAGCTCATATGTATTCACCTTAATCTAGCCATACATAGAGAAATTCCAAAAGATAACTGAAATCTTAAGAGCACGGCCAAGCTTAGGGTTAATACCCAACCTTTCTAGGATCAAACGATTGTCACCAAAAGAAATATAACGAGAGCAAAATTCTGCAAAGAGACAACGATGAGCAAGATAATCAACTTTAGTCCCCAACAAACCAGTAGCAAGATTATTAAACCTTAGTCAATTTCTACATTGCTATATGGAAAAAGCATATAGGTTGTTGTCAAAAGTTAAATATTATACAATTAAGGGCTGAAAGACTTAACAAAAATGGCAGACCATAGTCCAAAATATAAGTGAAGCTTAAAAGATGTGTCCGAAAATTATGGGGAAGCCAACCTTAGAGATAGTGAACAGTAGGGCAAGATATAAATAAATGATTCACAGTTTTATAGTCACTTAGATAGAAAGAGCAGACTGAAACAATAAAATACCACGGGATCTCAGAACCATGTCAGTAGGAAGAATATTCTGAAGAAGGCACTGCATATAAACACTAATCTTCCAAGGGTGAAGCTCCTCCATAGATAAGTTAAGACTGCATTAGAAGAGTTAAGAACACTAATCTTCCGGTGGAAAGAGGGGAGGGGGAGGAAGCTCCTCCACAGATAAGTTAAGACTGCATTAGAAGAGTTAAGATTATGAAGAAAAAAAACAGTGTAACTATCCTACTTTAAAGACAAGGTACCATCCCTAAACAAAACAAACTTGTCATCTATAAAATTATAAGTAAAACAATATCCGTGATTTTTTAAATGGCGAAAAGCCATATAAAAGGCATTCGAGATATTCCATCACCCCTCGTGAATAACATCACTCACCTTGCATTTAAGATTCACATAACCATGCAGCTCATAAGCCTGGAAAAATATTTTACTAAGTATTGATTGATTGGCATAATTTATTGTGTTTTCAATTTCTTGTTAGTAAATCACTTTAAGAATCAATTATAATTCTAATCATCCTCCCTTATCTTGTTATAAAACTTTATTATTATCTTGCCATAAATTTTCTTTTTCCTATAATCATATCATAAATTATTTCTTTTATGAATATCATAAGAATTTTCTATGAACTTGTCATGAAAATTTGAGTAAAGTAAAAACTTGAACTAAACTTAAAATTTGAAACTTACCGTGTCAAATTTGCGTAGGAAAATGAGTCTTTCTTTCGAAAGAACATTTCATTGGAGTAAAATAAATAACATACATTTGATTTCATGATTAAAATGAATACAAACACTTATTTAGATATAACAGTTAAAGTCAATTATAAAAAAATATGGCTAGTTGTGAAGGTTATGACATGTTACAAAAAAAAATTAAATGCTTTTAAAATCCAAATATTTAATTATTGAAATTCTTTTTAAAAAAATTCGATTTTAAAGATAAAATAATTTTGTAAAAATAAAGTATAGCACATTATAAAGATAAAAGACAAAAATATAACATATATTATAAAGAAACGGGTACTACAACACATCTTAATTGCAACATATTCATCTAGGTACTACATAGCTTAATTAGCCAATATTTTTTTTTTTTTTGGTCCATACATAAGTATTGCTCTTCCATTATTTTAATACGAAACCCTTTCGGTTTCCAATTTGAGGTTCATTAAGATTAAGCGTTCCTTATAAATTGGCTTAGCTACAACCTTTAGGAGCGAAACCAACCCTTCCTCCCGCGGCATCATACACCACCTCTAGCGTCTTTTGCTGCACATTCCCAAGAATTGCTACCTTACTTGCGTCACTGTTGCTGGCGAATGCCAAGCATAGCTTTGACTCGTCAATTGCGTAGAAAACGCCCGTCGCGTCAATGCTCATCTCAGCTCCACCGTTGAAGAGGAAGCTAATGGTTGGCACTGTCAAAGAAGAATAATTACTAAGATCGTAGCATGTATCAAAAAAATTCTGCAGAGATGCCGGAGGCGAGACCATTGGATATTTTGCCATTGCTGAACGAAATGCTGATCGCAAGGCTGTGTATGCAGCCGGTGGCAGGCGAGTGATGGTAGTCCCGGAGTCAATAATAGCGCCTGATGTTGAAAAAACAGAATTGGAAATGGGTAGTTTTTGGCCACCAACGCTAAGTCCAATAATGTCAAGGCCGTAAAAATTTGAGGTTTTAGAGACAGTTGATAGCGGAGTGAATTTTACGGATTTTGAGAGGCCACCACCATTGCCAAAAGTGAGGTGACCTGTCGAGCTGGGGGATGATGGAAGGCAGTAGGAGAAAAGCTTGTTGTATTTTTGGGCAGTTTGTGAGACTATAGAGATTGGGCGACGGCCAAGACCGAGCAAACCAGCCTCGCCTTTGAATAGGCCTTCGTTATCCTGGCCGCAACCAAAGAGGAAGTTTGGAAAAACGTCTGAAGATAAGGCTAGGGTTTCTTTGCTCAAGAATCCAATGGAGAAAGAATTGTCTCCGTATTGGATGCCATATGCACACGCTGAGCCTATACACGATTGTTTACTGCCTGCATAAATAGCAACATAGCAATTATCAGATAATGTTGAATGTATTACAATGTTTTTCTCAGTTAATTATCTCAAATTCAAAAGTTTTCCTATATATATTTACCTGGGTTACGTGAATTGCACAATTTTGATGAGCAAGAAATGTTGGTATAAGTCGTGGACATAGCGGGGTCAAATATTGGTTCCTTTTGTTCATAGCAACTTTTCAAGCAAGGCTGGCATTGTACCCAGGTGAGCTGGCTTCCTGTGTCAAATGCGAGTGATAACTCTTTCTTTGGAGTGCCGAGGCCCACCGTAACAATGTAACTGCCTGAACCCACCACGCTACCGTCTTTGGCCGGGATCGTGGCGGCGTCTGTCGCCTTTACCTCATCGGCCCCTGAGTTCTTATTGGAGAGTCTCGAGTGAATTGACTTAACTCGAGCTTGATCTAATAGGAGTACCTCCGTGAGAGATGGGGACTTTGCTTTGTCTCCATTTGGCTCAAAACATGGACCATGCTTATGGACTATTTTCAAAGATGACTTCCCGTCATTGCCTGAAACATCTTTATATATAACCAAGATTTAGAACACGCTCGCAACAGGATGGTATTTCTATATGTAACAAATTTAGTGTAACATACACAAAACATTATTTAATTAGTTAGCGTATATATGTAATAGTGATGAGACAAAATAAGCTATAAATTCAAGCAACTTGTTAATACTAGAAAGACATACACATAGAGTTGAAAGTGATGATATATACTATTTATTAAGTTATGAACCTTTGGTGGAGGATTTGCAGACAGATGAGGGTAGAAGAGAGCTGAGTTGAACAGTTTGTGTGCGACGAAGATCATCCTGGCTTTCTGTTGTTTGTCTTCCTTCAGACGCATAACCCTCATTCGAGGAGCAGAGAAGGCATAGTGAAAGAAGATATGCACTGAGAAAAAATTTAATGGAAATGGAGGAAATGGTAGTGGCCATGGATCGATCAACAGCTAGCCTCTTCTCAACTTATGAAGCTCACTCTAACTTGGTTAGCTATATATAAGCAATTAGAGAACCCTTGCCTGCTTGTGTATATGTCTATATCCATTCCCCGTCCCACGTTTGAACGAACTATTCTAGTTTCACGAGGCAGCTGATTTCTACGCAGGTGGAGCCCCGTAATGAATGCGACGCTTGGAAATTGACTACAGAACAAAGAGGCAATGTGGGTGGAATGTCTTTTCAATTGGAGAAACATATTGTTTTTTTTCCTCAAAAATTTGATGTTGGTTATGGAAACTTCAGAACATTTTACATCTCTGATTCATATAAATTATAGGGTTTAGACCTAATTTTTCTTGCCTTCTTTTGACTACTAATTCCATTACTAATACAATTTATCGAACCCTTTTTGAAAATCTCGCGACACACTCCGCATTATTCAACACGTATTTTTGCTTGCATAAAAATTAGATTAGGAGAGAAAAAATAATGTTATCGTCCTCTTAGTGACTTTGTAGTCAACTCAGAAAGTTTTCAACAATGAGAAAGCACACCAGAATTGGACCCCATTTAAAGCCATGAAAATTAATCTTAATTTGTCTAATTCACTTTACACTACATTAGGGTCTCGCTTGTGAGCCCCAAGCTCACACATATTCGCGTGATGCACGCAGCAGCATGCCCCTCATTGGCGGCCAGTGGAAGGGATAAGTGTCTCTTCATAATCGTATGTATAACAGAGCTTGATGACGTCCATCAGAGATTTCTAAGGCAAAGGAGTCATATTTCCAATCTTTCACACGGGCTCAATTATTTACGCCAGCTTTTCTCTCGCCTAACGGGACAAGCATTTCTCAAAGTGATTCAATTCAAAGGAAACTTCGGCGTATTTGAAACGGTGACTGTAGTGAGCTGTATATTGTCGTTAGTCCATCTAACGGGCCCCATAATGGGAAAAGGGGCGTCTCTCTTTCATTTCTCAGAAGAAGTTGTTTTAACTTTTAGCTACGAGCTTTTAGAAGCTTTGAAACTTCTGTTTACATTGGTGCCAATCATCATATCAAGATATGTGCGTTTGGAAAATATTAATTTTTCAATTAATTTATAATTACACTAAGCTTCATTGATATTAATTTGACGTGGATAAATAATTTTACTAACACAGTTTTACAGTAGTATTAGTGCAATTAGAGTCAGAAATTTTCTAATAAGATGTCACATTTAGAATATAATTGAAATAAAGCCAATACTACGCCTTTCTTTATTTAAGTAATATAGGAATAGTTTGCTTGCTCCAAAATTGACACCTTTTGAGTATCTTGATGACCTTTGCCTTGAAAACAATTCTCCAAGGAAACTTGGTTCATTATAAACATTGTGTGATCTTCTCGAAAAATCGCCCACAACCAAAAGCACGCATGCCAGAAATAGTGGTGAAACTATTGCAAGGCTTAGGGAGGCCATGGCCCCCAAGCCCAACAATAGTTCCCTTAATTTTGTATATACATACTTATAAAAATATTTTAGTATTAAAATAGTTATTTTGACCCTCTCAAATTTTTTTAAAATTTTATATTTAGTAGATTAAATTATTAATTTAAGAAATTGAATACTTAGGTGTATTAAAGATTTATTTTTTAATATATTATTTAATATTAAAATAATATCTCTTCTTTCTCCATTTTAATATTTTTTTCTAATAAAAAATAATTTTTAATTTATAAGTGGCCCATATTTTTAAGTTTTTCAACTTAATTATCTCATCTTAATAAAATATTTTATATTTATAAAAAATCCTTAATACAAAATAATTTTATACTTGTAATTTTTTTCCTATATAGATGGAATACATCTTTTTTTTAATACTAAAAATTTTATAGTTGTAATTCTTTTCCTACATAGAAAAAAATATTTATTTATTTTAATTTATATAAATAGACTCACA
This sequence comes from Ailanthus altissimus, assembly GCA_946807835.1. Taxonomy (NCBI): domain Eukaryota; kingdom Viridiplantae; phylum Streptophyta; class Magnoliopsida; order Sapindales; family Simaroubaceae; genus Ailanthus; species Ailanthus altissimus. The sequence continues at coordinate 33,689,030 of OX327686.1, read as the reverse complement.
ATTATGGCACGCTATACATTAGTAATTTTATATTCTCTTCAAATTTGTATTAAATCTTCCCATTCCTAACTCAAAGACCAAGAAAAAAATTCTCCAAGAAATAAATAAGTTAGAATATTTTAAATTTTAATAATTATATTTATATATTAGTTAATTTTTTTTAATATCTTACTATTATTATTTTATATGTATTTTTTATCGATCTTGATCTTTATACTTATTTTTAAATTTATTAATTTAAAATATAAATTTTATTTTTACCAATAATATAATACATACTTATTGTTTTATATTTTTTCTATGGGAAAGTTATATAATTAGTCAATTTTAATTTGGGATAAGTACAATTTTACCCTCATATTTTGGGTTAATTAACAACTTTGCCCCGGTTAGATTTAAAATACCAAATTTTTTCCTAATTTGTTAATTTTTGCCGTTAATTTGAATGAAAAATTTACATTTATTATACTTTTATCATTTTACTCTCAATAATAACACACATAAAAATATATAAAATATATGTAAATGAGCACGTGTCATTATATAATTTGTTATAAATAATACGTGTCATCGTATAATTGGTTATATTATTAATAAAATAAATTAAAAAATTAAAAACAAAACTGGCACTGTTGCTGAAAAATGACAGCCGGTCGGCCATCGTTTTCTAGCGACATGCTGACAATAAAAATTTATCAAATTTACATTATTGAACTCTATTTTTCTTGATCTACACAATGGTGAGATTATTTTTTTTGTAAAAAAAAAGACCAAAAAATGGTCCAAAATAGAGGAGAGTGGCGTCAGCCATGGCTGGCCACCGCTAAACAGTGGGGCGGTGACTTGCACTGCCACCACAGGTGAATAGATTGGAGTCGATATATCCACTTGTGGTGGCGGTGCAAGTCACCGCCCCACCGTTTAGCGGCGGTGGCCGACGCCACTCTCCTCCATTTTTGACTATTTTTTTTGTCTTGTTTTACCAAAAATGATCCCACCACTATGTAGATCAAGAAAAATAGAGTCCAATAATGTAAATTTGATAAATTTTTGTTATCGGCGTTAGTGCCAGTTTTTATTTTTAATTTTTTTTGTATAATTTAATTTATTTACAAATTATTGTAAAAAAATATACCAATTACATGGTGACACGTGTCTAAAAATACTAATCACATTTTGACACGTGTCATATTATTAAAGTTTATTTTTAAAATTATATTAATTAAATTAATGGATAAGATTATGCCACATGTTCGAAAAGACAATAAATGGGTAAGATTTTGCCATGTGTTCAATGGTTCATTTTGACACGTGTCATATTGTTAAAGTTTATTTTTAAAATTATATTAAATTAAATTAATTAATGAGATTGTATCACGTGTTCGAAAAGACAATGAATGGGCAAGATTTTGCCATGTGTTCAATGGATAATTTATTTGTATAGCTTGATTACATTTTTACCCTTCCACCATTAAAACTGACAGCAAAAATTAATGAATTAATGCAAAATTGAGTATTTTAGATCTAACGGGGGCAAAGTTGTTAATTAGCCCAAAATATGAGGGTAAAATTATACTTATCCCATTTTAAAATACTAAATGTTCAAAAATTTATACACCACCAATTTTTAAGATTATACTAGAGTTTCTAACAATAAATTTTTTTAATTCATCTATTATTGAAGTAGAATAAATTTTATTTTATTTTATTAAATTTAAACATTTATGTTAAGATTTAGCCCCCAAACTTCAAATCCTGATTTTGCTCCTAACCAAAGATGAACACAAAACAAAAATACCAAGAAAACCAATATAAACCTTAAATTTTCTGCCACAAAATCACAAGAACAAACGCAAACCTGCTCCAGGTATACATATATGTTTGTGTGTTTTAAATAAGAACTGTGTACGCCTATCTATATATCAACGCTGCAATTCGAACGATGTGTGAATCATAATTAATTAAATGAATTCATTTTAACTTGCAAGAAGAGGGCAATTTAGCAATCTCGTTATATATTGTTTGAGAGCTAGTGTAGCTAGTTAATTAACTTGGTAATTAATCAAGGCAAGATAATAAATAAAGGGAGGATTCGGATCCTCTCCTAAGTTAAGTTTTCACCTAACTTTTTATTAACATGTGATTGATAAAGATTGGTGATTGTTGAACCAAAAAAAAATAGTAAAAGAATAGATATCGACCACCCTTGCTTAATACAAAACACGTGTCTAAAAAATTCTTAAAAACTTTTGTAAAGTTTAAATTAGGAGAGAATTTTAATCCATAAAAAAAATTATATATCTAATTAATCTTTCACAATTAATCTTACATATACATGTAACACTAATACAGGCTATTTTATTTTATTTTTTTCATGTACAAACATAATAATTAATATCGGTAGTTTAAACTTGGTTCACATTAGGGTACGTGGAGAGGAATTAATATGGTTTAAATTTTATGTAATAAAGAAAATAATAATATATAATAACCAATTAATATCTGTAACACTAACAGACGTATGAAATTCAAATCAAGTATTACCATGTACATACCTAACAACTAATTATTGTTAAACATGCTTGAGACGAAATTACCTTTAGCCATAAGTATACAATAAGTCCTATTTTTCATTACTCGTAGGATTTATTTTGTGCCTAAAATGAACCAACGCCACTTGGTAGAGTAATGTTTTTGGTTATTTTTAGTTATATTTTGACTTTTGAAATAATGCTTGATTGATTTGGGTTCTAATGGCAATTTAAATGGGTTTTCTTGAGTAAAAATGGAAGGTTTTTTTTAATTTTTTAGTTTCGAGTATTTTAGAGAGAAATAAATAGCTAGTCGGAAATAAGAATGTAGGGGTATTTTTGTTAAAATAAATAAATAAATATATATTTGGCTAAAACGAAAAGAATTTTAAGATTTGACTAAATTAGTAAACAACCCCCCTATTTTAACTATTTAAGGGGCAAAGAAAAAACCTTATAGATTTAAGAATAATTAATTAATTTTTTATTCTTTTTATAATAAGATAGAAAAGATTTAAATTCAAAACTTTCAAATGGAGGTAAAGTATGCCCGCCGGTACTTTAGTTTTTAATTGTAGCATATAACATTTTTAATAAGGAATAAATATAATTTTACTTTCATGTTTTGGATTAATTAATAACTTTATCTCAATTAAGTTTAAAATATTCAATTTTGTCATAATCTGATAATTTTTGTCGTCAATTTAAATAAAAAATTTACATTTAATATACTTTTATTATTTTACCTCCAATAATAATACACATATAAAAATATATGTAAATGAACACGTGCCATTATATGATTTATTACAAATAACACGCGTCATTGTATAATTGGTTATATTATTAATAAATTAAATTAAAAAATTAAAAATAAAATTGGCACTGTCACCAAAAAATAGCGGCCAATCGGCCACCGTTTTTGACGATATGCTGACAATAAAAATTTATTAAATTTATATCATTGAACTCCATTTTTCTTGATCTACACAGTGGTAGGATCATTTTTTTTTTTGTAAAAAAAGACTAGAAAATGGTCAAAAATGGAGGAGAGTGGCTGCGGCCACTGTTGACCACCGTTAAACGGTGGGACAGTGACTTGCACTGCTACCACAAGTGGATATATTGGCAGCCATGTTTCAGTGACAATACCAATTTTTTTTAATTTTTTTGTATAATTTAATTTATTTATAAATTATTGTAAAAATATACTAATTACATGGTGACACATGTATAAAAGTACTAATCACATTTTGACATGTGTCATATTGTTAAAGTTTATTTTTAAAATTATATTAAATTAAATTATTGGATGAGATTGTGCCACGTGTTTGAAAGACAATAAATGGGTAAGATTTTGTCACGTGTTCAATGGGTCATTTTGACACGTGTCATATTGTTAAAATTTATTTTTAAAATTATATTAAATTAAATTAATAGATAAAATTGTGTCATGTGTTCAAAAAGACAATGAATTAATAAAAATTTGCCATGTGTTCAATGGATAATTTATTTGTATGGCTAGATTATATTTTTACTCTTCTACCATTAAAAATAACGGATTATGGCAAAATTAAGTATTTTACATTTAACTTGGATAAAGTTGTTAATTAGTCCAAAATATGAGGGTAAAATTGTACTTATTCCTTTTTAATAATATTAAAAATTCATGTTGTTAAAAAGAAATCAAAATTAAAAAAAAAAATCGTGGGTGACAATGACAATTGAAAGTATTTGGAACAAAATAAAAATATCAGTTCAGTAATAAAATAAAATATCCAAATAATAGGACATTTATATAGTTATGAAATAAAGTTATTCAAATATAGCACAACTTCTATAAATAAATACTCTTGGAACTATATATTTATTAAATGAATTGATTAATTAATAAATTATTAATTTATGAAGATATTTATCATTTTTTTAAATAATATCTAATATCATTTTATTGTAATTAAGTAAATTAATTTACATTTACTTTTTATTGCATGTATAAATTAATTTACGAATTTTAGTTATTGAATATAATAGTTATAAGAGCTCATCAAAAAAAAAAAACCCGATCTAAAGCGACCGGTGTTTTCCAAACAGATCTTATTAATAATTGAGTCAAGGTAAGAACTCACATGAATATTTAGGGTTAACAATAGCACATCATTGTCACAGATAATTAATTATCAAAAAAGAAAATGAACGGTAGCAGAGTCGTGTCTGATTTGAGTACTTGATTCATAATTATAATTATGATTGGAATTCTGTTCAATCAAAGCACATAACAATCATTTTATTGCGTTTGGTATTATTACTGTAAATCTTGTAGCAAATTAAACACCCTTTTTTTTTTTGGGAACAATCCTTTTTTTGTCACATAGAAATCAGAAGGTCTAATCTTCTATTTTTTTTTTTTTTTTCATTCTTAAAACCATGCATTTTGGTTTATCAATATCATCTATAAAACAAGAGCCATGCCCATGCATCAATGCTCGAAGAAGATTCTCTTCTTCATTAAGCTCCCGTTAATTTGACTTTCTAGCTGCAACTTCCAGGGCCAAATCCAACCTTGCCTCCGGCAACATCATAAACCACCTCCAGAGCATGTTGCTGCGTGTTTCCGAAAATTGCCACGTCGCTCGCATCATTGTTGGGGGCAAAAGCTAGACAGACCTGCGAGATGCTATTCGGGTACAGAATCCCAGTCTTGTCAATGCTCACCTCGACGCCACCACTAAAAAAGATGCTAATCTTAGGCACTGTTACAGATTGGTAGTTACTGAAATCATAGCACGTGTCGAGAATTGACAGAGCCGGAGCCTTGGGGTATTTTGACATCAGTTGACGAAAAGCTGAACGTAAGGCTGAGTATGCATCCGGAGGCAGACGGGTGATGACGGTTCCTGAGTCGATGATTGTACCTGCTGTTGAAAAAACTGATATGGGAATTGATAGTTTGTTGCCGCCAACGCTGAGTCCAGTCGTGTCAAGGCCGTAAAATGATGTGCTTTGGGAAAGAGAGGACAGTGGAGTGAACTGCACTGCTTTCGAGACGCCGCCGCCGTTGCCGAAAGTGAGGTGACCGGTTGAGCTGGATGATGATGGGAGGCAGTAAGAGAAGAGTTTGTTGTATTTTTGGGCAGTTTGTGAGACTAAAGAGATTTGGTCGCGGCCCAGACCGAGCAAACCAGCGGCGCCACCGAAAAGGCCGCGGTTGTTTTGGCCGCAACCGAAGTAGAAGTTGGGGAAAGCGTCTGTAGGAGTTAGGGTTAGGGTTTCCTTGCCGAAGAACCCAACGGAGAATGATGAGTCCCCATATTGGATGCCATAGACGCATGTTGTTGATGCACAACTTGGTGTGTTACCTGCACGTAGAAAAAAAGGCATATTTAAATCAATCAATCATCAAATCAATTCATTAATATGTTTATGACATTACAATTTAACTAATCAATTCATTAATACATTATCTTTTCTTTAACTTTGCCACAGACCAATCAATTATTGATAAGATCCCAACATCAATGATTAGAGTTAGGAGCAATCCATTATCACACATACCCAAAATTCAAATTGGTCATTTTATTTACCTGTGGCTGATGTGAGTGAATTGCACAAAGTTGATGAGCACGAAACGTTGCCATATGTTTTTGAGACTGCAGGATCAAATTTGATTTCCTTTTGCTTATAGCAATATCTGGCGCAAGGCTCGCATTGAGTCCATGTGAGGTCGCTTCCTGTGTCAAATATGAGCGATAAATCCTTCTTCGGAGTGCCAAGGCCCACCGTGACAATGAAATTGCCTGAACCCACCACGCTGCCGTCTTGGGCAGGGAGCGTGGCGGCGTCTGTCTCCTTCAGGTCATCACGGCCCAAGTTCTTGGAGAGTTTAGAGTGAATTGAGTTAACTCGAGCTTGGTCTCGTAGGAGGATCTCTGAGTGAGATGGAGACTTTGCTTTGTCTCCATTTGGCTTAAAGCATGGACCATGCTTGTGAACTACTTTCAAAGATGATGCTCTTTCATTGGCTGCAACATATAATATAATATAACTATGATTTAGGTTAAACATAACAAACCCAGATTAACATGTAATAATAAAGTTTAACAAAGTAATCTAAACTAAGCATATATTTTCAATAATGAAAGAATTTTTAACTCTCATCTCTATTTAAATTCTTAAAAGAAATAGATAAAATATATGTGGTTGGAGACGGTGACAAAAAAATAAATAATAATAATAATAAAGAAAGCATGCAAAGCTTCTCTCATTTATTTTAAAATTTGAATCAAGAATATCTCGTAATTTATACTTTTTTTATATTAAAAAAAAAAAAGAAGGTTTCGAACTCAAAATTAATACTTGCAAACTCTTTATCACAAAATCATTCAAGCAAGTGCTTGAAATCAATTCTTTTTATATTTAATTGTGTGTTTGTTTAGAAACACGAATTGCTCTATTTTGTTAGGTTGTAGGTTTGATTACTAACTTTTTTAATAAATTCGTGAAATTCAATTTTCTATTACTAAATATATATTTGGAAACATGGAATATTAAAAATATGGTTATAAACAGAAATTTTTTCGTCTTCCAAAAGAAAAGATAGAGCTTGATTCTTACGACGTTGCATTTTAACCACAAAATATATATATGTATATTATCAAAAGGTTAAATAAGAAAATAATTTTTTTAATTAAAAAAAAGAAGAAGAAAGAAGGAAAAAAGTAACATGTATATAGAATAGAATTCCAAATGCAATCCTTATAAAAAAAAAAGGCCATTTAGTAGTGAGAAGAAAAAAGCAAGTAATGTTTATACTTTAGAAATAGCAGTTGAAACATGCGAGAAAACTCCATTTGGGCAAAGCTATCAAACAGTTCCTAGTTGTTTCAGAGAAATTTCCCTTCAAGAAAAAAAAAATCTTGGGTATCTATTTACTTGCAATTGCAAATTCTTAATTTCATTTTTCGCAATTAAAACAATTAAAAATAGCTGTCAAGGGAGACTTTTCTTGCTTACAAACATGTGATTGTAGATCGTTCCTTTAATAATTTTTAGATTACTCACGACAAATAATTATTTCATATCAATTACCAAAATTAAAAAAGAGACGAGAACAAACAAATAATTGAAATAGCATGTGATTCTGTGAAAGAGTTAGTGGAACAGAAGACTTTTTACAGTCAAACCATCCATGACTGCATGACCAATAAAGTTCAGGTAAGTAAATATCAATCTCAATATAATTTTTATTGACCATTTCAATGAAATACAGATAGTAGTATATTAATTAATATTTATACGTAAATTTTCAAAACCCAACAAATATTTTTTTTATATATACTAATCTCTGTAATTTCTCTAACAAATATGTGTAGTAATTACTTATTAAGAGCAAAGAAAAGCAAGAGATTCGAAGTGAGATTATAATTTTACCTTTTATAGAAGGATTGCAAACAGATGATGGAAGAAGAGAGCTGATCTCAAGAGTATGTGTATGATGAAGATGGTGTTGTTTCTGTGTAGGAGTAGTTACTGCTCTTTCTTCTTCTTCAAAGGCATAACTCTTACTGGAGGAGCTAATAATGACAAGGCATAGCGAAAGAGAATAAGCTGAGATAATGAACTTAAAGAAAGTGGAGGAAATGGTAGTGGCCATGGAATTTTTTTTTTTTCCTTTCAATTTTTGGCTTTTTACAAAGCTCACAAGCTCTCATTCTGGGCTTTGGTTTCCTTTATAAGCCATCGGTGATGCCAATAACAATAGATTATCAATTCTTTCACGTCACCCCCTGTTTTAACAAACTTGTTTATTATTTGAGGTTTAGCTTTGTTTCTCTATAATCGGACCCCATTGTCAATCAGAGAATATGCAAATCAAGAATTGACACGTAAATCCAGCTTAATGGCCATTTTGCCATTTCAAGAAAAAATTGTTCGCAAATTGGATAAATTCCACTAGCTACTTTATTTCCTTATGGCCTTAACCCTAACTTTTTTCCCGAGTGCTCTCTCTTTATTTCTTCTTTCTTTTTCCTGTATTATCACCTAATTTTGACTAATTATTCCATTAATCATTGTACTTTTGAATTGCTTCTTTCTCATTTCCAATGGTTTATATTCCCTTTTCATTTCTGTTTAGATATAATAATTACATGTAAGAACCATGAAATTAATTGAAGTCATTTACATAACTAATACAAATTAACACGTGCCAATAAAAACCCTAATTCATCTTCAACTTTGCCCTAAAACGATTCTCGTACACCAACGAGACTTGGTTCATTTTAAACATATTTGTGATCTTCTTCGAAAATTGGCCACAGCCAAACGCATGTGATGCAGAAAGGGACACCCAATAAGTCAAGAAGAAATCAATTGTATGTCTTAATTTACATTACATTCTTTGCTTCAACGCATTTATTTGCGTGTTGCAAGTAGGAATTGGGTCCACTTATTACCAATATATATATATATATATATATATATATATAATTTGCTGGCTTGCTGCAATTCCAAACGATGTATTAATCATAATTAATTTATCAATTAATTAAATGATTTCACTTTAACTTGCAAAGAGAGGCACTAAAGCACTCTCCTTGTATATAGTTTTGACGAGTTCATATAATTAGATAACTTGTTAATCAATTGATGAAGGCAAGTTAATTCAGAGAATGGAGGAAAAAGATATTTCCAATTAATTATCTTCCCAGTTGAACTATTATTGTCTCTTTACATGTAACACAAGGCAACTCACGTAGCCCCACTTTTGTATTAGGTGTTATAATTAAATATTTGTGGATTTGAATATTGGTTAATTTTTAAAAAATTTCAATTCACTTCAATTTGTTCTTAAATTGGAATTAATATTTGTTTTTCTTAAGAAAAGACCAATCATTATTTCAATATAATTCGTAATTACGTGTGTTGCAGTTATTGAAACTCAATGATGGGTGGTCTATTGCGAAGAGTAGAGTAATTATCTAATTTTTTAAGTTCATGATAATTTACGTGAAAATAGATTTAATTGGATAATCGATTTTATTATGATGGAACAAAGTTGACTGAATTAAGTTATGATGATTGATGTCTAAACTAAATTTAGTTTAAATTTATTAGAATTATTGAATTTGGCTAACTATATATAATTGATTTTCAGAAATCAAAATGGGAACTTAATGTCGCTAATCATTAATGCAATTGCATTATGTAATTGAGTTAAGTTGGCTATATTAGAAATTTATAAAATATCCCGATCGCATATCACCTATATATGTAACTAGGTTTCAATCAAAATGGGTTCTTTTTATTTCCATCTCTCTCTTTTTAGGATCACTAATAATAACCTATCTTTCTAATTGCAACATAAAAACAAAATATTATCGAAAACAATACAAATATTGAGACGATGAAATTAAGTTATTTTATAATAAAAGCTTTGTTATCTCGAAAATTAATGGTTAAAACGACTCACTTTCTTCGCATTCGACCAACAACCATAGTTTTAATCCAACTAATAATTGAGTCCACGTAAAAGCTCACAAAGCTTAAATTATTGGAAATGAAAGTGCTACGTAACCAAACCCTAAATAATATCAAGCAAATATGATTCTTTGACATCTAATGCCACAGAATCTTGGTAAGATCATGACACCAAGACTCTTTCTCTCTCACGTGGAGTATCATTAGCTTGGTTGCATGGAAATCCCATGAATCTTTTAGGGTTTGCACATCATTGTCACTGGCTTAAAGAACAAAAATGAAAAGAGGCAGCAGAGGAAGTCTAGATAACTCCTACATAGAAAAAGAAAAGAAAATGGTGGGTCTCATCTCATATATGCCCACTAATCAATAGTTCTCATTATTATTTGGAATCTTGTTACAATTGATGATGCCACTTGATTGTATATTTTAGTGGGAAGTAAGATAGATAGCTGGAATCTCACACAGAAAATAAGAATGGATCATGAGGAATCTTCTGATGTAGGCCATGCCAGTGTCTCTAGTGGGTGGTGGATGTGGAAGAAAGCTGTGATATGTCCCCATTAGTGAAAATGAGATTGATAGACTAACGACTTCTCACACATGAATTTTTTATTCTTTGGTTTAAATTATATTATTGTAGAATGTAATATTTCGATTTTTTTTTTATCTTATAGTAATACTGTGTTTATATAATTAGGACATAAATTTTGTATTTTAATTGATATAATATTTTATGTGTTTATTGTTAATAAATATTGTATAATTATTATATTAAAAAGCTAACAAATATCTAATAAATAATAATCATCAATTAATGACACATCAATTAAATATAAAATTTATATTCTATGTAATAGATTTAGCACTACTCTTTATTTTGTATTTCTACAACCTAGTTTCTTCTTTAAGTGCACACTTGATAGTAAGGCCAAGATAAAGAAACAAATGGGTCTCTATTTTTTTTTTTTTGTGTGCATTTTCTTTATTTATTTCACACTTTGAGAAGTGACCAAAGAAGAGGAAACAAAGATATACATACACATATGATATATACTTTGCTGCGAGATCAAATCATCTTGCAAAGTCTCAACAACCAATCAACTCATGATCATGATTTGGGAAAATCAACTGATAAAACTTTGCTTCAAAAAAGGAGAGAGAGATCTAGTAACAAGGTGTCATGGTGTAATTTGTTAATGCCCTAAATCAACAACAAAGTTGGTGCTGACGCGTGATTACATAACCACTTATATAAATGGTGGATTAAAGAATCAATGATTGGGTGCTGAGACGTCAAATGGGAAATGGAAATTACATAAAGTGATGAGCCATGTCCTGATATAGATTTATGTACTTCCATAGTGGAAGCCTGCAATTGAAACTTCTGTTTGTGATTGTGGCCACTATTGAGTAATCTGAAGTCCACAAACTTTTTAGATATTTCTTTGAGTTCACACTTTCAGGCCATTCGCTTGTTCCATTAAGATATAAACAACATTTTTTTTTCAACTTAAGATATAAACAACATTAGCAGCATATTAGGACTTTTTTTTATTTAAGTGTATATTTGGTTAAATTTTTTATTGGTTAAAAGAATTTTTTTTAATGTTAAAATTTTTTTTGATAGCATTTGATTACAATTTGAGAAGTATTTTTTTTAAATTAAAAAAATTATTTTATCTCTATTTATAAAAGTTCAAATTTTGAGCTTTTGAGAGTAAATTTTTTTGAACTTTATTAATATGTGTGTAATGTCACGTATATTCTAATAATATTTTTTTATTTTCATAGTACATTCTTAATAAAAATATATTCAACTAACATATTTTTAATATTTCTTTAAAAGTCATCATATCTCTACAACCATTATATTTTTATAAGAATTTATTAAAAAAATTTATTTTTATTTTTAATTTTTGTACCAAATACAACAATTTATATTGATTCGTTAATTACTATGTATTAATTTTACTTGATTATTGTATTTTAAGAAATTAAATTTAAGAAAATACATAATAAATTTAAACTTAAATATATAAAAATTGAATTGTTTAGAATTTGAATATAAATATTATTAAGTGTCCTTTTTGGTTAATTAATAACAAATAAGTACTTTAAATATTGTATAACCAAACGATCTAATACTTCAAAAGAATTTTTTCGTTGATAACCAAATGATCAATGACTTTCTCTTTAAAACTCTAATTCTAAAAGCTCTACTTTAAAAAATTCTACTTTTAAAAACTGTATTTGAAAAGTTCAACCAAACGAGTCATTAGTAGTGTAACTATAGGTAGAGATTGTTAAATGTGGAAAACAAATCAATAGTTTCTTCAATGGTTTTTCATTACTAGTTTTAGTTAACTACTCCAATTATTTTTAGTTACTTTTAGTATACTTTCCTCTTTTTTTAATTATCCTTTTTACTTGTAATTAGTTTTTATAGTCTTTCTTTCTTTTGCAATTAATATAGGGATTATATATGTGTAATTTTTTCACAATAAATTATACAACAATACACCGTCTTTACTAATTTTTTTCTTCTTTCTCTCAAATTTTTCATGGTATCAGAATTTTAGATTTTCTGCATGACTTCTGCTGACTCTGGACATCTACTAAGGCAATGACGAAGAAAATTGTTGATGATATAGATACTTTACCATACATCACTCGATTCATCCAAATCTTATTTTGGTTACAAAAATACTTAAATGAGACAATTATAGACAATAGAGCCATGCAACTAGTTCTAAGTGCCAAGAACAAAATTGAATTCATTAATGGGGCGCAATGCGGACACCACCACCATTGAACCATGTTTTTGACATGGCAACGATATAGTGACATGGTATGCCTAGATTTTAAATATGATTCATTCAAACATTGCATGAAATGTTATTTATTTAGAAACTACAAACGAGTTTTGGAATGACCTAAAAGATAGGTGTTCTCAAGGGAATGATTCACAAGTTTATTAAATTCAATAAGAAATTATTGATCAATGACAAAGATCTCAATCCATTTCTATCTATTATACTAAAATAAAGTCACTTTAGAATGAGTTGGCCTCTTATTATGACCCAATCCCTTGCACTTGTGGTGGTCTCAAAGGTCTTCCTAAATGGAAAGAAAAGGAAAGGGTTATGTAGTCTTGGCAGGCGCTATATAATTTTAAAGTACATTTCCTTCCCTTATCTCTCTCATCCACACATGAATTTTATTAATATTATTTCTACATGGTTAAACCAGAAACATATGAACAGACTTGCCACAATCTAAAATGTGTTGCCGCTCAACTCTTGAAGCAAATCATACCTAGAGCATTATCTCTCGATCATTGACTTATCAATTACAAATAGTTCTAAAAAATCAAGTATAACTCTAATAGTTCAGTAGAGAGTTAAAGTCGTCTTGTGACCAAAGAGTTTACTCAACGTAACAGTGTTAACTACACTGAAACTTTTGCTCATGTGGTTAAATTAACTACCTTTTAATGTCTTTTGGCTATTGCTTATATCCATCATTGGCCTATTCATCAAATGGATGTTTAAAATTCTTTCCTTCATGGGAATTTGATTGAGGAGATCTACATAACTCCTTTATCGGGTTTAGATTAACAGAATGAGCAACATTTGGTTTGTCAACTCTATAAATCTCTTTATGGATTGAAACAAACCTTACGAAGTTAATTTTGCAAGTTTATTTCTACAATCTAGAAGTTTAGTTTTCAACAATCACGAACAAAATATTCTTTATTCAACAAGGTTAAGGATGGTTCTCTCACTGCTATTCTTCCTTATATCGTGTCATGATCATCATCGATAATAATGAGAAGATAATACAAAAAGTAAATACTTTTTTGGCCAGTTGTTTTCGAACTAAAGATCTTAGTCATTTGAATTATTTTCTTAGAATAGAAGTTGCTCAATCAAAAACGAGAATTTCTATCAACCAATAGAAATACGCACTTGATATACTAGAGGAAGCTGGACTTATAGGTGCAAAACATACAAAGTGTCCCATAGAACAAAATCCTAAGCTTGCTTCAATTTGGGGGAGAGTTGCTTAATGATTTAAGTCACTATCGTAGGTTGATTGGAAAGTTGATTTATCTCACCATCACTAGACAGGACATACTTACGTAGTCAACACACTTAGTCAGTTTATGCAACAACCCAAAAAATCACATTTTGAAGCAGTATATTAGATATTATGTTATTTAAAAAATGCTTCGAGACAGGTCTTTTGTTCTCTTCACATGGTAAACTTCAGTTAATAGAGTTTTGTGATGCTAATTGGGGTAGATGTCTAAATATACGGCGGTCTATTAGTGGTTATTGTAGTTTTTTTTTATAATTCACTCATCTCATGGAAAAGTTAAAAAAAAAACAAAACCACAGTATCACAATCATGAATAGAATTTGAGTATAAATCTACGACATTGATTACTTGTGAGCTAACTTGGCTACGGAATTTATTAAAGAGATTTACAAGTACCTCACTCATAACCAAATCAACTCTTACATGAAAATCAAGTAGCAATCTATAAATTTTTCATGAAAATACTAAACACATTGATATAAATTGTCATACAATCCATGAACGAAGAGAAAGAGAAAAATTGAAGACATCTTTTTGTGAAAAGTGAAAAACAAATTGGGGACCTATTTATCAAGCCATTAGGTGAAGTTACTTTCTTATTTTACTTAACAAGTTAGGAATTTCTTCACATTTACTCTCCACTTGAGGAGAGTATTAAAAGAGAAAAAACAAGTCAATATTTCCTCAATGATTTCCTCACTATTAGTTTTAGTCAACTGCCTTAATTACCTTTCATATATGTTTATTTTTCTTGTAATTATCTTTTAATAATTATAATTAGCTTTTATAGTCTTTCTTTCCTTTACAATGCAGGGACTATATATGTGTAATATTTTCTTCACAATGAAATATATAACAATACACAGCCTTTGCAAAATTTCTTTCTTCCTTTTCTCAAAATTTTCAGAGATGCACTTATACTGTCTAGATATTGTTTCTTTCAGTTTTAATATTTAATAACTTGTATCATTTACCTCTAAGATGTACATAATTCGCACGGTCGTGAATGCAATTTATGCTGCAGTCTTTTGAGTTCGAATAAAAATATAAAAAGAGTTGATTTCAAATTATAAACTAACCTGAAAAGATTATTCTACCCTAGAAACTTTCATGTCACAGCAGAAAATCATCTAAAAAAGCTCCCAAAACAATCATAAAATAACAGAATAATATATAAGGAAATATGGAGATATTCACTGTTAATAATGAAAACAAAAAAAAAATCAAATTTTTTTAAATCTTTTAGTTTATCAATGACGCAGCCTAAATTTTAAGTAAAAATATTAATAGCAAATGGCTAGTAAATGTAATTAATTTTTCTTAATTAACTTATGTTTCATTAATCAAACAGAGCACTAAAACATAGTAAAGCTTAAAAAATAAAATAATATCTAATTGGTGTTTAGTAGATAAAATCTTTCAATCCATTTAAACTTTTTTAAAAAGAAAATTGTACCCTTCACAACAAAAGTGCTACGACTCATTCAATCACTAGCAACTTCATAGTAGAGTTTTTTCAATTTTCCATTCTATGGATAGTAAAATTTTTATTATTCAATTAAGTTTCTTTTTTTGGTTATATATTCTAAATTTTTATTATAGTTTCTAATTTGTTAGAATACAATACAAAAGTTAGAACATGCACGAAAACTATATATATATATATATATATATAATCTTAAAACAAACAACAAAAAATCTTAGTGAAAATGGCACTACCCTCTAAGTAAAAGATAATGATGAAGAGAATGGTCCTTGCGTAGTGGCATTTTTTTCTTTTCTGTTTTTTTTTTTTTTTGGGTAGAATGAAGAATCTCATAAAAAATTAGGGGTGTTTAGAATTTATTTTAATTTGTTTGATTCAATTTAAATCGATCTATATTTTATCGGATTTGATTAATTGGTGGATTGAAGATTTTCAAAATCATTCTTAGTGGATTAATTTGTGAATTTATTTTTACAAATTTGTTAAAATTTAATCCAATCAAAAATAAATAATATTATAATTCATAAACAAAATAATTTTAAAAAATGTTATTATCTCATTTATTGAAGTAATAAATTAATTTATAAAAGATAACTAATCACTAGTACTTATGTTAGCAATCCAACACTAAAAAGTTAGCAGGATATCTACCTCCACTCCCAAGTTCAAATTTCTCCTCTCTTATGTCAAAAAAAAAATAACAACTAATTACTTTTATTAATTTTCTTTTTTTTCTTTTGGTTAAAACTATATTAGCATCGATTCGTGTTTTCCTTTTTAAAGAATTCAAAGTTATATTTTTATTCATCTTTTAATGTGATTAAAGCACCTAAAATTCTTAATTCAACTCATTCATTAAAGGACTCGCAATATAAATTAAATGAATCCTTATTTTTCATAATAATATATTCTTAGTACTAATATGATATATATACTTAGAACCAATATAATATATATATATATATACGGATTTGATTAGGTAGACGGCATTATTCATCGCTCAATAAGCAAGAAGTATTGTTTGGCACTATGTGGCACAGTTTCAACAATGCAGTACAATGCCAAGTGTTGAACAATATTTCATCGCCCACTTTATCATATATATATATATATATATATATATATAGAGAGAGAGAGAGAGAGAGATAATGATACGTAATCCACTAGATTATTTATATATATTTAGTATTAATATGATATATAACTTTCTATTCTCAACTAAAAATAATGATACTTTGTATTAATATGCCTACTTTATTATAAATATTATGTCATAATTAAGATGCACTATTGGGAAACAAATAAAGAAGATGATGCTAATAACTTGGATTATTGCTCTATATTTTGCACACTATATCAAGATGCGGTTTTGGCAGTTTCTCTAACTAACATATCATGCTGAGTAGAGAGTACTGTCAAACCCTACCCATAATTTACATGTTTGTTTATCTCAACAAAAATAGGAGAACTAAAAATTACATGTTTGATGACCATCTAAAGCCCATTGCGAAAATATGTCTTCCCTGCGAAGACAATGTTTGCAAAGGAGTTCATAAGTTTACTTTAGTAACAAATTTTGACGCTTATTTTATTATCTACATACATTTCTGGAATTGTAATCAAGATAGAGACCTAGATTTCAACACATTTGCGAGTTTAGTTTGTCGTTCAAGTAATTTTAAAGGATGAAACTGTAAATACCCAAAAAAAAACCTGGGTTTTCATGAGAGATATGAGGGGTACAAACGCAATACGCTTTTGTACAAAGACAATGAAAAGATTTAGATCAGAAGCCTAACAGGAAAGATCATCCCGATGTCCATCAAAACCTTATTTCAGCTCAGATACATTGAACGGACAACAAAAACATGAAATATCAAGTGACAAGTTTGATTGGGATTTGAAAGCATTATAAAATTAACTAATATTCTCATCAAAACTAACAAAAAAATTTCAATATATTTAATGACAAGGAAGCGAAGGAATGAAAAAGTGAACAGTGGGTTAAAAAAACACTACGTTAACTCCTCAAAAACTCATCCAGAAGCTTTCCTGTCATGAGAGATATCTGTACTGCAAGTCGTAATCTGAAAACAGAGATTGACTTAAAAAGGTTCAAAAACATTGCTCCTCAAGGCACAAATCACTCGTCGAAAGGAAGGACCTCCTCTGTAACATCCAGCACTTCCTCCACTTCAATTTCTTTGGCCTCGTACTCCTCTTCTTCGTCTCTGATTTCTCCATCCCTCAACTTCTGTCTCTCCAATTTTTCTTCCTCGTGCAGTTGCTTCCATTCACTAACCTTCTTTTCCCATTCATTCTTCAAGGTCGAAAGGAAGGACCTCCTCTGTAACGTCCAGCACTTCCTCCACTTCAATTTCTTTGGCCTCATACTCCTCTTCTTCGTCACTGATTTCTCCATCCCTCAACTTCTGTCTCTCCAATTTTTCTTCCTCGTGCAATTGCTTCCATTCACTAACCTTCTTTTCCCATTCATTCTTCAAGGTCCTCCGCTTCTCCCGCTCTTGCTCACTTAACTGCAAGGATACATCCTGGTCCTCTGCTTCATACTTCTTGCTATACTTCTTCAAGTTCTTTGCTATTTCTTCCTCCTTCTCAGGAGTCAAGAAAGATGGTGGCCTAGGGCGCCATAAGAACTGCAAAAAAGGGAGTACATAATGTTTAGATATAGGCACAGTTGACATCCTGTGTTGTCAGATGTCCAATTCTCAGTACCAAGTATTAACAGCAGAATCCACACAATATAATAATAAGAATTACAGATGATGATTCATAAAGGAAAACAATATCTACTTAACCGCTACAATTTCACAATCTTGAAAGGAAAAATTCATACAAGGAGATAACTTCAACTGACTTGATAAGAATCAACAGTTTCCAGCATTGCAAAATTTAAATATGAACCACAACATCATAAGAAAAAGCTATAAATGGAAGAAAGGATCTTACCTGGAAAAAGTGATCCTTCAGAATCCGATACAGCAGCTTGCCATTGAAGGACCATATGTTGAAACCATTTTCCATCTCGTGAACTGAAGTTACAGCAGTTGCAACAAACCTATAAATGCAAACAGGTTATACAATTAGAACCAGATAACAAGTTTTGTTATTAAAAAAGGGAGAGAGAGAGAGAAAGAACAGAAAGGAGACTAAAGCTTTCGAGCTATTCTAGAAGACAATGTCCCTGGACATTTATCAAAACAGTTACACAGATACATTCAGTTCGAAATAAAACCAAGGAAATGTTAATTGCATCAAACCTATATCCAAGTTATTAAAATTTTACCTCCCAGTAGGATCCCATTCTACATCTGTAGCCATAAAATGTTCAGCTGTTGCCATGGTTTCAAGTTCCTCAACATTGTAAAATTCTAACTGACCATTGAAACCTTTGAGTCCGGCAAGCACTATGAAACGGCCAGACGGTGACCAGAAAAGAGCATTTGCTTGCTTGCCTTTAAGAGTTGTAAGCTTTGATACTCGGCTAGTGTTAGAAGCAGTTCGCATAGAGTAGAAACTAATATCAGGCCTTGGGCTATCCCCATGGATAACAGCAAACCGGTGTCCCTTTGGCTCCCAAGCAAAGGCAATGATCTTGTCATTTTTATTATCAAGCTCCAAAACCTCAATAGGTATGTCCCTTTCTTTAATACAGAACAACTCAAAGCCCGTGTATGTGCTTTTTTTTGTTTTTGTATAGCGATCAACCTTGACAGCAAGATAATCTCCATTGCTTTGCCAGTACATCTTACAATCACTAACACTGAAAAGATTTTTCTGCCTCAACTCCTCTTTACTAGGAATTTGAACAAGACTCACCTAGGAAAGTGATAAATGATAAACATCAGAACTGCACACATAAACTAAAAGGCAGCTGCATATTAAAAAAAAAACACTCACCCTAGCAGGCTGGTTTCCACCACCAAGCTCAGGAACAAAAAGTGCAAGAATAGGGTCAGTTGGTGACCAACTGAAGTCCGAAACATTCTCAACCTTCAACGATTTCTTGTCAATAAGGCTGAAGGTCTCAGTTTCATAGACAGAGATAATATTTTTCCCAAGTCTGGCAAAGTACTTGTCTTTTCCTCCTCCCCACCTGCAAAATTTTTATGTACCAATCAGTACAGAAAAATGACTTACCCCAAAAAGAGGGGAAAAGAAGTTGTTCATATCTCCAAGTTGATTGATTGGAAAAAATAATCACCTGAAAACAGGCCAAGACACTCCTGCAACACCACCAGTCCCTCCAACTGCAAACTCATCAGCACTTCCTTTAAAATCTCTCATTACTTTCCCCGTTCTCACATCAAAGATATTTATCACAACCCTCTTAACATTAAATCAAATCTACATCAGTAATGGCTCAGAGATGACAGTAAACTAATAAAATATTTTTTAAAAAAAGAACTAAAAAAAACTCACATTTGCATCACGCGGATTGCTCGGTTCATGGCTGCTGTAGGTCACCAAATATTTCTCACTCAACGAAAAATCAATCAGTTTAACCTGCAGTTGCACCAGGTAAGGCTCAAAATATCAAGAAACAGAGGTAAAAACTACATAAAATATCAAACATGAAGTAAAATCAACCTGAGGATGAGCATAACGCATTAGGCGATTGAAAGTAGCAGCACCTCCCCAAACAGCAGCACCTTGCCTGTGGACTGTTGCCAGGTAAGTCCCCAGTGGGGACCACTGCACAAAACTTTCAGTCCAGTACTGTAAAAGAAATCAAAGCAATCATTCAACATTTTACTATTAATTAAAAGAAAATGAAAAGAGACCTAACCGGGTATAAAAAGAATAATTTGAAATCTAAAAAATATTCAAATTCACAAAAACAAATGCCAATGTGCTTGTATGTGTAAAGATATCCCATAAATATAGACAACCAATGAAATCTTATGACATAATGACAGTAAAATAAATTTGAAGTCTACTCACACTGCGCTTGTAAACAGGCTCAGGCTTCAAATGCCTTGCATCATTCCATAACACCTCAGTATCTGAGCCAGCACGGATCACAAATTGATCTCGGGCTTTTTCATCTGTAAGCCACTTTTGGAGATTTTCCTGAGATGATATAATAATAGATAAAAATCAGCCATACTACCATGTCCAAAGTATATAAAAGAACCCAACAGATAATTACATAAAAGAAATCAAAGGAGCATATTCAAATAGTTACCCCTGGTGTATATGGCTTAAATTCAGGAGTGGCCCATTCATCAGGAACTTTCATAAACTTATCAAAGTCATCAAACATGCTCACAGCAAAAATATGTGATTTGTCCAACTTGTAGCCATTTGTTTTCTCCTTAGCAAGCTCAGCTTCCTATATCAGAAACCAAAAATTGATTAGGTTTTCATGCACCAAGATCTACAGCTTACGCATTAAATTCTCAGTCAAAAGTAAAGAAAAGAGCAGCTGGCATACAGAAAAAATACAAATTACAAGTCAATTGCTAGAAACGGAAATCATTTCATATGGACTATGAAATATAGGTCATTATACTCCTCAATTCAAATACGGATAAGCAAAGATTAGAAGTATGAATAACACAAAGGGAGTTTATAGCCTTACAACTATTTCAAACAATGGCATATTATTTTATTAAAACCAAAAATCTAGCACACTCATCATTTCTTGGATATGCAATATAGTATCAATCCTATTAGCATAACATACTACCATCTCCAAATTAAATAATTATAGTCTCCTAAGACAATGCACAACCAACTCAGCTCCAACCATAACAGTTTCAATAAATGGTCAAAACCAACCAATACTATACTTGAGAACAAAAAACAAGGAAAGTGTGCTATGCATGTATGTGTGAGAATATAGAGAGTCAAAGGCGACTGAAGAAATATAAGTACCTGAGGAGAATTATACTCAATGAAGCAGTAACCTAAAGTCTTACGGGTCTCGCGATCAACGGGCATCCAGAGACCATCCTCTTTAATAACACCTATCTGACTATAGATTTTACGAATAACTCCTTCAAGCTTCTCAAACTTTTCTTGAGGAACGACAGGAAGATTATCGACAACAATAATGTTAGCAAAACCAGAGTCCACCCCCAGCTCCTCATCTTCATACACATCCTCATCATCACTACTCACAGAGAAAACAAAGAGAATCAAAATCCAAACACACAGAAAGCTCAAACATAATCAAAATTAACAACAAAGAAAATTTTATCCATTCCACCGAAAATTAAAATCCTAACGCTCAGTTTATTGCTTAGAACAACAGCAAAACAATGACGTATTAAAAACTTAAAAGAGAGTTTTCTTTTTAGTTTAAACAAGTCGTAAATTTTGGTTCTTATTTAAAACAGCTATTTAACAAAAATAAAAACCTGAATTTTCGAATAACTATAACCAAAAAAATCCAATTTTTTTAATTTTACTCTTAATAACCTTCAAAAAATTTAAGGAATTAATTTTCCTGCTCCTTTCCTGGGCTTTCTAGTCAACCAAGCAGAACATGAAAAAAGTTATCAAAGGCGCCAAAATCATACCTAATGACGCCAAAATCATCACCGGGAGGGAGTTTAATGGAGTCGAGATCGACTTGAGAGAGATCGATGCCGAGCCCACTAGCTGTGGCCTCTATCTCGTTCATAATCATAACGTCCGCCATGCTTGAATTGCTCTCTCTCTCTTCGTTGCTTCAGCCAGTGATTCTCGCGACAGCAACAGGATCGGGTAGATTACGTTTTTCCACAGAGTGCGAGAGCGAAGGCGAGACGGTGAGTATCTAGGGTTTTTGGTTTCATAGCATCACGCTCATTAACGTGGACTGGGTTGAGCTTTCCATTAGGCCCAACAATTAGATGGTCAAAACTGCTTGGGCTTCACATTAGGCCCAAAAATTAGGTCTCTGTCCAGCAAACAAGATAATATAAAAAAACAAAATAATATACACTCCAAATTCCTGCTAAAAATAATTATCAAATGATATTTTAAATTAAAGTGTCATATAGTCATTGAAGATTAAAATAATATAAAATTTAAAATTATCTATTATATTATTTTACAAATTAATAATTATTTAACATATTATTTAAAATAAAAAAATTTAAATATTATTCAATATTATTCCTTTTGAGAGGCCTTTTAAGTTTATCAAATTTTTAGTGTATTTATTATATAGACCCCTAAATTCTTATTATTTTTAAGAAAATTGTATAATTAAATATTTATTTTAATATAGGCCTTACAGTTTGATATCTAACTAATTTTATAATTTCAAAAAATTAGTTATTGTTACTATAGATACCTATTTTAATATAATTTATACCAATCAATTACGGTATACCACCAGATTAAGAGTGTTTAAGTGAATAATAATAAATAAAAAATAACATATATTAAAGATTGAATAAATCATAAATTGTAAGATAAATCCAACTTTCATTCAAAATTTTCGCATCAACATAAATAGTGGAAATAGATTTTAAAATAAATACATACTCTCTTTAGTAAGTATTTAAATTGAGTTCATACATGTATACTTAAAAAATGAGTTAAACTCGTACTCTACAAAAATAGGCAATTACTCATCATATTTGATTCATTATTAATTTATTCATACAACAAACAATATTGGGCTGAGCGTTAAAGTGTTTTTAGTACTGATTTGAACGTCGAAGTATTTTTTAATATTGACTTAAATATTATAGTATTTTTAATACTAACTTAAATATCGAAATATTTTTAATATTAACTTAAATGTTAGAGTATTATTTTTTATAGAATAAATGAAGAACAAATTGTGTATTTATCAATCAAAAGATAATATAGAATTAAGAGGGTAATCAATCCCCGAAGTTACAAACCAACAAATTTCAGTTACTTTATGCGAATGTATTCAAATTGCTATCAAAATTAAGATTTCCTTCCTTTTTGGAATCATCGACGATTCCAAATATCTTGGTGAAATAAATTCCGATTTGGTAGTATTTTGAAGATAATAAACACAACTATCATCTCAACCATGTATTTAATATCTTGCAACATCTTCCTTGAATAAACAATTAGTCGATGAATGTTGTATTGTTTAACTAAAGACGAGTTTAAACACTTCCATTTTATAAAATACGGAGGAAATTTCAATTTTGTACTCTCTTTATATCAAAGAGCAACTGAACATGGCCACGGCAAGCAGCTAGGCTTTCTGCTATGACTTGAAAAAGGGTATTCAATTTTATATTTAGAATGTAAACATATAAGATTATTGTATTAAACTTTTGATGGAGAAAAAAATACAGCAACAACTGCAACCAAAAATTGAAAAAGAACAATTTCAGCTTATGTACGTGAAAGTTGATCAAGCATTTTGATTTTGAGTCTTGAGTCTTGAGGCATTATAAGAGTTTGTTTTAGTTCTTAATAATTATTCTTCACCCATTAGTCACTGAACAGGTTTGTCGAATTTCTCCTTCATCTCCAGTCTTTACTCCAAGGCTAGTGAGCTTCAAAAATGACTGGCCCCAACTGTTGAAGAAGCTCTCCTGGTCGTTTGCAAAATTCTCCACTTGCTTCCGTGTTCTTTCATCGTCCAGTAGAACAGAATCCGATTGGAAGAGCCCCTTGTGGGCTAAGAGATTGTTGTAGTATCGATTATCAAACACAAAGGATGTTTCAGGATCGTTATTAACAGTTACTGATGATGTGCTAGCACCTGCTGGGCATTTTTTCATTAGCTCATTGGCATAAGTACTGTCGAGGGATGTGTCAACCAATGTGAACTTCCCCTTTGAGTCCTCTTGAAACCGGTCACTGAATGCGCTGCAGTGAGCTGATCCTATTGTGTGAGCTCCTGCAAAGCCAAAGCATAGGGCCATTCATAAAGTTGTCCAGAAGTTCTTTTTAGGAAAAAATAAAAGAAAAGAAAAAAATCCCATCAAAAATGATACTAAATTATCACCTGATAGAGTAACAAGGTCATCAAGGGACAACCCTTTAGAGACAAAGAGCTTAATCATCTCCTTCATGGTGAATGTTGTATCTACAATGTTGGCTCTGACATTTGCAGCCACAGATACTCTGCTGTCTCTCCTGCCAGTAGGAATCTGAAGCGCCGGGCCACCAGCCTGTTTTCGAAGTCTTCATGAATAGATAGAAACTCAACAAAAAGAAATTATGCAATTGTACAATGATGAAGAAACAGAAAATGCTTAATGAGGGGAAAAAATATCTTACAACTTCAACAGCATCTCTTGCTGCCAAAGCAAGAATATCGGCACAAGAAACAGTTCCTGGACAGAAGAATTCAAGAAGTCTTTTTGCTGATTCAATAACTGAAAATCCTCCAAGAGAGGTGCTTGCTGGATCACTTAGCTCCGTCCCATTTCCTTGTAGCAGTACAGAAGCATCACAACCCTGGTGGCATTACTCTCTTATCAATTGAATTATAATCCGAAAATAAAGCTAAGCAGTCATGGATTCCTATGAGCATTTTCCTTTTCCCAGTTGAATTCTAAACAGCAAAAGTGTTGATGTGATTTATAAAAAATGATTGTCACATAGAAACACTCACCTCTACGAAGCAGTCATGGAAAAGCAAGCGAAGGAGCTTCCCGGGGATGGTTGGGTCTTCAGAGGAAGCTGATCTCACTGTGTTTTTAACCATGAACTCAGCAGAGGGGCATGAAGCTGCATAGAAGTCGAAAGAGAGGTTGGCACAAGAAGGAGAAGCAGCAAGACAGAGTAGAACAAGAACAAATAGCTTGCAGAGACTTGCAAAAGAAAATGAAACAGTTACTGGTTTTGGATCCATGAGAGTTTTTTTTTGCTCAGTTGTTCAGACTACAGATAGTCCAAATCTAGTACTACTAGTATTTAGTCTTTCGTTATCTCAAAAGCCAAGAGGTCATGTCTTTCCCTACTTATTTAAAGCTCCATTAAAGTGGTTTGGTGTTGTCAGAAGTTAGATAAGTTGAAGACTTTGAAGTAATGCAATGCACCTGTAATTTAACTGTGCAAGAGAATATGAACATCAATTTTAGTCTAAGCATTTAAGATCTTTCCATTACTCGTGTCCCGCAAACACGCCCGTGGCAACTGGCATTGGCAAGGTGAAATTAATAATTGCCCTATGAGATTCACCTCTTCTCAAAATATAGGGTCTCCAACGGGTGAGGGATTTCTCTCCCTTTTTTTTAGGCGAGGGATTTTATTAGAATAATTTGAATCATCTTTCATTATAAACTATTAATCAAAACAGCCTCTATTTGTGTTATTTGCATTTTATGTTTCTGTTCCTTTGGAGAATCACAATGAACCTTGTTCCTATTTGCCACACAGAAAGCTCAAGGAAAAGCTATAGCTCTCTCTTAACAAATTTCATGTAGTGTAACATGATTAACTCATGACACAATAACTAAATCCACTACATATACCCAAGAAACTGCAGATAGACTAAACAGAAATTCTCAGTAAAATGGTAATAGGGTACATTTCGTCTGCTGTAAGAAAAAAGTCTTTTACGGAGAACACTATATAGATGTTTAATATGTTATGCACAAACAATCTTCATGACTTTTCATTCTCAGCCGCTGCAAGAACATCTTCAGCAAGTTCTTCTAAATCATCCACATCATTGATAGGAATTTCTTCAGGATCAAGATCGGGACCTATACAGGTAAAGGGAATTAGCCTTAACCCAAGACACATAACCAAACAACAACAGCTCTATATTTTACCTTTATGATGCACTGAAGCAGGACTCTGGGTTGGCAACCTTGTTTCTTTTACATCTTCAAGAAGATATGAAAGTTCTAGAAACTGCAAGAAAGACTCTGTTTGTGGATTCCGAGGAGTCTCTGCATAAAAATAATAATAAAAATTATCTCAAGCATCAATACATGGCTTCAAATTTTGGTTTCTTGAAATATTAATATGCTATTCAATTGTCCAAAACAATCATTAAAATGACTTTTGACCTAATCAATATTTTTATCAGAATTATGGATGTTATAAAAGTAGATAAAGTAAGATATGAACACATCTACTTATCATTCTATTTGAACTTAAATACAGAAAATATCTGCAGCACAAACATAATAAATCCCACTTTGCAAATGGAGACACTGGAGTGTTTATGAAAGTTATCATAATTCTAGCAATGAGTTCTACGCTTTTGCTGCAGACCATAGCAAAAGGATATTAATTTTGAGCTGTTAGGTACAGGAAGATAATGTAAAAAGATAATATGTGTAACATTTCTAAACTATTACCAGAATAGGAGGCAGTAAACACAGGGTGTGACGGATTGTAACAGGGAACTGTGCGTGCAAACTTGAAAGGTTTGGCTCCTCTCTCTTGTAGCCTGTTTCTGATCCATTGACGACTACCTTGCATGTCAAGCTGCACACCCCTATAATATTGGAAAACAGAATCACCTGCTGCTTCACACACAAAATTAAAATTGGTACACATTTTCAAACATTGTACCTGAAATTAGCACTTTCAGAGGTCAAAGGGAAGACAGAGTTGAAGTTCCGAGTTATAGCCAGCCATTCTTCGTCGTACTGAATCTCATAAGGTCCCGGTTCCGATTCAATTTCAAGAACCTAAAAACTCAGCAAGTACCAAAAATGATGAAATTAGCACCTGATTCCAGCTTTGATAACAAGAAAGGCATTTGTAATGGCAATTATAATTCAAGCTACAACCTGCAGGAATTCGCGCCCAGGAAGACACTTATCAAGTGCTAGAAATTTCGTAAGTGGACCATCTTCTCCATGTTGAACAACAGCAGTAAACTTGCAGTGCAGGTGAGCTGCAAACCAATATGAAGGTTTTAAGTTTTCCAACAGTTGAGCAGCAGGTTCACTTCCGAGAGTCTGATCCTGAATCTGAATATGATAAATCATTGTGCCATGAGAAAAAGTTCATTGTTTATTAGATGCTACTTTAAACAAACTAAATGATCCAAAATAATGAAAAAGAAAATGATAAGTCTTATCTTAGAACATAATGGATCATTTAGTCAATTTACAATTACCTCTTTTCTAAAATGTGACTTGTGTTGAACAAGTTCCTTCCAGTCCCCATAATCAGTGATGTGAAGAGGCCAATCATGTGAAAGAAAGATATCAATTGGTTCCTCAACGTGCATGAGTTTGTGGACATCATATTCACGGACATGATATATGGACCTAATCGTACTCTGATTATATGGAGGCCTCTCAAAGTGTCCTGGCCATTCAAAAAACAAAATTTAGTGTAGTTTTGCAATTTCCTCAGAGACAAAAACTCTTATTGAATGTCAATCTTCCTCCTAACCGAAATGATGATAAATAATACAAAGACTACGCAAAATCAACTCCGACAAGAACAAAATAAACCAACCTAATCGATAATGGCGGGCATTGTAAATTCCAGAAAGTCCACCAATACGAATATTGCCAAACTTCACCACTCCAGCAAAACCCAGAAAGTATATATTCGGTGCTGCCCATCCCCCATAATACCTTATTCAAAAAATTGAAGGAAAAAAAAAAAGAAAAAAGCCACAATTTGATGATAGAATAACCAATTAACAACATTTAAATTGAAGAATATATATATATATATATATATGTATGACTCACAATTCCCACAAATAATTAGAAGCTTCATGATTGCCACCAATGAAGATGGTGGGAATGGGAGCGAGTTCTTGGCCAGAATAGTACTTCCAAAACGACTTCATGTCGCGATACTTGGGGGGCGTGTTTAAGCACATCATGTCATTCTCATTTCTCACTGCCTATTTAATTACTTAACACATCAACCAAAATTGAATTGAACTAAACTAAACTAAAACTAAAAAAAAAAAATTTAAAAAAAAATCATAAACAAATTTAAGTTACCTGAAAGTCGCCGCAGCAGAGAAGAAGATCGATTTTGTAGTTGTTGATCTTCTCCATGTACTGGAGGGTCTTGTAAACGTTGTCTAAGTCTCCGTGCATGCATCCTTCCACTGCTATCCTCATTGTTCTTCTTCAAAATTTGTTTACACAAACCCTAGGGTTTAACTTCAATGCAATTTATAAAGCAAATTTCTGAATCTACAAGAACACTGAACACAAATTACAAAATGAGAAATCCTTAGCAAGTAAGGGTCTTTAATCATAAAATGGGAAAACTAAAAGATTTATTTGATTCAATTTCTATCATAATTTCTGTTAAAATTCACTTCACTCATAGGGTTTAAGCAAAACCTCTTAGCTCTATCCCATATTCCCATGGGATTTCTAGGTTGCAATTCTAGGCCCATTTGCCAACTCTCCTCTTCTCTCCAATTTGAACAAGGTCAAACGACATGTCATTTTTTTATTTTAAATTTTAACAGTTGAAAGATTAGTAAATAGTTGTAATAGTTATTTTAAACTAATCACTGTGTAATAAATATTTTTTTCTTTTAATCCCCATTTATTTGCTTGCTAATTAAAGGCAAAGCACAATTATGGCAGTCCTCACAAATAAGTGTTGAGAACTTAAGTTTGGTTAATTTTTTTAATATCAAATTGTTTTTAATAACGTTGATTATAATTAGAGAAAAAAAGTTAAAAATTATTTTACTTTAGTTTGTAAAAGTTTAAATTTTAAATTTTTAGAATAAAATATTTTAAACTTTATTTAATATTTTTATAATATAACATATGTCATAATAATATTTTTTATTTATATAATATACTTTTAATAAAAATATATTCAACTAATATATTTTTATTATTTTTTTAAAAGTTATCATATCTCTAATTTTTTATATTTTTACAGTTATTATATTTTGACAAGAATTTATTAAATTTTTTTATTAATTATTTTATTTTTTAAAACAAAAGAAAATATTAGTTTATTTTTAATTTTTTAACCAAATACAATAATTTATTTGATATTATTATGTATTAATTTTACTTAATTATTGTATTTTAAAAAATTAAATTTAAAAAAATACATGATAAATTTAAACTTATGTATAAAAAATATAAATTATTTAGAATTTGAATATAAAATTTATTGAGTGTTATTTTTAATAATTTAATAATAAATAAACATCAAATGATCTAATATTTAAGAAAAATATTTAATTGACAACTAAATGATTAATGTTTTTTTTAAATTTTATACTTTAAAAAATTTTATTTTAAAAAATTATATTTAAAAAGCTCAAATAAAACTATCCTAAGAATTTAACATATAATTTTTTTTATTTAATTATTGGTATTATAATTAAATAATGCTATATTTTTAAACAATATTTTAATTTTAAATTTTAAATAATATATCAACAAATTATTAAATAATAAAATATTATAATAAATAATTTTATACTATTTTATTATTTAATACATTAATTTAAAATTAAAAAAAATTAGAGTATCAACTATTTGTGTGGACAGAAGTGTGGACACATCCAGCAAGCAACGACCAGCAATCACTTTTCACTTTCTTTTCAATTTTCTCTTCCCTCCCTTCCACGTGGCTTCAGCTTCACTTTCTCCTTCCTCTTCTAACTACTTAGCTTGCTTCACCATACTTCTCACTCGCAAGCTTCATCTTCTTATTTAACAAACCAACAACGTAAGACACATAACAAATTACATATCATGGCTTTATCATTGCACTCATTTCTCTCCCACCCCAGTTCCACTTCCCTCTCTAAACCAATTCTCCCCCGCAATATCCCTACCCCAAATCATAATCTCGCCATTAAGAAAGCACTTAAATCGACAAAAACAACAAAGACCAACTTCACAAAATGCCATGCAGTGACAGATATGAGGAGCAATACTGCGTCTTCACTTGATGGTGATGATGACCATCACAAGGTTCTTATTGGTCCTTCAGGTGAGGAGGAGAGGAGAGGAGAGAGGTTGAGGGCTGACTATGACTGGACGGAAGAATGGTACCCACTGTATCTAACCAAGGACGTCCCAGATGATGCGCCTCTGGGACTCACCGTGTTTGATCAGCAGATCGTCTTGTATAAAGATGGCAACGGGGAGCTTCGCTGTTATCAGGATCGTTGCCCTCACAGGTAAATAAAAATTTCTACAACAATAGCATTACTTTGGGTATCAGAAATCATAGTTTAACACAAGTAATCACTAAATAGTCTGTTTCAATTATTCCAACACAAGTAATCACTGAATAGTCTGATTCATAACGCTGAACAAACTCGTTTAAAGCATACTGGAAAATGCATCGGGCATTCGTGTGATTGTGTGGACTAGGTGTGTTAGCATTGTAAATACCCAAATTGCTTGATATGTACATCTTAATTTATAGAGCCTTGAAATTGCAAGTTTTTGATTGAAAACTTTGACCTTAGCTCTACTTGATATAGGTTAGCAAAACTTTCTGAAGGCCAGTTGATTGATGGAAGACTTGAATGTTTGTACCACGGCTGGCAATTTGAAGGCGAGGGTAAATGTGTTAAAATACCTCAGGTTTGCCTTCGTTTACCTTGTTACTAGTTTCTATCGTTAGAATTCTCCTAAACTTCCATATGGTAACAATGTTGATGAACTTCTTGACCTCAGCTTCCTGCTGATGCTAAAATTCCTCGATCAGCTTGTGTAAGAACATATGAGGTGAGGGAATCGCAAGGGGTTGTATGGGTTTGGATGTCTAAAAAAAAACCACCGAACCCTGACAAGCTTCCGTGGTTTGAGAACTTTGCCAGGCCAGGATTTCAAGATACTTCAACAATCCATGAGCTTCCATATGATCACTCCATACTGCTTGAGAACCTTATGGATCCAGCACATATCCCAATCTCACATGATAGGACAGACTGGACTGCTAAAAGAGAAGATGCTCAACCACTTCTCTTTGAGGTGACTGAACGTACAGATAGAGGATTCGCAGGCCGGTGGGGTAAGGAGAAAGATGGTTCCCCGATAAACTTTTTACGCTTCGAAGCACCATGCGTTCTTCAAAACAACAGAGAATTTGTCAACAATAAAACAGGGGAAAAACACTACTTCACAGGGCTATTCCTCTGTAGACCAACCGGACAAGGAAAATCCATGCTGATTGTTAGATTTGGAGGAACTAGAAGATCTCTGTTGGCTAAGTTGTTCCCCAAATGGTACTTCCATCAGAATGCAAGTAAGGTTTTCGAGCAAGATATGGGGTTTCTCTCTTCCCAAAATGAGGTTCTAATTAAAGAAAAAGCTCCCACGAAGGATTTGTACCTTAATTTAAAATCCTCAGATACATGGGTTGCCGAATACAGAAAGTGGATGGATAAAGTTGGGCATGGAATGCCTTACCATTTTGGGCACAGAACAATTTCTCTGCCTAAAGTACCTGCAGTGGTAGAACATGCCCCAGCTGGGCTTGTTGCTGGAGTTTCAGCCTCTTCGCCAGCTAAGGGTGGACTGGCAACGATGCATGCTCCAAACTTGGCAAATCGATATTTCCGGCATGTAATACATTGCAAGGGCTGCAGCAGTGTCATCAAAGCTTTTAATACTTGGAAGAGTGTACTCTCAACTGTGACTGCTGCGCTTATTGCTTTGGCTATTCTTGCATCTTCAAGACAGTGGAAGGCCTTTTATTTGGTCTCCGCATCCTTGTGCTTAGCTGGAGTTTATGCCTGTTCAACAGCTATGGCAATGAACACAACAAACTTCATTAGAACACACAGGAGATTGTGAATCTGCAAAATACCTACACTCGTTTTTATATAAACACGTTTCAGTGTGTTAAGAGGACAGTTTATTAGTGTTTGCTATTTTACTTTTCCAAGATTTTCGTTGTGCAGAGGTTGCATATGTTACTCCCTAAGGGTTGCACAAAAATGACTAATGATAAAATTGAGTCTCTTTCGCCTTTCAGATTGGGGAAAAAAATTTACAAACTTGATCCAACAAAACTAAATACCCGTTAAAATCAAAATGATAATGCTAGAAGCTGAAATTTGCCACAGAAACCAACTGTAAAATATAGAATTAGACATATTGTCTTGAGCACAAACCCAACAAATACAACTCGTTCACAATTTCAGCCGTAAGGCATCAAATCAAGCCCTACCATCTAATAATTACATTTTAAATCGAGTTAAAATGGCAATGACTACTCTTTCTAAATAGAATAATCTATTAACTTTTTGTGTTGGCGAATGATGTCTCCTATGAATGTGATGGCCTACTCTCAACATTTGCTCTGGCGCGAGAGCGCTGGGAATACTCTGGGATCCTTGACAATCCAGGGGTAACATCAACACCAGAGTTAGAATTTAAACTTCCAGATAACACGTCAGATTCAACTTCGTCAAGCGTCTGCCGAACAATATAAATAAAAGAAGATCAAAATTTTCTGGTTGAAAAGATCTAACAAACTAATTTTCTTTTCAAAATTAGGTACATAAAATCACATGTAATAGAGTATATAAAGTAAACCAGCCAGTCAGATGCAGTGACATCTAATAAAACCTTTCCTCTTCAAGGATACAGTAACATTGTAGATAATAATTACATACCTCTATACCAGCTAAAACATTTAAACTAACCTGGATGGCTTGTTGCAGAACGTGGTAAACTTCTTTTGCATTTTTTCTGTGAGCGATAGTATCTTCTTGCTCTTGTAACAGCTCTTCAGCATGGCTCTCTCTGCATATTTAGCACCAACACAATCAAAATTTGCAATTGAGGTGTTCATACTCCCTCACACAAGATTCATGCAGGGTTAGGATAGATCAATCATGCACATACCTGTAGAGTTTTTCTATACAAGTGTTATAAAGGTCCCTCTTTGAATGATTGACCTAGTGCATCAAAAGAGGGAAGTAAAATCTTCATTGTAATGCTAATGAAAAAGTAATCCATGTATAAAGCATAAATTTTGAATGACAGCATGGTGAAAATGAAAGTTATATGAATGTTACCAAAAAGTGCATTATGGCTTTTGGAACCAAATCTTCAATGTTCTTTCTAACAATGTCATAGTAAGACCTCAAGAGTAATTTAATTACAATTATTTCCTCTGCTTCCTGATCCGTCGTTTTGAGTGGCCTTATTATGGATGGCAGCTGTAAATACCAGGAGAAACAGAGGAGTCAGCAAGTGATTTCTAAAGCCAAAAATGAATAGGAAATAGAAAAAAAGGGGGAGATATCACAAAGTCATATACAAAGATGTCTCTGTGAACATTTTAATACCTCTCTCAGTTGGAACTGCTCAACATAATCAAGATTTTCACTTGGAGACCTGCCGGTTGAACTCTCTCCAGCTTGTGACCTGCTCCCAAATATTGATGACAAACCCCAAGTCCTTGAAGAAGATGAATTACTGCCTGCATTACAAGTTCTAAGCTATTAAATATGCCAAAATTGTTGGATTGCCATCACACAAGTGCACATCAGAAACATGCTTATAAGTTTCAACTACCATTATAAAACAAGTTCAAAGTTATTTACATAGTTACACCATTAGGTATTTTCCCTCAATCTTCAAAATCAAAAAAGGGTCTTTTATTGATTTCTACAAACTATATATAATGATCATCTCCAAGTAAATGATTAAACAAACTCAGAATGGATCAAAGATAGGAGTCTTATCAGCTGATGCACCTCTCTGATAATTCGACCGAGAATGACTTTCCTGCCAAGACCAAGCATAAAGTGAATAGAGGATATATTTGAAAGCAAAAAAGTACTATAAGAATATATGTGCAATTTCAATTTCCAAAAACAGGGCCAAGACTGGCTATCTATTTGTCAAAAGGACAATACATATAGCCTCATGAAATACTCTGCCCAAACTATGACTATAATTAAAAATTGGCACAAACAAGGAGGGTCCTATTATTTACAAGGTAAAGATCTCAAACTGGACTTCCAGGGCCATTTCTGCCCTCTTAAAAATGAGCAATCATTTCTTTTTCTTTTGTCGAGGCTTTTTGGTTGGCTATCACCACTTTTTTATCTATGGCTTCTCTTCCTGCAAATGAAGTTCCAAAAAGTTTGAAGAAAAAGAGAAAATACCTGACCAGGTAGAACAGTTCGTGATCTTTGGCCCTTTTCCGATGTAGCTACCCTTTCAACATTTGTACCATCCTACCATGTAAAGAAAAAAGAATGACACTCTACTACAACCGGCATAATTTAGAGGAACGATTGTTGATTACTGTTGAAAGAGGTGTGATATTAGTAGAAATTCAAATCCCACCAAAATTAGGAAACTAATATTTCCTATTTACTGCTATTTTTAAATTTTATTCTTTCCTGATTTTGTGTGATTTTCTTTCTGTTTTATTTCCCATTTGAGTTGCTTCTCTACAAATAACGTGTAATACCTCTTGTTTCTATACTAGAATAACGTGTAATACCTCTCGTTTCTATATTAGAATAACAAACAATAGAGAAGTATTCTATTTTCTTTTTCTCCTCCATGCTCCGTTACAATTATATCATAATCAAAAACTATAGATTATATTTTGTGAAAATTTTGTCATATTTAGATCAGATTTGAACATAGGCAAATTTTAACTAGAAATTGGATTCAATTAGATAATGAATCAAACATGCCCACCATAGATCCATACGATATGAAATTCAATTTTATAATTAAATCTTAACACTTAGGCATGCGAAGTTGGATGGAAGTTTGTACATCTTGCCAGATTCACGAGGCCTGACTCAATGACAAGCCTACTGTTGGTGTTCAAATGAGAAAACAGTTAATTATTTGGAATGGTATATCTTCACTTCGAAGTTGTGATTGATACCTGCGATGACCTCAACTGCTGCATGGCAAGTTCAACAGCTTTGTTCCCTCCAATAAAATTTGGGTGCGCAGAATTTATATAGTCCATCTGGAATTGTTAAGAAGCCCATCAATCAGTAGAAGCCAAATTCATGAGTAAATGTGAAAAGCTCAAAACAGAGACATACATAAAGTCATGGTAGTTTAATATATTAGCTACAGCAATAAAGATAAAGAAGCCTCAAAAATAAAAAATGGCATACACTATATGTTTAATTATATACCCCAACCAACAACTCGTAACAGAATTAAGCATTTTGTTTAAGAATTCAGATACTTCAAGCCAAATTCACGAGTAAATGTTCAAAGCTCAAGACAGAGACATACATAAAGTCATGGTAGCTTAATATATTAGCTACACCAGTAAAGATAAAGAAGCCTCAAAAATATAAAATGGCATACACTATATGTTTAATTATATACCCCAACCAACAACTAGTAACAGAATTACGCATATTGTTTAAGAAATCAGATACTTCAAATTACCTCCATCTCAATAAGATCTTCTATCATTTTCTCAGCAGGTCTTACACCACCACGCAGAAAGTTTCCCATGACATCTTCTAGATGCCTTCTCAAAACAGGAAACCTATACAACTCAGTTACCTCACAAGCACGGCTCATCTGCAGGAACAAATTGATCTTCCAGCTCAAGATAACAAAACATTAAAGTTTATAAGCAGTAAAGGCGCTTACAATAGTTTCTTCACCTTAAGCAGTTCATCATAGACAAATCTTAGACACTGAAGACAAGGGTCTAATAATTGAGCAATTTGTCTCCTAACAAGAACATCAAATGGGACCTGAAACACCAATACCAGAAATTGTCATTCAGTGACAAACTGCTACCAAGGTCAAGTCATTAGGTTCACCAATGGGAAAATGTAAACAAAGAACACCATAAATTATCATAGTGAACCTCACCTCTGGCACAAATAATGCATTTCTTGTACCCATGGCATTTTGAATGGCCGTATGGATATCTTCATCAGTTAGATCTTGACATGGATCCACCTCCTGCCAAATTTTTTGTGAAGTTAGTAGCCATAACATGGTTAATATCTTGTTGAAATTACAATATTTTTCAGAAGAAAACAGAAGAGATTATGAGTAAGGCTTCAAATTTTAAGCATATGGGAGATTAGAAAAATGTGCACAACTTTATGGCAACTTTGGAATCTTAAATATGCACATGAAAATTGATTCTGCACCTCCAATGTCTTTACAAAAACTGACTGAAAAATATAGCGGATCCTTGCTCCTCCAGACAACTCTTTTGTTGACATCTCCCGACTTTTTCCATCCACCATAGCAGAAAAAGCTGTTAATGAAGAAGACACAAAAAGGGGAAACTTAGCAATATCAAACTCATGAATACAACATGAACTTTGGAGATGAGCAATAGAACTTTAAATTGACAAAGTCCATTGAAGTCCAAAAGTCTATTCAGTACATCATGCATACTGCCTATCCACAAATTTAGGACTCATAAGGAACATAACTTGAAGACAGAAAAAATGTACCGAATAATGTGCTTAACAACACGAGGTAAGTAAATGATCATAAACCCCAATAAACTTGAAGCATGCCATCATAATGAATAGACCTTGTTCTACAATCACAGGTGTTTGAAAAGGCACTCCAAATATATGCACCCATAACAATAGAATGGTGGTTTAAATGAATGTTTCCACCCTTAACAGCAAGTGGCAGCTTTGTGGGTGTTAGTTAGTTCAACTGATAAAACCTCTTGGAGTGGACCAAAAGGTTTGGGGTCAAACATTAACCCTACTCACATTAGAGTTGGGGAGAAGTATATTTTATATTTCTTGTAATTAAAATGAAAAAATTAATAAATAAAAGAAGAAGCAAGTTTCAGCTATGGATATGTTTCTCCTAGAAAGAGAAAATAAAAATTTCCAGTTATTAGTGAACTTCAAATGCCGTAAAGAACCATAATTAAGTTCAAACAAGACTGGCCTTTAAGGGAGAATATAGGCAATGAGAAATATTAGGTGTTTTAACGATGAAATTTATGAAAAGAATGAACATTTACAAAGTGAAAACTCACCTTCACAGTATCTTGTGAGAATGTTCAACAAAATTGCTTCTTGTTCAGCCTAGACAATGGCATGTGGCAAAATGCTTAGAAAGACAAATAGTGACAAATTTCATAATCCATAAAAATTTTCAGCCTGTCTAAACACATAAAGTAGACATATAAATGCATGTGTGTTTGTATCTTTGAAACAAATTGGCAACAACAAGTGCAAAAAGAAACACTGGCAAGCAGGCTGTAAGTCTAAAATTGGCATTCCATCAATATCTATTGTAGATTTGTAGTTATTCATCTGCTGCATTAACACCTAATTTACAAGTACAAAAGCAACACAAGGATCCAATGGCCATAATTATCAATCAATAGCTTCAACATTGATAATATTTGCTTCTTAGATTCAAATGATAACAACCCAACCAGATGCAAAGCACCAGTTGACCTGATGTTACCTTAATCATAAAAAATACTTACTTTTGATTCCATAATATTTCCATATTTCTGTAGCTCTTTTGCAACAGCAATCAAACGTGAATTCAGCTCAGCCTTCAATCCTGGAAAGACTGTTCTGATATGCTGCTCCAGGATCTGAAACAGAAAATAGGTGAGAAGTAACTAAATGCAAATACAGCCCCGTATCATTATCTAAAAATAACCATTCCAAAATAAATTTCTTTTCGTTTTTTTCTTTTTTCAGTTGGCTATAATCACAAAGAGAAAAGAATTAGATATAGCAAAATGATTGTACAAACATGATCAGACAGTAAATCAACCTGATTCAGCTTCTTTGCTAATTGGGGATTACCACAACGATCAGAGAGACCATTGTAGACCTGCAATATGTATGGCATTCAAGAAGTGCAATATTTTTGCAAGGATCAACTCCAAATTAACAAACTATTTAACTTAAAATCACATCTGAGAAACTGAAAAGTACAGGATGATCACGAAAGAACTGCTCCTCATAGGTAAGTGCATCTTGAATACTCCGATTTTTATTAATGTCCTGTGACATAAGCCAATGTTAATTCAAACCAACCCAACAGAACAAACAATAAAAATTCAACTCAACCAATGTAGTAGATACAACTTATTAACATTGCAACAAACAATAATCTATACCTCCTGACTGCGATTTATAACTCCAACATAACCAAGTCGAAGTGGAACAACTTTACCCAATAGAAAATTACAGGCATCAGTGCCTCTGTCCATTATATCAAGCTACATTCAAGAAAGAACCACATCGTATTGTTACTTTAGCAAATGGTCAAGATGGTAACGAG
The DNA here is from genome assembly GCA_946807835.1 of Ailanthus altissimus. Classification (NCBI taxonomy): domain Eukaryota; kingdom Viridiplantae; phylum Streptophyta; class Magnoliopsida; order Sapindales; family Simaroubaceae; genus Ailanthus; species Ailanthus altissimus. The sequence continues at coordinate 33,650,292 of OX327686.1, read as the reverse complement.
AATACAAGAGAAACAACGTGATAAGTCTAGAGTTGAGGAAGAAAAACCTTAGTGATAACACCAATTGTGCGATAACCTGTTAAAAGGAGCATATTAGTTACCAAATTGAAGGAAAAAAAACAACTACAGGTCAGGCACCTACCAGTGGGATCAGCTTCTCTGGCCATCTGAAGAGCATCAGAAGTAGCCAAATCCGAATTCGCCGGACTAACTGCCAAGATAATACAATTTTCTTGCTGTATATAGGACATTATCATTCTTCTAATTCTAGCTTCAATATCACTTGGTTGATCCCCAATTGGAACCTTGGTGATTCCAGGTAAATCGATGAGTGTCATATCGAGAACATTTGGCGATGATATTTTTACCCGAATTTGTTTATCTGAAACACCCTTGTTACTACCAGCTTCTTTATCAGTCTCAACCTGCACATTATTCAATACAAACATTTTCAAATTTCTTATACACACACACACACAGAGTTTACTTCAATATCAAGCAACAATATTGTTGGTAAGAAATTATTACCAGAATTTCTCGGCGAACTTTGGCGAAATCATAGAACCGTTTTCCAGGCAAGTGACGAAACTCGGCCCACTCTCGTCCATCGACGTTGTCGGGTTTTCTCGGCCGATTCTCCAGCATCAACACCAACGGCCTCCGCGTGCAAATATCGCAGCCTCGAGGGAGAAAGTCGCGCCCTACCAGCGCCTCCAGCACGCTCGACTTTCCGCTGCTTTGGCTTCCAACCACCGCCACCTCCGGCAGCGATATCTTCGGCAACTCGCTGCCACTACTAACTGGCGTTAGAATGTCCTGCAACCTGTTGATAATCGGTATCACCGACGAACCGATCGTCGCCGTCGTCGAAACCGTCATCTTATTTTTCAAATACACTTCCTCGCCCATTTCTGTATTTGTATATTTAATTTTAAATACTGAAATCGTTTTGCTTCTGCTTAATAAGAGAGCCCAGCTAGTAAACCCTTCTTGAGCAAGTAATTGAAAAAAATATGTACATATATAATAATAAATAAATGGAGTAAAGAAGTATCACATGCGAGCAAAAGAAAGTGAGGTGACTGTCCGGAAGCAAGGGACTGTCGTTTGAAGGGGACACGATGGCAGCTGTGAGTGGCTGAAATTTTGAAAAAGGCGAAGAATGAGAGACCCACCCTCGATTACTTGGAAAGTTCCATTACTATTTTGCTTTGCTTTTGGAAGAATCATTGGTCCCTTTATCAACCACTGAACTGAAAAAATCACTAATCCAATACATAAAAGCAGAATTCGTCCAGATTTCTCCAGAAACATTTTATATTCTAAAGCAACCAAAATACAGCCAAAATAAAAAATTACAGCAACTGATGAAAACATAACAATACACAAGGAGTAAAGCCTTGTGAGTATTTAGAAACAGAGTTGCGTTACTGTTGTATTTGCATTGCAAAGAAAATTTTGAAAAGTTTGGACTGTGAATCCTTATTTTTAATGAAATTCAAGTGGCCGCAGATATAAAGGGCTTTCACAATTGATACTTTGGTGACCGCACCTAAACGTATTCACAATTAATTGAATTATGCTCAAGAACTTATTGCAAGAAAAATCTTGTTTTTATTCGAATTTATAATTAATTGAATTACGCTAAAAAAAACTTATTGCAGGAAAAATCTTATTTTTATTCGAATTCAAATGATTAAAGACATTAAAAGTAATCACAACTAATATTCTAATGGCCGCAAGTACTAAATACATTTATGATCAATTAAGCTACATTCAGGAGCTTATTGCAAGAAAGATCTTGATACTAAAGTATATCTACTACAATATCTAATTAATGTTGATTAATTATTTAGTAGCATTTAAATCCAATTCAAAATGATTTTATGACCATCATGTTGTCTCTTTATCTTAAAATTGATCTTAAACTTACAAAGGATATGAATAGTGAACTCAGCAAGGCTTTCAGAGGGGAAGAGATCACTGCAGTAGTCTGGCAAACCAATCTAGATAAAGCTCCGGGCCCTGATGACATCTCAGCAGGTTTTTTCCAAACTCACTGGCAAGCAGTATGGGCAGACACCATAGCTACATATTTGGACATTTTCAACAACCAATGTGACATTTCTAATCCCCAAAAAGCCTCACCCACAGCAGCCTGTGGACTTTAGACCAATAAGTTTATGCAATGTTTGTTATATATTTATTGCTAAAGCCATAGCAAATAGGCTTAAACATGTACTGAACCTAATCATATCCATCAATCAGAGTGCATTTTTAATAGAAAGACTGATTAGTGACAATATCATTTTAGGATATGAATGCCTTCACAAAATTAGAAGTAAAAAATCTAAAAAAGAGGGCTATATTGCTTTAAAACTTGACATTAATAAGGCCTATAACAGATAAGAGTGGCCTTTCTTAAAAACCATTTTGCAAAAACTTGGCTTCAATAGACATTGGGTGGACTTGATCATGCAACGTGTGTCAACTACTTCCTTTTCAGTTCTTATTAACAGGCAAGTCAATGGACACTTTCAAGCTAATAGGGGATTGAGGAAAGGGTGCCCTCTTTCCCCCTACTTATTCCTTCTATGTGCAAAAGCATTATCTACCTTGTTACAGAAAGCTGAAGCTCGGAAGCAAATCCTGGGCATTAAGTTCAACAACTCCATTTCAGTCTCACATCTCCTTTTTTAGATGACAACCTTTTCTGCATTAAGGCCTCAGTACAAGGTTGCTACAAACTGAAGCAAATCTTTGACCAATATTCCATAGCATCAGGACAGTTCTTCAACTATGACAAATCATCTCTATTCTGCAGTCCCAATATACATCAGGTCTAAGCCCAGCAAATTCACAGAATTTTCCAACTTAGAAGGGTGAGCCTACATGATAGATATCTCGAATTTCCCTCCATGGTGGGAAGAAATAGAAGGGCATCTTTCAATGAGATCAAACTTAGAATATCTAGCAAAATCAACATATGGGATGAGAACTCTTTTCCAGTGGAGGGAAAGAAATATTGATCTAGGCAGTAGCACAAGCAAACCCCACTTATGTCATGAGTGTCTTCAAACTGCCTTGGAGTCTAAGTGCAGATATCTATAGGCTATTTGCAAATTTTTGGTGGGGTTCTAATGATCAGCAGGGGAAGAAAATCCATTGGCCATCTTGGGAAAAACTGTGTCAAGGAAAAAACCAGGGTGGAATGGGCTTTAGGGACTTAACTTGTTTTTATCAAGCACTCCTTGCTAAACAATGAGGAGACTACTTCAAAATCTTGATCTAAGACAGCTAGGGTTCTTAAAGCAAGGTATTTCAAGAGAAGCTCTTTCATGGAGGCAGAACTAAGAAGCAATCCCTCTTACTTGTTGAGGAGCCTTTTATGGGGAAGAAAGCTTTTGCAGGATGGTGTTAGGTGGATCATTAGGGATGGATCTAAAGTGAGTGTTTACAATAGCAAATGGATCCCTAGGATATCCATGTTAAAACCATTATCCCCCCGTAGTCTTTCAGAAGATTTGAAGGTTGATAGTCTGATCACAGAGGGGAATAAGTCGAATGAAGAATTGCTAAGATCTCATTTTCTGGATATTGATGTAGACAGCATCCTCCAAATCCCTCTCCCTCCAAGTAAGATTAAAGATAGTCTATGTTGACATTGATAGGAGGGGTAGATACAGTGTCAAGAGTGGTTATTTCACAGCAATTCAGGACAAATTTAAAGGAGGCTAGAATCATCTGCTATGGGTGACAACTTTTGAAAAAGGATTTGGCACAGCCCTATACGGCAGAAGATAAAAAAATTTGTTTGGAGGGCCATAAAGAACCTGCTCCCCACAGCTCAAGATTTAAAGGTCACATTTTTTTGAAGAACTCCGTTTGTAGTAGATGTTGCAAAAATGAAGAAAACACACTTCATGCGTGACATGTAAACTGGCAAAGCAAGTGTTGAAGGAGGGAACACCTTCTCCCTCTTGAGATTAGGTTAAAGTGAAGAACTTCAAGTTTAACCTAGAATTCTAACCTTCTTACGTAATGAAATAACTTATTAATCAAGTAAAATAGTAAGAATCCAAAACAGAATAAAAAAGAGCACAACATAATCTTACGTAATTCGGCCAATTGCCTACATTCACAGTAGATCTAAAGATCTTAACCTCTCTTATTAACTCTCTAGATATTTTACAAAAAAAAACCCAATATGAAGAATCCTCAAAATGACCTAATGTTTAGTGAACCCTTACTCTACCACGAGCAATGAACGCCCAAACAATAATTCCACCTTAGCGCACACAAGCACTTAGTGTCTATCTAATTCTTCCCCTCTCTTACAGTCTCTCTTAATGCTTAATCTCAACTAAATAGTTTACAAGTGTTTATATAGGGTGGATTTCGTGCCTACTAACTCTATTCCTTATTGGAGTAAGAGTTCACTTGTTTTAGAAGTCCAAAATTTTTTAAAACTCGAAATCCGAATAAAAAATAGACTCCCTGTCATTTCTAGCACCACGGCGCTACGGCGCTTGCCATGTCTCGCCCATCATCACGACACTAGGCTTCTGTGCTGGGCCCCGCGACGCTCAGCCCTGGTGCCTCCTATGCGCGTTTTCTTCACTTCCTTTGCGTCTTCAAGTTCCGTTTCGCTTCACCCTTCATGTCCAACACGTCCTAAACTTCTCTATCCGTGTCCCACATGTTCTAGATTTCTTGTGACTCTCCTCTTTGATATTCATCTTAATTTTTGTCCGACCAAAATTGTTAAATCACCAATTTTTCAACAACAAATTTAAAAGTAGTCTGATTTTGCAGAACTGGTTAGAGGCCTTAAAGTTGAACATCTATTAGCTTTTCTAGACCATGCTGCTACAAGAACTACAAATCAGAAATTCTCTAAAATTGTGATCCTGTTATGGATGATTTGGAGAAATAGAAATGCATATATCATAGAAGGGAAGTCAATGAATCCAGCAAATATTATCAAGGGGACAGAAGCTATCATGGAGATTAATTTGGTGCAATCCTAGAATTTTCAAATTGGAACATTCAAGGTTGACCACTCCAGCATAAGGGCTCTAGCTTGGGAACCTCCCCCATAGGGGTGGATCAAACTTAATGTAGATGTTGCACTGAGAAATGATGGCTCTAAGGCAGGGTTAGGTGCTGTGATAAGAGATGAGAATGGCAAGTCCCTACTAATGTCTACTGCTCAAAAGAGATGCAATGATGACGTTGAGTTTGCAGAGGCTGAGGCAATCCTGTTTGGGTTACATATTGCTACTAGAATGGATGACTCCTCTTTAATATTGAGTCTGATGCAAAGAATGTTGTTGGCTTGATAAATGGAGAGTTTGTCTCAGCAAAGGAAATTAATTGGGTAATCAAAGACATAGTTAAAAGTGTGCAACGGCTCAGGCACTTTAAATTCTGCTATGAACCCAGAATTTGTATTTCACTAGCTCATAAGCTAGCAACTGTAGCATTCAGTCATACAGACGCCTGTAATTGGTGGGAAGCTTTCCGGTTTTAATTTGCAGTAATATTATTCCTTTCAAAAAAAAAACAATGACTAATTACATCATTAAGGGCATAATTGTAAAACCCTAACGGAATAGACGGCATGATGATTAAAAAAATTGAGGAAAGTTATGTTTGTCAAATTTAGTGGGAGTCAGAATTAACCCGATTGCAAATTCAAGCAGTAAATACAATTTCAAACAATAAATAATTTTTCAATCAGCCGGTAACTATTGTTCTAAGTTACACACGGTGACTGTATGATTTATATTAGCAAGTCTTAAAACTTAAGCCATCTCTTCTCTTTTTCTCTACTGGCAACTGCATTTGATGCAGATGCATGAGCTGCCTCTGCGTCTGCCAACGCCCTTCGGGCCTCGCTTAGCTTCCTCATAGCAGCTTCATAAACAACTTTTTCCTTCTTGTTCCTTTTCACCATCTCTTCTAGCTTCTCCATCCGAATCCTCAAATCCTTCACTTCATCATCATATGCAACCAAATCCCTCCTACTCACCTTCTTCTCCTTTTCAGAACCCTTGTGCCGCTGTGATTTTGGTAACCTGCCATTAAGAGTTTCCTCATGCAATGCAAGCTGATTATTGATGAGAGAAAAAACATCTGGTCTTGATTCCTCTTCATCTCTTGCTGCCCGAGCTGCAGCTGCAAACTTCTTTTCCCGCTTTCTCTTACCACCCCTGCTTCGTTTCTTCTGTTGATTCTCCTTGCCTTCTTCATTTTGATGCGACTCCATAGCATGATCAAGAGATTGTTTTGGCGGAAGGACTTTCACAGTGATAGGATCCAACATTCCCTGCCCAGATGCACCTAAACCCATCCCTTCGCGATAGCCCATATTGGCCATCATCTTGGATGCTATGCCCCGGGTATGATTCTCCCACTTGGCAAAAATGATAGTGTTAGTCTGAACACCTCCTTGTAAGTTAGTGCTCTCAAGAAAGCCTAAACCTTGTGGGCCATCATCTTCATAGCTACTTGAATCAGATTGTTCCGAGCTTAAATCACTCTCTTCTGCATCACTTATTTGGGCATGCTCAGACAATGTCATGGCTTCAATCCCAAGCTTTGCAGAACTTCCATTATCTCTAAAGACGACCTCACCCATTTTATGTTCGTCATCCCACGATTCAAGTTCAGCTTTTCTCCAAATGCCCACTTTATCATCTGGCAGAGCCCAAATAGTGGATCCTGCCAGCGACTGCTCCCAAATTGTTGGAACATACTTCTTCAAGGAAGACAATGGGACATCAAAACCTGTACATATAAACTCACATCAACTCAGAAATACTGGAAGAAATGTAAGCAAGTGATAAACATGAGAAACAATAGTGAGATCAATATAACACACAATGGCAACTGTTACATAAATATAGGTTACAAACAGAACACGCATGCCCAAGCAGAAATGGGCAAGAGTTGGGGTTAGTATATATACCAGCCTCAACATGTTAAGCGTAGGGTTTAGAAAAAGCATTTGGTAAAGCTGTCATTGCATAACAGTGCAGGTCTATGGTTTAACTCTGAACATAAACAGAGAGAAGTGCAAACGCAATTGACCTACAGCTATCACAAAAGAATGATACTCCATATTGCCTTTAAATTTTCCCCAAACAAAATTTTTGTTTTCAAGATTGTAATTTGTAGGTAAAATGACTTCATTAAAGTTATCCCTGACAAGTTGTTTAAAAGTAGTAGAGATTTGGAAATATAGTCCAGGATTTGTGGTCCACAAAAGACAACAGTTGCAGCATACCATGTGATAAGCGGCAGTTAGTACCAAATCGACATCGTTGCTGCAGAAAGAACTTGCATATCTGCACTAGGTGATCTTGCATTAGTACAATAATTAACAAACATTTCTGTATGTATTATATACTCGATGGTGATTAATTAGCTCTCCTGAAACCATTCCTCGTCTTTTGTAACATTAAATCAAAATGACTTAGCAACAAGTTATATATAAAATACTAAATTGAAAGTAAAAAAGAAAAAGAACATGTTTTCTAAACCAACTAAAACAAACTAGTAAATTAGTTCTGCATCTTAAATCTCATAAAAATAACCCACTATGAGGAACAGAGAATATATGTCATAAACGAAATCTTGCATTCTCCAATTACTGGGAGAATACTGATAACACGCACATGGAATTGCCTACTTTTAGCTCATAATCTACAAAAATACATATATTCAAACGAATTGGAAGACAAATTCCTTTTCCCAGAAAAAGGAAGACAATTTTGTAGACAACAAATTACAAAATTTTCAGTATCATAAAATCAGAGGATAACAAAGTTGTACGCACCAACATGTTTTCGGACGTAGGCGTGAGGAAAGAAATCTTCGCAGAGTCAGCGTCTTGCAACCCAATGATTTTACCATCGTACCAACGTCCATCAGTGTGGCGGAACCTACATCTCGATCCAGCAGAGTAGCTTTGGTCCTCCAGCGGCTCTGGCTCAGGGTCAACATCATCCGGATCAAGAGGTTCTGCTTTAACATCCTCAGTGGTGGTTTTAGTATCAGAACCACGTAACACTAAATCCACTTCTCTTAACAACCGTGCACGTTTGAGGTGAAGAAGGCCTTCCTCGGCATCTTTAATTGCCTGAACAAGTTCCCTATGAACCTGAGACATTTAATTGAACAAGAAATCATAAAAAAAAAAAAAAGTAGAAGATGACATTATCACAATCACAAACAAACAAATAAAACAGTATCTTAAAGATAAAGCAAATCTCCTATGACAATCTATCATTAGAATATTGAAGCAGCATATGAAATTTATCATAATCAGAATTTTAAGGGAAATGTTGTAAAATAGAATATCAGATGCCTCAGAAGATAAAATTAATTTACCTCGAGAAGTTCAGAATTGGTGGGGTCAGAATCCAAGGCGTCGTTAATGGCGGAGAGTGACTCCCTTTGTTCGTTTAGCTGTTGCTCCAGCTGCTTCTCTAGAACTGTCTCCTCTTCATTCGCCATCGTCGAGTCTCTTGTTTTCGCCTTTTCCTTTTTTTTTCTTCGGGATTTTAGGCTTTTAGCTTACAAGTAGATTAAAATCAAGACCCGGACACGAACGATCCGACTTTAGGCCCAAGCCCAATTTCTCATATCCGAGTTCCTTTTTCACGCGCTAAAAAGGTATTATTTTGTGGCATTTTCTACTCAAACCGAAAAAAAAAAATAAAGACTGGACCCTAAAGTTTAACCTAAATAATAGTTTCATCCCTTTATTTTTAAATTTATCATAAAATACCTTCTTCTGTTAAATTGAATGATAATAAAGATAATATGATATTTTAAATTTAAATAAATATGTATTTTAATGTAATAAGTCTATGTTTATTTAATAAATAAAATAAAAATAAATAGTAAAAAAAACAAGCTACTGTATTCATTGTTGTTATTAAAGAAAGCAGACAAATGATAATAGCGAGATTTCAACTTATTATTGATGGTATTAATATTTAAAATTTTATAATTTACATGATGATAAGATTATTACAATAAAAAAAAGACAAACGAATAGCAAAAATTAATAAAAATGATGATAGTCACTATCACATCATTGTTAAACGGTGGCGCATTACAGTGCACTACTATCGCAAATGAAGTTACTAGTTTGAGATATGATTGTCCAATGTGGTAATGTATCGTAATGTGCTATCATTTAATAACAGTGTTATAAAGCCTACTGCTTTTTTTTATATTTAATTTTGCTCTTTTTTAATTTTTTTTAATTATAATAATTTTGTCATCTTATAAATTATACAATTTAAATTTTGATGGTGATAAGACTTTTAGAATCCAATGATGATAATAGTTCATCGAAATTGATTGACAGATGACAATGATTGAGACAACGGGTACTATTACTTTTTTTTAATTTATTGTAATTATTTTGTTTTTTTAATTATATTTTTTATTTAGAAATAAGAAATTAATCTATAAGACTATGGCAAGTGTTATGTAAATATTATATATATATTAAGACTCTAATACAATGTAATATTAACAATAAAAATATTTTAATAGTAATTTATTTTATAGTAGTGATATCCTATTTTAAATATATTAAATATATATTAGCAGTTTAAATATACATGTCACTAATATATTTATTTTATTTTTAAGTCAAATATAATTTAAAGGATAATATAATAATTATAATAGAAATTATCCAATTTAATAAAAATTTTAATGGAGTATCTTTTTGAATAATTTTAAAAATATGAGATAAAAATTATCATTTAAGTCAAATCTTGGGTTCAGACGTCTTTATCCCAAAATTAAAAGATATAAACAGGCGGCAAAATTCACTTATACGAACAAAAACAAACCCTATCGAGAGAGAGGAAGGAGATGATGGAGTACCAAAATTATCAGCAAAATCATCATGCAATCGACGGTTTGATGAATCTATTGACCAAAGCAAATCACGATCTTACGATGATTCAATTCACGCTGGAGAAAGAGTTTCACCAAATCTATCCCGATAATGTAAGCAAATCCCCAAAATTATATATGTTTAGCAAACTCTTTGTTCATGCTTGACTTGATATGTTTCTGAAATTTTTGAGTTTAGGCGAATCCAATGAAGCTTGTTTCTAGAATAAAGAAGATACAGGAAGATTTGCCTATCTTGAAGGAGCAGTGCCAAGAACTTTTAGCAGCCAAACAGGTACTTTAGCAACATTGTGTTAATTTCATTTACGAAGTGGGGTCATCTTAGTAATTAAGAGTGAAATTCTGGGTTGAATCGTAGGAACTATATTTTTGTTTCTAATATTAGCTGTCAAGATTGAATTACATGGCATGAGCAACTTGCGCATTGATGTTGTTCTTGTTTGTTGAATTCGTTTCAGGATTTGATTGATAAGGCTAGTACAATTCTTGTCGAGAACAGAAACTTAGTGCAGCGGATGCAAGCTGTATTAGACATTCCTGTTACTAATGAGTCCAAAGATCCTGCATTTGCTAACTTCAAGCAGGTATTATGTTCATATTGTTTCTGCATTCGAGTTGGCAAAATGTAAATGAAAGAGTTGAAAGCTTGTATGTTTAACCCAACATATGTTGTGAATATTCTCTTGGGGATTTTTTTGGCTGTTGCATGAATATTATCTGATCTGTTGTTTTATATTTTACATTATGACTATCACGTTTTAAACTACAAACTGAACATAGTGGAAATCATTTAAGAATTCTAGAGTTATCATTGGTAGTCTGGGACAGGTACCAGTTAATGGAGTCAGTATTTTGTAATTACTATTGCAAACTTTGTACATATGATTACTTAAGCAGCAGAAACCAGAAAGGGAGCACCGAGTCTGTTCTCTTATTCTTTCTTAATTGAAGGGTAGGCTGGTCTTTCACTGCATTGGAAACCAAATGAAGCATTATAGCAATTAAATTTCTAAATTAAACATTTTTGTTATTAGTAGCTTGTTGATTTGCAAGGTTGCCTATTTTCCAAGTGGAGTCTAAAGAATTTGCACCATTTGCCAACAAGCAATCGAGATTGAACTACCATGTGGCTTTGATAACAAGGGAAGTACCTAGGAAGAGATGATTATGGGTAGTTCTTGTTTCACTAATATCTGTCAAAGCCTACAAAAGTATTGCTTATATCTTGTCCATTATTCTCACGTGTATAGAGTGTTAGAAGACAACTTTGACATTCCTTTTCCATTTTAATTAATGCAGATCATTGATGAGTGGACAGCTCAAGTTACATTAAGAACAGGTAAGATTTTACAAATTGATTTCTATGTTTTGTTGTTTTTCCTGGTGAGGTAATTGATAATAACAGACATTCTTCAATAACTAAGATGGAGGGGTTGTGAAATACTGGAACTTTTAAGTCAATTTTGTTGTGACTGGGTTTAATAATTGTGGACTTTTGGTATAAGATGTCTGCGGAAGGAAAAGCAGAAGGGAGTTTTGTGCTAACCTGTGTGAGATTTGGCATTCAGATGACTTTAGGCAGTTTTACAAAGTGGTAATGATAGATTGGCTTGCATCTGGAAATGTCAAAAGAGATTCCGTGGTTGTTGTTGGTCATTGTTATGTTCCCCCTTGCTCATATTTGGCTTCCTATATCAGTCATTCTACTTGTTAACTCATTAAGCAGGGTGGAAGCAAGGAAGAGAGTGGGGAAGTGGACTTTTTAAGTTTTTTTAATGACCACTTGCCATATGTTAATATTTTGAAATGCAACATCAGAATTCTATTTAGCTATAACTTATACAATATTGTGTTATTATGAAGATGAGAAGGATGATTCAAGTCCCGATGATATCAACAATCTACTTTTCTCAGCTATAGTCCAAGGCAACTGAGCAGCTTTCATAGATGAAGACTTTTGAGTGCAAAATGATAGTATTCCAAGTTACAAAGAATCCTTAGATTTCAGAAGGCACTACAACTTTGAAATGCAAATTCCTGTGTTTGCCAGGGTTAATTGCTGTTCAATGAGATGCTTGTCATATATGCTACTTAAAAAAGACTTGTACTTAATTTCTAAATGTATTATATCACTTTGTTTCTTGTTAGTAGTTACATTTGGTGTTGGGGAATTTTCCATTTTTTTTTTCAATTTTTTGTTCAACTAATAATGCATAACTTCCTTAATGTTTCATAGTCCTCAAGGATTGAATTTATGGGACATTGAGCCACGGGGGACCTTGATAAGTTGATCAAAATGCCTGATTTTTTAGGCCCAGGTTAGGGTGGCTGATTAAAAAGAATATTATTATCATGGTTTGTTTTATATGACATGGTTATGGGTTTACAGAGGCTACATGTTAACTATTACTTAAAACAAATTAGTAGAGATGATTAAGCGCGATGTCTTGCTAATATAACTTCACAGAAAACGATGTGACGGCTAAGAGTAATATGATCGCTCTGGCCTTGTTCTGTGCAGTTTACATGCACGAAGAAGACTAACAAAGTATTTGTGCTGGGAAATAATTTCAGTCAGCCCAGAAATGAGATGTATACGATTCACACACCGGGGGAAAGAAAGCCAATACACGCAAACAGCACAGGAGCAATCGTTGATCTCCACCTTCAGCAAGATATAAGGCATTAACCATTCATCACGAAAAAAGAAAAAAGAAGGCTCCCTGCCTATACAATTAACCAATCTGCAAATTCATAGATCATAATGTAATGGTCTAAAAGTTGATGTCAACAAATTCTGATGCAAAAGAATGACAATATAAGAACTTAAACTTGTACAATAATGGCTACTTCTTTTCCTTTCGGTAACATGGTGTGAATTTCAATTACAAAATAAAAAAAATAATACAATGGAAAGTATGCACTATTGACACAAGGAGGCAATAATAATCGTCAGGGATAGACAAACAAATGAGAATGAAATGTCACCTCAACATCTCTTCCAACCTAGATGGTTGAAACATGGCAACAAATTGACAGTGCCTCTACTTAGAAATAGGCGGCTCTTCCAACCACTTGGCACGAAAGCCTGTTCCCTTACAATCCGAGCAGCACATTGAACCCTGGAAAAATCATGATGGGAAAACTAATTTTACAAAAGTTTTATTGATATGCATATACTACACAATAGAAAATAAGAACAGAGCAGGGATAAAGTCATTGGTTCAGGTGGCTTATCTTACCTTTCCTGAACATATTACACAGCTGGTGTTTCTTGAAGGAACTTGACAGAGCATGTTATCACCGAGAATAAAGATGCCAGTACCCCCACACCATTTGCATTCAATATGCCCATTCGAGTTGCAAGAAGAACATGCAACTGGCCTGGGTTGCTATAAGCATCATGAACAGAACATCGGATATATTAGAAAACAACAAAGTATATATATATTATTGCCTTCAAATAGATTCAATCCTTAAATTTTTACAAGGAACCTCAAACAGTGCAAAATTACAAGGAATCTCAAACTGTGCAGAATTATCCTTTGTTTCCTAAATTGTTTTGCTTATGCAACTGTAAGCTGTTGATTCAATTTCCTCCTCTGAGTAGCTTTCCCTGTAAGCAACTGGGACGGTGCATATCGTTCATGCAATTTTAAGTGGTTTACGCAAAAATTTAGATCTGGTGAACAACTTTGCACACCATATGATGAGTAACTCATCACATGGCGCCTAATTTTGTAGCACACGCTAAATAGTACTGAAGTAGTAGATTAACTAGATAGCACCACATGTTCGTGTATACATAAATTTTGCCATTATTTTCAACCCATATTAATTTCTAATTTCAACAAATCAACTCAAATAAGCACATACATAACAATTGACTCTTTCAAGTACTTGTTTGAATGGCCTAATGGTAAAGAGTTTGTTATGCATTATTCCTCCACTGTATATATATAAAAATTGACTCTTTCAAACATTTGCTTAAATGGTTCAGTGATAAATGACTTGTAATGCATTATTCCTCCACCAAAGAGGAGATCATCCCGAGTTCGAAACATCCTTCCCCATATTTTTTTTTTTTTTAAATGACTCTTTCAAGTCGAAACAACCAAACATAGCGTAAAAAATAATAAGAAAAAATAACTGCACAAATAAAAATATAAAAATAAAACTCCATCCACGAATAATAAAAGTATATATTTTAAACATAATAATAATACCTGAGAAATTAACCAAGCTTGTTCCATGCGCCTAGCGAAATTGGAGGAGTAGCTTTCATACGAATCAACCACAGAAGCTCTCACAGTAAAACCCCTTTTACCAATCGACCTTCTCGTGCTTCTAATACTTGTACCACGAGATACAACCCCAGCACGCATCGGTAATTTAACTGTTAACGATGCAAAACAATCCATCTTCTCTATTGATTTTGTCACAACAGCAACAGGCCAACAACAACAACAACAATTACTACTCGTCATTTTTAATTAATATTTTCCGAGAAAAAACAGGAATAAAATTCGTCGCTGAATTCTGGTTACGAAAGGGAAGAAGTTAACTGTTAGCTTCGTCCAGCTTTGTCTTGTTTTGACTTTATTATTGTCATTTTTTTTTTTTTCAAAGCTTTAATTGGGCTGTTTTGTTCTGGCCCAATATTGGCCCATTCTATGATGGGCTTCAATTTGACTGGGCTTCAATTCGTATTAGTTCAATAGAGTTCTATATACACCCCTAAGATATTTTACGGAGATATGTTTTCAGTACATTAATTGTAGGTTATTCTATAATTGAGTTTTGTTTTAACAGCTTGTAGTTTATTATATATTGAGTGCCTATTGGGTATAATAGTAGTAGGTAGCAATTTAATTTATTTGTATGACAACTGTGATATATTTACCCCTTTTAAATAGTCTATTTTATTGATCAAATCTAAAAAAAATTGACTATTTTAAAAAAATAGGTGTAAGAACAATTGTAATTAGAGTCTCGTGGAGACCCGTCTTAAATAGAGAGTAATGCGACTTACATTTAAGTATTTTTTAGAGATGAGACAATCAGGTTGACAATCTAAACTTAAATTAAATTCAAATTGAGTTTTAAAATAAATTAATTTCTGTAAATCCGCCCAAATAGTCGATTTAAATACAAATTAAAAAAAATTATAGTGTGAACAAATTTATTATTTATATAAATTAAAATTGATTATGTGGTAAATCTGGAGATATAAAATTTACTTACATTATATTTAAAAAAAATATTTATTCTTATTCTTATTTTTTATTTTTTTAATTATATTTAGTATTAGACATTTAGTTTTAAATTGGAGTGAACTCATTTATTAAAAAATAAAAAGAAAACGAGGATGAATAAAAAAAAGAAAAAAATAATTTATTATCATTTTTAATTTTTTAATCATCACTCATCTAACTCAAAATTTATTTTACTTTATGTTATAGATTTGCGAAAAATCTTAATAAAGACTTAATATTTAGATTATAAATTAAGCATGATAATTTAGATCATAAAGTTCAAAAAAATTATTACTTTTTGTGATTCTTAGATTTTATTTCATATTATTAATTTTTAAAATTAGTAGTTAAAGATTTGAAGACTCGATGTAATTTATACTTTTCATATGATATTTACAATTTTTTTTGTTATATTATGATTGTACGGGATGACAAACTATTTCACAATAATTAAATCAATATAAAATAAATGAGTATTTTTAAAAAAAAATAAAAAATAAAGTATGGGACATGTATGTAAATTTTTTATTCTGAACTCAAATTATATAACAAATATGAGAGTGAAGATTGTAATTCCTATCCCATTACCACTCTTACCTATTACTATTATACCTAATAGGGGTATAATAATAATTTTAATAATACCCGTAAGCTATCTTTATCTATAAATAAAGGGCCTATTGATAAGAAGGCTATTCATTCACTAAATTATCTACAACAACCTCTCAAAAGTGTAATTTGATGATTGTTTAGAATTTGTGTTATGTTGTTATTTAAATTCAAACTTAAAAGAAATAAGAGAGTAAAAAAAATATTCTTTTTATGTTTCAGCACACCCTCTTATCCCAAAAAAAATATTCTTTGAGCATTTTCTTTTATCTCTCTATCAATCTTCTTAAACTCATGAATTATGAAGATCATGATACAATTTTATAATATATTATGAACGACTCAAAAATTATAGATTAACTAAAAAGGTCACATGGCATACACCACATAATAATAATAATAATAATAATAATATGGTGCATTACACCAAATCATGCATTGAGAACTCTCTAAAAAAGAGAGAGAAAGGATTATTAGCTTAATACTGATTAACACGTGTTGAGGTTACCTCTCAACTTGCAAAGCTTTTTCATTCTTTTCTAGGCTTTTTTTTTTTTTTCTATGATTTGACTTGCATGATTTTGAGGGAGAAAAGGAACCCAAAAAAAGAAAAAGAAACAGCAACTCTTATAGCTCCTGTCATTGAATCTTTTTTCACAAAAACGAGTGATCCCAGTTAGTTCTTACAAAACCCTTACTGTTTCTTTTTCCTTTCTAATTTCTCCTTGCTGTATGCAATTCCAGGCAAACTATTTGCACATCAAATTTACTCCCAGAAATACCAAAGAAGATGAATCAACAAAAGCAAACCCAACACAGTTTCATTTGCTTATGAATCAACATAAGCAAATATAGCAGATGTCCCTGAAGAAAAAACTTAAATTTAAGTTATAATAATAATAATAATAATATTGATGATAAGAAACACTTAATATTAATGTGTTTGCAGGGCAGACAATTACACACTGTCGGTGCACCAAATTATAAAAGGGCTTTGATCACTTATTGTAACTTTCTAGCAGTCGTTTCATATCCAATTATGCATCATCCACATATCCCATCAAATATTTTTGTTTGATTGAGATCAACTCTCTTTATAAATCCTACTTGCTACCTTACAAGGTAAACTGCTGTTGTTAACTTGTTATAGGTCGTCTAATTCTTTACTTCTATTAATGGCAAGCATTATGAACAACACATTTCAATTTTATTTTTTTTAATTTTTTTTTACTATTTACTGTTTACTGTTGGGTTGGATTCTTGATAAGATAAAAAAGATAGCTTGTTCTTTCATATTTGGACAAGATGATATATATATATATATATATATATGGCTTCTAATCAAGATGTTTTATCCCCACATGGGATTTTCTTGTAAAGTGATAGGATTTATGTATAATGCAATGAACATAGAAAAAAAATGGAGGACTGTTCACATCAATTATGCAAAAGCTGTTGGCCAAAAAATAAAAATAAAATAAACCCCATTTTGATATTGACCCATCACCTGTCCGTACCAAATTTAAGAGGAAAAATCAAAACTTAGATTATGAAATTATTATTCTCTTAAAAAAATTAAGAATTTCACATATTATAATATTATTAGAATATAATAAGAAAAACCCAAAATTAATCAGCATATTCATATTGTTATAATAGACTGGCTAGGGGTCATTAGTCCAAGGGCAATAGTGCATAAGTGAATTACAAAATGTCAATTGATCAAATATAAAATAAATAAGGGATGACTGAGTTGCTTCGTACGATAAATGCTTGATTATTATTATTATTATATAAAAAAAATTGTATTTGTCACCATGATTTTATTATCAACGAATTAGTTCAAACGTAATCAAATCGAGATTCTAGAAAGCTAATTTATTAGTAATCAAAATAAAATAATGGAATCGTTTGAAATTTAAAAAAAAAAATAAAACAATTATATAACGGGGTATTTACACTGTCATCCCCTGATGTTGACACAAATTATACTTAGATAGTAATTTTTATTTTAATTATATTGTTACCCCTTTTATTTAATTGAAAAGATGAAAAAAAAAACTTCTCTTTTAATAATATTTTAATCATTTAAATGATAATTAAAAAAATATAATTATGAGAGTTTTTTTATTTTTTTAATTTGTGTCAACCTCAAGGGTGACAGTGTTAATATCCCTGTATATAACACTAAAGTGCCTCTCCATAGAAATGACACCGACCCCTGCAACATTCAAGTGAAATATGGGTAAATAAAAAAGATGAAAAATGAAAAACCTCCCTAAAACTTCTCTGTTTCTAACATTTTGATAGGTATATTTAAAAATAAATATATATAAAGTACAACCAAATATTCCATCACTACAATTTGATATTGCAAATAAGAAGAAACAATATATCTTTGTGGAAAAATGTCAATTTCATATTTGATTTAATTGATATATATTAATTTAATCTTTATTTTTTTATGAATATTTAGTTAGTTCTTTTAGGAACCTTTTTTTACTATTTTTTATTATCATTTTCATTCTTAAATTACAACCATTTTTGTCTCAATAAAAATTAATTGAATATTTAGAAAAAAATTTAAAGATTAAATTGATATATAACAATTAAATCAATGATGAAATTAGTATTTTTCCTATCTTAATTTTTTAAAAACACAAAATCAAACAATTGGAGTTTCTTAAACTTTCATGAAGCAAATAAAACTAAGAGATGCAAATTAATTAGTCATAGGGTTTTGTTGTTGGTGCTTGTCATGAATGAGTAGTAATTTTATTCACACAGAGAAATTTGATCATTATTCTCTCCCCAAACTTTATAATTATATGCCACTATTTTTAGAATATGATGTAATAACATAATGTCATATTTCACAAAGTTTTTGAGTCTCCAAAACTTGCCAACTAGTAACATCCAAATGCAATCATTGTATGGCAAAAACCATACATCTTAAAGTCATCATAAATCTCTTTCAAATTATTTTAAAATAAAATAAAATTCCACCATAAAAAGAGGTTCTTCAATCTTCAATCTTCATTCTTCATCCCCCTAAAAATTATCACCAATTCCTATAAAAATTATACTCAGTCATTATAACAACACACAAACAAAAATGAAGATAACACAAAAATACCAATAATATTACAAATATGATATCTTATTATAAACTTTACAATCACTCTTTCTCTTTCTCCCAATGACTTTAAAATCTCTCAATCTGCCTCCCATAAACTTGCAATTGCCAAAGCCATAAACCTTTTTAAAATTTTCTTTCTTTTAAAAAAAAAAAATTCTTTATCAACATGGAAAGGCACCGCCACCATCAGCACCACCATCAAGCCACAATTATTACATCGCCCACATCGCCAGCACCCACCACCTTCGTCCAAGCAGATACAAACACTTTCAGAGAATTAGTCCAGAAGCTGACCGGATTGACCAGTAACGACTCCGAGAAACTGCCGGTCACACACCCTTCAAGAGCCCCTTCCAAACCTTCCATCCCCGTTGACCCAACCGCCCCGCGCCGGTCGCCCTTCAAGCTCCAAGAACGAAGACACACGACCAGGAAGCTCGAAATCAAGCTCGGCATTAATCACCACCCTCACCCTCACGCTCCTCCTCCCCGAACCACACATAATAACCATAACCATTACTCACCGCGCCTAGCCCATCTCGTTGACTCGACCATTCCCAGCCCCGTGACCCCCCTCGGATCAGAGTACATGTTTTTCCCCAGCTCGGGTACGGCCTCGCCGTCGTCCCCGGCCCTTTCAGAGGAAGAGAAAGCTATTGCTGAGAAGGGTTTTTACTTGCACCCGTCACCGTTGAGCACACCAAGAGGAAACGAGCCGCCGGAGCTGTTGACTCTTTTTCCAACTTCTCCCAGTCAGAGAACTCAAGATTAGGGTTTATATAAATAAATAAATATATATATAGTATTAATTATGTGTTATTTTTCTCATTATGAGGATTTGGTGGGTGGTGTTTTAGGATTGGTTTGTGTTGTTGTATAAAATGTTCGAGTTCTTAATTACTGGTGTTATTAATTAAGAAAGTAATTTCGTTGTTAATGGTGTTCTTGCTTGCATTCACGTTACATAATTAATCTTAAGTTTCTTGATCTCCTGATTCTTCTTCTTCCTTTTTTGTTTATGTTCATCTGATAATGCACGATGATGGTGAATTGATTTGACGATGATGCTATCTTTCATGTGGTTCAAGTTTCAACGGGAAAGAACAGTAAAGTGAGTCTACCATATCGGCAATTTGGACGAAACTGAACTGACAATGATTGGCAATTATTATTATTATTAATATTTGGAAATTTAAATCACTTATAAGAGGAAACTTTTAATTTCTGTTAAAATAAATTAAAAGAAAAAAAGAACAATTTTAATCTACAATAACAACAATAATAATAATAATATATTACCACCTTAGTTTTTATATTTTTATTGAATTACTCATTGGCTTTTTAATATTTTAAAATTTATTAATTATATTCCTTTATGATAAGAATGTTCATGTTTTAAAAATAAAAATAATATATATATATATAAAATAAAAATAGTAGTAAAAACGCTCTTAAAAAATATAATTAATAATTTTTAAAATATTAAAGATTAAATTAATAATTTAATAAAAATACAGAGACTAACTTATCAATTTTTCTACTAATTATCAATTATTATTATTATTATTATTATGAGAAATTCTAACTGATGGGAAATTATAATCAACGTTAAATGAAAATTGCACCCAGAAAAACAAATTCAAGAACATGGTTTGTCAAATTAAATAATAAAAAAGGATTGACTTTTTTTTTTTTATATTTATGATTTTGAAGGATTATGATTACTTGTCCTAACCATCATTACTTCTTTGCAATTTGCTCAAAGGTTTTCTTTTTCAATGGCTAATCTTGTATGTAACTCTATCCTTCGTACACTTCTATTTACATTAATTAATATTTTATAATTAATTAAAAAATATATATATGAATATATATTAAAAGTGTAAAAAACTGTTTAGTCTCGAATATAAAAAAAAAATTGATTAATAAATCGTTAAATATTTGATAATACACAACTATGATAATTTTTACAAATTCAAATCATCTACTAAATCAAATTTTCAAATAATATTTTATTAATACGTAATTAATAATTGTTAAAAAAAAGTAAAATAATAAATCATAGTTACTGTCTCCATGGCTAATACAGAATATGTATCAGAAATTGTTTTTAAGTAAAACTTAACTTAAGCGATAATATTAATTTAATTTCTGTCATCTCATTGGATGACACGTGGCACTGTTTACGAAATTCTCCCAATTTCCGCGTAACATGATAATGTATCCTGTATATTTCCTAACCCTGACGGACGCAACGTTTTGATTTCAATATTACGTCGTTTTAGAAACTCCCCATCAGAACCGTCCATCATCTGATCAAGATCCGATTGAGATACACGATATCAATACATCCTTAATTTTCCTTTTCTTTTTCCCAAAAAAAAAAAAAACAATATATTTCTTATGTAAAAATCAAACATGCCAAGACCATCATGCATGGATCGTGCAACTAATTAATGACGTCATATATGATATAAATTGATCCATAATTATACATACAAATATTTTTATGTATTTAAAAAAAATTAACTTTTGTTATCCACTTCACTCATGAATATAATTAAAGACAACTGATAATTCTGTTTAATATGAGTTCTTAAGTAAAACTTTTTTAATTTAAGGTTACATTAATATTTTTAAAAATATATATAATTATTTTAAGAATATTTTAATTATTTTTGTAATAAAAAATATAATTTTAATGATATTTTTGTCATCATATTAAGTAAAAAAAAAATAACATAATTAAAATTAAAATCATCATTAAAATATAATTTATGTAAATATTAGTGTTAATATCTTTTATAAAGCTCAAAATTTTAAATTTTTAGGTAATTAAAATAATTTTTGTTTTAATATAAAAAACCCATCTCTAATTTACAACTAAATATCTCAAAAATAAAAATTTAGTAAAACTTTTAACATTAAAAATAATTCTTTTAACTTGTGAAAGTATCGTACCAAAGAAGCTATTATTCCAATTAATATTTGATTTGCAAGAAAATCATGTCACGTCATAACTACTACTACCCATCAAAATATGAACAATGATTATTATAATTATAAAAACTGGGACAGCTAATAATATAATAAGATATTTCCAATCTAAAACAGCAAAAATTAAAAGTCTTTTGGCGTCAAACGTCAAATATCTGAATCCTTTTCCCATACGTAGCTTTCGTAGACGACGCGATCTTCATTTTTCTCTTTGCATTAATCAATAAGACAACGTTACTATTATGATCGACCAGTTACTTTCTCTTGTGTGTCATTTATATTATTCGAGTCAAGCCTCCCTGTCCCTTTTCCTTTTGGACTTTTAAGCATTATAATTTCCAATTTTCACACAAGAAAAATACAATTTGGTTTAAATTTCTGCGCATCGTTGGTTATCAAGACTCTTTAATCATCCATTTCGTTCACACACACACACATACATATATATATATATATAAATAGACTACGTAATTTATTATATAATAAATAAGATAATTTTATTATGTATTATTTAGTTAATATATAAATTTATGTATTATTTATGATATATTAAATAATTATATTATGTGACTAATTTTTTATTATATAATGCATTACATTGTATGTTAAAAAATTGGTTATTCAACAATTTTGGTTGGACAAGAATTGAGATGAATACCAAAGTAGAGAGTCACAAGAAGTCTAGAACGTGTGGGACACGTATGGAGAAGTTTAGGACGTGTAAGACACGAAAAAGGAAGTGAAACGGGACTCAAAGACGCGAAGGAAAAGAAGGAATCGCAGGGAGCTTCCAGCGCCGCAGCGCTGGGACATCAGCGCCGCAGCGCTGGACGCGAGAAGAGCCAGCGCTGAGGCGCCCAGGGATGGGCGCTGCAGCGCCAGAACGCGTGGAGAAATCCGTTTTGGCTTGAAATTTCAAGTTTTGGAAAGTTTTGGACTTCCAAAATAAGTGGACTCTTACTCCAACAAGGAATAGGGTTTGTAGGCACAAAATATACCCTATATAAACACTTGTAAACCATTATTTAAGGTTAAGCATTTAAGGTTTCAAGATGTAACCATAAGAGAGAATAGAGGAGCTAAGTAGGCACTAAGTGCGTGGTGCACTAGGGTGTAACCTTAGGGGGTGGTTTCTTCTTTAGGTTCTTTGAGTGAATAAAAGAGAAACACCATAAATCCTTTAGGCTTAGATGCTCGGGCTATTTTTGTGTTTCTTGTAAAAATCTCTTATGAGGAGATACGAAGAGGTCTTAGGGAGTCATAGTGATCAATGGTAGATGCTTAGAGATCTCTATGGGAGATACAAATGGGTCTTGTGGGATCATTGATGATGTAAGAAGATACTTTGTGATCTATTTCAATGGAAAGAAGCTGGATCATGGATCCTCCGTGGACGTAGGCAATTTGGGCCGAACCACGTATATCTTGTGTCTTGTGATTTGTTTGTTTTCTTTATCTTTATTGGTGTGTTAATCTTATGTGTTCTTACTTATGGTGTGAGTTATGGTTTTTCGCTGCGCAAAAGGTATCAAGGTTATGGCTTAGTTGATGCCATAGGGGTATCAAATTGAAGTGTACGACTTGATATCCCTCAACATTGTATAAGATGACAAAATTTAAATTTAAATTTAAATTTTACTAAATTTAGATTTATATATATTTTTTAATGAATTCGAAACTCAAGTGGACTTTTTCGGTTCTGAATTTAAATTCAAATTTGGATTTAAGTCCTAATTTTTTAAATTTTTTTATTTTTTAAAAATGTTTAGCTAAAATTTGAATTTTTAAGATATTTATTTTATAAAACGATTGTTAAATTCATTATATATTAAAGATTATAAGTTTTAAGAATTAATTTAAGATTTTAAAAAAATAAATAAAATTTAGATATAAATTTTTGAGATTTTACAAAAATTTAAATTTATTTTTTTTAAAAAAAAAGACTTAAATCTAGGTAAAAATTTAAAATTTTTAAATAAGGATCATAATTTAAGTTTTTCTGAGTATGAATTTTCTTACTATCCCTAACATTGCTCACTAAAATAAAATTCTCTTTCTACAAATATATATATATATATATAACTGATCTCTATATAATTTATTATACGATAAGTAACATTATCACGTAACATTATTTAATTTTTTTTGCTACATGCCTAAATTTTTACCGTGTAATGAACTATATTACTTGTAAGGAAAAAAGAAGCATATATATAGCCTCTTAGATTCAATGGGTCAATGAGAGCATCGGGAAGATGTCAATATATCGTATACATGGTCTCATAGTTCACAATGAACATTGAAAAGGAAATTACGACCAATATTTATTTAATCTTGAAAGAGACTTGTCCATTTGAATCATATGGAAGATGTAATGCAGTACCCACGGCCGCATATTGACGAAGAAAAATTTTGATATTATTATTATTATTATAATCATGCATGCGTATCGTATAGGGATATATATATATATATATATATATCTTACAATGATGATGAAGAATATGGATTATTGTTGCTGGCACGTATTCGCCATGTCTCAGCCTTAAACAAAAGAAAATTTATTTTGTCTGGTCAATGAAATTGGTGCTGAAGTCTTCTGGTGTTTTGATTGATATTGAGAAACTTAGAACCAGATATAATTTGGCTCAAACATCAATGATGACCATAATATCCATATGGGTCCGATTGATATGTGTGTGTGAAAATAGAGCTTTTGAATTTTCAGCAAAGCTCTAGATTATTTGTGTATGATCTTTGCTTGAGTAAAGTTAATCACCATTAGCTCTGATCATTGTTGCTGCAATTCCCCTGGACAAGATCTGTATCATGATTCATATAAGATGTAAGATATAATGGGAGTTGTCTCAGCAGTCACCAATTGCTTTATCTTTCAATAGATGAATAATGACTCTTCTTCGAAGGTACAAAAAAGTCAATAAGCACTTCTCAAAAATCTGCCACATCAGATAAAACACACGACAATCAAGGGGTTGGGGTTTTGGACATATTCTTTGAAATAATGAATCGATCATCACCATATGTGAAAGACATTCTTTCTTGTTATTATAATTATAAGCCTTTGAAATTTGTTTAAAGATAGTGGATTTGAGAACATGGGGGGTGGGGAGAAGTACTGATGAGTTTTGACAGCATTTTCTTCAAAAGCTAGAAGCACTTCTCCTTTAATCACTTTTGTGAAAGCGAACAAATTCTAAGTGTCCGTATAAAATTGTGTTCCTATATATCAATATTGCCATGGAGAGATATAACGATATAGATGGCAAAACGATCCGCATGGTCTCGTTTTGAATGAAGTAGGAATATGATAATTTTTGTAAAATTAGAATAAGGTACGGAAAAATTATTTTTTAAATTATTAAGTGAATAGGAATGAAATTAAATCTCTCCGTCTCATTTTTTATATATATATTAAATAATTTATTAATTTTTTATTTTATAATTCATATTTAATTAAGACATGCTTTAATAATATTTTTTAATAAAATAAATAATAAAAACTCCTAAAATTTCCTTTTTTTCTTTATTGTAAATAACAAAAAATATTTATTTTTGAGTTAGACACTAATAATTTAATGAGAATATGAAACAATTAACATAAAAATTAATAATATTAAGCACTAAAATATTATTTAAGTTCTTTTTTTTATTTGTTATTTATTTAAACACTTGTTTACTAATTATTATTTACATCACATTATTGAAAGATATTTTTATATTATTCTAATTTGTTAGTTTGATAATTTTTTTAATCATAATATAGATTAAAAATTTATATTATTAAAATTTATAAATATAAATTAATATTTAATATAAATAAATAAATATAAGGTGGGAATGAAAAAGGTTTTCCTATAAGAGAATTTTTCATCCTTGCTCTATTAATTTTTTCTAAAAATATAACTTAAAATAAAAAATGAAGTCAAATACTAAAAATACCACCCCACCCTCACCTTGCCCCTGCACCGGCAAACCCACCCCACCCCATTTTCATCCCTAGTTAAGGAATTGGACCACCTAAGGTTTATTTATGCTCCGTAATTATCAATCTTTTGTATTGACACAGTAATGATTCTGGTGTTTAATCAATGGTTAAATCAAGAGTTAAGTTCATTGGTTAAAAAATTCCATAGGAAGTTAACCTTTTATTTTTGTACAATTAGTGCTTTCGAGATGTTTGAACTTTGAACCAATATTAATGAGGTTATTTATTTTCTCCAAGTAAAATGACATTTTAACCCCCTGTTATAATTAAAGGGACAATTTATTTACACAATTTTTAAAATTATTAAATTTCATCATTTTACAACAATTATTTCTGAATGTCCATTAAATTACAAAATAACATTGAATATGCTTAAAACTGTTCCATTAAAAATTTTATTAATAAAATTTAATCAAATAAAATTTGGTCTAAATATAAAAGAATATATTGCACGTATGTTTAAAATTGTTATAGTAGTTCTTTTTTTAAAAGCATTTACTCTGCTGATAAAATGATTCTATTGATACTAGTATGCATCAACTTGGTGGCTTACTAAGTTATAAGATTTGCAAAAATTTTGTTTGAGCGTATCTATTTAATATTAATTTATTTACTTTTTTGAAGTTCATGTTTATAAAAGAATTTTGCAGAATATGTTTGTTATGTCTTTTTTAATGTATCCTCTATTGATTAGTGTAATACAAACATCATTATCTTTATATATTGTTGTTGAAGCATCTATAACTAAGGTTAGCTTGCATGTATTTTGAATCTAATGTATGATTGATCTTAATGACACACGTTATTGGTTTGGCTTCATGAAGTGCTAGAATTAGTTTCAAAGTAAATAGAGGATGTAGCAACAAAAATTTGATTTGTGAAACACCATAAAGTTATTGTATTATTGTAACTCATTTGTAAAAGGATTTTATGAGGATCAAATAAATATTTAACATCTGTGTAACCAACAAGACTTGAATTTCATGTTAGCTCATTAGAATAATTCTAAGTTAATTTTTATATGAAGGTAGCAAAAAAAATATGTTTGATGTCATTCCAATATTTTTGAGTTTGATGCAGAGCTAAATCTTGATAATAAGTTTATTAAGAATATTATGTTTAGTCAGTATATTGTGATAGATATAATAAAAAACTAATTGTATTAATATATGATACTTTACGATTAAATCAATTATTCTTTCATCATTATTTTTAAAACAAAATAAATCTTTTTGTGATTAAGAGACCGAGTAACTATCGGGCTACTCAATGAATAAGTTGTATCTATGTTAAAACATGTAAATATATTTTTTTCATTATATACCGATTGATGGAGAAAATTATAATTTGCAAGCCAATATAATATTTTGTTTTTTCTAAATTTTTTATTTTAAATTCTTTTTTTTAAATACTCAACAAATTTTAAGAACTTTTCTAAATTTTCATTTAAATTCATATCGTCTACATATAGAGTTATAATGGCAAATCTACTTTTTAATTTTTTAATGAAAATACATGAACATATATGATCATTGATATATCCCTCATTGATTAAATATTCACTAAGGTGATTGTATCGTATTCACCCTAATTTCAACCCATATAAGGATCTATATAGTGTGATTGAATATAAGTTATGATCATATGATTTAGGCATTTTAAATTCTTCAAATATTTTCATGTAAATGCTAGTATCAAGCGATCCACATATATAATTATGTTGTCGATATGTTCACAAGACATATATCAAGTTTTTTTCAAGATTGTTGAACTATGTTAAGATCTAAATGTGATTGTACTCACCATCAGATAATATGTATTTTATAATCCACGCCAAGTTTTTGTGAGAAACCTTGAGCTATAAGTTATGCTTCAATCTCTTTGTTATTTTCATTTCATTTTTTTAAAAGTGCTCTGTTTATATCCACTGAGTTTAATGCTTTTGGGCGTGTGGACTACAAGTTAAAATACTTCTCTTTGTTGAGTCATTTCTTTATTTATATTCATTGATGGTTTGCAGCTTAAAACTATCATTATTAATGATATTCATAATTACTGCAAATGAAAATACATTATCAATAATTATTTTTTTAGGATTTCATACTTTTCATGTGTATACATAATTCAAGGAATTTCTTTATTTTTAAATTCATGTGCTTTTTCTAAGATTCGGGCATTTTATTGAGCTAGTGTTACTTTACGGACACGTGTCTCTTCAAAGACTAGTAGCTTTTCTGGAGCTAAATGTTCAGAAAATATGGTTTTACTTTTAGCTCGAGCATTATATTTTATAGGATTTTAATTCATTTCCTCTTTCAAAAAATAATATCTTTTGAATCAAGTAATTTATTATGCTTTTAATGTGTACTAGATGATTTATTAGCTATTTCTTTAATAGATATTTCATTAGGCACAACCACAACCACTCTAACTGGTACCCTAACAGTTGTTATATACAATTTGGTCACCTTTATCGCATTAGTAAGTGTGTTTGGTAATTGAACAGTAATTTATTTGAGATTAACTATACTTCACATTTTATTATACTTTAAGTAGTTTGAGAATTTAAATTAAATATTTTGGTCACATTCTAATAAAATTCATGCCTAATTTTAAGAGGTGTTTTTCTTTCCCTAATTACTTTGTTGCATATTAAGTGCTAGATATTTAGCAAGTATTAAGGCATCAATAAACCTTTCTCCTTATCTTATTTAATCTCATAAATTTTACTTTCCATTATAGTATATATTTCTTTTATTTCATTGATTTGAGAATTTTTGAAACCATAGTTATGATGACCTCTTTTTTTTTATTATTATATCCAAAACAATAAGTAAATATTCTAATATTTACTTATAAAGATGTCAATGATTTATTTTGATAAAATGATATTTCATCCAATCTCATTATTTTGCTCATCATCTTAGAAATATGAGATCAACTATGCATCTATCTTTTAAGCCAATGTTCTTGCTAATGCTATATCTTGTTAAAGGTATGGAATTCACTCTATAATTAACAATTTATAATATTTTTTTGAATAAAATTGAATTGTATTTAGCAATATATTATGATCTCATTTTAATGAGGAAATATATCCCTCGGTAATTATAGTCTATCTCAAACTCCAAAATTAACTGATAATTCATTATAAGGTATAAACTTTTTCAAATGGCAATTTGTATCTCACATACATAGAAATTTAATATATAGAATTTAGAATTTTAAGTTTTGTTGTTGATATCAAGTCATGCACTTCAATTTGACATCTCTATGACATCAATTAAGCCACAGCCTTAATACATTTTTTATTCTATGCGCAGCGAAAAATCATAACTCATACCATAAGAAAGAACACATAAGATTAACATATTAATAAAGATAAAGAAAACAAACCAATCAACAAGACACAAGATATATGTGGTTCGACCCAAAATTGCCTACGTTCACGGAGGATCCATGATCCAGCTTCTTATTATTGAAATAGATCACTAAGTATCTTCTTACATCATCAATGATCCCACAAGACCCCTTAGTATCTCTCATAGAGACCTCTAAGTATGTACTTTTGATCATCATGACTCCCCAATACCTCTTAGTATCTCCTCATAAGAGATTTTTATAAGGAACACAAGAATAACCCAAGCATCTAAGCCAAAAGGATTTATGGTGTTTCTTTTGTTCACTTAAGAATCAAAAGAAAACACTCCTCAAAAGTTACACCCTAGTGCACCACGCACTTAGTGCCTACCTAGCTCATCTATTCTCTCTTATGGTTACATCTTGAAACCTTAGATGATTGATCTTTCTATTGTGTTTAGAAGGGTTTATATAGTGAATAAAACACCATTGGAAACCCTAAACCTAGTTGGAATAAGAATTCTTATTTATAGGAGTCCTAATCCTACTTAAAGAAGTCAATTGAGGAAAAACAAGAAATATCCTAAAGTTGCCGCGTGAATATTAATTGCGTAAACAGTAATCACAGTGAATAGTATACATCGTGAACAGTACTCCGCCGTAAACAGTACCCCCTGCCGCGCGTGCAGTGCTCGATGTAAATAGTACCCATTCCTTTTCACTTTCTAATTTCTCCTCCTTTGTACACTCAATACGTACTTGACTTTATAATGACTTTTCTCTTAATATTCATCTCAATTTTTACTCATACAAAATTGTTAAATAACCAATTTTTAACAAGTTCTAATCATTTTAAATTAACTTTTAGATTTTATTGTTTCACCTCTTTTGTTTTGCAAACTTTATGTTGCAACAGCAATATATAATAATATTAATCATTCATAACATTCAAATTAATAGCAAGTATTAAATTTAATTAAGAAATTAAAAAGAATAAGAACAATATATAGATATAGGTGTTGGGTGTTTATCATAGAGTGTGTGATTATACGAGTGTATGCGTAATTTCAAAAATTATCATATGCGCAGCGGAAGCATGTTACAAAATACACACATTTTAACAATTTCAACATATATCACATATATGCATAAGTATAACAATTATACAATTATGAACATGATGAACAACATATATCACATATATGAACAAGTATAACAATTATACAAATATACACATGATGAACAATATTGTATTATAACACATAATGTAAAATACTCACCTAATGAAGGTAGCTTTACAAATTCTTCAAGTTCTTCAATAATCCATGTGAAGAGCTCACCTTGAAGTATATGTTGAACAATTCTAGTCCATAACTTTTGGTGGGATTAAGGAGCTAGAATGGTAGCTTAGTGTTTAAAATTTTCAGCACTTGTATTCAAACTCTTTTGAATACAATTTTTGTTTCTTAAATGGAGATGGTAAATATTTTCTATACAACTCTTGTATTAATTAAAAATCTTTAACATACAACTCTTGTATATTAATCTTAGAAATAATTTCTACATGATAATTATTTTGAACAACTCTTTGCAAAATAATTATCTTTTTCTCCATTTACATATCATTCATTTTGGCCATCCATTAAAGAAGGAGATGAAGAGAAGTTTGTTTATTTTCAACACTTGAAAGAATAAAACTCAAAGAACTCTCTCTTACCTCTCTTCCTTGCCATTGCCAAATTCTTCTCCCAAAAATTGAATGAATGAATGAATTCAATTATTTTGTCAAAATTCATTTTGTTTATTCAATACTTTGATTAAACAAAATAAACAAAATGAAGTGCTCCACCAATTTTATTGTTGGTCTCCCATTTAGAATTAATTAAACCATGCACTAGAATAATGACCACCAAAATTAATCTTTACCTAACAATTATAATTACTTTAATTATAATGGGTAATTAAATAGCCAACATCTAGGCCACTCATTGTATTAAAATACAATGCCATGATCTATATATATTATAATATTATCTAATAATATAATAATAATATATGATTTAATTATTCAAAACAATTTTGAATAATTACTTTTTACCTTACTAATTTTTTACTACCATGGTTAAATGATAAAAAGGTAAAATCAAATCATGAAACAAATTTTGTCATTTGTCAATATTCTATTAATTAACAACCCTTGTTAATTAATTAAGTGATGTACTTAACAATTAAGTCTTGACAAATGTACAATCCGAGGGATCCCTAAACAATCGTTCTCTTTTGCTGAAATTTATTGGATCGAACTATTCAATCCAATCCGCTACCCCAGTGCACAACGAGTATACTTCATATTGTGAGACTCTCTAGGTCCACACCTAATTTGTCATTTAGAGCTCCTCCATACGCCCGTGAACAATGTCCCACACACACGTTACGGATATTACAAATTAGCATGTTAGACCATACAAGTTGAGGTTATTACATATTCGTATAATCCTTCCATCATTTATATCCTTGAAGAGTAGAGATATAGATTGTCACCGTCAAATCTCTATTTGCTCAACCACGAACTTATCTCCAGATTTATATTTCATAAAACAATATCCACAAGCACTTTTGTGATATTATTTATTCCTTCGGAATATCTTTTCCAAGGTTTATGCTTGCGGCCACAAGACTTTCTGAAATACAATCTCAGAGCATTAGGATATACAACCCACTCATATGAGCTGATGGATCCCATATCTACGCACACCGAACTCCATGAGCATCGGACCATACCCAGCGACACCCAGTGGTCAGACCGTGAAAGGTTTCTGACATGTGTGGAACCAAAGCATGGTGGATCACTCACAAGCCCACCGTGGCGCTCAGGTCAAAGGACCACAAATACTACTCAACTCGGAAGACCTTCCATTGACGGCTTTATGAGATGTCTATTGGATGTCTTCGTGAGCCTGTTCAATATCCAGTCCTTATTGAATACCTGTATCTCTATACGAGTTTCCTACTAAGCTCATGGTTTGCTAAGACTAACTATCTGGACCATCCAGATATAGACATACACTAATCTATATTAATGGGTTACACCGATAGACCCACATCGATGAAATTAGATCAGGAACAT
Source organism: Ailanthus altissimus (assembly GCA_946807835.1). Classification (NCBI taxonomy): domain Eukaryota; kingdom Viridiplantae; phylum Streptophyta; class Magnoliopsida; order Sapindales; family Simaroubaceae; genus Ailanthus; species Ailanthus altissimus. The sequence goes on along the minus strand of OX327686.1, from coordinate 33,617,851 downwards.
TATGTTTGAGAACATACTTACATAATGACATTTCTTAGCACCATCTGCAACTCATTGCAGTTATATCATTATTAATATATTCTCAAGTCATTGTCCCATTTCAGATAAGGCTCTAACTCATTAGATTTTGTTAACTCTTAGTACCACTAACTCTTAGTGTTTATAACTATTAGCGTTGCTAACTCTTAACCCTGGTCTAAACTTTTTTAGACCAAATCTGAACTCCTTCAGATCATACAATGTCTAAAACGTTACAAGCATCTTACCATTTAATAAAAATAATATTAACGATTTTATTAGAAATAATAATTGTATAAATACAATCACTATATATTTATACATTATAAAATAACACGTAATCACAAATCCCAATAATAAAAATATCCAAAGTGATTAGTTTAAGAATGGCTAAACATGAAATAATATAACTAACTACATAAGTGATGTATTATCTTTTATATATATATATATATGTGTGTGTGTGTGCGCACGCGCACGCGCGCCAATAACATGCAAAAATAAGTCTAGTCTTTTTTTTTAAAAAAAAAAAAATTCAATGGCAATTACATTTTACAGAGCATACTAATAACAATTACAGAGCATACTCATAACATAATCATGTTAGATATAAAATAAATAAAAAAGTTAATAAACATGAAGTCACTTTATAATTATTATTTTACTTACAAGTGTTGTGCTAATAACGTGGTATGAATGGAGCAATAAGATTAAATAAAGAACAAAGTAAGTTAAAATGAAAAATAGAGGCAATTGAATTTTCTTACTTAAATTGAAGTATGTCCTCTTTCATTACAATTATAATATTGTTTTATAGTGTAAAAATTCACCACCTTAGTTAATGAAAACTATAGGGTTATTAATTTAAGCTTTTTAACTAAGGAAAGTTATAGTGGTTTATTTAATTTAAACCTTTCAATGAATAAAAGTTAAAGTGGTGACCTACTTGCTTAAATGGCTTTATAATAAAGGATTTACCGTGTATTATTTCTTCATTGCAGTGTAGATCTTCAAGTCGAATTCTCTATGCCATATTTAAAAAAATAAAAGTAATGGTAAATCTACCATTTCATAACATTAACTACAATTATTAATAATAAAAAATAGAACTGATCTATGTGATTAGTGACTAAAATTAGTATATCACCTTTGATGAGTTCAAGATTCATTTAATTTATTTATGATGTAGAACTGTGACACTTGATGGTGCTTATAAAAGAATTAATTTAGTTCAAACTCTGAAATTTCTATATGATAATATGAATGTAAATCTTTATATTAAGAAACATGCAATTTTTTATTTTTTTTTTGTTTTATGGCTGCGTATATGTAATGAGTGGACGGTATATTTTAGAAAAATTATCAATTTAATCCTTAAAATTTAATTAAATTATTAATAAGATAAATTCGATCAAATATCTAATTATTTACTGTGATTAAAACATAACAGTTTATTTTATTGTACTACAAAATGTCATATTGACGTTATTTTTTTTAACAATACAATCAAAATGGAATATTTTAAAATATATAGAAATTAACCAAATAATTTAACAAAATTTTAATAACTAAACCGACAAATTCATAGCTGTTGTTTGGATCAATTGTAATTTTAATTACTCTCAAAAGAAGATTCCCGAGCTTATCTCTCTCTCATTCAAACTTTCCCCCCACTCTAGAAAAGTTGTTTTTCGATGGTCTCCTCTCCGACGACCTGTTCTTCTCCCTTTCTCATTCTCTTTCCAACTTATAACTTAGTTTCCTTTGTTTTAATTTGTTTTGTTTGTTATTAGACGGTGTTGTTTAAAGTTTGTTTTGATAATTTTGCTTCAGTTTCTCTTTGGACGGCTGGAAATGTGCGGCTCAGATCGTCCAAGTCGGTGGCAGCTTTCGGGAAGCTGTGTGTAGAACGTTCGCCAACGAAGTCTCGGGGCCAATGATGAGTTTTCCGGCCTCCTGCGAGCTAAGACGTCTCTGATCGTCAGCCTTTCTCCAACCCAAGCTCCGACGAGATCCTATTGCCGCTTCCAGTTTTTGCGCCGTGCGTTGCCGTCCGTTCCCTGCCCCTACGCTTTGCTGTTCCAACCCATGGTTTCTCATCTTCGACCACCGTATGGCCGTCGATATACTATCGCTGATGAACTAACTAATTATAAATTAATATTTGCCTATTTGTACGTGGGTTGGAATGTATTATATGTAAGGGTAATATTGTAATTATGACTGTAGTTTTGTGTTTTTTTGTATCAGTGTTTTTATTTTTCTCCTCTGATGCGAGGGCTACTCATTTTTGCTTTCTGATTATCAAAGTGTATTTTTTTTCTTTCTTCGAAAGGGACTTTCCCAGCCGGGGATATTTCTATTCCCATTGACTTAACTTCAACGGGTACGGGTCCGGGTCGAGCATATATCAGTATAAAAGTTTATTATTAGATCCCGTTAAAACTCTCTAATAATTTATCAAAAACTCCTTAATTTTATTGTGTTCTTTAATGAAATTCATTTTATTTATAAAACAAAGTACACTCTATGGCTCGTTGAAAATCTCATTCGAATTAGGAAGAAGCCTCTATGGGCTTCGTCCTTTTTCAAGTCCATTGAATTTAAACAAGGCTTTTTTTTTTTTTTAAAGTTGACGAGTGACGAGCACCGACTAACAAGAAAATATTTTACCGGTTAAGTTTAAATTTAAATAATTTTTTTAAACAAATAGGAGAATTCAAACTCAATTTTTTTTTAAAATAAATATAATATCAATTCTTTATTATCGGATTGTTAACATAAATATATTTAAATTTAAATAAATTAACTAAGGCAGAATTGAAATTTAAAAGGTGACTTTCAAATATAAAAAATTAAAAATTTATATGAAAATTTTAGTATCAAATTAAAATTTTTGAGAGAGTCTAAGTAATAAAAATTATTTGTAAAAAAAATATATTATTAAACTTTTTTTTTAAAAACAAACTTGAAATTGTCTTTATTCTAAAGAATATAAATGGGAGATGCAAGAAATGGGTTTCACATGGGGAATTAAGTATTTAGGTAGCAATATATATGGGCTAATTATATTTGGGCGGCAGCAGCAGCACTAACAATAAAGCAGATGTGGACGGTCAATGAAGTGGAGTTGGACGGAGAGGGTTCCAAATTCCCAATTTCTAATTTTATAAAATGTGGCCTCTATATGCATTACAGTCACATGGGCTGCACGAGAACGGGCTATATATATAAATTTCAACTGAATTAATCATAAGTCAATGAGAATTAATTACGGTAAAAAAAAAAAAAAAGTAGATGGGTTGTGCATGAAATTCAACGTGTTTCATGCAACATGATTGTATAAATTTTAAAATTTTTAAAATTAAAATTTTATATTATTTTATTATTTAATAATTATTTAACATATTATTTCTAGAATACAATTTAAAATACATAATTTAATGTATGTTTATTTAATATGTTCTTTTTTTAGTGCATTGAAACAAATGAAATCTTGTTTACTTTTAAAATTTTAATATCGCGTGTTCGGATTAAAAAAAAACAAAACTAAACAAAAACTCGCATAAGTATCATTTTTTTTATTTATCGAATTTGTAATTAGCAAAAAAAAAAAAGGCCCCTATAACATTAGAAAAGATAAAAATATTAAAAGTTTCAATATTAAACTTAAAAAATAATTTTATTACGTATTTTTAAAATGATCCAAAATCTCCTCTTTAATAACAGCGACAACAAGATTTCAATTGAATATTGACACTCCTCTTAAGAATTAACTTAAGTGGTCACCAAATTGCATAACAACGGTATCCACTTAAATTTAAATAAAAAGAGAGGATAAAGTTTGATTAATTAAGAGCATCTAATTTCTTACTAATTTTTTTTTAAAAAATTATCATTAACATTATCATATTAAAAATTTTAAAATTTATATGAGAATAATATTATTTTATTAAAAAAAATATAAAAGAAGAATAAAAATGGGTGAGAAAGATAAAAAATTTAATTTAAATAAATTTTTTTAGATAATTTAAAAAAATGAGTAAAACTGCTAATGATCAAATTTTAAGAATTTAAATATTTTATTTAAAAATACATATATACACATGTCGCAACGCAATTGTTTATATAATACAAAATAAAATAAAATAAAAACCACGTGACATCAGTTTTTGAATGTGACCTGGCAGAATTTGGCGAGTCATCAAAAAATTGGGTGGGTGGCTAAAAAACAATTGCGTGGGTCCCATGCACGACGCTTGCAGGCCGCAACAATGACCAAAGAAGAAAAAGGAAAGGGGCGCAGACCAAGCTCCAGTTCGGGTCGTCGTGGTGGACCAAAACCCGACTCCGAACTCGGCTCGGACCGCCCAAGAAAACGACCGGGGCGAGCCTTAGCTCTTCAATGCCTTCATAATAGTTGTTAACAAAAATCAAACAAAGCGCACTTTGTTACAATAATTCACAGCATCTACTACTACTATACCACTTTGCTAAATCTCCTCTCTGTGGCCACAAAACCTTCTCCAAGATTTCTCCTTCTCTCTCTCACTCATTTCTCGCCACACCCACTGCCTCTAATTCACTTGTTTTGTTCTTTTGCCCTTTGCCCCCCTATCTCTCACTTACTCGTCCTCTGGTTTCATTTACGCATATTATTTATTTGATAAAGACCCACCATGGTCTTTTTTTCTCCTGCCTTTTATTCTGAACAAAGTATTGTAATTTTTGGCTGAAGAATTATAATCATGCAAAACCCTTCAACGGTAACCCATGAATCAAGTCCTGTGTTCGATTTGGTCACTCAAGTTGGTCGCTTTGCCTTCAATTCTAGATTTTTCAACTCAAACTCAGATGGGTGCTCTTCGTTGAAGTCGAATTACTTGTACTTTGATTCGTTCAGGTCCTCATTTGGTCAAAGGAAGAGGCACGGAGTCGTTGCTTCACTGGGTTTGAGCAGTAAAGGGAGTGTGCCTTCGAGTGTTAGCCGGATTGTGGGTGAATTCAATAAGGCGATCAAGTTCCATTGTGAGAGAATCCCAATTGGGTTCGCTTCGGTTCGTGTTGGTTCGACTGAGAATAATGGGCTGAGGAATGAAAATGGTGGCGTTTTAGAGAAAGAGGGTTTGCCTTTGAATGGCGTGGAGAGTGTTCATCCGAAAAAAGTTTTGATTTTGATGAGTGATACAGGTGGCGGTCACCGTGCTTCTGCGGAAGCTATTAAGGCTGCGTTTAACGAGAGGTTTGGTGATGAGTATCAGGTCAGTTTTGGATTTTTTTTTTAATTGATTGATGTATCATTTGGTTTCATTTACTATGCTCCTGTTTGGTTGCCAAGAAAATGTGGGAAATAAAGAATTTTTCCTTTCCTCCTAAAAAAAATGTTCTTGAAATTTTGGATACTCTATTAGGAACTTAATTAAATTGAATTAGAGAGAATGCAACTATTAGGCCTAGCTAGATTGAGTAAGTTGTTGTATGGAAACTAAAACTGGATTTTCATTTATATATTTTGTAATTTCTTGGTAACCAATTGGAGCGTTAGGGGAGAGGATTAGTGCATGCGTAATTAGCTGTGTGTTGACCATGTTCTGTGTGTTAAGAGTGTGTGTCGCAGGTGTTTGTTACTGATTTATGGACCGATCATACACCTTGGCCGTTTAACCAATTGCCCAGAAGCTACAACTTCTTGGTAAAACACGGGCCATTGTGGAAGATGACATATTACGGAACTGCTCCCCGGGTGATTCATCAATCTAATTTTGCTGCAACTTCGACTTTCATAGCACGGTGAGGATTTGTTTTCCTCCTAGGATGGATGTATTTTTATTTTTTTAAATTATATATATCATACAAAGCCGAAGGCAGTGCTTTTATACATGCATATTATCCAAGGAAAATCTTTCAAAGCATCTTTGACTTCATTCCACATTCTAATCATTTGCTATTCCACAGATGTAGACTTAGGAAATCAAATGCAAAGATACCGAGCCTGGCAGACAAATGTTTATAATTTTGCATGGTTAACGAGCACACATGTCAAATATCCACATAGTTATTATTTCATGTCCTCTGCAACAAATGCGAGGACTTGAAATTTTAAGTTTATTTTGCCTACACTTTATGGAATTAAATTTAATGAAGAATTGTTGACAGAGCTTTTTGGCTGCATGATTTCAGTCTCATTTAAGCCAAGCATCCTTTTTCTTTTATTTTTTAATTTTTATAGGGAGGTTGCCAAAGGATTGATGAAATATCAGCCCGACATAATTATTAGTGTACATCCGCTGATGCAACATGTTCCACTCCGTATTCTGAGGTCAAAGGGTCTTCTGAAGAAGATAGTTTTTACCACAGTAGTAACAGATTTAAGTACTTGCCACCCTACATGGTCAGTTCCGCTTTCGTGGTTTATGTTTCTTATTGATTCATTTTTCCTCGTAGAATTCTGATCATCAATGCTTCCATCTGTAGGTTTCATAAACTTGTAACAAGATGCTACTGCCCAACAGCTGATGTAGCAAAGAGAGCAATGAAAGTTGGTTTGCAGCCTGCCCAAATTAAAGTTTATGGCCTTCCTGTTCGCCCTTCCTTTGTGAAACCAATTCGGCCAAAGGTTGATTACTTATATGACTGATTGGCTTGTTAACTTTGGTGTCCTTTTGACGTCCGAGTTGGATGCTGTTTTGTCATAATGGCTGGACATTTTTCTTTGATGTGTTTCTGAGCATATCTTCACATTATTGTTTACAGTTACTTAGGATTTCTCTGTCTATTGTTGTATCATTTTAGTTGATGATATGAAATCCTGTTAACTTACTTCATTTCTAATAACTATAGGTTGAATTAAGGAAAGAGCTAGGAATGGATGAGGATCTTCCTGCTGTATTGTTGATGGGAGGAGGGGAAGGTATGGGTCCAATTGAGGCTACTGCTCAGGCACTTGGGAATGCATTATATGATGAGAATCTTGGTGAGCCAATAGGTCAGGTCCTTGTGATATGTGGGCGCAACAAAAAGCTTGCCAGCAAATTGCTTTCAGTTGATTGGAAAATTCCTGTCCAGGTATTAACCTGCTATCCACAAAATCAACAACAGTCTTCATCACAATTTTTTTGTTAAACCTTGTGTGTCACACTTTTATATTTGACATTAATTTCCCTCGTGGTAATTGTTGGCAACTTGTCTTGTTTCATAGATATGCCTTTCTATTTTGTTTTTAATCTGCATCCCTCTTTAAAACCACAATCATTGCCCCAATTGCCTTGTCCAACTCATATACTTATACTAATATTTATAGTATCACATTTTATTTTGTGGCACTGAAGAAGTTGATGTCATTGCTCTGTCATATAGGTGAAGGGGTTTGTCACTAAAATGGAAGAAGCCATGGGTGCCTCTGACTGCATTATCACAAAGGTTAGTTTCTTGTTAAAGGGATGATATCTTCTTGTAATTTCTTATTTGCCGTCTAACGGTATAACGCCTTTTCCCTCCTTTTCTGTAGGCTGGCCCAGGGACTATTGCAGAAGCAATGATTCGGGGCCTCCCTATAATTCTTAATGATTACATTGCTGGGCAAGTAAGTTCAATTTTAACTCTTCTCTGATTTTTTTTTCATTAATTATTATTGTCCTTATTAATTTACTGTTCTACTATTCGATCTTCTTATGATCAGTTTCAGATAATGGTGAATCTTAGCCTTTTGGATCTCTGTAGTATCTTATTGTTGCTTTCTGAAGTTAGGTCAGACAGACATAGCCTCTTACAGGACCATTCAGAAAATGAACTTTTATTCTCTCGCCATGAATATGTATATTTTTGGCTTGAGATCTGATTAGTATTATTCATGGACCATGTGAGAATTAAAAACAATTGATTAAATAAGAAATTCTTATGCCATAGTAAAAAAATTTCTTCACGGAGTCAATAAGCCGTTCTCAAGTAGGATGGCAATACATTTCAAAAAGAGAGAAAATAAGAGTAGGACACTATAGGGTAGTCCTGTCTGTGAGACTATTTAAACGATTACCAAGTGTTAGTGACCGAAACTGTTGTCGAGATTGGAGGAGTGAATGCAGTTGCTAGAGCTTTTACTTGCATCATACTAAATACAATTGTGTTGCTCATAATCTTAATCTTGCCATTGATATTGCAGGAAGTAGGCAATGTGCCTTATGTGGTGGAAAATGGATGCGGGAAATTTTCAAAGTCTCCGAAGGAGATAGCAAATATAGTTGCCCAATGGTTCGGTCCAAAAATGAACGAGCTCAAGGCTATGTCACAAAATGCATTAAAGCTGGCTAGGCCAGATGCTGTTTTTAAGATTGTTCAGGACCTACATGAGCTGGTTAGACAAAGAAACTTTGTACCTCAGTACTCGTGTGTAACTTAGTCCTATCAATTTTCACTTTAGTCTTCAGTTACAATGGAGTGAATGGGTGAACTCTTTTCCACTTCATTCTATTGCTTGATAATGATTCACATCTATTCATATTTGTATGCACAAGGCTATGCATTTTTTGGATTAAGCCAGCAACTTAAGTTGTAGCTTAATGCACTGAAATTGGCTAAATGTAAGTAGAGGTTCATCCACCGCTTTGTAATATGCTCTCTAGAGATTGCCGTACGTAATTTCTAATTTTGGCCACATAATTTCTTGCTTGAAAACCTTGCCCTACCTTAACATACTAAAATATTATGAAAAGTCACTACTAACCCTCAAAGTTTTTTCATATATATATATATATATAAATAAAAATAAATATTACCATTTTTAAGGGAGTAAAGTATACAAAACCAACTCAAACCCAACACTTCAATTTTGAAAGTTTTTAAATCTCTTATTCCTTAGAAGCTTTTCAATCTTGTATTCATTATAAATAAAAGAAAAGAAAGAAAAAGAGAGAAAAAAATCCCAAAAACTGGAGCTCTTTAATCCCAAATAAGTGATGAACTGATGATTTGATTGGAATCAATCCCATCAAAGTGAGTAATGAAAGGAGATTCTCTCTCTCTCTATATATATATTGAAATAAGGAGATTCTATATATTGTCGTCAAAATTTAAACAAAGGACACATGCCCCTCTTTCCCCTTATAAATAGATACCCACTGAATTTGTTTTGCATTTTCACCCTCAAAGCATGCATACAAACCAACATCAATCCATTTCTGTTAACTTCAATTGTTCCAATGGAGGCCACCGGCAACAGCAACAACAAGATCAAGATCAAAATCAAGCTAACGTTAGATGATGTTGGTAGCAAAAGGTTCTACATCAAGTTAGACAAGGCTGACACTAAGGAGCACATACTGAAACACTGGAGTCCCACCATCATCAAAAGGGCTGCCCTTGTTGATATCAGAGTTTCCATGGAGGATCTTGACACCAACTTTGAGCATGAAGTAACTTTCACTACTACAAGCACTTTGACTCCTATTTCATTCAAGGGCTTTGGCGAAAAATTTCATTGATCGTCGGTTGTTAATGGCTGGTGATGAGATTGGAATCGGTTGTAGTAATAATAATAATAATAATAATAATAATAATAATAATAATCCTAATCCTGCTGATTAATCTAAGCTGTTGTGTTTTTGTGTGTTGAAACGAGCAAGTGAGAACAAATTATAAGGACTGAAATGTTAAAATGTTAAAACCATGCATGCTTTTCTATTATATTATAATTAATCTTATGGTGATTTATCTGCCCATAGCACTACTTAAAGATTGTATCTGCAGCTTTCTGGCTGCAAGTATATTTAAGAATCTTTTTGGTGACAGAGTTGTCACAATCACTTCAAGTACTGGACTTGATATTCCTCTTAGAATCAATGAGTTTAACCAGAGTCCAGAAACTGATCTTAGAAGCAGTCTACTTACTGATAAAGATCTTAGTGAAAGGGAAGAAGGGTGGCCTTTGACACCAAAGAGTGAGGAGGATGAGCCTCGTGAGCTTGCACAAAGTGGTGAGCTTAATTTGTGGGAAATTGCCAAGTGCAGTTTATATCTTACTCCAATATGGTTTATGACACAGGTAAATAATATATGTTCATGTTTCCTGTTCCTTTGAAATGACTGGTGCTTGGATGACGTTTAGAAAAAAAGATAGTCCCTTCTATAGGTCAGAATTGAGAAAGTGTATTCATGTATCTGACTCTAGCTAGTTTGGATGAGATTTAGTTGTACTACGTCGAGCAAATATAGCTAACTGCAACATTGAATCTAAGTTAAATTATATATTTTTGTTGTTAAGTAGAAATACTGTTTTTTCTCTTGAGATTATATTGATTATATTAAAGCGAATAATTTAAGATTCAATTTAAAATTCTAACCTCTTTGCGTAGTAGAATAACTTATTAATTAAGTAAAAAAGTAAGAATTCAAAATAGAATATAAAAGAACACAATACAATCTTACATTATTCAGTCAATTACCTACGTCTACGGTAGATCTAAGGATCCTAACCTCTCTTATTATAACTCCCTAGAGATTTTATAAAAAAAATTCAATTAAAAAAACCTTCAAAATGACCTAATGTTTAGTGAATTATTGTTCTATCACGAATAATGATAACTTAAACGACGGCTCCACCCTAACGCATACAAGCACTTAGTGTCTACCCAGTTCTTCCCCTCTCTTAAAGTCTCTCTTAATGCTTAATCTCAAATAAAGGGTTTACAAATGTTTATATAGAGTGTATCGTGCCTATTAACCCTATTTCTTATTAAAATAAGAGTCCACTTATTTTGAAAGTTCAAAACTTCTCAAAACTTAAAATTCGGATAAAAAACGGACATCCTCACGCTGCGACACTCGTCCTTGGGCGCTACAGCGCTAGCCAAAATCAGGCCCAACGCTACAGCGCTGGGCTTCTGTGATGGGTGCCATGGTGCTCAGCTCTGGGCGCCGCGGCGCTCAAGCCTGGCAGCTTTCTCATGCGTTTTTTTTTCGATTCTTTCGCATCTTTGAATCCCGTTTCACTTCCTCTTTCGTGTTTCACACATTCTAAATTTTTTCATACGTATCTCACACATTCTAAATTTTTTGTAACATTTTACTTTAGTATTAATCTCAATTCTTATTCAACTAAAATTTTAAGTCACCAATTTTTCAACAATTTCTTACTTTTAAAACTTATATTTGATCATTTATACATTTAAAAACAAAAAATTTGAACTACTTTAGGACAAATGAATCAATGATATTGCAGTTTTCCCTTTCTTAGTATATCAGTAATATAATCTTTTTCATGCCGTGCAGTATTTATTAAACTCTGCTCTAGCAAATACTAGAGTTGCAAGTACAACTGTACTGACGTCTACATCAGGGCTCTTTACACTTTTCATTGGAGCTCTTCTGGGTCAGGACTCGATAGCTATTGCAAAACTGGTTGCTGCTTTCATAAGCATGGCTGGTGTTGCCATGACGACAGTTAAGGAAAAACCTGGGCAGCAGATGAATTTCTTAGTGTCTCTGAGTAAGTTAAAATTGTTGCTTGATTAACCGTAGAGAGCTTTTATTTTAAAACTGTATACCTTTCTTCCTCTTTGCCTTCACACAAATTTATGGCAAGTATCATTATGCTCGTAAAGACCCATTTTACAAGATGTGATTAATCTCTCTTCCTCCTTCAGTTATGTAATTGGCTTGGCTTTAGGATAAATGATCCATAATTCTAGATGTGAGAATAATTTCTCTCTTCCCTGCTTAGATGGTCAACAGAGGATTCCAAACTATTAGCTCTCTGTGAACAGAGATAACTAGTAAGATTATCTTTGTAATTTTTTCTTTCAACTGTAACAAATAGAGATTGCTCTGTTAATAAATATTTGGCTTTGTAAATGTATTAATGCTTCTTTGTATATAGAAAATTTTCCTTTCACCTGAATATCAAGTAAAATATTAGTTGTTTTAACTTTTCTGAAACTCCATCCTTTTGGTATTGTCAAGGTCTCGAAGGCACTACATTAAAGGGGATATTTATGGTCTTCTCTCTGCAATTTCATATGGCTTATTCACAGGTAGAATTCTTAATGTGGCTTTCAGTTATATATGATTTCAATAACTGCAGTTGTTGGATATGTCAACATCTTCTGCTTTCATTGTCAACTGGTGGTCTGTCTATTGCAGTTCTGCTAATAAAATCTGCTGGGTCTGAAGGAGATAAGGTTGATGTGCAGAAGTTCTTTGGATATATTGGCCTCTTTACCCTTATTGGTCTTTGGTGGCTCAGTACGTAGTTTTGCCATCTTTAAGTTCTACTTCATGCTCCAAATCTTTTAGCCTTGGTCGCTTTGAAGACAGATTGTGGAATGGGAACTATACCATACAAGTTATTTTTCAATCAAAAACCTCTGATAGGCTGAAAGATACCGATGCTGAACAGTGGTTACATAATGATTTAGTAATACTGGCATGATGACCTTTTATGTCTGACAACTTTCACTTTGAAACGTGCGTCTGTTGCCATATAATAGTGCTTTAGGAGCAGAGAATCACCTTGTTCTTTTTGTCTTAAAAGGAAACAGTTGAAGCAATTATTGGTGATGTGCATGCAGTAATTTCTGTTCAGTTCTCTATGAAAATTTTTAGAAGTGTCCATCTCTTTTACTAGTGTTGTTTGGAGGGTGTTGCTGTGGAGGCCACTGTCTCGAATATTAGTTGAGGTATAACCGATGGTGAAGCTTATGTGCCCATCTATGATGCAGTATGTCTCACATCAATGTCATTTTCTATTATGCAGTATGGCCTCTCAACGCTGTAGGGATTAAACGGCTTGGTGGGGAGCGTTCTGTCTGACTACTTTTGGTATGTGGAGTAGCCTCTATCTCTATATACTCCGGGTTTTTTTTTCATTTCTCAGAGTGATTATTATGAACCAAATATAGAAACAGTACATTGTGGAGTTTCTTGCTTGTTAAGCCATTACGTTCCTTTAGTAATCTTCATCACAAATGATTCAGGGCCCTCTCTGTGGTTTGAACAACTCCATTAGTATCAACACTAGGTTTGTCCTTGACAATACCCCTTGCAATGTAGCTGACATTGTTATACAAGGCCGTTACTACTCGGCAACCTACATTGTTGGATGCATTCAGGTGTGCTCAATTTTCATGTTATAGATTCTGTCAATAGTTAACAATTGTTGTGCAATAATCTATTGATAAAACATACGGCTGCACTGATCGTCATATTGGATTCAGGTTTTTGCAGGTTTTATCAGAGCCAATCTTTCAGATAAGTTCTGGGCAAAAGTAGAGTTGTAACAGCAACAACAGCTATGTATAAATTTATGAGAATGGAATGTTTGTATGCTGACAGTGTATATGCATAAGATTTTGAAGCATCAACTAGCAATTTTTCTTTTTTTTCTCTTTTGGGATTTATGATAGTGAGTAGTGACAATGTTAAAGCATGCCAACATGTGAATAATGAATGAGTCAGTGTATGGATGTAGTTAGTCCAGGCTAAAATTAAACCAATAAAATGGACTGTAATATTTAAAGGAAATGTTTGTTATTAATCCTCTTAAAAAGGTTATAATTTTTTAAAATAAAAATTATTTGGTTAATTTTTATTAGTCAATAAAATAATAAACGGACAAAATTGATCTTATTAAAAACATAATTTAAAAAATTTGTTATTTGAGTCATAAATTAATAAAAAATATTAAAAAAATTAGTAAAGAAATATGGTCGTAGTGTATTGTATTGAAATAAAGAAGAAATAAAGTGTGTCGACAAAAAAAAAGGATAAATTAAAAAAAAGAATGAAATCAGAATAAAGTCCAGAATTTTCGCGCTTTGCATGTGCGACTCGATGAGGGTTTGTGCACACCTCCTCGCATCGCGTCTGTGCACTCCTCCTCGCACTGCATGGCCAAGCACGTGATCTAGTCTGTGCCTAATCATGCAGCACAAAGAAAGGCTGCCCTGCCTTTCCCAATGCCTTGCATGCGACGCGTGTGAAGGGGCCATGTGCTCCTCTTTGCACTGCATAGCCCCTTTTCACAGCATGAGAGTCGCGCGCTTGGAGGCATAATGCGAAGAGAGGTGCACGACCCCTTCTAGTGCCTTGCATGTGAGGCGCATGAAGGGGCTTCATGCCGCGTGGAGCCTTCTTGTAGCACAAGATGGGGTGTGGCCCTTTCCCACGCGTTGCAAGTCTGTTATGTCGTCGTTGTCCTCAGCCATCTTCTCTAATGATTTTTGTCAAATTTAGTTTATTTTTCGCCGTTTTTTAACTATATCTACCAATTTTTAATTCAATCTACTTATTCTAGAACTCAACATTTTCAAAATTGTATTTTAAGTTTTAGAGGAAAATTTTGAATAATCTACTATGAAAGAGAGGTAAAATATGTTGCAGGAGTAAAATAGTTTAAATTTAAATTTTGTAAATATTAAATATTGTATTTTAATTTTATGATTATAAAAGAATATAAGTTTAAAATAAGAGTTATTAGTTAACATTTTCCAATATTTTATCCCACTCACAAGTTAGAAAGGATCTGATCTATATTTTGTATAATTAATTTTGTTTTCAAAGAAAGAAAATTGGAATTGGCAGTATTGAAGGTGCATTTAACTCTCAATTTAGTAAATTAAATGAATATTTAGTAGAATTTTAAATTTTAATATAAGCATTTCTTCTAGTAATTTTAAATGATTATTTAGTTTAACTTTAAAGGTTAATTTTTTTAATAAAAAAAGATCTCTAATTAAAATTAAAAATCCTTTTTTCTGTGTTTTTGTTGACAGTTGAGATGGGTTTAAAATTTATAAAAATTTTCTCTTTCATTTCTAACAATGAATCTAAATCTTTTTTTATGGTGATTTCATGACTTGTAACGAGTTGTCATACAATTTAATATCAATCTTTTATATAAAAAAATTATAAGAAAAGTTTCCATTTACTTTTATGGTGGGAATTCGAGGTTTTATGTGTGTATATATATATTTTTTTCTAAGAGTTAATCATTTTATAAAAAAAAATATATGTGTTGATCTAGAGAATTTTTAAAATATTTTTTTATAATTTTATTACGTTTCACATATTATGTGAGTAGTGAGTTTCCTCTCATGGGGACGAGCGATTCGGATCATGTTGGTCCAAACGAGAATATTATGTTTCACATATTATAAAGGTAGTGAATTTTCTTTTTCGAAAATGGACAATATAGATCAAGTTGATCATTGAGTTTAAGTTAAACTGTGATAAGGACATCACGTGATTAGCATACAATGTGAATAGTAGGTCATATTGTCTTTAAGGAGATGACAATATAAGATAAGTGAATCTTAAAAATCATGTGTCTTGTGTCCTAATAAAAATTGTCACGTAGATAGTGAGTCATTTAACCCCAGAGAATGGGCAATACGTGCTAGTTTAGCCATTAAGTTTAGATTAGACTAGGACGATGGCGTCACATGATTAGGTGGGAGAGAACATCATATCCCACATACCATGTGAGTAATAGGTCCCCTCTCTTGGGGACGGGCCATGTTGGTCCAAACGAGAATATCATGTCCCACATACCACCTGAGTTTGGACCAGACTGTGATGATGACATAATGTGATTAGGCATACCACGTGGACAGTGGGTCCCCTTGTCTCTAGAGACATGAAAATATAAGCTAAATGAGTCTTAAAAATTATGTGTCTTAAGTCCCAATATAGATTATCATGTGGGTAGTAGGTCCCTTACCCTATGAGATGGACAATACGGGCTAGGTTAGCCTTTAAGTTTGGACTAGACTATGGCGAAGGCTTTACGTGATTGTGTAGGAGAGCATATCATGTTTCACATACTATGTGAGTAATGGTCTTCTCTCATGGAGATAAGCAATACGGGTCAGGTTGATCCCTAAGTTTGGATCAGACTGTAATGATGATATCACGTGATTAAACATACCACGTGGGTAGTAAGTCCTGTTGTTTTTAGGGAGATGGAAACACAATTTAAGTGAGATTTGAAAATCTTGTATTTTGAACTCTAATAAAGATTATTACGCGGGTAATGAGCTCCTTAATCTTAGGGGATGGACAATATACACTAAGTTAGTCCTCAAGATTAAGTTAGATTATAACGAGAGCATCACGTGATTAAATGGAAGAGAATATCACGTTCTACATATCATGTGAGTAGTAAGTTCTCTCCCTAAAAAATGGGCAATGTAGGCGAGATTGGTCTAAACGAGAATATCACGTCCTACATACCATGTGGATAATGAGTCATCTCTCTTAAATGAGTAATATGGGTCAGATTAATTTTTAAATTTAGACCACATTATAACAAGAATATCACATAATTATTTGAGAATAAATATCACGTTTCACCTTAAATAAAAATTAGACAAATATTAAACATATATAAACATATAATAATTTTAAATAATATTCTAATTTTTTTAGGTTAATATCAAGTACTTGCCGTCACATTAATCTATTTGAAATAATAATAATAATCATAAAAAAAAAAATTCTCAATGAGCCTTAAAAATTATTCTCAACGAAAAAAAAAGAAAATCATAAAATAAAATATATTCAATTGGGCGGCTCCCGAGGCCTTGTTTGCGGAGCAGAACGAAGTAAAAGTTAAAAGAGCAAGTGCTTCCGAGTAAGTTGTTGCAAACAAAGAAGCAGATTGAAATTTTGAATCATACAAATTCCTCGTAATATCAAATCAAATCAAAGAGATCGAGATCTTTGATTAGATGGAGAAAGGAAAAGGAGTGATGGGGGCCGGCCGAAGATGGGCCGTCGATTTCACCGATAATTCCACGACTCATTCCTCTCGCGACATCCCCGATCCTCCTGGTTTCTCTCGCGCTTCTCAAGATCAGGTTTCAATTTCTCTCCATTTTTCTTTTCCACAATTGTTTAATCAATTAATTAATTTGTTTAATTGTTCATTCAAGGTTTTAATTTTTGTGGGTTTTGGTGATTATTGTAAAATATTAGGATGATTCAACGATGAGTCGTCAAAAGAAAGATGCCGAAGCCAATTGGAAGGCTCAGGTAATTTATTTATTTATTTATTTTTGAAATTACGTGTTAAATCAATTTTTGTTTTTTCTGTAGGTATATGAACTCTTGATAGTATTGATATGTAGTTTCTCGAGGGAAAAGAACATAAGAATGTTAGTCAGATTCAGTTTAAGATGCGCATTTGACTTGTTATTGATTAATAATTTTAGTTTTTGGCAATGTAAAATTGGTTAGAACGTCAAAATATATTCAGATTCCATATCTTTTGCCCGTATCGGTTTCATTCAATTTGAGGCGTCAGGGATTTCGAAAGGCGAGTGATCAAAGTATTGAAGAGACACTTTGATTAAGGGAAAGATTATCCTGCTTTCTGGGTTAAATTAAACAAGCTTAGTTATGCGAGTGATGTGAATTTTAACAGTAAGCGACCTTTGCGTTTAGAATTGGAATATTGGGTTGCTGAGTTTTCCACTGTTGATATGTTCACTCAGTTTTCATGTCTATGAATTTTTTTTCCATGTTATTAATGAGTTCAATTACAAGCAATTATTGTGGAAGTAGTAAAAAATATTGTTAGTTAACATTGTAGTTTCATATGTATGCGAACAGAAAGCTTGGGAAGTAGCTCAAGCCCCATTCAAGAATTTGCTAATGATGGGCTTTATGATGTGGATGGCGGGAAGTACAGTGCATCTTTTTAGTATTGGTATTACCTTTTCAGCTCTCTGGCAGCCTATTAGTGCTCTACAAGGGGTCGGAAAGGGTAAGTGCAATGCAAATCTTTAATTTTACTATAACCTTTTTGTGTGATGAACTTCTCTTCATTTCCATTCCCTGTTTATTTTCATTAAGAGTGCTCGGCAGGGAACTGAAAAGAGAATGCAAAGAAAGAAAATGAGGAAAGAAAATGGCAGCCTCAGTCCAGCCTACACTGAAAGTTTCTCTTTTACCATAAAGATTTGATTTAAAACGATATTTGTTATTGAAATACCAATGCAGGGATTGGGAAGAAATCATGTCATTTAGAAGTAAAAGTGGTTTAATGATTTTTTCCTTTTAAGTGCTTAAGATATGTAGAAGAGCCAATAACAAGGCACATCAAATGGTCAATAGGTTGTTCATGGGATCATTCTCCATACTAGCATCTTGTTTGAGTTCTCATGTCTTCCAAAAGAGTAGACAGAGAATATCTGTTTTTGTTAACAACTCTTAATGATTTTTTCCTTGTAAGTGCATAAGATATGTAGAAGAGCCAATAACAAGGCACATCAAATGGTCAATAGGTTGTTCATGGGATCATTCTCCATACTAGCATCTTGTTTGAGTTCTCATGTCTTCCAAAAGAGTAGACAGAGAATATCTGTTTTTGTTAACAACTCTCCTATTGCTTTGGTAGATCTATTTATCTTTATACTGTTTTTGATGATTCATTTTATGCTTGTAGAGTGTACCAAATCTATATATGATACTCAACATCTGCATCTACCAAAGGTCTGAAATATTAACTAAAGTCATTCACCAAAGTTCACTTGAATTTTGCAGTTTTTGAGCCATACAAGGACAGTAAAGTAGATCTTCTGGGACCAAAGTTGCTCTTCATTGCCCTTAATTTGGGAGGTTTGGCACTGGGTGTTTGGAAGGTGAGATCTGTTATACTCGTATATCATTAAATGGCATGTCTCTTCATGAAAACTGAAATTCTGAAACACAAAATATTGGTTTCTATTCAATTTTCTTTATTTTGGCAGCTTAACACATTGGGACTTCTTCCAACACATGCATCAGATTGGGTTTCATCCTTACCCCCTGCTCAGGTTCAATTCTTCTCCTTACTGCCCCATCTCTCCTCCCTTTAGCCTCTCCCCCATAGAAAATTAAATTTGAAAAATGAAATGAAAAGAAATAATTATTTTGTTCAAGATGTAAAGCCAGTAACATATACAATCTCATTCCTGAAACAGTTATCCCACCAAAATTTCTTCCTCTTTAATGTAATTGGTTTCATAAATCGCCTCTATCACAAGTGCTCTATTATACCCTTCTCTAACATCAATGATTTTCTGGTTATTTTTCAGGAAGTCGAATATTCAGGTGGTGGTATTGCCCTGCACTAATCTCTCTATTTGTGTTAATTTGTAATCGTTTATTGAGGATCATTGTGGAAGGAACTTACAAGAGCATGTTGAACTCAGAAGCTGTTCTTGGTCGATGGCTTTGTTATTTTGTGGGCGTTGCCGCCAGACACGCCAAAATATATGATTTTTAATCTTGTTAGCAGAATCGGTAGCGCATAATATGACTTGCTAGATCATTATTAATTCTCATATTTAAGTTTAACCTCATTGAACTGAGGAGCAATAACGAGTTCAGCTCGTAATATTTAGGCTTGAATGATGGTTGCTTTGTCACTGTATCAATATTGGTTTTTGCAGGCCACCTTTTTTTTCAATACTAATACAAAATTTAGGTATATGATTAATACAAAATTTTCACACAGGTGGAGTAATTTTAATATCACCTTTAAAAGAAAACATAAAAATTCTCAAGGTCAGCTGTTATTTATTGTAAAAAAATATGAAAATGGATGCATGTAAAATATAAAAATAGAATACTTCACTTCATTAATAATGTGATAATGTTAAAAGTGAATAAGAGTTTTAGTAATTGACCCCTTTGATATTTTTAAGCCTAATTATGTTGTTCTCTACTATTTTTTAAAACCAAAAAAAATTCTTACCATAAGAATTAGGAAATTAAGTTGATGATTACTAGAAGACCCGAAAGCACGTTGAAAATTAATTAAAACTTGAGTAAAAGTAAAAAAATTAGACTTGTTTATTTGGCTTAACTTTGAATATGACTTAATTTTTAGCTTTTCAGTCATTTAAATTATTTATTTAAAAAAAATTATAATCTTAAGTCAATTTTAACTTAATTAGAGAAAAAAGAACTAATTTATTTAGCTTTCCAGCTTAATGTAAAAAAAAAAAAAAAGAGTTATATCATTAATTTTTTTAATCTATTTTATATATTACATCTCTTTTATTTCCTATCAAATACTAATCATATAAAATATGTACTTATTTTGTTGATCAAGTTTATAATTAATATGTTTTTTTTAACTTACTTATAATTTAAAAAATATATATAAATTATAAAAAATTACAATAAAATTCATATTAATATTATTTCAATATTAATTTGTGTAATTAAATATTATTTCAGTTTTTTATTTTTTAATTAATGAAACCTTAAAAATAAAAGCATAAACGTAAAATTATTAATTATTTTTGTTTTAAAAAATAATAATTTAACACTTATATTTAAATATTGAACAAGCAAATAGATTATTTAGATTCAACCATACAGCTCTATTAAAAATTCAATAAAAAATATAAATACTACCTTATTCTTTTTATTATTAATTTTTTAATTACTCGTTAACTCTTTAAATTCTTTTAACTACCTAAATTAAATTTTTTTATTCCATATTTCGTCAATGAAAAATGCCTAATTATTCTTTAAGAAAATAAAACAAATTTTGATAAAAAATTTAAAAACCTTACAAATAATTCAAGAAAAAAAATTCAAGTATTAAATTATTAATTTTCTTAAATTTAATTAAATTAGTTACAAATGAGGATCTTCTAAATTAAATTTTTAATTAAAGTTTTTATTAAAACTAAAATTTAAAGCTTGACATTTCATATTCATAACTCAAACAACTTCCTAAGCAATTAGATTATGTGAAATTTTTTGACATAATTTAAAAGTAGTAAAATGCCCTTGCTTGGTTATTTCAAATTATTTTTGTTTTTGTTCTAATTAACATCCTTCCCCGTTATGACTTTTTGACGGTGATGATTAAGGATGAGTAAACGAAGAGTATGATAGTTACTGCACATGCATTACAGAGAATAACTACCAACATGTCAAAATCCGGATTATGTTCATGAGAGCTAATGTCCTTAAACCGAGAAATGTACCAACTCATGTTTTGCATCCAATAAAACGCAAGAGAGAAAGAAAGTCTTTTCGTTTTCTCTTAAATCTCTATTCTCTACCAACACATCCATCGAGTTTTTTTTTTCTCTCTCGTTGTTATTGGAATAAAATTTCTCACTTGGGTTCGGAGTAGCGTTAATATCTCTAAAAGTGATTATATAGTTACAAAGTTCTAATGGTTTTTTTAATTATTTTATTTATTTGTTATAGCTAGATTATGGATGTTGGAATTCAATAGTTTTTGCATCTTTGATCTTACCATGTTGTTTGTGAAAAAATGTGTGCGGATGGGAAGTAAAATGTATATTTTAAATCATTTAACACAGCAGAAGCATATCAAATATATTGTACAACATTTCAAATTTCATTTTCGTATCTTTCCCTCAATCAATAATGAAAAACATACATTGATTGAGCATTGTGGTAGTTAAATAAATTGAGCTCACTTAAAGTGTTGCCCTAAAACAAATTTAGCCCTGAATTATAGTGGGATCTAGACTTTAAAATGATAACTTTTCAATTTATATGGTTTATTTAGATTTATATTTGTTTACTTTATAAAAAATATATTTTATATTGATAGACTCTTTAAGTTTATACTCGTTTATTTTATAGAATCTTTTCATAAGTTCGTGAATTCTGCACTACTTACATATCACAGATACAACAAAGTAAAATATTTAACCATGTAAATCGAGGTCAAATATATACATATAATCCATTCATTACTTATATCCCGAAAGAGTAAAAATATAAATTTATACTATCAAGTTTTTATCCGCTCGATCATGAACTTATCTTTAAATTTATATTTTGATAAATAATATCCGGAAACTCTTTTACGATATTATTTTACTTTACAGGAACTCTTTTCGGGGTAATACTTTTGGCCAAAAGACTTGCTGAAATACAATCTCGAAGTATTAGAATATACAGCCTAACTAAATAAGCTGACGGATCTCATATCTACACACACCAGACTCCATAAGTATCAGACCATACCTAATAACACCTATAGGTCAGACTATGAAATATTTTTGACATGTGTAGAATTAAAGTATGGTAGATCACTCACAAACCCACCGTAGCGTTAGGTTTAAGGACCACAAATACTACTCAATTCAAAAAGACTATTCGTTGACGGCTTTATAAAATGTCTATTAGATGTTTTCGTGAGTTCGTTCAATGTCAAGTCCGTATTTAACACTCGCATGCCTATACGAGTTTCAACTAAACTCACAGTTTGCTAAGATTAATCGTCTGGATAATCCAGATATAGACATACATCAATTTTACTGATTTACTAATCGACCCGTATCGATAAACTTACGATTAAGAATTATTTTTTAGAAAGATATGTCTTAATACTATTTGCACTTATTATAACTATATCATTACAATAAATATTATCAAGTCTTTGTCCTAATTCAAATAAAATTTTAAACTCTTAAAAATATTAACTCTTAGTGTTGATTTAAATAACTTTAGATCTACAATATTTAAAAAAAAAAAATATTATTACCATATATTAAATAATAATTTATAAAAATATGTATTATATATATATTAATAAATATTCATATAAAATTAGAATGACATATGAGCATCATCTCTAACAGTTTGTTTTATAATATTACTAATGTTAGGTATAAGATTGAGTATTTGAGTTTGAGTCTTTTGCTCAATTTTGTAAAACCAATCTATGATTCATATGTAATATGTTTTCAATCACTCGTATTATCTTTACTTTTCCTCTTTATACAGCAGAAAATGGAAAATGCAGAGCAAACACTTTCTATCGTGTGTAGGTCTCCTAGGTTTGGCTCTAACGAGGAGAAAGTAGATATGTTATCAAATTTTTTTAAAGTTTCTTTGAAAGCGCAAGAGAGAATTCACTAGTACAAAATAAGTGTAGCTTGTAAATCTATGGATTAAATTTCATTGCGGATTGTATTTAACATAACATTTGCAAGTTACTATTTTTGCACAAATTGAAGGGAAAGTGAGAGGCATAGAATTAAAGAAAAATTTATTTGGTTCGATATTTGAAAATAATCACAATTTTCATGGTAAAATCTTTTTGTATGATGAAAATAGTACATTATTTATAGAAGAAGAACTATTTTACAAACCTTCTTTAGAGGCCACAATGATGCTTGAGAGGTTAGATCCCACATAAGTACCACATGTGTCTTTTTCTATACACTTTATGAAGTATTTGTGTGCGAGATTTTCTCCTAGTTGTTTGAATGAGCTCAATCGCTGCTTTGTTAGAAACATAAGTATGCTTTTATTTGTTGTATGATTTTGCATTTCTATATTTTTTTTGTGGTATATTTATGTTTGTCTTGTTGCCTAATTTTTTTTAGATATGTTCCTATAATATTATATTAGTTTGTATAGATAAGATTGTATAA
This sequence comes from Ailanthus altissimus, assembly GCA_946807835.1. NCBI lineage: Eukaryota > Viridiplantae > Streptophyta > Magnoliopsida > Sapindales > Simaroubaceae > Ailanthus > Ailanthus altissimus. The sequence goes on along the minus strand of OX327686.1, from coordinate 33,594,419 downwards.
AATATTTATATTAATATTCACTTAAATATACAATTTTGTAGATTATAAGACGAGTATATGATAGTCATGTAATATTGAACTTTTAAAATTTTGTTAAATATAACTATATTAGGCTAAATATACAATTTGTAGATAGAAAGACGAGTATATAATAATCGTGTAATATCAACTTTTAAAATTTTATTATATATCACTATATTACATTCAATGTACAATTTTGTAGATTACAAGACAGGTATACGATGGAGTCGTATAATATCAAACTTTAAAATTTTATTATATATATATATATATTACACTCAATATAAAATTTTGTAGACTATAAGACTAATATATGATGGAGTTGTGTAATAACAATTTTTTGAAATTTTATTATATATTATTATATTATACTTAATACATAATTTTGTAGACTATAAGATGAATATATGATAGGGTCATGTAATATCAATCTTTGATAAGCTTATTCATATGATACTATTAAATAATATTTTACAACATTGATTACAATAAGGAAGGGTCTTTACAAAATCCACAAAACTATAAATATGGTTCTTTGAAATCTTAAAGGCTATGATAGAGTCTGTTGAGCTCTGATTTGTTTAAAGGGAGATTGATATTTCATGGAAAAAGAAAGGTTTAAAAAGAAAAAGCCCTTGTTTCATTAGTGCTCAGCTTATAGGCATTTCTATTCTAGAGTTCTTTTAGGATTATGACTTCTCTAATTAGGATGCATCCGAAGATTGTAAGAGTTTTTTATTTTTTTTATTTATGACACATTCTGATATAGTAAGAATAGGATTTGTTATCGAAAATTTTAGGATTCTAAAATTTTCAATAAAAAGGATAGTTCAGTTTGAATTCTCAAGTCTCAGTCAATTAGCATCTCTTTATTGTCTTCAAAAGACTTATGCCATTAACCTCATGAAGGGCTTAGATGAATTATCGAAGTGCCTGCTGATATTGAAAATTTAGGGGCCAAAAACTATTATTGATATGAGAATCTTTTCTTATTCATTATCAGGGTTTTTTTAATTATAATAGTAGTAGGTCAAAACCTATAATATTTGCATAATGGGTTTTGTCGTAGGCCTTAACCGAAGTTTTTTCGAAATGTTCGGACTTGAGATTTGTACGCTGCTCTAGGAATTTGACTTGGATCAAAATCTCAGAGAACAATTTCATTAATTTAAATATGTAGATAAACTTTTCTTTTCAAGGTTTAGATGAGTTCGCATGTGCAAAGAACATGTTACAATTATGAGAATAAGATGAATATATTTACAATTATCGATCTTAACATGCTTCTCCTTTTCCGTTGAATTAAACTAGGCATTAATCACTCAATCGGTAATACAATCAAATGCACAAATTTAATGAAAAAGGCAATGCTAGTGGCCATTTGATTATCTCCTCAAAACGTGCCCAAACATCCACATTTTATTTCTAATTAAATTTTGTGGACAAAAGAAATTATAACGCCAGCAGATATCTCCTCTTATTTAATATTATATCATATCACTGCCACTGCTCGCTCAACCGAGAACGAAACGTTAATCAAGAGCTTCAATCAATGGAGTTCACAGCGGAGCAGCTTATCCAATACAATGGCACAGACCCGTCAAAACCCATATACGTGGCGATCAAGGGCCGCGTGTTCGACGTGACAACGGGCAAGTCCTTTTACGGGACGGGCGGCGCGTACGCGATGTTCGCCGGCAAAGACGCGAGCAGAGCTTTAGCTAAGATGAGCAAGAACGACGAGGACGTCTCACCCTCTCTCGATGGGCTCACCGAGAAAGAGATCGGCATTCTTAATGACTGGGAAAAGAAGTTCGAGGCTAAGTACTCTGTTGTTGGTCGTGTTGCTTCTTAATAGTTTGAGGCTTTTAGCTTTTACTTTATCATTGTGATGCATATGCAAATAAATGAATGTCAATGTTTGTTTTGTGTTAATGGGTGTTATTTTAATCTGTTGTAAGGATGATTTATTGATAAATGGTGTTAACTTTGTTGGTAGTTGGGGTTATGAGGGTGTTGGGTGAGAAGGATGGTGTATGATTAGTAGTTGTAAGTGGATGAATGGTTAATAAATGAATGTGGGTTGTGTGGATTTGACTTTCCTTACTTCTATCGTTGTTGTTTTTGCTTATCATTGTGATAATCTGGGGACAATTGTTTGAAGGGTGTGGTTGTTGTTAATCTCTTGAAATGAATTGGGATCTTTTTTGGTCTTTTCAGTTGTTGTGGTCCCTCTTAATCTCATCCATGGTTAGAAGTTAAGTGTGAATGAATGAATAAAAGTAGATCTGAATTGGGTGAATTTGGGATTTTTGTCCATTTTCTTGATTTTTCTCTTTGTGAACACTTATGTCTATGTATATGCAGCTTGATTCTGCTGCTATTTTGAGGAAATTTAGTTCTTGGGTGCATTTTTGGAAAATTTGTTGCATTGTTGTTGGTAACCTGCGATAGACATTTTGCAAGTCTCGGGTAAGAAGGGTTGTATATGGTGTTCTATTGGAAATGAAAAGGACGTTTAGATGAATGCATTGAGACTAGAGCTTTTTCTTATGTTTCTAGTTGTTTGAATCAAAAGGATTTTGTTGGTATACTAGTTCCTCTTAAGAGTTTGTGTGCTTGCAGAGGGAAAGATAATCAGGAAACCTATTAGGATTTTGATAGATAATATTCTGAGATTACCATTGTGCCGAATGTAAGTTGACATCTGGATGGAGAGCCACATAGGGCATCCTTAAGCATCACATTGAGAGGTAACCCTCTGGCGTTCTTATAAGCATTGAACAAATTTTTTTTATCCCACAAGGGAAATGATTAATTTGTAGGTTTCTAGATCGTGTTTCAGGGAATGGTAGTTGAGTGGTTTCCTTGGAGGTGTTGCTAGCAGCATTACATTTATAGGCTTGCCGTGTAGTTTGTGCCTCTTTGTTAGCTGGAGGACAAAGGCGATTCTGTTTCTGAAAGAACTCTTTACCATTCCGGAAATGGGAACGACAAGATAAAGGTGTACATGCTGAAACAATAGGCTCCCCGTTTTCATTTCTCTTTTGGTATTTATGATTGTTTTAGGAGAGCCTAGTTCTCCTTTTGACGATTTGGGTCATCGAAGTTGTTAGTTGTGGGCATTGGGGAGGGGAAGCCGGTCCTGAGTGTGGCCGTACTGCTTGAGGTGGTTGTCTGAACAGGAAATGCCAATCACCACAGTGTAGAAACAAACGGAACACAAAGCCGTTAAACTGGTGAGATTCAGCAACTAACTTGGAAGCAATTTCATGATGAAAAAGCTGCATTGCAACAAGTTTTCTGCCCAACTTCTTAAAGAGCTTCTACCCTTTGAAACTGGTGTTATCAAACTACATTTCAGAAAAGTTGGCTGAACTTTAAATGAGACTCAAACTTTTGTTTCTGCATTTGATTTTCTGATTTGTTATTTTAGTACAATGATACCTTTGGAATCGAAATCTGGCAGGTGTATTGATGCAACAAAAGATTCTCTGTTGCTTGGGTTTTATGGCAAAATGCTTTGATGTTTAAACCACATGGTCAAACCCACCCATTACAACACAGCCTAGGACATGTCAGTGGCTCTGACTCTTATGCAGATAATGCCTCTAACTAGATTAAATATATCCACAAATGAAACGCCTCAATCAATTTTTTAACTGCCAAAGGGCATTTCTTGTAACTAAACTAACCATGTTCTTCATCTCCCAACAGATCAAGGGTCCATTGATATAAATTGTGTCGTTAAAAGGGTTTTGTAAATAAAATTTACGCCTCATACTTATTTTATTTGTAATTATAGTTTGTAAGAATCTTCGTGGGCCTGTAAACTTCTAGAGCCCAGACTTTCAGACTATAATTACGAATAAAATTCCTGTTCCTTCGTGACTTATTGTCTTCGATGCAACGTGGTAACATGTGCCAAGCCTCCAAGCCACCCACCTCTGTAAAGAATCCTGACCGTCGGTTGCAAACCCCTCGAATATCATTCCTAATCAGCCACTATCTACACGTTTCATGATCATCTAATCAACAGAATGAACGGTCAAATTTCTCCAAAAGAAGTGGGTGTATGATATTATGTGGTGCTCCATTTCATATATAAATCAAAACTATGAACCGATATATCGTGTATTGACCGCAATACGTCATTCCCAAAGAGACCGAGAAAAGGCAAGAACGTAGTAACTTGGCTTTTTCTATTTTTTATTTTTTGGATATTAGAACCTTGGCCTTTTTATCATCACAGACATACAACCCCTTCTCTGATCAAGTCATCAAACAAAAACCCGACTCAAAAGAAATCCAAACCCGAGTCTGTTTTTGCCTGAAACGTTCAAATCCGGTTCCAGAGTCGCTCCTGTGCTCTTTCTCCTACCGGAATTTCGTTACGAAAAGAATCTTTTCTATTTAGCCCAAAAAAAAATCATTGTTTTGTTTTTAATTTAATAAATTGCCAATCAATTTGTGCTTGAACAAACTTTCTATTTTAATCATAACCATCAAAGCTCCATTCAATCTCCATCAACATGTTGGCGAGAAACTCTTTATACACAAATCCAAAACCTTGCAAGCACCTTGCTGATTACAAGCTTAGACATGGCTTGAACGGCTACAATTTACTTCAAAAGCACCTCAAAACCACTCCTTATGGAAAATCAAGGGTTACCAAACACCAAACAAATATACCTAGATGCAGTTTTTGTAATGGATATCAAGGAAGACTCTATCTTTGTTTGATTTGCTCTTCAATCTCATGTTCAGGGCATATCCTTTTGCATTCTCAGTCTGAGAATGGCCATGATATAGCTCTGGATGTTGAAAGATCAGAGCTTTATTGTGTTTTGTGTTGTGATCAGGTCTATGATCCTGATTTTGATAAGATTGTGATGTTAAAACACATCATTGATTTACCAAAGAATGGAAATGGTGTTGATGCGAGTGTTGAAAGGAGATCAAGTAAGAGGAGAGCGTGTTCAGGGCTAGAGTTGGATTTGAAGAAGTCAAAACAGTTGGTTTTAAGAAATTTGAGGGCCAAATCTTGTTACCCGTTGGGTTTGCGGGGGTTAAATAATTTGGGCAATACATGTTTCATGAACTCTGTGTTGCAAGCTTTGCTTCATGCACCTCCTTTTAGGAATTACTTCTTGAGTGATCAGCACAACCATGATGTATGCAGAAAAAGATCATCAGATCGTTTATGTTTGCCTTGTGATATTAATGTTATCTTCTCAGCTGTGTTTTCTGGAGATGGGACCCCATATAGCCCTGCCCAGTTTCTTTACAGGTCTGCTATTGATTGATTTCAGCATATCTTGATGATAATCAATTCTTGATGTAAAAAATTCTTTGATTGGATTACATCGAGTGTTTATGATATCTGCTTCTTGGTGTTGTGAAGGGATGAGTCTGTGATTTGTCATTTTCAAAATTCATTTGGTAGGCTGTGTCACAATGCATGGTTAGTGCTAGCGGAATACTGGAATATGTAACTTGATAACTCTGGAGCTATATATTTAGCCTATAATGGTTTTCTGAATTGGGATTATGTATGGTGTTGGTTGCTTTACAAAGGTTTGTAGCATGATTAGACATCTTTCTATATAGATTTGCTGGATGCTGCGGTCTTTTATCTTTTCATGAATGTGAATGTCATTCCAGTTAGTTTTTTGACTGGGCTGTTTAGGCGATATTGAGTGAATATCACATTCAAGAATCTAGAAATGATGAAATTGTTTCTTTTTTTTTTTTGGATCACCTGTTCATAGTTTACTGTGTCTGGTGCTAGATCTGTTCTTGGCTCTTCCAGTCTGTTTCTTTGATGGATATCTAGGGGTGAATGAACTTACTCTTTCAATAATGAAAATTTATTTTTATTTGAAGTTGGTGGCAGCATTCTGAAAATCTAGCTAGTTATGAGCAGCAGGATGCCCATGAGTTCTTCATTTCAGTTTTGGATGGGATCCATGAGAAAGAGGTCAAGGCAAGGAGCCCCACTAAAGGTAATTAGATACTGAGATATGGTTTGTCTCATAATCATGTTGCATTTATATATTTAAGGGTGTTAAAAGATGATACATGGTTCTGTATCTCATACATGGAGAACTCATCAATATACACAGCTGAGGGTGCTGTGCTCTACAATTACTTATACTGTAATCTTGTTTTACTTGTACTGTAATTCTTCTTTTATACAGATTCTGGAGATTGTCAATGTATTGCTCATAGAGTATTCTCTGGACTTCTGAGATCCGATGTCACGTGCATGTCTTGCGGATTTACTTCCACAACTTATGACCCTTGTATGGACATTTCACTGAATTTGGATACTGGCAATTGTTCTTCAACAGAGTTAGCTAGCAAATCCATGAAACCTAATGAGAGTATGTATATATCAACTCTTTTAGGTTGTTTGGATTTTTTTATGAAGCCAGAGAAGTTGGGGTCTGACCAGAAATTCTTCTGTGAAAATTGCCAAGAAAAGCAGGACTCCGTGAAGCAAATGTCTATTAGAAGGCTTCCACTGGTGTTGTGTTTACATATTAAACGATTTGAGCACTTTTCAGTCAGAAGAATGTTGAGAAAAATTGATCGTTATTTGCAATTTCCTTTTAGTTTAGACATGAATCCGTACCTATCCTCCTCAGTTGTCAGGAATAGATTTGGCAACAGAATTTTTGCTTTTGATGGCGATGACATAGATGCTTCCTCAGAATTTGAGATTTTTGCTGTGGTTGCTCATTCCGGAATGTTAGACTCTGGTCACTATATGACTTACCTGCGTCTGGATGATCAGTGGTACAAATGTGATGATGCATGGATTACTGAAGTTGATGAGGAGATAGTAAGGGCTTCACAGTGTTACATGTTGTTCTATGTACAGAAAAAGCATTATTACAAAGCAAATGAAGATTTGAGTTGCCATCCAGTATCCTCAAGGAGAGACCCATTCATTCCTATTGCTGGTTGTTGCTGAAGAGAATTCTTTTATCAAGCAATGGCTGATGGTTGGCAGAACACAGAATTACTTACATATGCCATGAGTTTGCTAAACACCAAGTGGGACAATCATGTTATTCTTAACTGCTAGAGTGTACTCTTCAAATCCCTTGGCTTGAAGAAGAAATGATTAACTGCGGCTATGAAGTTTGAACCATGGAGTCCAATTGATTTCATATTTTGATGAAGAAAGATGATTTGCACCAGCTTCAATACGTCTGGTTATAAGGTTTTTCTTATGGGTATTTCATAAACACCTCGAGCAATACTTGCCAACAAGAAGCGGGCTTCATTATATCATCATATTGTCGTGTCCCAGCTCTTTTCATGTTTCTAGCTCGGGAATTCAGTGACTATATTTTGATGAAGAAAGATGATTTGCACCAGCTTCAATACTTCTGGTTATAAGGTTTTTCTTATGGTTATTTCATAAACACCTCGAGCAATACTTGCCAACAAGAAGCGGGCTTCATTATTTCATCATATTGTCGTGTCCCAGCTCTTTTCATGTTTCTGGCTCGGGAACTCAGTGACTGCGTTCAGTCATTCACAGATTTAATATTTATTCATCAGCTAATGGATAACTCAACAACTAATGAAGTTTCCAAGTTTCTCATTCTGAAATTCATCACCCTGCTGATGTTGTGTTGGTTTTGGTTTCTTTTGCCTAATACACGAACCGTGTATATCCTGAGACTGTTGATATAGAAGTCGCAATTTTTACATGATATGCACCTTGTGAATGAAAGAAATCAACACCAAGAGGGCCATTGTACATACTAAATGTTGACAATATATTGTTTTAGTGAATAAATTTAGGCTAATTATTTCAATACATTTCTTCTTACTCTTTGCTGCGTTAATTTTGGATGGTGAAGATCTGATAAAGGTGCTCAATCTTTATTCAGGTGCCTGTCATTCACACAAAATAAAAATGTTCCACCACCACCAATCGTATAAAGTTTCTCTTTCACGTTTTCTAATTTTTGTGCAAGTTTTTTGGCATTCATATCCTTGGAGGGCATCATGAATTTGGAGAACAGTAAAACACATTCAACTTGTTTTTTTGTTATGCATGTGACAGGCTGTTTGATTTTCCCATGCAATAACAATCCATGTTTAATCCAGTTGAAGCTTGAAACGTGATATAATAATACGTTAACAGCTTGTGAGCCTAGCATATTCGCGCTTTTATTTAGACAAACGTATGCACATGCTCACATCACAGAACAACAGGAAGTGGAAACCGAATCCAGAAGAACGTGTATGGGACCAATCAAGTTCAGCCGCGTGTCGATTGATGTAAGCTTAAGGCATCACGTTCGAATTCAACCACTTCTGGGTCCTACTTTTCCCATTTAACTGTTGTGATTGGTTATCTCAGCGGCGTAAGCTCACCATGGATTTGTCAACTCATTGTTTCATTTTTCCAAATAAAACAAAAAGATCTGATTTGGATTTCGGACATGTGCATTTCAGTCTGCTTGGTCAACTATGTAATAGAGAGACCTTTCTCCTAATTTGAAACTTGCCTTGGCTAATGGCTAAATCTGCATTGTTTCTTCTTCTTCCTTTTTTTCTTCTCTTTTTTCCTTTTAAGATCAACTGCAGGTTTGTTAATTCACTTGGAAAAAGATATTTTTCTTATCGTCAACTGGGTTCGAGGTTGAGCTAGCAAACACCAAAATATCAGCTTAAGAAATCCGGGATTAGAGAATATCGATTAGCGAATTGGGTTGTTATGTATTCATTTATTTATAAGCTAAAAGATTCTCTCTTTGTAGGAGTTTTTGTCAGTTTCTAGGTACCTAGTACAGGAAATACTGATTCTTAAACTGGGTTGTCGTTCGTGAAGATCACAACACACTGGAAAAGATTTCATTTTTTCATCACAGAGGTGAGAGCTCTCAATGACTTGGGAGACGTAGTCTACAAGATTGTTCTGTGCACTGGGTTGTTCTTCTTTCTCTCAATATTTCACATTGAAGAGTGAAATATGGTGGAGGAAAAGAATCTAGAAGCGCCTAAAGAGACTCTGATGGAAAATGAATCCAAAAAGGGGTACCTTGGATTTGTATGGACTCCAATTTTGTGGATTAAAATGCTATCCACGAAAATGCATTGGAGTTTTGTTTTTGGTGTAATGATTATTTATGGTATAGGCCAGGGACTGGGTGGAGCTCTTGCTCGTGTTGGGACAGAATATTATATGAAGGATGTCCAAAAGGTGCAGCCTTCAGAGGCTCAGGTTTATGCTGGAATTACTAGAATCCCTTGGATTATCAAGCCTCTTTGGGGTCTTCTCACTGATGTTCTCCCAGTTTTTGGGTACCACAGACGGCCTTATTTCATCTTAGCTGGTAATTGATAATTTTTAAAAAAAATTTCTTTTCTGGCTTCTATTTTTCTTTACTTCGGTGTTCAATCTAATAATTGCAATTTAATGAATTGAAATTTTGCATATAGGATGTCCACATCCTGCCTCAAGAGAATGAAAAATTTCATACTAGTTTTTAATGGTGCATATAATTTGGCTCCATTTAATGTTTAAGCAACAAAGTTAAACGATTCTTTTTAGTCCATTATGGTTTCATTAATGTTTGGTTAGATCGATTAGGAATCAGTTGTCTTTGACTATAAATGCTTTCTCAATCAAGAGCTTTGAACTGCTAGCTTAAAAGTTAGAATATTTAAGTGCTGGATTACTAATTCCGAGCACTCGGGAAAACACATCTTCTTTCTGTAAGAAGAATATGAACATAGTTTGTATGCTTCAAGCAGTTCTCCTATTCTCCGTTCATATACATCTACAAAACATTCATGGTAGATAATGATACTGTCAACAGTGCATCTTTATCTATTATTTAGCTGCATCCAATAAGAATAAGTGGCTAGAGTGACCAGGCACTATAATATAAAACAAAGGTAATCAGCGGGTTGTTCTTAGGGTATCTTGTCATTTCTTTAATTAGTAATTGTGGTTTCTGCCTAAGATGTACAGAAGTTGGTTAATTAATGCACACTCATCTGTTCTTTCCATGTTATTTCAGGTTTTCTAGGAGTGAGCTCCATGCTTTTGTTGTCATTGCATGAAAAATTGCATCTTGTACTTGCTGTGTCAGTATTAACAGCTGCAAGTGCTGGGAATGCAATAGCAGATGTGACCATTGATGCCTGCATTGCAAAGAACAGTATTTGTCATCCTTTCTTTGCATCCGATATACAAAGCTTGTGTGCTCTCTGTTCTGCCATTGGAGCATTAGTGGGATTTGCTGTTAGTGGTATCTTTGTTCACCTAATAGGACCTAAGGTTAGCATCTGCTCAATTACTTTCTCCAAATCTTCTTCATCCTTCCCTTTCTTTTTCATTTGTCAGAGAAAATTATTTCCCCCTGTCCTTGTAACAGTATTATTTATTTTCCTCTTCCTTGTTAGGGAGTTTTCGGCTTGATGACAATTCCAGCTGGACTTGTATTTTTGGTTGGAATTCTGCTTAATGAGCCCTGGATGCCCAATTTCAGTTACAAACAGGTAATGTTTGTTCATGTCAATCTCTGGTTCAGTATAAACACATACCCTAAGACTCTATTGGTGACTCAGGTAAACCAGAAGTTTCTTGATGCTGGAAAGGCTATGTGGACAACATTGAAGTTCCCGGGCATATGGCGGCCATGTTTATACATGTATTTGTCGCTGGCTGTGAGTTTGAATATTCATGAAGGATTGTTCTATTGGTATACCGACTCAAAAGCTGGTCCATCCTTCTCTCAGGTATTTTATTTCTGCTCTAATTTCTCTAAGTCCTGAAGGTAACTAAGAACTATTTGATAATGTTGGTCGAAGATAAGTTGTCTATTCTTCTTATATTATGGTACCACGTGATGGAGTTTGTGGAAAGCAAAATGGTAAGTATCAGGAACAGGTTTGGAAAGCTAGAGGCTAGAGAAGAAATTGACTGGAATATATTCACTATATTCTAAAATGTTTTTAGTAAGAATATGATGTTTGAAATCATTAACAGTAACCAATAATTTATTTGGTATCCTGCACTATACTTCGAACCAAAGCAGAAAATTTTATTGTATATTACAATTGTATAAACTTGTGCATTACATTCAGGAACTTGTTTGCTCAAGAAAAGAAACAATTTAAAGGTTAACTCTCATACTCATAATGCAGGAAACTGTTGGATACATACTCTCTGTTGGTCCAATTGGCTCCATTCTGGCTGCAATACTATACCAAATTGCCTTAAAAGATTACTCCTTTCGAGATGTACTATTCTGGGCTCAGTTTCTTTCTGGGTTATCTGGAATGCTAGATTTGATGCTGGTTCTGCGATTGAACTTGAAATTTGGCATACCAGATTTTGTGGCCATTGTGATTGATGAAGGCATCTCTAGAATGGTTGACCGGCTAAAATGGATGCCCCTTCTCGTATTCAGTTCCAGGCTTTGTCCCTCCGGCATTGAAGGCACATTCTTTGCTCTTCTCATGTCTATTGATAATGCTGGAGTGCTCTCATCATTATGGGGAGGAGGCCTTCTACTACACACATTAAAGGTTACACGAATGCAATTTGACAATCTATGGCTGGCAATTTTGATCCGAAACATATTGAGACTCGCCCCGCTTTGCATAATATTTTTAGTGCCTAGAGGTGATCCAGATTCTTCCTTCCTTCCAGCTGAATTGGAAAGTACTAAAGAGGGTGCTTCAGAAACTGAGAATATTGAACTAGTAGCCCTGGTTAACAATGTGGATGGCAGATAGCAAATAGACAAGAATCATTTTCACCAATTTCATTTAAAGACACTTTACATTTAATTACACAACAACCATTGATTGAGAAAGGTCTTTAAACAAAAGAAAGTAACACGGCCTGCAGCACATAACCTACTTGATTTCTAGCATTCCCTTCTTTTGAGGGGACCATGGATTTGCAGAATTCTATAGAACTTGTTCTGTCTTTGTGTTTATGCAAGTGACAAGCTGTGTGCACTTTTTTTTCTATTGCAAAAATATACTACAACAGATTAACAGCGTGTGACCTTAGCATTTTCTCTTTGGGATATGCTATCCTAGAACATCGGAACATTGCGCTTTTTTCAGACAAAAACATGCATCCAGAAAAACATGTCCTTAATGCAAGAGACCAATCAAATTCAGCCGCGTGTCAATTTAATAAGCTTAGGTGCTTGATGATGAAATCCTTAGGATTGATGATTATTAAGCACTTAATAATCAAATTCAGTATCGCAGAATAATCTTATCCACAAATATCCTAGCATAAGTACTAAATTTAGTCCCTTGTGGGCCCTACTTTCTCCTTTTAACTCTCTGATTATTAATCTCAACACAGTTGCTGAGCTCACCGCGGAATGTTTTTGAAAAGAACATTAGAAGATTGGATTTGGACATAAGTGATTTTTTGAAGTCTGGGTCGTCAACAATGTAATAGAGAATTAGAGAGAAACCCTTCTCTTACCTCGTCTAATTTTTTTGATAGTGTTTAATTATAATTATGAAAAAAAAATTTAAAGATTAAAAAAAAATATTTTGACTCTATTTGTAAAAATTCAAAATTTGAATTTTGAAAAATAATTTTTTTTTTAACTTTTTTAATATGGGTATTATGTCATATATATACCCTAATAATATTTTTTTATTTTTATATTACTCTTAATAAAAATAAATCCTATTCAACTAATATATCTCTTAAAAATCATCATATTTTTAATTCTATATATTTCTATAACCATAATATTTTTATAAAAATCAACCAAAATTTTTTGTTAATTATTTTATTTTTTAAATAAAAATTTTTTATTTTATTTTCAATTATTGTACCAATTTATATTAATTCGTTGATTACTATATAATAATTTCATTTGATTATTATATTTTAAGAAATTTATTTTGAGAAAATATATGATAAATTTAAATTTATATATAAAAAATATTAAATTTTTTAGAATTTGAATATAAGTTTAATTAAGTGTCATTTTTGGTAATTTAATAACAGATAATCACTTTTAATAATATATAACCAAGCATCCAATACTTTATAAAAAAAAAAATTTTAATTGACAACTAAACGATTAATAATTTTTTTTTAAAAGCTCTATTTTGAAAAGTTCTACTTTCAAAAGTTCTATTGAACAACTCAACCAAACGAACCTTTAATCACCTTAGAAAAGATATTGGTGTGTGCTGGCATGGCACACAAAAAAAATCAGCTTGAAGAAACCAAGATCAGGGAATACTGATTAGTGAATTGGGTTGCCATTTATTCATTCATTTCATAAGTTAAAAGAGTTTTTCTTTGAGTTTTTTTAGGAAACATTGAGTTTTAATTTGGGTTGTGTTCTTCACAACTATTCCATTGTAAAAGATTCCAATTTTTTTTGCCAAAAGGTGAAGAATTTTAATCACTTGGAGAATATCTGAGATATTCTTCTTTCTCTCAAAAATTCACTCAGATTTTAAGTGAAATATGGTAGAAAAAGAGAATCTAGAAGCATTTAAAGAGGCTGTGATGAAAAATAAACCCATAAGGGGGTGCTTTAGATGTTTATAGACTCCAATTTTGTGGATTAAAATACTAGCCACCGGAATGCATTAGAGTTTTGTGTTTGGTGTAGTGATTGTTTATGGAATAGGCCAGGGATTAGGTGGAGCTCTTCCTCGTGTTGGGACAGAATATTATATGAAGGATGTTCAAAAGGTACAGCCTTTTGAGGCTCAGGTTTATGGAGGAATTTTCTCCATTCCTTGGATTGTCAAGCCTCTTTAGGGTCTTTTCACTGATGTCTTTCCTTATTTTCGGGTACTGTAGATGGCCTTATTTCATCTTAGCTGGTAATTAACAGTTTATTGTGGAGATTTTGCTACCTAATTTTACTTATACTTTATGGTCAATCTTATTTTTAATGGGTGTAAAGATTTTGTTTCATTTATTTTTTAAGCTACAAATAAAAATATTTTGCTTTTAGTTCATTATGGTTTTAGTCATTGATATTTATCAATATTAGTTTATCATTCAATTAAAAAATTTAAACTAATAAGTGAAGGCTTAATATTAGTATTAAAGACAGCTAATAGGTGAAGACCTAATATTAGTATTAAAGACAGTTGATAGGTGAAAACCTAATATTAGTATTAAATACTAGGCTTTAATAGTCCCCCTCACGTGAAACGTGGATTCGAGTAGGTCTGAACCAGATGAATCTCCCATCCCCCTCACGTGAAACTGTTAGGGTCGGTGTTTACGTGTCATCCCTGAATGTACATATACTTGTGTATTTATACAAGTGTACATTCTCATTAAATCGCTAATACCCATATATATGGTATTATGCATGTAACGTTACAGACATTGTAGATCTGAAGGAGTTCAGATCAGATTTAAAAGAGTTTAGATAAGGGCTCATAGTTAGCCACGCTGAGACATATAATTGCTAAGTGTTAGCACAGCTAAGTGTTAGCTGGTTATAATACTCAGCAGATCCAAGAGTTGGAGCCTTATCTTTAATGGGATATAGACTTAGGAATATACCAGTAACTGCATAGTTACAAGAGTTGTAATCGGATGCCAGAAAATGCAAGTTGCGCAAGTATGTTCTCGAATAATTGTCCATGATCTATTCTGCTGATGCGAGTCTGTCGATGGATACCCTTTTATATAGATCAACATATGTCGTACCTATAGGGTATAGATGGTCGTTCCTAGCTGACTGTGAGCTTAGAGCTTGTATTGACATATGGGTACCCAGTTAGGACTAGATATAGGACAGACTCACGAGGGCCTCAAATAGACATCCTATATCAGCTGTCAACGGATGGTCCTCTCGAGTTGAGTAGTATACGTGGTCCTTTGACCTGAGTGCCACGGTAGGCTTGTAAATGATCCACTATACTTTGGTTTCACACATGTCACAGACCTTTCATGGTGTGACCACTGGGTATGGATGCTTATGGAGTCCGGTGTGTATAGATATAGGATCCGTCAGCTCGCATAGAAAGTCAAATATGAAGATGCTTCGAGATTGTATCTTAAAAAGTCTTATGGCCACAAGCAATCATCCCGAAAAAGAGTTCTGTCAGGATGGAACAATATGGCAAAAGAGTTTGCACATATTATTCAGTGAGATACAAGTCTAGAGATAAGACATGGATGAGTACTAGGGGATTTGACGGTGATAATCTATATCCTCGTATATCTAGGATATCATGACGGAAGGACTATACATATGCGTTGTAACCTCAACTAGCATGGTTCAATGCGCTGATTTGTATATCCGTGACGTGTGCGTGGGGCGTTGCTCATAGACTCATAGAATAGTTCCATTTGACGAATCGGGCATAAGACCTAGGGAGTCCCGCTATATGGAGTATACTCGTTGTGCACTGAGGCAGCGTGCCAGATTAAATTGTTTACTCCAGTAATATTCAGCATTACCATGAAAATGCGTATGTGTCTGTATTTAAGTGTTAAATACAATAATTAGTTAATAATTATTATTTACTAATTGTATTAGGACACGTAGTGCATTGTGGACCATCGGTTGAATTTACCTAAGTGTGAGATTTGGTGGGACCCACTAGGGGTAAACTTTGTAACTATTTATGTGGGACAAGATGGTCATTTCATATTTTAATTATTTAATTGTTAAATAATCAAAATATCTCTTTTATTATATTATATAATATATTTTTATATTATATTATTATATTATATTATTTTTTATTATCAGATATTATATATATAATAATATTATATTTTTGGTGCCAAATAGTTGGCACCCAATAGTATTATTTTATTGTTATTATTATTATTATTATATAATATATATTACATTATTATAATATTATATATTTTATTATATATATAAAGAGAAGAGAGAGAAATTAAAAATGATAATTGGTGTGTTTCTTGGCCATTTGGTCGAGAGAGAAGAGAAGAAGAAGAAGAAGAAGAAAAAAAAAAATAAAAGGAAAAATGAAGTTTCATTTTTTTTTATGCTTCCAATTGAAGTAATGGAGGATTGTTTCAAATTCTCAAATTCAAATTCTCAAATTTTTATTCTTTTGGAGAAAATGATGAAAACACACACTGACCATTTTGAGGTTTAAAAGTTAAACCCAATGCTGCGTAGAGGGCTGCTGTTCTAGCTCACCAAACCCACCGTGTTGGTGACTAGAACTGTCCGGGAGTTGGTCTCCATGCGGACTCCGAAAAAATACGTGTATAACGTTACATGTTGAGGTGAGTTCTTTATCCTATAAATATATTAATGCGATTAATATATTTTATTTATTGTATTTATTGCAAGTTTCACGCTTCCGTCAGATTTAAATATGTATTTAGGCAATAGACACAATGGCACATGCATACACTCACATACCTTAGATCTGCTGCCAACAGAAACGTGGATCTGAGTAGGTCTGAATCAAGTGAATCCCTCATCTCGTAGATAAAAAACCAAGAAACCGAAGAGCCAAAGAAACTAAGAAATTAATTGAAAATGAAGACATGGAGGCTCGAACTCAAGATCTTAGCTTTGATACCATATTAATTTATCACTCAACCTAAAAGTTTAAGCTGATAGGTGAAGACCCAATATTAATATTAAAGACAAGTCTTTAGCAGTCAAGATTGATTAGTGTCATGCCTCAAGTGCTCTCAAGCATTTTCTCAAGCACTTAGTGCACGACTAGGCCTGCTGAAGGCCTCTTGGACTATAGAGCACTACGTGGATAGAAGCTTCTAGAAGGCTCGCTATTTGGGATGGAGAACCGGGCTTAGCCCGTGACTTATTAAGGTTGTTAACCCCAATTTAGAAAGGAAATATTTCATATGATATGTGATGGCATTTAAGAATATGCTATAGCATATTATTTCATCTTGTATGTACACCGTTAGATTATTTAGATCTCAGCCGTTGATTATATAAGGTTATTAGTATATAAAAGGGAAACCCTCACTTGTACAAAACATCTCATAGTTTGTGTTTTCTCTTCAGCAATATAGAGAGCATTTTCTCAAACAGTTTGTGTGCGTCTTTCTTCTCTTCTTTGTGTGGTTTTCTCGGCTGCTTAGCACACAACGCGTTTAAGGTCGCACAGTTCTCGAAAGGTCCATGACATTTGGTATCGGAGTAGGTTCAAAGAAGATGAAAAAAGACGCTACGCCGTTGAATTTGACTAATGAGAGGGGTCGGGACCCCAAAGCTAAAAGGCACGGCAGTGTCCCTTTCGACAAGTCAGTAGATCCAGGTCAGGATGTGGGAAGCATGGTGAAAGCACTCAGCGGAGCTGTCAGAAAGGCGATAGATCGCCTTGGAGAGCTGGAGCATTAAGTAGAGAAGCTCGAGGTAGGCCTCGACACTTAAGGAGATGAGCTGCGATCCCTCATCGACACATCCATCGAGGCTTATGCCGATAAGCAACGAGACTGGATCAAGGCTTTTTCAGGAGAGTGTCCTCACCACGATGGATAAGATTTAAACCTAAGTAGAGGAGCTACGTCGAGGGTTTGAAACTGTCAAGGAGGATGTGATGTTGTGCAAGCGGGCGATGGCGAACGGGTCTATCGCTGCTCAAGTTACAGTGATTGCACTGAGGGTTGATGTTCCCAAGCCCAAAGAGTTCAGCGGTAAGCAAAACGCCAAGGAGCTTAACAATTACTTCTAGCAGATAGAGAGATACTTTGACGCCCTAGGCGTACAGGACGAGGATAAGGTAAACACTGTGACACTATATCTCTCTGACCATGCAATTTTGTGGTGGCGTAGGAAGAGTGAGGAGATTCGTAAGGGTACCTGCATCATCAACACCTGGATAGAGTTGCAACAGGAGCTGAAGCGTCAATTCTATCCAGAGAATATGGCGCACGACGTTAGGAAGCGTCTAAAGGAGTTGAGACAGATCAAGTCTATTGACGAGTATATAGAGGAGTACTCACTATTGATGCTGCAAATCGCAACATGAGCAAAGAAGGCTTGCTGTTCAATTTTCTCGATGGATTACAAACATGGGCGTCCAATGAGCTAAAGCGGCATAGAGTGTAGAATATATCTGACGCCATCCCATTGGCGGAAACGCTCATAAATTACCGCAAGGGTGATGCGGAAAAGTCTAAAAATTCGAAGCCCAATCATAGCAAAGGTGGGGGAGCCAATGAGTCTCACCATCAATTTAATAAGGAGGGAAAAGGTAAACCACCTACAGGGAGAGAGCCCGCGCACCAACGAGAAAGGCGCTGATATACGTTGAAGCCTACATTAATGGGAAAAAAACTCAAGCGCTAGTGGATATTGGAACTACGCACAACTTCATTAAGCGTGCGAAAGCGGTGTGCTTGGGCCTCAAGGTGGAGAAGGGGATTGGCTACCTTAAGACTGTGGATGCCACAATCAAGCCACTGGATGGGATCATTCGTGGAGTCGAAATACGCCTCGAAAAATAGATCGGTAAGGTAAACTTTTCAGTAGTTACTCTCGATGATTTTGACGCTGTTCTTGGTATGGATATCTTGAGGCAATTTAATGTGGTACCGCTTCCCTGACACAATTATGTATGTATCCTAGAGGGAGGACCATGCATGGTACCAACAGTAGATAAGCTAGAAGGTGGGCAATCCAAGCCCAACACCCATACAATTATCCTTTCCGCCATGCAACTAAAGAAGGGAGTTAAGTGGAAAGAAGAGACATATCTCGCCACTATATGGAAGGTAGATGATTAGGTGAATGGAGGCGAAGAAGAGCTGCCAACAGAGATAACAAAAGTGTTTAAGCAGCACTAGGACGCGATGTTAGCAGCACTACCACAGAAATTACCACCAAGACGGGCGATCGATCACGAGATTGAGCTAGAGTCGAGAACTAAGCCTCCGGCAAAAGCACCCTACCGAATGTCTCCACTAGAGTTAGCGGAGTTGTGAAAGTAGCTCAAGGAGTTGTTGGATACGGGATTCATCCAGCCATCTAAGGCGCCGTACAGCACGTCCGTGCTTTTTCAATGCAAACACGGCAGATCATTACAGCTATGCATAGACTACCAGGCGCTGAACAAGGTCACTGTAAAAAATAGGTATCACATTCCTTTAATTGCTGACTTTTTTGATCAATTGGGGTAGGCGAAGTACTTCTCGAAGCTAGACTTGTGATCAGGTTACCATCAAGTGCGGATAGCCAAGGGTGATGAACCGAAAATTACCTGTGTGACGTGTTATGGGGCCTTTGAGTTTTTTGTCATGTCGTTTGGCCTCACAAATGCGCTAGCCACCTTCTACGCATTGATGAACAATATATTCCAGCCCTTCCTCAATAAATTCATCATCGTGTACTTAGACGACATCATCATCTATAGCAACACTCTCGAAGAGCACGTGAAACACTTACAGTCTGTCTTGAAGGTGCTCCGCGAGAATGAGCTGTATGTGAAGAGGGAGAAGTGCTCATTTGCCAAGCCGGAGGTAGACTTTTTGGGTCACAAGATTAAAGACTATAAGTTGATGATGGACAGGGCGAAGATTCGCGCTATAGTGGATTAGAAGGCATCTACGAAAGTTATTGAGCTGCGGTCTTTTCTTGGGTTAGTCAACTATTATTAGAGATTTATCAAAAGCTACTCCACCATTACTGCACCATTTACCGACTTGTTAAAGAAGACTAAAGCATGGAGCGGACAAAGGAGTGCCAATGGGCTTTTGATCGACTGAAGAAAGCGGTGATCGAGGAACTAGTCTTAGCATTGCCGAACCACTTGTTACCGTATGAGGTACATAATGATGCGTCTGACTTTGGCATTAGTGGTGTTTTGATGCAACAGGATCATATGATCGCGTATGAGAGCCAGAAACTCAACGAGACGGAGAGGCGCTATACGATACAAGAGAAGGAGATGAGGGGGGCCATTCATTGCCTGCGCAACTGGCGACACTATCTGCTTAGGGCAAAGTTCGTAGTGATGACGGACAACATAGCGACGAGTTACTTCCAAAGCCAGAAGAAACTCAACCTGAAGCAAGGTAGGTGACAAGACTTTCTACCGAAGTTCAATTACGAGCTTGAGTATAAACTGAGATAGGCGAACGTGGTGGTAGACGCCTTAAGCCGAAAGGTTGAGTTAGCAGCTATAAGTAAGCTAGAAGGAGGATTTGCTCGGCCTATTTCACGAGGGAATGAAGCATGATCCCGTAACCATACAGCTCTTTATTCAGGCACATGAGGGAAAGACTTAGCGATTTTGGATAGAAGATTGGCTCATTTACACCAAGGGACGCAGGGTATATGTGCCAAAGTGGGAGAACTTACGGCATAACCTCATTAAGGAGTGTCATGACACGAAATGGGTAGGATATCCAGAACAGCAGCGTACACACGCTATATTGGAGACAGTATACTATTGACCACACATGTGGAAAGAGATAGAACAATTTGTTAAGACTTGTCTCGTTTGTCAACAGGACAAGATTGAGCTACGGAGTCCCGCAGGGCTACTGGAGCCATTGCCCATACCAGAGAGACCTTGAGAGAGTATCTCTATGGATTTCATCGTAACTTTACAGCAGTCTGAGGAATGTAGAACTATCATTATAGTAGTAGATCGATTTTTTAAGTATGCTACTTTTATACCGGGGCCCAAGGAGTGTAGTGCGGAAGAGACAACGAGACTTTTTTTTAAGCATGTAGTCAAATACTAAAGGTTGCCGAGGGTGATAGTTAGCGATCGTGACACGAGGTTTGGGGGGGATTCTAGACAGGATTGTTCAATCTCATGGATCGATTTCCACCAGTTTTCACCCATAAATAGATAGGCAGACCGAGAGGGTGAATGCATTACTAGAGCTGTACTTGCGGCACTTTGTGAGCGCAAATCAGCAAGATTGGGTCAAGTTACTTGATGTGGTACAGTTCTCATACAACTTGCAGAGGAGTGAATCGACTAACCAAAGCTCATTCGAGCTAGCTATTGGCCAACAACCTCTCATGTCGCACACGCTCGTATCCAGCGATACGGGAAGGAGTCCCGCAGCCTACAAAACTGTAAAGTCCTGGTAGGAACAATCAGACAAGGCGACAAAACGGATGAGGAAATTGGCTGATAACAAGCGAAGACATGTTGAGTATAGCATAGGGGACTTAGTGATGGTGAAAATCCTTCCGACGCAGCACAAGTCTACGGACCCACTTCATAAGGGTCCATTTCAGAAATATGAGAGGCCATTTCCTATTGCCAAGTGTGTTGGCAATGTCTCATATAAGGTGGAGTTGCCTTCAAGACTTCGGTTACATCTGGTGTTTCACGCAAACTGCATAAAGCTATACCATGGTGATGTGGAGGACACAGAGTGTAGGTCACAAACTAAGGCACCATTGAGAGTTTTCACATCTTATGACAAGGAGGCTGAACTTATCCTTAATGTGAGGACAGTACGGAAGAAGAACTGCTGTCCGAGTCGTGAGTATCTCGTCAAGTGGAAAGGATTGCTTGATAGCGAAGCAAGTTAGGAACCCGAGAATGCATTGTGGCAGTTCGAGAACAAGGTGCGCGAGTTTCAACGAAGACGCGACGAGGGCATTGCGTGAATTTGGTGGAGGAGAATGTCATACCCCAAGTGCTCTCAAGCATTTCCTCAAGTACTTAGTGCGCGACTAGACCTGCTGGAAGCCTCTTGGATCATAGAGCGCTACGTGGACATGAGCTTCTAGAAGGCTCACTATTTGGGATGGAGACCGAGTTTGGCCCGCGACTTATTAGGGTTGTTAACTCAAAATTGGAAAGAAAATATTCTATAGGATATGTGATGACATGTAAAAATATTCTAAAGCATATTATTTTATCTTGTATGTACACCATTAGATCATTTAAATCTCAGTCATTGATTATATAGGACTGTTAGTATATAAAAAAGAGACTCTTACTTGTATAAAACATCTCATAATTTATGTTTTCTCTTCAGTAATATAAATAATATTTTTTTAAATAACTTATGTGTGTTCCTTCTCTTCTTTATATAATTTTTTTAACTACTTAATGCACAATACATTTAAAATTATACGATTCTAAAAAAATTTGTGACATTAAAAATAACATATAGTTCAATATTGACCGGCCATTTCTTTTGCTAAAAGTGCTTTCCCATCAACTATGATCTTAAGAAGTTTGGATTTCATACACAAAATGCCCTTTCACTTTTCAACAGCTAGTTTTAAATTGGTAAAATATATTAGTCGTAGATTACTATTTCAGAGCACTACGAACAACACTGCTATGTTCTGTGAAAAGAATGTGATCATATTTTGTATGCTTCAAGTAACTCTTATATTTCCATTCAGATACATCTGCTAAAGATTCCTGTTATAGAATGGACAATCAACTATGCGCCTTGATCTATTATAGTTATCCCAAAAAGAACAAGTGGCTGGAGTAACCAGGCACTGCATTATAATAAGTCCAGGGTTGTTCATAGGCTATCTTGTCCTTTATTTAGCTAGCAACCCTCCTTTCTACCTATAGATATACAGAAGTTGGTTAATTAATAGAATCTCATAAGTTGCTTCCATGTTAATCTCAGGTACTCTTGGTGTGAGCCCCATGCTGCTGTTGTCATTGCATGAAAAATTACATCTTGTATTTGCTGTGTCGGCATTAACAGCCGCAAGTGCTGGGGTAGTAATAGCAGATGTGACCATTGATGCCTGTGTTGCACAAATTAGTAAATGTCATCCTTCCCTTGCGGCCGATATGCAAAGCTTGTGCTCTCTCTGTGCTTCCATTGCAGCACTAGTGGGATTTTCTGTTAATGATATCTTTATTCACCTAATAGGACCCAAGGTTAGTTTCTATTCAGCTACTCTGTTCAGAACTCCTACATCCTTCCTCTTTCTTTTCCCATCATATCTTCACACGTAATAGTATGATTATCTTACTTCTTTGAAGATATTTTCCTCTTCCCTGTTAGGGAGTCTTCTGCTTGATGACAATTCCAGCTGGTCTTGTATTTTTAGTTGGGATTCTTCTCAATGAGCCCCAGATGCGCAACTTCAGTTACAAACAGGTAATTGAAAGTTCTCCTTTATTTCTGGTTCAATATACACTCTTGTCCTAAGACTCTATTGGTGACTCAGGTAAACCAGAAATTTCTTGATGCTGGAAAGTCTATGTGGACAACATTGAAGTTCCCACTTGTATGGAGGCCATGTTTATACATGTACTTATCATTTGCATTGAGCTTGAATATCCATGAAGGTTTGTTCTATTGGTATACAGACTCAAAAGCTGGTTCATCTTTCTCTCAGGTATTTTAATTTTGCTCTTATAATTATATGGTACCACGTGCTTGGTATTTATAAGAAAAAAATTGTTGTGTCAGGAACGGGTTGGGAAAGCCATAACAAGAGAGGAAATTGGCTGGCATCTAAGACATATTTCAGTATATTTCAAAATGTACTTGAGAAAATATTTTGTTTGGAATCATATACAGAATGCAAAATTTTATTTGCATTCTGTACAATAGGAAGCTAGTCAGAAAAATTACTATAATTATAATTGTTTAAACTTATGCATAGCTTTGAACGGAAGGTGCTGACGCTGAAATAATTCTTATAATTGGTGACTGAATATTTATAGAAACCTTGTTAACTCGCCCACGAAAAGAAACAAATTAAGATATCTTCTATTCTGAATGTAGGAAACTGTTGGATACATACTCTCAGTTGGTATGGTCGGCTCCATTTTGGCAGCAATACTCTACCAAAATGACTTGAAAGATTACCCATTTCGAGATGTACTTTTCTGGACACAGTTACTTTCTGGGTTATCTGGAATGCTTGACATGTTGCTGGTTCTGCGATTGAACTTGAAGTTTGGCATACCGGACTTTGTGGCCACCGTGATTGATGAAGGTGTGTCTAGAATGGTTGGCAAGCTACAATGGATGCCGCTTCTAGTACTCAGTTCCAGACTTTGTCCCTCTGGCATTGAAGGCACATTCTTTGCTCTTCTCATGTCTATCAATAATGCGGGACTTCTCTCATCATCATGGGGAGGAGGCCTCCTACTGCACATATTAAAGGTTACACGAAACATATTGAGGCTCACCCCGCTTTGCCTAATATTTTAGGTGCCTAAAGGTAATCCGGGCCATTCTTTCCTTCCAGCTGAATTGGAAGCACAGGTGAGGGAACTGAAGCTTCGGAAACTGAAAATATTGAACTAGTAGCCCTTGTTAGCAATGTTGATGGCGGATAGCAATTGTTGAGGTTGCTGTATTTTCTGCATTAGACTAAGTCAAATAAACAATCTCAAGTTCAGGGATTGTAGGAATTTTTAGTTAGAAGTCATTTTGAATTTGAAATTGCTAAAGATCAAGTTGTTTAAATTTAATAAGTCTTTTAGTTTAAGTTGAACTCTTATAGTTCAAGTATTTAAATTCTTGTAACCTTTGTTAAAAGTTATTGAGAACAACATTTTGAGTTGTTAAGGAGTTGTTCTTTTTTCCTTTCCCTTAAACACAAAACTACCTTATACTTCTCAAACTCAACATTGGTATCAGAGCATTACTTTTTAAGGGACCCCGAGAAGCTGTTTTTTTTCCTGAAATTCAAGCTGCCTCTTTTTTTTCCAGTTCAAAAATGGCAGGTAATAATTATATGGCTATGCCACCAGTATTTTCAGGAGAAAATTATCAAGTTTGGGCTATTAGGATGGAAGCCTTCTTGCAGGCAAATGATCTATGGGATCTGGTTGACACAGGAGAAGTGGCACAGTTACCAGATGATCTAACAGTAGCTCAAATAAGAAACTTAAGAGAAGAAAGAAGAAGAATGTTCAAGGCTAAGACTTGTATATTCTCTGCAGTCTCAGAAGTGATATTTAGTAAGATCATGACTTGTGAGACAGCAAAGCAAGCATGGGATCTTCTTAAACAAGAATACCAAGGTAATGCTAGATCAAAACAAATGTAGATTTTGAATCTTAGGAGAGAATTCGAAATGCAGAAGATGAAAGAAGGAGAAAAGTTTAGAGATTATGCTGATAAGTTGATGCAGATTGTCAACAAGATTAGGCTGCTTGGAGAACAACTGCCTGACAAGAGAGTTGTTGAAAAAATTCTTGTTACACTCCCAGAGAGATTTGAGTCCAAAATCTCCTCTCTTGAAGAATCAAGAGACTTGTCAACTATCACATTACCTAAGTTGATCAATGCTTTGCAAGCACAGGAACAAAGAAGGTCTTACAGAAATGATGAACCAGTGGAAGGAGCTTTACAAGCAAGGGTACATGACAAGCCCTCAGGTGAGAACAAAGAAAAAAAATTCTGGAATAAGAAAAACCAGAAGAAAGGAGGAGTCAGCAGCAGTGGTGAATTTAAGCCAAATTACTCACCTTGTCCACATTGCAGCAGAACAAATCATCAACCATCAAGATGTTGGCAGAATCCTGAAGTTGAGTGCAGATCATGCAAGCAAAAGGGACACATTGCCAGGTTTTGTAAGAACAAGCAAAAGGAGTCACAACAAACTCAGACACAAGCACAAATAGTGCACCAGCAGCAAGATGATCAACTTTTTGCTGTCACTTGTTTTGCAGGACATAATTTGTCTAACAATGCTTGGCTCATTGACAGTGGTTGTACCAATCACATGGCATTTGATGACTCTATGTTCCAGGAGATTGATAGAACTATGGTGTCAAAAGTCAAAATTGGAAATGGGCAGTTAATTGATGTTAAAGGGAAGGGAACAGTGAAGATTATGAGTCCAAAAGGAGCTAAACTGATCAATGATGTGTTGTATGTTCCAGAAATTGACCAGAACTTGCTTAGTGTTAGTCAACTACTGCAAAAGGGGTACTCAGTAGTGTTTAAGCACAACAAATGTGAAATATCAGATTCAAATGGAGCTGTGCTGTTTTATATTGCTATGAAAGACAAAAGCTTTAGCCTGTCATGGGAAAAGCAGTCTGCATATACTTGTGTTCTCAAGAAAGCAGACTTATGGCACAAAAGGTTGGGACGCTTCCATAAGACTGCTTTAGAGTACATGCAGAAGGAAAAACTTGTGCTTGGGATGGATTATACTAGTGAAGAGTCAAACGTATGTGAAGCTTGTCAACTGGGGAAGCAATCTAAGATGTCATATCCAGCAAATAAGGCATTGAAAACCTCTGAAAAGCTACAGTTGATTCACACAGATGTGTGTGGTCCTATGTCAACAGAATCTCTCAATGGCAGCAGGTATTTCATTTTGTTTATTGATGATTATAGTAGAATGTGCTGGGTTTACTTCTTGAAACAAAAATCTGAAGTAGCTGAGATATTCTTGAAGTTTAAAACTTGGATTGAGAATCAATGCCATAGCAAAATCAAGACACTTAGATCAGATAATGGAACTGAATTTACTGCTGCAAAACTTATCAAACTTTGTGAAGATGCTGGGATACAACATCAGTTTACAGTCCCTTACTCACCCCAACAAAATGGTGTGAGTGAGAGAAAAAATAGAACAAGTATGGAGATGGCCAGATGCTTGTTGTTTGAGAAAAACTTGCCAAAGTATTTTTGGGCAGAGGCTGTAAACACAGCAATATTCATCTTAAATAGGCTTGTAACTAAAGCTGTAAAAGGGAAAACTCCCTATGAAGTCTGGTATGGGTTCAAGCCTAATGTTGTTAACTTAAGAGTGTTTGGAAGCTTATGCTACACTCTTATTCCAGATATAAAAAGGGGCAAGCTTGATGAAAAGGCTGAACTTGGAGTCTTTGTAGGCTATAGTTCTGCTAGCAAGGGCTACAGAATTTATCAACCTCTAATCAAGAAGTTCATCATCAGCAGGAATGTAATTTTTGATGAAGAAGCAGAATGGGATTGGGTTAAAACTGAACCTAGAAGGCTGTATTCAGATGAGAGAGTATCTAATCAGATAAATGAAGACACCATAGATGACATGCCAGTTAGAGGAACTAAGCTACTTGCTGACATTTATCAAAAATGCAATGTAGCAGTATTGGAACCAGCAGGATATGCAGAAGCAGCAGAGGATAAAAAATGGATAACAGCAATGAAGGAAGAAATGAGGATGATAAACAAAAATAGAACTTGGGAGCTTGTGTCCAGACCAATTCACAAGAAGGTTATTGGAGTAAAATGGGTGTTTAAGACAAAGTTGAATGCAGATGGAACCATAAACAAGTACAAGGCAAGGTTAGTTGTGAAAGGCTATGCACAACAGTTTGGGGTGGATTTTTCTGAAACATTTGCACCAGTAGCAAGGTTAGACACTATCAGGTTGCTTTATGCTGTTGCAGCACAGAAACAATGGAAGATATACCAGTTGGATGTAAAATCAGCTTTCCTAAATGGTCATTTGCAGGAAGAAATTTTTGTTGAACAACCAGAAGGGTTTGTGACAGCACCTGGAAAGGTTTATTTATTAAAAAAGGCCATTTATGGGTTAAGGCAAGCTCCAAGAGCTTGGTATAGCAGAATTGATGAATACTTGCTGAGTATTGGCTTTAAAAGGAGCCTTAGTGAGTCAACATTATATGTTAAGCTTGAAATTCATAACCTGATAATTGTATCAGTTTATGTTGATGACTTGCTAATAACTGG
Source organism: Ailanthus altissimus (assembly GCA_946807835.1). Classification (NCBI taxonomy): domain Eukaryota; kingdom Viridiplantae; phylum Streptophyta; class Magnoliopsida; order Sapindales; family Simaroubaceae; genus Ailanthus; species Ailanthus altissimus. The sequence goes on along the minus strand of OX327686.1, from coordinate 33,566,773 downwards.
AAGCAATTCTGAGATCATAAAGGAGTTTACAGAACAAATGCAAGGAGAATTTGAGATGACTGATTTGGGTGAAATGGCATACTTTCTTGGAATGGAAATACAGCAAACCAAGAAATGAGTGTTTATTGGACAAAAGGTGTATGCTAATGAGATCTTGAAAAAGTTTAAAATGGGAGAATGCAAAGCTATGGATACTCCCTTAGCTTTGAATGAGAAACTTTGTTCTGAGACTGATGCACTGACAGCAAATGAAAGTCTTTATAGGAGCATAGTTGGATGTTTGATGTATCTTACAGCAACAAGGCCTGATATAGCCTTCACTGTGAATTTGCTATCAAGGTTCCTAAATTGTGCCAAGGAAGTTCATTTAAAGGCAGCAAAAAGGGTATTGAGGTACATTAAAGGGACAACTGACTATGGCATCAGTTTCATGAAGACAGAAAAGTTAGATTTGCATGGCTATGCAGATAGTGATTGGGCAGGAGCATGTGAGGATATGAAAAGCACCTCAGGGTACTTATTCAGTTTTGGATCAGGTTGTTTTAGCTAGAGCACCAGGAAACAAGAGGTGGTAGCTCAATCCACTGCAGAAGCTGAGTATATTGCTGCTGTGGCAGCAGTAAATCAAGTTGTGTGGCTAAGAAAAATTATGGCAGACTTAAGTTTAGAACAAGAGACAGCTACTGTTCTATATGTTGACAATCAAGCTGCCATAGCCATCTCCAATAATCCTGTGTTTCATGGCAAGACTAAGCATTTCAAAATCAAATACTACTATCTAAGAGAAGTGCAGAAAGAAGAAGAAGTAAAACTGGTACACTGCAATACAGAGTCTCAACTTGCAGATATTCTTACTAAAGGATTGTCCAAAACAAGATTTCAGCATCTTAGGAAAAGAATTGGAGTATGCAGCAAAGACAGCAAGGAGGAGTGTTGAGGTTGCTGTATTTTCTGCATTAGACTAAGTCAAATAAACAATCTCAAGTTCAGGGATTGTAGAAATTTTTAGTTAGAAGTCATTTTGAATTTGAAATTGCTAAAGATCAAGTTGTTTAAATTTAATAAGTCTTTTAGTTTAAGTTGAACTCTTATAGTTCAAGTATTTAAATTCTTGTAACCTTTATTAAAAGTTATTGAAAACAACATTTTGAGTTGTTAAGGAGTTGTTCTTTTTTCCTTTCCCTTAAACACAAAACCACCTTATACTTCTCAAACTCAACAGCAATAGACAAGAACCATGTCACCAATATCATTAAACATATTAATTTACTTGCAATTATACACCAGAGAGATTAAGAAAGGTTTTTAAGCAAAAGAAACTGACACTGCCTGCAGCATATAACCAACTTGATTTCTGGCATTCCAATCTTTGGCCGGCATGGCCAATTTGCAGAAGCCTTAGAATTTGACTATATTATGCATTCATAAATCTACATGTGTTTTGTTCTTTGGGTACTGCTGAGATGGTCGTAACTGCAATTTGTATTTCCATCATCGAAGTTTGAATAAAAATAAAGAAGAAAAAAAAAAGTTAGTGTTTAATGAATTACCACCCTATTGAAAGTCTTTTTAAAAAAAAGTTCTTTACGTACATGTTATGTCATAAAAAAGAAATAAATTTTCTGAAACTCTCAAGTAAAATTTAAAATGTATAATATAAAACTTTAAAAAAAGTGTACTTAACATTAGAGATTTTCAAAATAACATTCTAAACATTCAACTTGGCTTTATTTAGGTTAAACAGCAAGGGAGCTTCAATATTTTCTCTTCGGGACTTGCAAATAACGCAATCCTAAAACGTAGGACCCTGGCGCTTTAGTCAGACAAAAGCATGCACATGCGGATTGCTCCCATCACAGGACAGGAAGTGGCAACATGATCCAGATGAAAGTCCCCTACTCCAAAGGACCAATCAAGTTCAGCCGCGTTTCATCTTATAAGCTTAAGTGCTTGATGATGAAATCCTTCGGAGTACTAAATTCAACCCTCTCGTGGGTCCTACTTTCTCTTTTTAATTTTAACTCTGTGATTGGATATCTCAACATATGTAGTTGCTGAGCAGTGAGCTCAACGTGAATATGTCCATACATTATTTCCCTTTTTATAAGAAAATTAAAAGAATAGTTTTGGTTTGGAATTTGGACATAAGTGAGTTTTCAGTCTGATTGGTCAACTATGTAGAAGAGAGAGACCCTTCTCCTACCTTGGAGCTTCCCTCGTCTAAATCTGCATTGTCTTTTTTTTCTGTTCTTCTCTTTTCTTGTTTTAGATCAAGTATAAATTTGTTTAATCATTTAAAGAAGTTATTGTTCTTATCGATCAACTGGGTTCAAAGATGTGTTAGCAAACACCTAAATATCAGCTAGAGCAAATCGAGATCACAGAATTTTGATTAGTGAATTGGGTTGTTATTTATTCATTCGTTTTATAAGTTAAAGATACTTTCTCAGTTTTTTTGGTATTGAGTTGTGAGTTCGTGTTTTTGTCAGTTTTGAGGAACCCAGTTTAGGAAACACTGAAGTTTAATGTGGGTTGTGTTCTTCACAACTACCCATTGCAAAAGATTCCATTTTTTTTTTCAATCATAAAGGTGAGGGCTTTAAATCACTTGAAAGATACTTAGTTCAGAAAGGTTGAATTGTAAAGCGGGTTATTCGTCTTTTTTGGAGATTTAACTTAGAGAAGTAAATTATGGTGGAGGAAGAGAATCTTGAAGCGCCTAAAGAGGCTGTGATGGAAAATGAAAATGAAAATGAATCGAAGAAGGGGTGCTGTGGATGTTTATGGACTCCAATTTTGTGGATTAAAATGCTAGCCACGGAAATGCATTGGAGTTTTGTGCTTGGTGTAGTGATTGTTTATGGAATAAGCCAGGGACTAGGTGGAGCCCTTGCTCGTGTTGGGACAGAATATTATATGAAGGATGTTCAAAAGGTGCAGCCTTCTGAGGCTCAGGTTTATGGGGGAATTACCTCCATTCCTTGGATTGTCAAGCCTATTTGGGGTCTTCTCACTGATGTCCTTCCCATTTTGGGGTACCGCAGACGGCCTTATTTCATTTTAGCTGGTAATTGATAATTATTTGTTGGGTTTTTGTTACCTCATTTTACTCGTACTTTGTGTTCAATCTGATAAGGTAACTTAATGAAACTCAATCTTGTTTAGGATGTTTATATCCTAACCTTAGAGAAAGTAAACTTCGACACTTGTTTGTAATGGGTGTACAGATTTTTAGTTTCATTTCTTGTTTGAGCCACAGAGGTAAATGATTTGCTTTAGTCCATTATGGTTTTAGTCATTAATATTTGTTGAGATTGATTAGGAATCATATAAATTTCAATTATTGATTCGTCATTCTTTTGCTGCTCAATCAATGCTAAAATTAGGAAGTTTGGATTTCATATGTTTCCGCTTTGAGAGGAGGCTTCTTATTAGATACCCTTGGTTGTATGCTATAAGCTCTGCTTGCACATCTAATCAATAAAAGTTAGCGTTTATCCATTTGATAATCTTAGATTTATGGTACAGATGATCAATAAAGAAATGGTATAGAAGGTTGTAAAATTCTCTTGGATCTTGAACAGCTAATTTTGTGGTAGATTACTCAGAGCACCTGATTGCTTCAAGATCTTCCATTGAGATACATCTGTAAAATGTTCCCATTACAGAAAGTACTGTCAACTATCCATCTTGATCAATTATTTAGAAACGTCCAATTAGTGGCTTGGGTAACCAGGTGCTATAGAATAATATATACATGTCCTGGGTTGTTCATAGGCTATCATGACAACTATTAGCTAGCAGCCCTGATTTCTACCCATTCGTATATCATATATTCTCATATATATATATATAGGATTTATCAGGTGGGCGACGGGCAAGCACAGTGCCAAACAGTGTGGAACAGTTGCCCGTCGCCCACTTGATCAAATCCCTATATATATATATACACACACACACACACAGAAGAAGTTGGTTAATTGTTACAATCTCACCAGTTCCTTCCATGTTAATTTCAGGTTTCCTTGGTATGAGCTCCATGCTCTTGCTGTCATTGCATGAAAAGTTGCATCTTGTATTTGCTGTGTCAGCATTAACAGCCTCCAGTGCTGGGATAGCAATGGCAGATGTGACCATTGATGCTTGCGTAGCACAGAACAGTATTTGTCATCCTTCCCTTGCATCTGATATGCAAAGCTTGTGTTCTCTGTGTGCTGCCGTAGGATCACTGGTGGGATTTTCTATTAGTGGTGTCTTCGTTCACCTAATAGGACCCAAGGTTAGCATCTGTTGAGCTACCTTGTTCAAATCTCCTACATCCTTCTGTTTTTTTTCCCTTCTTTTTATCAAAGAAAATTATGTCCTTCTGTCCATGTAATAGTATTATTATTTTACTTCTTTGAAGATATTTTACTCTTTCCTGTTAGGGAGTCTTCGGCTTGATGACAATTCCAGCTGGTCTCGTGTTTTTAGTTGGAATTCTCCTTAATGAGCCTCAAATGCCAAATTTCAGTTACAAACAGGTAATTATTTGTTCTTGTTTATATCTGGTTCAGTATACACTACTATTCCTAAGACTATCAGTGACTCAGGTAAACCAGAAGTTTCTTGATGCTGGAAAGGCTATGTGGACAACATTGAAGTTCCCACTTGTATGGAGGCCATGTTTATACATGTACTTATCATTTGCAGTGAGCTTAAACATCCATGAAGGCTTGTTCTATTGGTATACCGACTCAAAAGCCGGTCCATCTTTCTCCCAGGTATTTAATTCTGCCCCAGTTTCTAAGTCTCGCGCAGATAACAAAGTAACTATTTTGACAATATTAGGTTGAGATATGTAACTTCTGATTTTATGGTACCATATGCTTGAAATTTGTGAAGACAAAAAAAAAATCCAAGTATCTTGAAGGCGTTTAGAAGGTGATAGTACCTTGCTGGCCTCTAAGAAATTTTCAGAATATATCAAATTGTTCTTAACAAAATATTGTGTTTGAAGTCATAGACAGAAACCACAAATTATCTGCATCATGCACAATATTTGGAACAAAATCAGAAAAATTCCTATACACTATAATTGTATGAATTTATGCATTACTTTCATTGAAAGATTCTGACTCTGAAATAATCCTTATAGTTGGCGACTACACATTTGGGAAACCTTGTTAAATTATTACTTGCCTAAGGAAAAAACAAATTAAAATCATCCCTCTATACTTAATGCAGGAAACTGTCGGATACATACTCTCTGTTGGTCCAATTGGCTCCATTTTGGCGGCAATACTCTACCAAAATGCCTTGAAAGATTATCCCTTTCGGGATGTACTGTTCTGGGCTCAGCTACTTTCTGGGTTATCTGGAATGCTAGATTTGATGCTGGTTCTGCGATTGAACTTGAAATTTGGCATACCCGACTTTGTGGCCATTGTGATCGATGAAGGTGTCTCTAGAATGGTCAGCCAGCTAAAATGGATGCCCCTTCTCGTACTCAGTTCCAGGCTTTGTCCCTCCGGCATTGAAGGCACATTCTTTGCTCTTCTCATGTCTATCGATAATGCTGGACTGCTCTCATCGTTATGGGGTGGAGGCCTTCTGCTACATATATTAAAGGTTACACGAACGGAGTTTGACAATCTATGGCTGGCCATTTTGATCCGAAACATATTGAGAGTTGCTCCGCTTTGCATAATATTTTTGGTGCCTAGAGGTGACCCAGATTCCTCCTTCCTTCCAGCTGAATTGCAAAGTACAGAAGAGGATGCTGGGGCTTCAGAAACTGATAATATTGAACTAGTTGCCCTTGTTAACAGTGTTGATGGCAGATAGCAAATACACAACAATCATTCTCACCCATGTCATTAAGCTTGTTTAAGTGCAAGTACTGTAACGGGCGTCCCATTTCTGTTGTTAGAGAAACAATCTTATTTTAGAAACCATACTTTGTTAGAGCCTGAAGCAACAATTGTTTTTCAGCTAATGTAAGAGATATAATATTACCAATAAATAAATTCAATAATGTGACAAATCAAATATCCAATTTATATACTGCTTCTTCTTCACATTTTAATTCATATTCTATATTATAATGTAAGATATTAAAATTAATACTTAATTTTTAGAGATAATATTATATCATATAACATAATTATAGTTCTTTTCGAGACGTCTAACGCATATGTAAATTAAATTTTAACATTTTAACTAATCTTAATTCAAAAATATTCCATCTTAGTTGGAATCAATGCCCTAGAATTTTTTTTTTTTGGGTAAAAAGAGAAAAGTTATAAGCCTTCTAATGGTCTGGACAGGGCCCATCAGAAGAAATAGCCCATACCAAATGCGTCCCATATTAAATGAATTTCCTTTTTTAAAAAAAAAAAATCGCGTATATTAAAGAAAACAGAGAGGTCTGTCTCTGTAACCAAACAGCAATGGGAGTGTCAAAGGCCTTATTCCGGATTAGGGTTAAACTTTTCAGCGACTCTTTGCGCGCCAAACTCTGGCAAACAATCAGTTTATGTTTGTGTATGTGTCTGTGTTAACAACTTCAACTTATCACACAGGTAAAGAATTTTTTTAAACTTTTTTTTTTGAACTATTTATGCATTAAGTCACTCTCTTTTCACTCAATTTAGGTCATGTTTTCAAATTTCCAAATGTCACTATTCATACCTTGCTGTTTTCCGATTTTTATTCTCAGTAGTTTGCTGCATTGAATCAAAATGCTGAAACATATGATCAAAATCCAATCTTTCAGCTGTTTTGAGTCAAAACTAAACTTTTTTTTTTTTTGTTTTTACATGAGGAAATTGTTGAAGTTTTGTAGTGACACTCAGTGTGAGGTAAATTGGGTTCAACTATCTTGCTTTAGTTAATTGAATTCTTGAATCCTGTAAAAACTGAGTCTTTATTTTTTTTATTTTTTTTGGTGGGGTGGGGTGGGGTGGGGGGTGCGTGGGGGTGTTCTTTTTGGATTTGTGGGATGTGGCTACAAAAGCTCTTATATGACTTGTATGACATTTGTGCTTTGTATTATGTGGCTGAAGTTGCTTTCAATTGTTTGATGCTATACCCGTTTCGGGCTTGTTGTTTTAATGGGTGGTGGCATTTGTTGTTGTTTATTTCCTAAAACCATTCATTTGAGTCATGTTATATATGTCGTGGTGTACTTCTATTTGAATTGCAATGACAGGGTCTTAGAATTTATTCTAAGATAATTTTAAAATTTTTTCAGTAAAACTAGTGATGGTTTCTCTATAAATTCAGGGAAGGAATGACTAGTCAGATGCCAACAGGCAATGACCGTTCAAGGACTTATTGGACACCAACAATGGAGCGTTATTTTATTGATCTTATGTTAGAGCAGTTGCACAGAGGGAATAGGTTAGGCCATACATTCAACAAGCAGGCATGGATAGATATGCTCACCGTGTTCAATTCAAAATTTGGATCTCAATATGACAAAGATGTCTTAAAAAGTCGTTATACAAATTTGTGGAAGCAATTCAATGATGTAAAGAACCTTCTTGACCAGCCTGGATTTTCGTGGGATGAATCTCGCCAAATGGTTGTAGCTGATGATTATGTCTGGAATGCTTACATCAAGGTTGTGATGCTTTTCTATTCATTCATGTCATAAGACTATTCATGTCATTCTCAAAATAACATATAAATGCAGGCTCATCCAGATGCACGGTCCTACAAGACTAAATCATTGCTGAATTTTAGTGATTTGTGCTTGATATATGGTTATACAACTGCGGATGGAAGATACAGCCGATCAAGTCATGATCTTGACTTTGATGATGAACTCCAAGGAGTAAACATGGGTACATATCTTTTTCCAGTAAATGAACCTTGATGGATCTTGAGTTTATCTTAAAGGTTGGACCTAAAAAGTATCTTACTGTTTTATATAAACTAGTTTTTGTTATCTTAACTTTCATGAAGAAGCTTCTTTCTTGAAGTAAAGAAAAAACTGCAAGCTCCTCACCTGTGCTCTTGGTTTGACTTGATCAGGAAGCTCAGTTAAATTACTCCATGGTTTGAACAAGAATGGTCCCTTGAATTTTTCAAAATTGTAAATGGTCTTGATGCTGCTTTTTCGTTCTACCTGCCAAATAAGCCGCTGTCACAAGCCATAAGTGATTAATTGCACACTTCACCATGATCCTCATGAAACAATCACCATAAATAATTGCAACTTGAGGTCATTTTTAAAAGACATTAATGTTTGAGTGACAGTCAGGTGTCTAAAACCTGAAAGTGTAATTGGGTTGTGTTTATGATATTTTTCAGACCATGAGTTTATGACACAAACTCTGCACAGTAAATCAAGATTAATACTTAATAGTCCTTATTTGGTAGGTGATGGACTGAGCAACCTTGGCACTCTAAGTAACGAGCGTTCAAGGACAGAATGGACTGCAGATATGGACCAATATTTCATTGAGCTTCTGCTGGACCAAATTGGAAGAGGCAATAAAACTGAAAATACATTCAGCAAGCAAGCATGGACAAACATGCTTGATCTGTTTAATGCAAGGTTTGGCTCACAGCATGGAAAAAGGGTTTTAAGACATCGATACAAGAAATTGTGGAAGTACTATAGAGATGTATCGAATCTTCTGAGACAGGATGGGTTCTCCTGGGATAAAACAGAACAAATGATCACAGCTGATGATGCTGTTTGGGATGCTTATATCAAGGTAGGCGGCCATGAAAAGTTTTTGATTGTTCTGTATGTTAATTTCATTTATGATGATATATGTGATCTGCATATAGGCACATCCACATGCACGAGCATATAGGATGAAAACCTTGCCAAACTACACTGATTTGGCTCTTATATATGGGGACGTATTTAACAATGAAATTAGCAGTCATTTGTATCCACAGAAAGACACTGATGATGGCACTTTAGGAGAAAAGGCTGGTGAGTTACTATTATCTTTTACTAAGTTGAGATTACTCTTCTACAATAATTGCATAATCTTGTACGCTCACAGGATCTAAAATTTGATATGCAAATCTCTTGCTCAGTCTTGTGGAAGGTCTCCTGAGACAGTGCCTAAGTGGCAAATTTTTAAAACTAATGGTGATATCTCCTTTTACGATTATTATTTTTCTTCTCTGAACTGATATTTTTATACAGAAAGAGAAATCAGAATCTGCAGCAGTTTTATTTTTATTTTTAATATTCATTTTTCATAAAATTGGTAAATAGGATCAAAGGTTTTCCAGTTTCCTCATCTAATATTGGATATGACCTCAATCAAGTGGATAATTCTTCAGTCCATCAATCCTGTAGTTACTCTACTTTTGAGTTAATTAACCATGAATCTTTGTATCTTACTGCTGCTTGCCATCCCTTTAGTTTTGATCCCAAGACGTTTTTGGGAAGAAGGGTTTCTCTTACAACAATGTTTTTGTGTCTGTAGGCGAAGGAAAGGGGAGCCAAACCTCTATTAGTGGTGATCGTACGAGAACATATTGGACACCCCCAATGGACCGGTATCTCATAGACTTGTTACTAGAACAGGTGCACAAAGGAAATAAACTTGGACAGACATTCATAACCCAGGCTTGGAATAACATGATTGCATCCTTCAATGAGAAATTCCTCTCTCACCACGACAAAGACGTGTTGAAGAATCGATTCAAACATTTGAGAAGGCTGTACAATGAAATAAAGATCCTTCTTCAGCACAATGGATTCTCATGGGATGAAACAAGGGATATGGTAACTGCTGAAGATCATATTTGGGATGCTTATATTAAGGTGGGATGCTTCGTATTTTTTATTAGATTAACCATTTCTGTTGTACTGTTCCTCACTTATTGTTAATGCAGGAACACCCTGATGCTCGATCATATAGAGTTAAAACAGTGCCAAGCTATCACAAACTGTGTATTATATTTGGAGAAGAAATGTCTGATGGAAGATACAACCGTCTGGCTCAAAATATAGACTCCAGTTACGAAATATCCGTCTTGACGACTGGTAAATATGCCATTTTAACTTGTGATAATTTGATGGGATATTTTATATCTCTTGAGGTAAAAGCCACAGTTTGGAAAACCTGATTATCTGATTGCCCTGAAGATGAAATAGAGCTGATATCGAATGTTATCCACTGGAGAGTGGATTTTAATGCTGTGATGAATACTTGTACGTATTCATTGTTCCGTTGATGTGCAGGTGCGGAGAAAAATGACCATCTTGCTACCAGTATAATTCCATTTGAAACTGGCTGGACACCACCAATGGACCGTTATTTTATTGACCTCATGATGGAGCAGATGAATGAAGGCAACAAGATTAATCACACATTCAACGAGCAATCATGGGCTCAGATGGTTGAAGTATTCAATGCAAAATTTGGACTGCCATGCAACAAATACATTCTGGAAAATCGGTATATCTTCTTGATGAAGGAGCATGATGACATCTGCAATCTTCTCAAACATAATGGGTTTTTGTGGGATGAAACTCGGCAAATGGTAATAGGCGACGATGACATCTGGGAAGCTTATATCAAGGTTTGTCATTGTATCTAGGCAATAATTTACCATTTTTCCCAGTCTCTGTCAGAAGATCTAGAGAGGTTTGTTATTAACATCCATATATGGCTTGTTATATTTGAATGACTAAAACATATCAATGCATAAGGGAGCCATATGGATTATGGGAATTCGATGTTGGATGTCTGTTCAACTTGACATTTTGTTGTCAATCATGTCAGTAGCTAAGTTTTTCTTTTAATAATACATTATGCAGGATTATTCAGATGCTGCCTCATACAGAGATAAGTATCTAGGCAATTTTGGTGATTTATGCAAGATTTTTGGAAATGAACCATTAAATAGAAGTCTCGAAGGCCAGGATATGGGAATGAGCACTGATCATAATGCTCTTGAAATGGAGTTGGAAGGAGTCTCCAGAGATTTACAATGTTCAGATGAAAATGAACAAATGTCTGATCAACATACGAAGCGGACAGCATCAATGCCATTAGATCCAGGGTATTCCAGTAAAGCACAGAAAACCGGCATGGAGATGCAAACTGGTCTCTCGAAGATGGCAGGTGTAGGTTTAGCTGCAACAGTAGTTATCAAGGAGAATAAGAGCTATACAACGATAGAAAGTGCCATTGATGCACTGCAAGCCATACCAGACATAGATGATGAGCTATTGTTGGATGCTTGTGATCTTTTAGAAGATGAAAGAAAAGCCAAGATGTTCTTGGCATTGGACGTCTCATTGCGAAAGAAATGGTTGCTCAGGAAACTACGTCCATAGTTTAACAAGGGTTCATGTTTTTGTTTTTTCTTAAAATGTGTTAAAATTGTGTTTAAACAAACGAATTTTGTAGCATATTTCACACTGATTTGTCAGGAAATATAGAAGTAATAGGGTTATTATTGTTTCTTTTTTTCCATAACTCGTATACGATTTTGGAATGCTTATTTTCATCAACATGAATCTAGCTTTTTAGAACCATCTAAATGCTTGGGTAACCAGTGTGTGTGCTAGTGCTAGTGCTAGTGCCAGACGAAATTGACCAGAACTGCAGGGGTTTTTATGAAATTGACCTGAGCCATTCCTGCTGCTCCTGTGAAATAACCTATGAGCGAAATATCAGTTTGGTCCTAGAGCTTCTACGAAATTGACTGAGCAAAATAGCAGCTTAGCCCAGGGGTGTAAGAGAAATTATCCAGATGCAGTGGGCGTTAAATTTAATTAACCAATCATAAAAACATCAATATACGGCACGCCAAGGAGACTTCAAAGAAATTGACCAATACAATATATATCAGCTATGTTCAAGGGTGTAAAAGAAATTGAACAAACACTTAAGGGGGTTCAATGTAATTAAACCAAGATAAAATATCGTTTTTTCCCAGGGGCTTCAACGTAATTGACCCATACATAAAATATCAGCCAACCCAGTCTAGTGTCACAGGGCCGCCAGGCGCTTGCGATTGATGCAATTGACCCAAAAGACTAGCCTGTTAAGTAATGTTGCATACCTACTTTTATATACTCAAAATTTACTTAATTTCTATTCGATGTGAGACGTGACATTCTCACCCACCCAATCACGTGACGCCCTCGTCACGGTACGGCCCAAACTCAAGGACCAACCTGACCCGTATTGCCCATCCCCCCGCGACTAGGGGACTCACTACCCACGTAACAATTTTTATTGGGACTCAAGACAGAATTTTTAGGGCCTACTTGGCCCATATTGCTCATCCCCTGTTTGCATAGGAGACCCATATCCCATGTGGTAATCTTATTGGGACAATTTTAGAGGCTCACATACGAATGAAAATTTGAGTTTACTCTAATACCACTTGTTACGGACCGAACGCTTGCAATTGACCCAAAAGACTAACCTGTTATGTAATGCTACATATCTATCATTATATATTCAAGATCTACCCAATTTTTATTCGATGTAAGACGCGACACTAAGAACACAAATAAAATTGACAAAATAGATGAGTTTTGCATAGTTAACCAATGAGCAAAATATCAATTAAGCCGAGGGACCTAGCTTTTTGGAATCGTAAAATGCCCGTTTAACGGGTGCCGATGAGGAAGACGATAGAAAGCTTGTCTACAAGGTCAATTAATTTTCGCGAGTCTAAAGATATAAGTGGAGTAAAATGCTCTGAGGAGATCACAATCAGCAAGCACTGAAACATAACCATGATGCTTTAGATCTTAAAAACTGAAACAAATAATACATTTGACTACATATTGATTAGGAAGAGACAAACATTCCTCTCACAATTTGGCTTTTCGAAACTGATTCAAGTTCCCATGATTTCACATCATTCGAAACAAAAAGTAAAAAAAAAAAAAAAAAATTTTCCATGTCATGAAACATGTGCACTTTGATCTCCAACCATCTACAACCAACTCCAGCTCCAGCTCCAGCTCCATCAAAATAGTTCACTAAATGATGTGAAAGACGGTCTGAACTTGTTCCGAAGGAGCCAAAAAAACTTATATAAAAGGTGAATCCCACAAACCATACTTATTTCATCCTTCTCCTATCCCTGTCTTTGTCCCTGCCTCGGTCTCTGTCATGATCATCCCCCTCTCTACTTCTGCTCTTTTCACGACGGTCTCTCCCCCTTTCACTCTCCAAATCATGTGCTCTATCCCTTTCCCTATGCCTTTCCCGGTCCCTATCTAAGTCACTTTCCCTTTCCCTTTCCCTCTCCCTGTTTGATGATTTCCGTGGGGGTGGGCTCTCACTTTGGCTCTGGCTGCGGTGCCGTTTTCTCAAAGAGTCCCGGTTATCATCCCGTCTGTCCCCCCTCTCAAAAGATGTTCTCTCTGCAGTTTCGGAGGGAAAACCATTAGACATGTTAGCTTAACCAATTTCCTTCAATCTCAGCAAAACCTTCTACCAGAACATGCCAAAAAATAATAAACAATGTGTGCAACAGAAATGAAAGAACCAAAGAACAGAAACATAAACAGCAATTAGCATAGACATGATTACTTGTCTCTAAAGCATTTAATAATGGACAAATCTATTCCAGGGGTATAAAATTAATCAAAATTTCAATGACATCAGGCTTTTCTACAGAATAAGCACTTACTGTTGCCTGAAAAGTCCTCATTAGGATCTAACAGCCCATATTCAGACTCTAGTCTCTTGCGATGCATTGCAACTCTCCTCTCAATTTCCTCAGAACTTTTGATACCCCGCTCCTCAAGGGATTCACGATATTCTATTAAAGCTACTTCAAGGCTTCTCAACTTTTGTCTGCAGACACAAGCACAGTAAAGCATCACACATAAAACCAGTAGGGTAAAGAATACAGAATAACAGAACTTAGAAGTTCAAAACCCCATTGAATCTTAGATATTAATCAAATCATCACTATTTGTTTTAGAGAGAAACAAATACTTCAACAAATGGAAAAAGGAGATACTGGGAAAACAGGGGTCACAGATAAAAAAAAAAGAGAAAATCGAGATAGCCTTAACTATTCTATTTCTTAAAACAAAAATTTAAGCAAACTAACTAACTAACTCACTTTATTATAATTTTAACAAAATGAAAAAGGGTATAGGTGCAGAGAAGGGCACAAGGGGTGGAGCGAGTTTATGAGAGAGAGAGGTACAAGTAGGATAGCACCTTTGTTCTTCATTCATTCCACTGTCAGGTTGTACTGGAATGCTTGCATCAGTTGCAAAATCAACGTCATCCGCCTTGCTAGGACCATCGCCAGCATTCTCACTTCCAGAAGAAGAGTAGCTCAACTCCAGGCCCCTGGAACTTCTCTTTTGTTCATCATCACTTTCATCATCCTCCCGAGCCCATTTAGAGGCTGGCAAAACAGGATCACTTTTCTCCTTCTTTGCGAAGGATTTTAGTTCAGGCTGTGGAATGGTTACGGTTGTGGAAAAAAGTACAGAACTAGCACCTTGTGACTGCTTCTCATCCTCCCCATAACGATTCCATCCTGAAAACCCTACCGGCTCTTGCTCATTATTTATTTCTTTCTGACCACTTGAATATCTTCCAGAACTCAAATGGCTCTGAGCAATTTTCAAGTCATCATCTAGCTCGTAGCCCCTTTGCTTTTCTGCATCTTCCAGGCTTAGTAATCGTGCTACCATCATTTCTCTACCACCGGCCAGAGACAATCCATTATGTCTGCAACGTCTTTCAAGCTCAGCAAGGGGTAGGTCCATGAGTTCCTTCATAGCTGCTCCTTTCCCCATTGCCAATGCAGCATCTTGGTTGGCCTTACTCCCATCACTTCTATCTTCAGAGCCAGTCTTCTTTTCAATTTCCGGTGTATCTCCACATAGAGAATGAAAAGGGATCACCCCTGAATTCCCAGATCGAAGGAAAGTAGCTCGTAATCCATTCACATAAGCATCTGAAAACAGAAACCAGTCTGCCCATACTTGCAATACTTTCAAAACTCGTTCCTGCCAAAACTCAGATGTAGATCATGTTAGAAACAGAGAAGAACAAATACAAGACAACAGGAAATCAAAATGAAAATCACCATTTACTGCTTACCTTTAGGGCCTCTGCAGTGATCCTTCCAGTTATACTACGATACAAATCATTAAAGCTCTCCATTATGTCAGGTAATGTTGCTTCAAATTTAGTGCGGTAAGCAGATGCATTTTTTACAGGAGCACTACTATTATGGAGAACATCAGAGACAAGCATGAGCCTCGCAACTTTTGTTGGAATAGGGGTCTCCTTAAGAGTCAAAGACTCTGTCAGAACTTCAACTATCTGCAATATGACACTGTAAGCATTCCAGCAAATACTTCTAAAGTTCACAGTGCTAAACTCTAGAGACTCATCTTCTTTAGACTTCCTTGTTCAAAATTTTTACTAGCTCAATACTTAATAGATCTTATTTCTCTCTAGTTCAATATTTAATAGATCTTTGCTATGTTTTCAAAGTCCAATAACATCTCCATGGGAAAAGGTCAAGGAGGCAAGATCCAGAAAAACAAGTGATAATTAACATGAAACTGATACGCACATGAAAAAATCAGCATGCAGGTCAAACGCTAATTTTTGTGTATTTAATTAGAGAAGTAAATTACCTCTCCAGCAGCATCAGCATTATCCAGTGCAAAACCCATTGCGTCCTTTATCTGACTTCTCTCTAGTGTTAACGCACGTAGCATGTCCTCAAATTCATCCCTTTGTGAATCAGTTAATGTTCGCTCAGGTTCCACACGCTGTCCAAATTGAGAAAAATGGATTGTTGAATGAGTATGAAATTATTATTAATAATTACCTAATATACAAATAATTTAATCAATAAATCCGCCAGACTTATGCTGCAAGTACCCTGCTTCTTCCTGCAGCATATGTGGCACTAGACTCCTTTTCAAGCTCTGGGCTTTTTGATGTTGGCAAAGGCGGTGGTATCCATCTAGAAAAACATTGAGAGTCTCACGGTTAATGCAGAGGAATAGATTCATAAACTTTTAGGAACCTTCCAAAGTAACTGGCAAATAGAATCATTGAAACATGAAATAGTGGACTTGCATTACCTTCCACTGCCAGTTATCATGATAAAAGGTTCTGCTCGCCACCTTTGAAGAGTATCACCCTGCAATCTCGCAACCATCCAAAAATATTCAGTCTTAAGGTTTATATAACATTTACAAAACTACAACACTACGAGGACTTTCATAACCACATAATTTTGCAAAAGCAGCCAAGGTACCACCACAATGGAGAAGAAAGAATTGTTTTTTATAATGGCCAAAAATCTCCAAACAAAATTGGAGATCAGCGAAGTATGCTTTGGACTTATAAAAGGATATACCTGAGCAAAAGAATAAAGCCTCCAAACATAGTATGTATGCTCCTTGGAGCCAAGCTCAAACAAGAAGTTGAAAAGAGTATTCCCACGACCCCTCTCCATAATAGCTTGTTCAAAAGCACACCCCCCATCCAGAACATACAGAGCCATTGTATCAATCACATGCCGCAAATGAGGATCCTCAGGTGGGACAACCATTATATCAGGAACATTGGGTGTAAGAACCTAGGCACTCGAATCAAATCATCAACAGGATGCATAAAGTAAGAACAGCAAAACTAAATCAGTAAAGAAGACAAATAAAGGATCAATATTATATAGCAAAGAACCTCCAAATCCTGTAAGTTAACTTTTAAGAACACAGGATTCAGATTCCAAGAAAACCAAACATGGTATTCAACACTTAGGATTACACATTACTGTTCATAACAAATTTATAGGGCATACTGCTGTCAAACATCATAGAAAAAAGTTACCTACCAATTCAGAATTCTGATTCGGCACAGAAGTGACTGGAGGTCCAGATGGGCCAGATAAGATTACCGTGTCACCCTGTCATCAGAGAATTACATATGCTTCAGAGTGATAACATTGAGAAACAAGCAGCTTCCATAATTGGTCCAGTCACACTTCAGTTTCCAAATGAAGTAACATTAACCTAAGCCTTCTTTAGTGTTTGAAAATTAATCTCAAAGATCAAATTCATCAAGAAAAATGTATACAAAATCACAAACAAACTTCAAGTTTTTAACTGAAAGCATAACGGACCTCCTTACTCCTGATGGCCATATGTCCAGGCGGAGGAGCAGGTAGCGCTTGCGATGGGAGAGCAACAGATTTACCCCATCCAATCTTCAACTCGTATTCATAAACAACAACTCCTGCGACAAGAACTTATCTATTCAGTCTTTTTTTATCCTTTCAAATAACTGAATTCCCAGAAAATTAAAATCAAGCATCCATTTTAAAAACAATTCCAATTTTTTCCGAACTTTTCAATAAAAAAAAGAGACATGAATACAGTAAATGACTCCAAAACAACTTGTCTCTTCATATTCTTCCAACAGATTTATAGAACGTCAAATTCATCTTAATAAGATTATAATTGTAAAGCAGAAGATTCTATTGAAAATGGAAAACTTTGAATGGCATTCTATAAAACCCTAATAAAAGCAAATAAACTATAACATCAGGAAGAGAACCCCCAGCAATACCCTTTCAGTCCTTCAATTAGAATCAGAAGCAAGGCCACTTGATCAGAAAGAGCAGCAGTGTTTATAATTCCAGTAGTACCAATATCTATATATCCACACCAGAAAAGCACAATTGCACCCGCAAAAGCAAATGTACATGATTTAGTGAAACATTAAAAAGTTTGTACTATTATGGCTACCTAAGAAAGAGAATACATTTGCATATCAAATATGATACAAGTAATCTCCCGAATATTTGATAAAGAAAAATCTATAAAGAGCTGAACCTTGCATTTCATCTTTTGCAGCCTGTCCATCAGCTCTATTCATAAAAGCTACAAAGCCACAATTTCTTTGCCGCCTTCGCTCCTCTTCTGTTCTAGGCCACATTATTTTCACACTAGCAATAGGCCCAAATCTCCCAAATGTCCGCAGGAGAAAATTCTCATCAACCTAGATTATCAAGACAAATTACCATCTTCAGGTTGCAAAGCAGCAGGGAACTGGAACATCCAAGCCAGAATATTCAAAACTAAGAATCTAACCTTTGGGGAGAGATTTCCAACATACAGATTTGTAGTCTGTGGATCACCATCATCAAATGATCCTTTTCCACTTGGATCAAAGTCATCAGGCAGTTCATCAAATCGACTTGAAGGCTGAAAAGGATCGACCATGGGAACAGATTCACATAAATTGTTGAGACAATTGTCACATGCCAAAGCATCCAAAGAAAAAATTAATAAAAGAGGAAGATCTAATAAATATACATGTGATAGTAATGATAAAGTAAAGATCAAATTGACTGCAATAACTTCTATTAAAAAAAAACAGATTGACACCCATATCTATCACACGGAACACACATATGTAAACATGTAAGAGCAAGTCTATATATCTCTACATCCATATGTATATTAGATGCACAGGCTGCTCTCAAAGCCATGGTTGATCATTATTTATGCATACATGCACAGAAGATACGTAACATGGGATGGCAGCAGAAAGACAGTGAGCATGGTGATGCAACCAATGAGTAACATAAAAGGCAAATTGCACTTGCTACTTTTTAACTATATAGTTAAAACAAGCTACAAAAACCCAAAAGAAGAACTTACAGCAGAACTTTCACTATGACGCCCATCACGCCAATGTTCACGCTCCTGATTTCTCCTCTCCCTCATCTCTTGTTCATGCCTTAACTCCTCCATAAAATTATCTATGTTCCTAGTCTTCCCTTTGTCCTTTTCCTTTGGCCTCTCCTCCTCCTTCTATAAGGTGTACAAAAAAATATTTAGAACTAAATATGCATATAAAGGACCGTAAAACTAATTTGAGAACAATGTGAAGGGGGGCCACAAATACAATCAATCAGAATGCTAACCTTCTTCTCAGAGTCCTTTCCCTTGGCTGCCAAAGGAGGTGGTATGAAAGAAGGAACATACCTGCAGAAATGATATTTCGATAAACCTCCATGTCACCATAGCACCCTTGCTTTCTTTTAACACTACAGTCTTATGCCAACAAGACCTTACTACATTTTTCTTTAAGATAACACTCTACGAAGATTTCTTACATGAATTATTATAGCATGTTTCAATGTCTTCAACAACTAGCAAATATGTTTAAATGTGTCTCTATAGAAGTCTCATTTAGTGTGCAAACTTGCAGATAAACTATGAGGAATCTTTATCAAATCATAACATTTTTCTCATATTCAACAATGAATAAATGGCTATTAATGTGCTCAGCACGGTAAACACCAATAGCATATAATTCTTTTTCAAGTTTGTGCTTTGAAAAAAGTTCAGAGGTAATTAAGAATATTTTGCTTACTACTGACAGAAATCTTTTTTATAACTTATCAATGTCCATATGCTCAATGTGCAAGACTAGCATGAAAATACTAATTCAAAGTCTTGTGCAAGTCACCACTCATGTTATCACCACATTTATTAACTTGCAATGCCCCATATATAATGTCCTCTTCTTCAAAGTTTTAGAGTTATAATGGCCCAACCCATTAAACATCATGGCATAAAAAAATTGAAGAGAAAATAAAGAACAATAAAGAGAAGAGTAGACTCCAAGTTTCAAAATTCCAACTCTAATACTAATTAGAGTGATCCATATAATGTGTATGATGATGAAAGATAATGAGTAGAAGAGAACTTGAAAAAAAGGGAAGAAGAGGGTAACTTCTAAAGTGACAAGACCAGGAATTGTTTCCTCCAGTTGATTTAATTAACCTATCAATCTATTTTCATAAATTTATAAATAAAAAAACAGAACCTAATTCCTTGAAATAATATGAATGTCGCACAATAAACTTCTCACCAAGTTTCTTACTTATAAGAACCTAAGAAACAAAAAGGCTAAATCCAAGGATATCACCATGTAATTTTCTTATTTATGATGCCTCATCAAAAGAGAATTAGCACTGCAGCACAGTTAATTAGAAGCATTCATTTACCTACTTCCCTTCTTTGGAACAGATACCCCATCTTTGGACTTTTCACCTGCCATCCGTGAATGAATAAAAAAGGCCCATATTTTTATTAATGTGTCCCCGTAATAATAGAAAAACTATTCTATTAATCCATAGTGTGAAACAAAACAAGAATATACATTGACACTTAAATTGAAAAAAAACGTAACTAAAAATAACAATAATTCAAAAAAAAAAAGATAAGTACACAGAGTTCCCTCAGTGAAACTGACCTTCAGAATCTTTCACTTTCTGATTGGGATCAATTACTCCTCCTCTAACAAAAGTCTTAGACCCGGGCGTGCCATCACCTTGAAATGACTCCACAAACTCCGCATACAACCGAGCCGTTTCATCCTCTGCCCTCTGAGTAAACACATACAGCAGACAAATAAAATCTAATTTCTTTACCAATCAAAACCTATCAGCTTATCAACCATTTCTTGCGCCCTTCGTAATAAGTTGAGTAATATAGACAAAGTAGCAATTTTAAGGTGCATTATTGTTAGTTCAAAATTGAGAGTGAATGAAATTAAAAATACCTTTTTCTTGGCCTCCTCCTCTTCTCTGTGCTTCTGAAAAGGAGTCTTCTTCCGCGTAATGGAGAAGGAATTCATTTTTACATAAAATTCTGCGATAAAATTAAACTAAAATGTAAAAACCTACAATAAATCTTGAAAAAAAAATATTTTGCGTTGGTGAACTGAAGTCTTATGCTAGCCCAATCAATTTTATAACGGATCGAAGATGAATCTAGGGCTACAGAATAGATAAAAAGAGGGCAGGAAATAAATCTCATTTACGATTTAAATATATCGGCTTTCACTTCAAACGAATACTTTCGAGGGATTGACACTGAAACTATGCCGGTTTGGGCTCAACGAATACGAAGAATTATAAATATTTACTCATATTTATGCGCCATAATATCATCGAGAAAATCAAGTTTCCGGAGCTTAATATGAAACCAAAAAAAAAACAGACAAAAAGTAAAGTGCGGAGCATGAATTCTAATGTAATTTCAATACCAGAAGGAAAATAATAAGTTAAAAGGAGCACGAACCGAGACGAACGCTTTAAATCACTGGAGCTTATTATTAGGGTTTGTGGGTTTTGAGGCTTTGAGACGACAGGGCAAATGAGTCGAAACACCATGTGACAGAAACGAAAGAGTGAAATTCGGGAAGAAAATTAAATAAATATTATATAAAATACGAAATTATAAATAAATTTTAGGCCGTAAATACTCTCAATGTATAGCTTAATTTTATTAAAATTTATTAACTTAAAAACTAAACAATAATACCCGCGAGTTAAGAATTTTCTATTATAATTAATTAAAAAAATAATAATATCGTCATTTTATTATTATATTATTTAAATATCTCATATCTTATAATCAAACACTTTTATTTATATATTTATGCATTCTATATCTAAATACTTTCTATTCTATTCTTAAAATAATCATTAATCAAATATTAAACATAAACCAATTAAAATATTAATTAATTTTTTTATAAAAAAAATATTAATCAAAACAGTCAATCATAAACCCTAATCATTATGATAGTCGCCATCAATTAGCTTCTCTTCTCTCTTTTTTTTTCATTTATATTTTCTACTGTTTTTTCTATGTCAATTTTAGAGCTCCTAACCCTTTCTAATTCCTTTTTTTCTTTTCTCATTTTCTTCTTTTGCATCTCCTCTTTTTTTTTTGTTCTTTTTTTATTTTTTTCCTAGTGCGCCATTATTTCTCTTTCAATGAACTTGAATCGCGGTGGCAATTTTTAGTAACAATCGTTTCTGATGGTGAATCGGTGGTGGAGTGGCAATTATTGGCCTCAGTTGAATTTGAACGCGGTTCTCAATAGTAACAATTGAGTTTAAATAACCGGCAGCATCTAACTTTAATGGTGGCAGATCAACGATGGAGCGATGAATGTGTTTATACATTTGAAACACGTATTTTTATATGCAGTGTTATTGATTTGGATGATTTTGAATCGGTGAAACACATTTATTAAATTGGTGACGACCTTTGAAACTTGGATGATTTTGAAATGGTTCTCTACACATGTGTTTATACGTGCAGTGTTATTGAATTGTTTTGTGGGTTTAGAATTTGAATTTCAGTTTGTTATTTGGAATGTTTACTAGTGTTATTAAATTGTGGTGGAGGAAGAGTTAGGGTTAGTGAATCTTAATTTAGTTTATACGTGTTTGTATTTTGTAAAATTTGATTGTAATTAAACTCTATAAAAATCTGTAAAAGAAAGATGGTTGAACTTGTTGGTTTTTTTTTAAATTTTTTTACATTGTTTATGTAATTATTATATTATTAAAAAAATTTTAAAAAAATGATATTATTAATTTATTTTTAAAAAGTTAAATTTTTATTAAAAAATAATGTATTTTTATTTATTGTGTAAGAGTAAAATAATTATTTTGTTGTCTTTTTAAATTTAAAAGAACAATTAAGACTTTTCACATAATTTTGTTAATTTTAATAAAATATTCTTTAATAATTAGATATTATTGTTTATTTCTCAAACTAAATTTTAATGAAATTAGACAATACCTTTAAAGCATTCATGATAATATCCTTAATTTTTATAATAATAAAGAGTTTAATGAATCATAGGGTGTTGTTGTGCAATGATAAGTGATTTGGTCACTAAGAATGAATACGGAGGCTACTAGAAGTGGCTAGAGAAAATCGATTGGACCACGTGTTTCAGTGGAATGTTCATGAATGCATTCATTTAAGATTATGGTTAAGAGTAATGTTAGCCATTTCAAATTGTAATATATATTATATTCTAAAAAGTGATGTGTCAAGCAATTATTGAGTGTAAAAAATAATTTTAAAATTTATACTATTTCACCACCCATAGTTGCTTGACACATCACTTTTTAGATACAATTTGGGATGCCTAGCATAACTCTCATGGTTAATACAAAGAGGAATGCTAAACATCTCAAATTATATCTTAAAAAGTGATATGTCGAGTAACTATTGAGTGTAATAAATAATTTTGAAATTTACACAATCCAATAATTGCTTAACACATTTTTTTTTTTATACAATTTGGGATGCCTTGTTGGAAATGGTGTTTACGTACCATTTCGATATATAGTAATCATTTCAATAATAATCGTTAATAATTAATTATATGATAAGAAGCTTGTAACTTTTTAGACATTATAAATCTAAATTTTATAAATCTAAAAAAGTTTAGATTTGATCTAAAAGAGTTCAGATCAACACTAAAGTTAGCAATTCTAAAGAGTTAGAACCTTGTCTGAAATAGGGACAAAAACTCAAGAATAATATAGTAATGATGTAGTTGCAAAGAGTTACAAATAATGCTAAAAAATATCATTGTACAATATGTTCTCAAAAACATCATTCCTAATTCATGGTTGTCGACACAAATCGATCAGTATTCCTTTTGAATCGGTGTATGTTTATATCTGAATTGTTCATTTGGTTAGTCTTAGTAGACCATAGGCTTAGTGGAAATAGGCATGCAAATATTCAGTAAGAATTGGATACTGAACAGACTCACAAAAACCTCCAATAGACATCTCATAAAGTCGTCAATGGATGGTCTTCTCGAGTTAAGTAGTATTTGTGATCCTTTGACCTAAGCGCCACAATGATCTTGTGAGTGATCCACCATACTTTGGCTCTACGCATGTTAGAGACCTTTTATGGTCTGACCGCAGGGTGTCGTTGGTTATGGTTCAATGCTCATAAAGTTTATAGTGCGTACATATAAGATGTATCAGCTCATATGAGTGAGTTGTATATCATGATGCTCCCAGATTGTATTTCAAAAAGTCTTTTAGCCACAAGCATAAACTCCAGAAAAGAGTTTTCCATAGGGTTAAACAATATCAAAGGAGTTTATGAATATTGTTTACGAAAATACAAATCTAAAGATAAATTTATGGTCGAGCATATAAAGATTTGACGGTGATGACCTATATCTCTGCTTTTCCAAAGATATAGATGATAGTGGGATTACACGAATATAGTTAACCTTAACTTGTATGGTTCAACACGTCATTTTGTAATATTCGTAATGTGTGGAGGGGACCATCGTTCACAAACTTGTGAAATTATTCTGTAAGACAAATAGGTGTGAACCTAAATAGTCTCATAATATGAAGTGTACTCGTTGAGCACTGAGACAACGGTACGGATCGATCCGGAAAGGTTTTGGAAAGCAAGATATGTTTTATGACCTATTTGAAAAATAAAAAATATAGTTTACAAATGTTGCAAACAAGTCCCTATTATATGGAAAATATAAATGACCACAAATGGTAACATGCATAGAGTTAAATGTGACAAATGTCATCCATGCAAAGTGTTTGCATGGATAACATAAGTGACATTTGTTACTTATGCATTGTATTGCATGGTCAAAGATTAGGCACATGATGGACATATGTCCACATGAAAATCCAACTCTAAATAAAACAAATGAAAAGAGTTTCATTTGCTATAGAATTGAATTTGAGAGTGCAAAATTTTGGCAAGAGAGTTAAAAGATAATAGAACTTTGAGAAAGTTGTATTTTGGTCTCCAAACTCAATCTTTAAGCATATGATGCTAGAACTAGTTCAAGTGTTGAACTTAATTTGATTACTGCACGAAATACTGATCAAAAGCTATCATTCTAGCTACTCTAATTCCCCAAAAAATTGGAGTCTAGAATTGTTGAAGAAATGACTTCATTGTGAGCTTAAAGGCTACATTGTTCAACAATCTTCACTAAATCGTCTACAAGGGTATGTATTCGATTCCTGTACTATTTTTTTTAGTAATAATGTGTATATATTGATAATTTTGTTTTATTCCGCTACGCAATATATGTTGGACATGCATTTTAAAATTTTCAATATGTACACAATCACATACATGCATCATTTAATGCACTAACATGCCTAGCATTACTCTAATATAAATCATAGCTCAACCCATATATCATACCCACGTTCTTGTTGGGCTTAGGCTTGAATAAAAATTTAGTTTGTCTTAAAGTTATATAAGTAAACCGTTATAAATAAATAATAAAAACTAAAAACTAAATATAACTCAAGTACTGAATTGAAAAGCATTATGACACTTCTAAAAAGTAATAGAGCATATTTAAAAAATACTAAGATAATACAGTTTATTATAGGAGGGCACACATATATTAGGTGAGGGGTTGGAATATTCCATTGACCCCCACCGCCTTGCTTACAGCTTTATAACACTCCTCCTTAAATTCTATCATTTTTTGTTATATTTTACATTGCTAAGGAAAAATCTAATAAAACAAAATACTGAAGCAAAAATAAAATACAATTCTATAATATACAGTGGTAGTGAACATGCTTAATACTACTTTATTAAAAACCTTGCAAATAAAATTCAGTTTGATAAAACCTGATCGAAGGAAAAAAGAGTATAGTGCATGTTTGTAACTAATTTAATTCTTTTTCAAGAAAAAATATGCTCCCTTTAGGGTAATATAGATTAATTTTTTAATTTGTTAAGTCGGCACATGCTAGTCTTGTAAATTAATTTATCAAAAGTTGATGTTGGCAAAAAATTTGAGTGAATAAATCTGTAAAATTATTTGAAGTGTATTTGTTTAACATCAATCTTCTTGCCTTGTTACTGCTCATAGATGTAGAAAATTTTTGGATAAATATATTTGATTCTATCTCTTTTGATGTATCCGTCTTTAACTTAATTTATATATTATAGCTAAAAGATTTGTTGTAAAATGTAGGCTGTATATACTTTAGATGTGATGAATGATGGATCGCAGTCATATACATTCCATACTTGCTTCATATAGTGTAGGAATCTCAAAATAATCAGATGAGGTAGCAACAAAGGCTTGATTTATAGAAATACATGAGATTGTTTTAAAGTTAAAATACATCCCCTTTATGGGGAATCAAATAAGTATTTGGTATCTACATTACCAACATTCAAATGATGTCAATTTGGTGTATAACTAAATCTTGTCAATAAACTTACTGCAAAAATTATGTCTGGTTTAGTGCATTGATCTAGATATAATAAAATATTAATTTCATTTAAATATGGTACTTCTGAACTAAGTATTCTTTATTATCTTCTTTGAGATAAAATAGATCTTTTTTTATGATCAAGAGACCAAACAACCATATAAGTACTTAACGTATGGACTTTATCCATATTGAATATTTTCATAATCTTTTTAATATATGTATATTGTTAGATAAAGATTCTGTTTGATTTGCGCTCGATTTGCAGGTCGAGATAATATTTAATCTTTCTTAAGTCTTTCATTTTTAATTATCGTTTTAAGTATTATACAATCTTTAGGAGCTCTTTAGGAATCCTAATCATATTCATATCATTCATATATACAATCATAATGGTAAACCCAGAATCTAATTTTTTATTTATAAATACATATAGGTATATTGGGTATTTTCTTATTAAGTATTCGTTTAGGCGGTTGTACTATATGCTCTTATATTATTTTTTTATCCATACAAAGATCTTTGTAATTTGATTGAATACGATTATGATTAAATGCTTCAAATATGTTGAATCCTTCAAAAAAAATTTATATAAATATCTTTGTCAAATAGCCCATATAAATAAGTTATCACTACACCTATAAAACATATATCAAGCTTTTTTTAGACTGTCAAACTTATTAAAAGTTAATAGGTAATTGTGTTCACTATACAGGAATAAGTTCATCGTAATCAATAATAAGCTTTTACAAAAAACCTTGATCAACGAGTCTTCCTTTTGTATTTAGTGATCTCATTTTTTCATTACATTTCTGTATAAAAACTCATTTATGACTATAGGTTTGATATCTTCAGGTGTCCGAACTATAAGTTTAAATACTTTATGTTTGGCTACGAAAGTCAATTCTTTTTTAATTGTTTTTTTTCATTGAAGCTAGTTGTGCCTTTCTTTGCATTTATCAATAAGTTATGGCTTAAAATCATCATTTATAATTTTAGTAACTATTATAAATGAGAACACGTCATCGATAATTATTCTGTCACATTTTCACATTTCTCTTGTGAAAGCCTAATTTATATTATTTTCCTCATTTTTGAAATTCTTGTGCCTCTTTTGGGGCTAATGTCACTTCTGAGACTTTTGTCTCTTATAAGACTTGTATATTTTCAAGGACTTGTATCTTTTTAAGGACTTGTATTTTTTTAAGGACTTGTATATTTTCAAGGACTTGTATCTTTTTAAGGATTTATATCTTTTCAATGACTTATATCTCTTTCAGGGACTTTTGTTTCTTTAGGGACTTTTATCTTTTTATACATTTATGTCTCTTCAGGGACTTGTGTCTCTTCAAGAATTTATATCTCTCTGAGGACTTGTATCTCTTTGGGGACCTATGTCTCTTCGGGAACTTATGTCTCTTTAGGAAATTATGTCTTTTCAGATATTATTAACTCTTCTAATGTTAGTGATTTATAGAATGTGGATTTATTGGCTCGAGCATCATTTTCAGTAAGATCCTGTTTTTTCTTTCTTTTTTTCCTCTGCAGAATAATATCTTTTGAATTAAGTGATCTGCCATGTTTCCAGCGTGTAATGAACCAATAGTATTTGGTAAGTTAAGATATACTTGCATGACCTTAGGAGAGGCTTGTAAATACAATCGTGTCTTGATCGATAACAAGAACTAAGATATTTAAATATTAGAAGATTAGTCATTAGAAATCATATTGACAGATAGTATTAATTCTAAGTTTTCTCTATATTATTATTTTTCATATCTCTTTACATTGTGTTATTACTTTTCTATTTTCTATATTCATTCTTAGATTTTGATTTTTTAAAATAATTACTAGAAAAATATAATTTTAGTACTTTGTAAAGAAAGAAGATATTATCCATGTGGGTTCGATATCTAACTCTTTTGTCTTTTTATTACTTGTTCAATAGTGTATACTTACACTTAATTTTAAGACATAGAAATATCACATCAGTACGATGAATGCAACATTCCATGTAGATAGTAAACAAATATGTGACCATCATGTATATACATCAATTAAAGTCATAAAATAAAGAAAAAAATGTATATTATGTGAATGAATTGATCAACAAATATTTCTTTGAATCTTTTGTAAAATAATGGAGATTTTAGGCCAATCTTAGAAATGATAGTTTAACTACAAGTTTGACTTGTAAGCTAGTAGTACAAATATTTCTATTAGACAACAGAATCTTCAAGTTCTGTAATAGATGTCCATGAGAATTTTCAATGATCTTACGTATCATAATTGATCCTGGATAACTAAAGCAGTCATGCCATAACATATATATTTTTGGATCACTTAACTTTTGGTTCATTACTGCGTAGCTTTTCATTGAAATTATGATTATATAATAAACAAGATAGTAAGGTATAAAGTTTTTTAAGTATGCATTTCTTATTTGAGACGTTGGAGGTAATGCAAAGATATTTCATATTATTTTTACTCAAAGTCTCAATATGATATCCATTTCGACGGAATCTTTAAAGTTAAGCAAATTTCTTCTAAATCTGCTTGCATATAAAGCTTTACTTATATATAACTTTGTTCCACTTACTAACAAAATCATTACTCTTCTAAAGCTTTCAATCAAATCTGTAAGACCTAATATAATATTAACTTATCCTTCAATCATTGTTAATTTTTGAGAAATATTTCTTATCGCGAAGGATAATGTGTGTAGTTGTACTGTTAGTCAAACAAGCATCCCAACTATTTCAAAGTGGACAATTCATCTTTAAAAATTATTTTTTACATCAAATAAAATTTCATAGTAGATATCAATATATTAAAAGCCACATTTCATACAAGAAAAAGACATAATATAAAAATATTAATTAAAGTTTAATAATTGGTGTTTCATTCCTTATTCCTAAAAAAACAGAGACATTTATACAAGTAAGATCTTTAAGATCTTGAGTTATTAATAAAATTTGTCTCTACATTCTTTACCTTTGCATGATAAATGTCTTATAATGCACCACATCAATAATAAGTATCTTTTTAATATTTAGGGCATTTATTCTCTACACTATTATCTTTGGCTTGGTATTTCTGCCTTTTTTAATGTTTCTTCGTTCTTGGTATTTTATGGCTAAGCCAATAATTTTACCATCCCCTTTCTCTACGATCACATTCAACTTTGTTATGAGTATTTGCATTCATTTATGTGAATGATTGAGGACTATTTGGACATAATTCGTAATTTTTCAATAAGAACTCATTATTTTGTTCAACAAGCATAAGATATGAGATTAATTATTAATATCGATGCTTACGATACTATTGTTGTAGAATAATATTAGAAGCATGAAAGTAGTTAATGTCTTCTCTAATAGGTTTTGTTCTATAATTTTCTCACCACACAATTTCAACTATAAGGTGGTTGTGAACAAAGAAAAATTGTATTTAGTACAATTTTAAGATTATACAATCTTGTATTTATCCACTTATGTTTTACTCTTGAAAGGAACACATATTTTTTATGATCATATCTTTCTTTTAAATTTTTTTAAATGATCTACAGGTCCTTCATTGTTAAATATTGAGCTTTCAAGCTCTTATGTAAGTGTTAACGGAGGAAATCATAACTCTCGGCTTGTTGTGCAGGGACACATCCTTTTTTTCAATTATCTTTTCAAAATCATTTACTAGGAGGTGCATCTTGATATTCAGTATCCATAATAGGTAATGTTTTGTAGACTTTAAGTGCATGGATTTGTAAATTTGCCAAAAATATTTTTCAAGGGCTTTTGGATATAAAAGAAGGGAATTAAAGATGAGTATGATGAAATATAAATATTATTCAACTAATTCATAATTCAAAACATAAATATCAAAAATAATATTTAGGAGGCATGACTTTCTATATAATAATAATAATAATAATAATAACAATAATAATAATTATTATTATTATTATTATGAGGTAAAGCTTTCCACGTGTCGATATTAATAAAGAAGCACAATCTTCCATTTATTGATAATAATGAGGAGGCATAACTTTTTATGTTTTAATAGTAATAAGAATGTATACATTCTATATTTTAATAACAATGATGATGCATAGTCTTTTATGTAAATAAGTGTTAGAGATCGATTATACTAGGGTGTATGCATGTGCTACTGTGTTCATTATACAAAATACGTATCATATATATATATATATATTTAAGCACAACAAAATAATAAAACTATACAATAAACACATGTAATAATATATCAATCAAATTAACATATAAAAATGAGTTTGAGAATTCACCAAAACATATAACATTTTACACGTATAATTTAGAAGTCCTCCTGGAGTCCTACTTGTTGACAATTTTAGTCACTAATTAAGTGGGCTTGGTAAATTAAAACAACAACTTCTCTTTTTAGCACTACATTTAAAACTTAAACTTTATAAATTTTTTTTTTCCTTGATCAATAAAACAAACTCTTAGATTATTATTAATGGCTTGACTTAATAGAGGGATAATGATCAACAATTTTAACACTTAAATTTTAAAAAAAAAAAAGGAAATAATTTCTTCTCATTTTTCTTTCTAAAATGGCCGACCTCTTTTTGTTAACAAAAACAATAAAAAATGACTTTCAAAATAATCAAATTACTTTTCTCTTTTCCATCTCTCGTCTCACACACTTGCAGATCCATATATATATATATATATATATATATATATATATCTTATAAGTATTAAAATATTAATATATAATATAATATTAAAAAATATTCATATACTTAATCACCAAATTTATAAAAATTAATATTATATTAAATAATAATATTATATACATAATGCTTGCCAACCAAGTATGCAAATAATATTATTATATCAAAAATATAATATTTTATACAATATATAATATTGATATATTTTGATAATTAAATAATTAATTTATAAAACTATTATTTTGTCCCTCGTTAATAGTTATCAAGTATATCATTTTAGTGGGTCTCACAATACTCCCCACTTAAGTAAATTAAATCAAAGACTCACAATGCGTCACGTATAATGATACAATTAGTAAAAAATAATTATTAATAAATTACTGTATTTAACACTTAAATACAAACACACGTGCATCTTATGGTGATGCTGAATTTTTACTGGACTAAATAATTCAATCTAGTACACTGTCTCAATGTACAACGAGTACACTTTATATCGCAGGACTCCCTAG
The DNA here is from genome assembly GCA_946807835.1 of Ailanthus altissimus. Classification (NCBI taxonomy): domain Eukaryota; kingdom Viridiplantae; phylum Streptophyta; class Magnoliopsida; order Sapindales; family Simaroubaceae; genus Ailanthus; species Ailanthus altissimus. The sequence goes on along the minus strand of OX327686.1, from coordinate 33,535,486 downwards.
GTCCACACTCAATTCGTCAAATAAAACTATTTCATAAGTTCGTGAACACTTACCCACGCACACGTCACGAAAATACAAATCAGCATGTTGACCATCCAAGCTGAGGTCACAACACATACGTATAATCTTTCTATTATGATATCTTAAACGTACAAGGATATAGATCATTACCGTCAAATCCCTATTTACTCATCCATATCTTATCTCCAGACTTGTATTTTGTTGAATACTATGTGCAAACTCATTTGTCATATTGTTCAACCTTGGCAAAAATTCTTTATCGAGATAAATGCTTGTGGCTATTAGACTTTCTGAGATACAGTTTTGGAGTATCTGGATATCAAACTCCTTATGCGAGCTGACAGATCCCATATCTGTATGCACCGGACTCCATAAGCATCGGATTATACCTAACGACACCCAGCGGTTACACCATGAAAGGTCTGTGACATGTATGGAACTAAAGTATGGTGAATCACTTATAAGTCCACCGTGGTACTCAGGTCAAAGAACCACGTATACTACTCAACTCGAGAGGACCCTCCGTTGGTGACTTACATAGGGTGTCCATTAGAAGTCTTTATGAGTCCGTCCCATATCTATTCCTAACTAGATACTCATATGTCAATACGAGCTCCAAGCTCACAGTCGGCTAGGAATAACCATCTATGCCCTATAGGTATAACATATGTTTATCTATATAAAGGCATCCATCGATAGACTCGTATTAGCAAAAATAGATCATGGACAATATTTGAGAACATACTTGCGCAATTAACATTTCCTAATACCCGACTACAACTCTTACAACTATGTAATTACTAGTATATTCCCGAGTCTATGTCCCATTATAGATAAAGCTTCAACTCTTGGATCTTTGCAGAGTATTATAACCAGCTAAAAATTAGTTGTGCTAATACTTAGCATTTATATCTCTCAGCGTAGTCAACTATGAGCTCTGATTTAAACTCTTTTAGATCATACAATGTCTGTAATATTATATTGCATAATACCCTATAAATGGGCATTAGCAATTTAAGAAAAATGTCACTTGTATAAATAATAAGTATATGTATATTTAAGGATGGCACGTAAGTACTAACCCTAACAATCTCCCATTTGCTCTAATGTCATTCCTGATGGTATGTCAAACACATCGACTCCAAGTGTTTTTGAAACACTTTTAGGGTTATTACCTTAGAAAATAGGTCATCAAAATTATTTGTAAAATATTTCTATAAATAATCTCATTTCCCAGGACAAGATCCCTCTAATCATGTGAAACTCCTCTTAATATAGTTAAAGTACTAGTGACCTTTTAGCTACTTAGCCTATATAATGAAATTATTATTGTCGCAAAACTATGAGATATGATCTATCTATCTTGGAACATTTCCAAGACAAGCGACAAACTTACAAATTCAAACTGCTTCCTTCGCTGCTTCCAAAATGAATCAGCAGTGAATCCCAATTTGGTGCTATTCCAACTCTCTTAGTACAAATGAGAATGAACACATACCCAAATATAGATTCTCTATCATCTAGGTAAGACTAGAAGTCTAAGTTTATGTATCTTCTTATTTGTAAGTTATTTACTTTATATATGAATAATTTATCATTTGTACCCTCAAGGTGTCTTAGGATATGTTTGAATACCATCAAATGGTCGTCACTTGAATCAAACTGGTACTAGCTCATAACTCTTACAACCATACTGATATCAATTCTCATACATATCATAACATACATCAAACTCTCAAGAGCTAATGTATCTGGTGTGTCAGACACTTGAACTATCTCGTCTTTCATTTGAAGAGACATTCTCCTTAAAAAATGAACACTATATCTAAAAGGTACCTTAACTGTCTTACAGTTAGCATAAAATGTACCTTTTTTAGACGTTATCGATGTGAATTAATTTTAAAAAGTCTTATCAGCTTCCTAGCTCTATCTCTATAAAGCTTTATACCCAGTATATAGGAAACCTTTTCCAAATCCTTCATGGAGAAGTTCTTACATGTAACTCTTGACCGACTATAATATACCAAAATCATTTTCAATGACTAGTATGTCATCAATATAGAGCATTAAGAAAACTATTATGCTCTCACTGACCTTTCATACACACATGCCTTCTCATTATTTTTAATGAAATCAGACAATCTAATTATTGCATCAATACAATGAATTCAGCTTCAAGAAACCTGTTAAAGCCTATAAATGGACTTCTTAAACCTGCATACAAGATCTAAGGTCTGGCTGGATACAAAACTTTCTAGATATTCCATATATATCTGTACCTTGAGATATACATACAGGAATGCCGTTTTGATATCTATCTTGCTAATTCTCAAAGTCACAGTATGCCATAAGAGCCAATAGAATTCTAATCGACTTTAGCATTACTACTGGTCCAAAGGTTTCCTCATGGTTGATCCCAAATCACTGAGGATAACCTTTCTGGAGCCATATTAGGACTAGAAGGTTTCTACCATTCATTTGGCTCTTATTACCTCTTATAAAACTTTTTACAACCGATGAAAACAATTTACATAGGTAGCTTAATTAAGTACCAGACTTAATTCTGATGCATAAAGTCAATTTCTGTTTTTATAGCTTCTTGCCTTTTTTCCAAATTGATATCTAATATCATCTCCCTGTAGGTCAAAGGATAATTTTCTTCTATTAAGAAAATTGCAAGTTCACCTTCAGGCATCTAACATACCTAATAAGTGACCTATACATCTTTTTCGACCCACTAGGAGAGTATGTTAAGAAGTCCACTACTTAATTGACCCTGAGTTTCAATCCTTAGTTCATTGATTTCTAGATTGACTTCACCAAGTTGATTCTTTCCATGATTCCCATTAGCCATGAGAAACTCTTCCTCTAGAATAGTAGTATACCGAAAAACGAACACACTTTGCTTCTTTGAATCATAGAACTGGGATTTGAATTCACAGAATACTCAATGAACCTATACTTGTACCCCTTGAGTGCTAGTTTATCCTGCTGCATAACTCTTACGTAAGCAGGATAGCTACAAGTCTTAAAATACTAAAGACTCAGCTCCTTTGGGTATAAGTATATCCTGCTTCGTAACTCTTATGTATACAGGATAGCCCCAAATCTTAACATATTTAAGATTCGGCTTCCTTCTTCTCAGTATCTCGTATGAAGTGGAAGAAACAACTTTTGATAGAACTATGTTTAACAAGCAGTTGTTTCTATTTTCTAGAGTATATTCCCACATATATAGATCGATAAAACTCATCATCGAACAGACCATATCTAATAAAATCCGATTCTTCATTTTCAAAATATCATTATGTTGGGAAGTACCTAAAGGACTATAGTAAGTGAGAATCTCATTCTTTTTTAAACAATCGAAAAATTTGCTGTTCATGTACTCACTACCTTGATCTAATTAAAGGGATGTGACGTACATTGTGGTATGTTTCTCTACTTTTAGTCGAAACCCTCTAAACTTTTCAAATGTTCCTGACTTGTGTTTCAAAAGAAACACATACCCGTATCGTGATAGATCATCGACACATGTTATAAAGTACTGAAACTATCCTATCGTAGTGTGATCCATTGGACTGCGTACATCACATGTACTAGTTCCAATAAATCAGTGGCCCGATGTCCAACACGTAAAATAAAGGTTTCATCATCTTCTTTGAATACACTATTCATAAATTGGTTAAGTTTCTATAGTCAAATCAGGTATCCAACCATCCTTAACTAGACAGGTTAGACATCTTACACCGATATAACCTAATCTCATATGTCATAGTTTCGTATCATTTAAAGATTCTGATCTATTAACATTTTTAATTATATATTACGTCTATTTATTAACTGATATTTAGCTAATTATACACCATTCATATCATATGAACATAAGGAATTATTCCTAATATTTATATGATATCCTTTATTATCAAGTACATGAAAGGACACAATTTGTCTAATGATGTTCTGGACATAATACTAATCATGTAATACAATTATTGTATTGTATGGGACAAGTCAAACTGTCCAACATCTTGGACCTGCAGGAAATCACCATGTTCTACTCACAACATAACTTCTCCAGGCTATTGCATTCTAGTCTCTCTCAGTCCCTACAACATATTACAGATATGAGAGGAACATGCAGTATCTCATACCTAGCCTAAACTGGCATCATATGCCATAGAAATGTCTATGTTTGTCAAACACAAACCTATGGAGTCTTTCTATCAATTATAAGGCATTAAGGGCAGTGAGATTTGCAATGCTCAACCTTGCTGTAGTGAAAACACTTTCCATCTGCATAACTTTCTTGTTGATATTTGGATAATTATCGCCTCTAAAGACTTATCTTGGGTATTTGCCTTATCCTCTTCTCCAACTTACCTCTGAACTTGCTAGATATCCTCGGAGTAGAAAATAAAGCACCCTAAACAAAGAAGGTCATACCCCAAATATTCACGTCTTTTAGAGATGTATTATCAAAAATACCTTATGGAAAGCTTTGATCAACAATATATCCAAACTTTTCTGAATTCAGAATATTTCTAATATTTATCTGCCGATTAGAGTAATTTCTAGTACCATTGAGTTAGAATGCTTTAACTATGCGCACTAACGGGTTCGTAGTGACGATTTTAGTTGACAGGGCAAAATAAATGGGATATTTGAGTGGAATTGTTGTTAAATCACTAATTGAACGTTTTAGATCATGGGTATAACAATTATACACTTTCAATCTAAAATTTTCTCTTACTGCTTTACATAATCCTGATAATCTCTCGAATAGAAAAATGATAGTTTAAACTCTTTAAACTATATGGTGAAAAGTATATCCGATTAAAAATTTACTCCAACCTCACGCTGTAGCAATATTGGCTTTTGTAAACCCAACAAATAGACAATATTTGTCAATTGCATCTTATGCAACTCTTACCACTTAATCTTGAATACACTTTATCCTTACGCTGTAGCAATATTGGGTAAGTGTATTCCAGATTAACTTGTCAATAATCAAATATATGTTATTGATACTACCCTCACGTTGTAGCAATATTGGGCAATACGTTCATATATATTTTCCTATGTCATGTTTAATTGGCATAGTCCAAGCCCAATCGACCAAATCTCTTACACTGTAGCAATATTAGAAAAATGGTGACGTGACTCGTCTAAAACTGTATTGATAAGACGGATCATAATAAAATATTATCTCATAATTTAATATTATTCAATCTGATTAAGAGAGATTTTTCTTTATTTCTTCTAGGTCCTCATCTCATTGGGATGTGATTTTCAATTAATCAATTTTTTTTAATACAAACACAATTAACCCTTACCAGTAAGTTTATTATTGTGGTTACCAACACAGAAAAATTAATCATAGTTTATAATACAGACCGATAACACTTATCACTGTATCTCATAAACCCCGGCTTATAATGTAGATTAATAAGTTTTATCACTGCATCTCATAAACCAGCACATGCAAAAAATTTAATTTTGAAATACTATTCAAAGTTACTGTTTATATGAACAATGTTATACCGCGATGCTAGTCACAAAACTAAGGCACCTAGTGTAATTCCACTTTAATATACCCGTTTCAACACTTGAAACGCCATTTTACACTGAGACTTTTATCATCAACACTTTCATCACTCAAACAACACCCAAATCAATACAAAATTGACTATGATACCAATTTTATTGGGGATTAATTATACTAGAGTGTATGCACGTGCTATTGTGTTCATCATACAAAATATGTATCACTTACATATTTAAGCGCAACAGAATAATAAAACCATACAATAAATATATGTAATAATATATCAATCAAATTAATATATAAGAATGAGTTTGAGAATTCACTAAAACTTATAACTTTTTACACGTGTAATTTAAGAGTCCTCCTAAAGTCCTTGTTGGCAGTTCTAGTCACTAACTAGGTGAGCTTGGTAAGTTAGAACAGTAGCTCCTCTTTTCAACACTAGGTTTTGTTAGGGTTGGTGCTTAAGTGTCATCCCTGAATGTACATATACTTATGCATTTATACATGTGTACATTCCCATTAAATTGTTAATACTTTTTTAAATGATATTATGTAATATAGCATTACAGACATTGTATGATCTGAAGGAGTTCAGATATTATATAAATGAGTTTAGATAAGAGCTCACAGTTGGCTACGCTGAGAGATATAAATGTTAAATGTTAGCACAGCTAATTGTTAGCTAGTTATAATACTCAGCGAATATTCAAGAGTTGGAGCCTTGTCTGTAATGGGACATAGACCTAGGAATATACTAATGACTGCATAGTTACAAGAGTTGCAATCAGGTGCTAGGAAATGTCAACTACGCAAGTATGTTCTCAAATATTGTCTCTGATCTATTTCTACCGATACGAGTTTATCGATGGATATCTTTATATAGACTAGCATATGTTGTACTTATAAGGTATAGATGGTTGTTCCTAGTCGACCTTGAGTTTGGAGCTCGTATTGACATATGAGTATCCAATTAGAACTGGATATAAAACAAACTCACAAGGGCCTCCGATAGAAACCCTATATAAGCCATCAACGGAGGGTCCTCTCGAGTTGATTAGTATATATGGTCCTTTGACATGAGTGCCATAGTGGGCTTATAAGTGATCCATCATACTTTGGTTCCACATATGTCACAAACCTTTCATAATGTAACTGTTGGGTGTCGTTGAGTATGATCTGATGCTTATGGAGTCCAATGCATACAGATATGGGATCCATCATCTCGCATAGAGAGTTTGATATCCAGATGCTCCAAGACTGTATCTTAGAAAGTCTTGTGGCCACAAGCATTTATACCGGGAAAGAGTTTCCGTTAAGGTTGAACAATATGACAAAGGAGTTTGCATATAGTGTTCAGTGAGATACAAGTCTGAAGATAGGATATAGATGAGCACATGAGAATTTGATGGTGATGATCTATATCCTCGCACGTCTAGGATATCATGACGAAAGGACTATACATATGCATTGTGACCTCAGTTTGGATGGTCAACGCACTGATTTATATTTTCGTGACGTGTGTGTGGGGCAGTGATTCAAAGACCTGGGGATACACTAGTAATGACATAGTTGTAAAGAGTTGCAATAGGAGTTAGAAAATGTCATTATGCAAGTGTGTTCTCAAACACTATGTTCTTAATCTATTTTCATTAATACAGGTCTATCGGTGAATCTCTTTCATATAGATCAGTGTATGTCTATATTTATAAGGTACAGATGGTTGTTTTTAGCTGACCATGAGCTTAGATCTCGTATAGGCATACGGGTATTCAGTTAGGACTAAATATTGGACAGATTCACGAGGACCCTAATAGATATCCTATGAAACCGTTAATGGTAGGTCCTCTCAAGTTGCGTAGTATATATAGTCCTTTAACCTGAGCGCCACGGTGGACTTGTATACTTTAGTTCTACAGATATTTGAGATCTTTCATGGTCTGACCGCTACATGTCATTAGGTGTGATCCGATGCTCATGAAGTCCGGTATATGTAGATACGAGATTTATCAGCTTACATAGGTGGTTGTATATCTGATACTTTGATATTGTGTCTAAAAAAGTCTTACGGTCGTGAGCAATGAACCCGAAAAAAGAGTTTCCCACATGGTTGATCAATATAACCAAAGTGTTTGTTTATATTGTTCACCGAGACACGAATCTGGAGACAAGATTAGATGAGTACATGGGGATTTGACGATGCTAATCAATATCTCCGCTCATCCAGGATATAAGTGACAGAAGTATTATACGTATGCATTATGACCTCAGCTTGTTTGGTCTACCGCGTTGATTTGTAATATCAATGACGTGCATGTGGGACATCGATCATGGACTTATGAAATAGTTCCATATGACGAATCAGGCGTGGACCTAGAGAGTCCCGCAATATGAAGTGTACATGTTATGTACTGGGGCAGCATACCAGATTGAATAGTTCAATTCAATAAAATCCAACAAAGTCGAATTTTTGTTTCAAAAATCCTCGGAATGTGTATGTGTGTCAATACTTAAGTGTTGAGTACAATTAATTAGATAACAATGGTTGTTGACCAATTAATTGATGACAAGTGGCGCATAATAAATCTTTGGTTAAGTTAACTAAAGTATGAGTTTAGTGGAACCCATATTAAGTTAAATGATAGTATTTTAATAATTTTACATATATAATTATTTAAGAGTTAAATAATCAAAAATTTTAATATTATAATATATTAAATAATATGAATAACTTAACTATTATTAAAAGTTAATCAAGATTGAGTTAATAATTATTTATATTTTAATATTATTATATCATATTAAAATATAAATATATTAGATATTTAATTAAACTTGTTAATCAAGTTTACTTAACCCAACCATGGTTAAGTTAATTAAATATTATTTTATTAAAGATATTTTATTAGAAAATATCTAACTTTATCATAGTTAAATGTTAAACATGGTTAAGTTAAATAAATAGTGTTAATATAAATATGTGAAATGAAATAAATTAAAAGTGTGTTAACATTTTTTGTGGTGGCCGGTCAAGCAAAGGAAGAGAAAGAGAAGCTTTGTTTTTTGTTTTTTGCTTCTAAATATTAGAATTAAAGGGAAACAAAAACTCATTATCATTTTTTCGTTTCTTTTAAAAGGCCTAAAGTCATTAAAGCATAGAACAAGCTTTTGTTATTGATCAAAGCGAGAACAAAAGTTTGAGGATTCAAAGAGTTGAACTCATTTGTTGAATTAGGTTGTTGTCTAGATGATCAAACCCATCGTTGTTGATCACTAAAATTGCCTACGAGTTGCATTTCGGGCGGATTCCTGGTTAATTAGTCCAACAGCTTTCAAAAGTATAGATTTCTCAATCATTATTTTAATTTGATTACATGCATAAAATGTGTTCATATTATGCTTTAATCGCTTCCGCTGCATATATGTATATATGTGATGCGTATATATTAATTATGAATACTTAAACCAGATGTATACACTGTATTTTAATAAATACAAACACTGAGATTAGACGTTTTAAACCTAGTATGTAGTAGAATTTCATAAACTCTTAGTTATAAACTTAATACAATACAATTGATTCATTTTATTTTGTATTTAATGCTTTTATGATACCTGATCAATATCTTTAATGTTTAAAGAACCATGATGAACTCGACGGAAAAATTTATATATTTAGCATAAGATAGTTTGATGCATGATCATAAGATAACAACTATGAGTTTCATTTAGAATAGACATATACTTAGATGACATGCATAGTTTGATTTAGACTTATTCTTAATAAATTGCATCTTATTTAAATTATCATAGACGTATAGGTATTTATTAAAGTGTTAAATAATCGTTTGACCATCGACATAAACTTATGATAAAATTAATGTCTAACTAATCAATTAATATTAAAAAAAATTAAAAAATTAATGAATTCAATGAAATATTAGAGAATAAATCAAAACCCTAAATTGTTTCTCATTAAGTGAATTCAATATTTGATTACTTTTAATATTAAATTAAATTTAATTGATAACAGTAAGTTAAATTAGTAAAACCTATCTTTAAAATTTTCTGAATAAAAGTAAAATAAAGTAATTTTAGTAATTCACTTAAAGAAATAAGGTCAATAGTCTCTGTGAAAACGATAATCTAAACTTAAACCCTATAATATTTGATACGATAACGTGCACTTGCATTAGGCTATTATAGCACATATCACCAAACAGCAACAGTTTGCTCGTAGTAACTACATAATACGTTCTTGATATAAATAGAGACTGATTGTCATATTGAACAGGCTTTGCTACAACCCCAATAAGACTGATTCTACAATTTGCTTATATAATCCTACTATCGGATTCAACGTCACACAAGATCTAGGAAACAATAAGAGAATTAAGTAGCAGAATACTAAGTCGTTCAATGAGCCAACTTCTGAAGGTGTTGGAACGTCCGCTGTTTGACCCATTCTCTGTCATAGGGCAAATAAGCCTGAACTGAGTGATCGTAACTGCAAATCAGAAACAAAATAGCAAAATATCAGTTATCAATACAGGTCCACATACCCAAAACCTTCATGACATATACCTTTAAGCTTATATGTAATTTTTCTAAAAGTTACAATCCGTTGTTTTCGATGGCATATATACTGGTAAACTTGTTCCCAAGGTTCTACTAGTATTACCAGATTTGTTGTAGCAGTTTTGAGACAATCATGGAATTTGGATGAAATATACAATATATCTTCTAGAAACTCGAAGGGTATACTTTAATTCTTTTCTCTAGTAAAAGTACCCATAAAACACGAGAAGAAAAAGCCATAGGCCTTGATATCTTCCCAGAAGAAATGCACTATGATCATGGATACAGGTTTACAACAGTTATTCAGTTGTCAGCATTGTAGTGCCCAGAGGAGGAAGGGTGCTTACACTAATGCACTCATGTCTGCAAGGCCATCAATGAAGTTGTAGAGATCTGCAACATCATAAGTGATGTCTCTGATTGCTGGATTTAACTCCTTCAGCTTCCTTTCATATAGTGCACATATACCTGTGAAAATCCAGAAGAATAAAGTCAAGATGAGTGTAAATGAGAAATGAGAATATTTATTTAGCTTTCATTCTGGAAATTTAAAATCTTCTTGAAGCAAGTACTCCATCAGAAAGTAACAGCTAAACGGTTTGCCTAAAAGCCTTTATTTGGTTAACTAAATGGAGAAATGTAAGTACATCTCACACCTTGGGGGACTACCACCGTTAATTATGATAGGGATTGATCACTTATATTTACAGGTTACTTCAATCAATAGACTTCTGAGTTTTCCGGCGGGTATAACTTTCACAATTAGCAAGAAACTGAACTAGAAGTACAAATTGAAAACAAGTAATTAAACATCCAATGCCAATGATCAGGGTGTAAATAACATGCCCTCCATAGCTTGACTTATGGAACCATAATCCATAAATGTTCTTGTTGCTCTGTTAGGAGAAGTCTGCATCAGAATAATGGTGTGCCTATTAGCCTACATACAAGTACAGAGGACAACAGTCAGCACATGAACAAGATAAAAAGGAAAAAAAAACTCATATTTATTAGACTTAAAAGCATTCCCAAGGGTTAAAAGATAACAAACTGCCGAGAGATCTCCTTTTGTGAATAAGGACTTAAAGTTATCGAGTCTTGTATGAGTAACTAAAGACTCAAGAAATGGTTAAGTCACAATGTCCAACACAAAGTTGCAATCTTTAGACAGACTCAATTAACTGTAGTAGCTTCCAACAGAAATTCAAGAAACAGAAACTAAAGCCCAAGTAAAGAAAACTATAAGCACAACATCAACACAAGTCAAAGGTAACTCCAAACTGCTGCCGACCTTCCAAAGTCAACCAAAGGTGCTAGACAAAACCCGTTCACAAATTCATTTCTCATGCTATTCAAACAGAAATGAAACTAAAATACAGTGATATGGAAAATATAACAAAAATTACTATCCAAAGTTCTTTCTACATGAAAAAGTCAACTCTAGTCAAACTCCAGCACCTCAAATCAACAGCTCAGATACAATCTAAAATCGGTTCATAGATTGATGAACGCGAATTACAGTTAAATGTTAAGATTCTCACCAGAAGAATAAAGCAATTAATCAACTTCCAATCTAACCAAAACATCTAACAAAAGAAAATATAAGGCCCTGAAACGAAGGACATTTTTGACAAAACTAGAATACAATTAAAACCCTAATTTCGAAGAAAGAGAAGGAATGAAGAAGCAGTAGATGAGTAGTAACATAACAAAACCCTAGCTCATGCGAGACACTAGAAATTAAGAATCGTCACAGTGGATTACCATCAGAAATGGCGATGAACAGCCTCTGAGTGCAAACGCGCCGTGAGCGGATTCTTCGCTTAAGGAGAGACGAAGAAAGTGTGAGACAGCTAAAAAAAGTCCAAAAAAGAGGAAACTTCTAAACAGGACGTCCAAATGCTGCCACGTCATCAAACCGTAACAAAACCGTGCTGTTTGACATGCGCCCTCCTGCGTAGAAGCGCCCTCCTGCGTAGAAGTTTCCTAAGATTTAAGCGATTTATATTACGTTAATTTTTTGTGTAATTATTAATTTAATAAAATATAAAAGTTAACGAAATAAATTAAAATTAATTATTGATTAATTTACACAAGAGTTTAAAGAAATATATAATTTTATATGAAAAAAATAATATTTTAGAAAATGAATGTTCTTTTATGTAGTTTTTGCATTATTTTACAAATGAAAATATATTATTTTTTTATAATTATTTTCAATGAAAATACGTGTGAAAATTCATAATTTGTTTCAACCAAGCCTTTTTAATTGCAAGTGATGTGATCCAAGATACATGTATTACCATTCTTCTGATTCTCTGTACATCGATCATTTTATAAGCAAAAGAATAACAAAAATCAAAGTTCAAAGAAGGAAAGAATGATGCTGCTTCTTTACATTCAGTAATATAGAGACAGTATGATTGTTCAACACTTTCTTTTTCTTGGTCTTTGCTGTAAATCAGTACTCTTCTGCACTCAATTCTCTATGATAATGCTTCATCTGTCCCTTATTAACTGAGCAACTTCTTCATTTTTCTCATTGGTGGTGACAAGCTGCAAGCCTTCGCCGTCTGTACTTGTATCCGAGTTCTTTCTTAGAAGATCATCTGGGATCAATTCGTCGGATTGATCAGCCTTTGGTACAAGGAAAATCAGGGCAAGTGTTGCAAATCTCAGAACATTTCTTAGCAGAATGACCAACCATAAGTTTTTAAAATCAGTCCTTGTGACATGCAGCAAATGAAGAACTATCCCTCCACCCCATTTGGAGGTGAGTGAACCAAGGCTATCAATGCACATCAAAAGTGCAAAGAATGTGCCTTCAATGCCTATAGGGCAGAGTCTTGTACTTAAAACAATCATGGGAATCCATCTGATTCTGCTAATAATGTGAGAGACGCATTGTTCCAGAATAACAAAGAAAGAATCAGGAATGCCGAGGAATATATTCCATCGGAGGATTAAAATGAGATCAAGCATTCCAGAAATGCCATAGAGGAGCTGGGCGAAAAAGAGTAGGTTTCTGAATGGGTAGTCTTTTAGAGTCTTGTGATAGATGAGAACCCCTATCATGGAAGCCACTGCACCAAGTGCATAAATCACACCAATAAATTCCTGCAGTGTTGAAAACATTTGATTAAGAATTATTAACACATACATTATGAGCATAATAATACCTACACTACGAAGATAATCAGGATTTGATTTTGAATTAGGGAATAGGCCACAGAGCAATGTTAAGTCACTCTAGTCGAATTTCAACAACTAGTGAATCGAAATATAAAAATTTTAATTTCATCTTTTCATGACACTAAAGAGAACATTTAGTGGAGAAGGTTGTTATCTTATGGGTCATTGGCATTCGAAAGTGTAACAGAAAGAGAGTGGGAAACCTGAGAGAATGCAGGACCAGCTTTAGGATCTGTATACCAATAAAACTGCCCTTCATGAGTGCTTATACTAAGAGCCAAAGATAGATATATGTACAGTGATGGCTTCCACACTTGAGGACACTTCATTGATTTGTACATTCCCTTAATTGTAAATTCCAAGTTTTCCACAGCCTGCAGATCATTAATATTGTTAATGAAAACAAAAATGAGGTAAAAAATGAAGGGGAGTAAAACGGTGGTTCTAACAGCATATTGATGTATATAGATTGTGAAGACACAAACTACATCAAAATAGTTCAAATTCAGATCTGTCAACTTGATGGCCAACAGCTGATGAAGTATAAAACTAAATTATATTCTAGCTACTCTGAGGAAAGTACCGTGATACCAAAATGTCTCCGGTTTAATTGTTGCACATTCTTGGTCATGAAAAAAGAAAGCTTGGTGGAGTTATCAACTAGACAAGCTTTATTCAATCAGTCAGTTAAATTTGCTTTTCTTTTTAGCTGCCATCCTGAACAGGTGGTAACTGACAAATTATTACTTTATCATGAATTATGGAATCTTCAGGGATATAAAATGGCCAAACGTCAAGTTGGGGACTAGTTTAAGATTTATCTTGTGATAAAAAAAATCATAGATAAGTTGAAGTTGATGACTGACCCCGAGTGGTATTAGTTAAAGAATTTAATGATAATTAACTGGTTTGGTAAGACCCTGATGTGAGGGTAAATGACTTTATGTAATTTGAAAAGCCATATCTTTAACATTATTTTTCAACCGCATAGCTGTAACTATTCAGATGTCACGGCATCTAATGCAGAACTTAGTCTTAAAAGAGTAATAAAAATCTTCAGTATGTGAACTGTTCAACTAGACATCTGTTCAGAACCACTTGAAACAGCAATCACCAAAAATAAAGCAATGGCGAAATAAAAAATTCTAACCTTCATCTTCTCGGAACGGAGACTGGTAGATCTCATTTCATAAATTACAAAACCTAACACAATCAATAAAGCTGGTGGGATAGCCAACAGAATCAATGCTCCCTATAACAAGCATAAAAAGATTGATTAACAAGAGATGTTACTTTTGCCATTCTTCACTATGCAAAACTATACAAATATTCTTTAAGACATGAGGAAAAACAGCTGACCTGAGGTCCAAGATGATGAACAAAAAAGCCACTGGCGGAGTAACCAATCAAAGAACCAACAGCGGAGCAAAACCCACAAAGACTCTGCATATCCGGCGCCAAAGCCCTAATCTCAATACTATTTCTTGCAATACAAGCATCAATGACCACATCTGCAATTGCAATCCCGGCTGTGATCCCAATCAAACAAGCCAAGGCCATTGCAACAGGCAACTTACCGAGAAGAGCAACCATCAATGCAGAGACACAACCAAGAACACCAGCAACCACAAAATACGGCCTTCTATGGTAACCTTTGATCGGAAAGGCATCAGTGAAAAGACCCCAAATAGGTTTCATGACCCATGGGATATAATACAAGCCTATGTAGATTTGCACCATTGATGGCTGGACCTTTTGCACATCTTTCCAGTAGTAGTCAGTGACTACTTTGAAGAAAGAACCCGAGAAGCCTTGGCTTAGGCCATAAACAAGCACTATGCCCAAGATGAAGGTTGAGTTTAGTTGGGAAGATAGCATTTGCAGCCATTGAAAAGGTTCAAGAAAGACTGATAAAAGCTTGGTGCTTCTGCAGGTTTCTGATAAATTGCAGTCAGTTTGGTTTGAAGATGATTTGCTTGGTGGTTTCTCGGCGACAAGTTCTTGCTTTTCTAAATAATCCATGTTTGAAGCTTATTAGCAGAACATGGCTCTGCAATGAAATGATGATCAGAGGTTAAAAAGGCGCGTCTTGGATTCAAGATCTTGAAGTGGGGTTTGGGCTTTGCCCATGGCCTCGCTAGTTGCCTCTCAAAGATGTTGACTTCATCGCAAAACCCAATATTTAATTCTCGTTTTTCAAAGTCGTTTAATATGGAAAAAGAGGCTCCCATAGTGAGGTGAGGCCATGGATGACGACTTCGTCACACCTGCCCTACGTGCCCAAAATTTTTAACCATCGTTCTCCCCCTAAAGTGAATAGAATAAATACCAGATGTTCATCTTCCTATCAAAGATTTAGCTCCAAGATCACATCTAATTTTTCATCAATATAACAAATACCAGTTGGGAGAGCGCGTAGATTTTCTTCCTAATTGATTATAATAAGATTTCGAATTTTCAAATTGCACCGCAACAGTGTAATCTCGATTGATCCTCACAGTTTCTACCATTTGCATGTGTATAATATTTGAGATTTGTATTTTACCCAGAAGCTGGGAAATGATTTTTTTTTTTAGGAATTTTTATGGGGACTCCGTTAAGAAAGGGCATTATTAGGGGGGGGAAAACAAATGGAACCAAGAAAATGGCTTTAAGTTCAGCCTGACAAATTTGGAACAACTTGATAGAAGTCATGTTAAGTTTCCTCGAGGTCTCATCTAGTCTGGTGCCTTCTCATTTACAATATTGGATAATAAAGAATCTTTGTGGAAGCTTAGGGGGAAAAGCAAAGTTGTCGTCGAGTATTTAAAACTAATATGAGCAAAATGTCCAATGTATAATGAGAAGAGGAAAGTGGCTGTACACTTTCTCTGCAGCACGATCCCAACAGGATTTAATTTAAAATAGGGGGAGGAATGGAAAAAGAATAAATTGAGCAAATGGTCATGGAGAAGGCAGCAACTGATTAAAATGCTGATATAGAATTACTGGACTGTTATATATGCTGGTATATAAGTGGGAATAGAACGAAATACAAAACTTCAATTACTAACTTATCACATTTTCAGTATACACATTCATGTATGTGATGCTCAGTTCCGAAATCTAAATGTATTCATTTATTTCTCCCATTAAGACGTGTGATACATGCCTAAGCAGCTCAAAAATTCATGCAGCGAGAAGCTTCTGGATGTCCTTCTGTAGGAGATAAACAGGAAAATCAGATATCAGAGTTAATAAGACTAATCAACAGAGATAGGTGCTATTTTTATACCTTTGAGGGCATACATCTAGTATTAAAACAAAAAATGTTAACATGGCAGGTGTGTCCATAAATGATTTAAAAGAATTTTGGGCTTCCTGAAAGTGGGAAACTTACCTCGATTTGGAAAGGCGATGTTGTTGGTGGATATCTCTCTACAACTTTACCATTTTTGTCCACCAAGAACTTCTCAAAGTTCCACTTGACCAGGTCACCTAGGAATCCACCTGCACTTGACTTCAAGAACTGGTAAACTGGAGCTGTATTGGGTCCATTTACATCAACCTGTTGAGTAAAACCATTAGCCGGTGAAAGATTTTCTCCTTCCATTCGATATGAGCTACAACCATGAGAAAATAGTTAAACCTACCTTGTCAAATATTGGAAATTCTGCCTTGAACCTAGTACAAGCAAATTGCTTGATCTCAGGATTAGATCCAGGCTCTTGCCCACCAAATTGATTGCAAGGAAAAGCTAGAATCTCAAATCCTGCAAAGGAAGTTAATGTCTTACATTAGCTGGAGTCACTTAAGGAAAAGATAACTTTCTCTAAGCTTCAAAATTTTCATATTAGTTGATGAAATATAACCTAATATGTTATAGCCTTACAAAACTATGAGAGCTTAACAAATATGTCTTTAAGCTAAGGCATATCTGAGGGCAACATGATCCTAGATGCGTTAGAAAGAACCAAAAAGAATATGTGCAATTGTGAATTTGCAGAGAAATAATGCATGGAGTAGGAACAGCTATGTATTAACAATCAGACTACCATTGTAGTCACTGTGACAGCCAATTTTTGGGAATTAGGGCGGACAAGAGAATATTTAAGACATGCACCTATTGCTGGTCATCGAACAAAGTACCATGACCAAAAAGTCAAGTTTCCATGACTTCCAGCAGTTCCCATAATTTATGGGTTTTACTGCATTGATACTTATAAATCTGGCAGGGAAAAATCTTTAACATAAACATAAAACCATAAAAGAAATCAGTATCGCATGGCATCCACATAGCCAGTCCAGTCTAGAAGTTTCAGTACCCCATAGCAACCTGGTTTTATGCACATGACTAACTTTCTCAACCAAATCTGAATATCAATTTGTATCTACAGTAAATCATGTGTGACCATTTATGCTGATCATAAGCGGCAGGCAGACATGCCAAAAGATATTCTATGTAGATTGTTTTCCACTCATAATATTGGATCCAGAATCAGAAAGCATATTCAAAAGCAAAATACAATGTAAAAAAGCATCCAACGAAGTTTCATTTCATACTTAAGTGCCAAAGGAGAAAGATGAATAATAAACTCAAGTTCTTTCCACTCTAATTCAACCAACCTTGATTTTTGTACTTCTCATATATGTGTGAGAGTTCAGAGTAATTCGCCATCGTCAATCCACTGAGATTCAAAGTAAATTCCCCCAATCAGACCTCAATCATTAAACACATACCATATAGCACCTGATCCAGGAAATGGTATCTTCAAAACAAAAAAGACAATCTTAAGAGAGAGTACCATCGAGAAGCAACATTCACAATCAAAAGACCTTTCCCCTTAAACTTGCTAAGAGCAACATCCTTGCCATCAATATCCTGCATCAGAATTCCATATGCAAGAGAGAAATTATTCCCATGTTACACACAAGAGTATTCCTTACCAATTTGAGCAATAAAACTAACAAGCAGAAATTGCTTTAACCCTCACGTAAAAGATGACATAAACACGGTTCATTTTCGAATGTCAATCCATACAAATCCTCTCATAAATTAATTCCTGATCAAATAAATTACAAAGTTCGGGCAGATAAAGAAAGTTCCAATTTTGAGCAATTTGACCACAAGTTCAAACTTTTCCACCGTACAAACACAGAGAATGCAACAGATTGGGTTGCTATGATTGAAACGGATTGTTCATTGCTCAATTACGTGTAAAAAAAATGCTGTGAAAGTAATGAACATATTCAGAAGATGCCGGAAATGATTAAAGAAGCAGGCAGAATGCTGGACGAAAATTTCTCGACCTCGTCGAGAAGTTCTCTTCAGTGAAGAAATTGATAATAATTCAATACTGGTAAATGAAAAGGCGAAAAAAAATAACAATCAAACGATACCAGGTGGTCCAGAACAATTCGAAAAAAAAAAAGATAGGAAGTCCATATTGATCAAATGACCTTGACAGTGAAGTCATGTATAGTCTTCTCCGTGGCAGCTCGGGCATAAACACCAAAGGAACGAGCTTTCACAAAAAACCCAGGCGAAGTTTCGGATTGCAAAACGAACCCATTTTGCAAAAATGCTGATCTAGAGAACCCAAGTGATGATTTGATTGAAGGAATCAGTAAACCCGTAGAAGGCCACGAAAAGGAAGAACTTGGGTACGTTTTGTTCTGTGCGGAACTTCGTAAAGGTGAGGAGAAAATTGTAGAGAAAGGCATCGAAGAAGAAGAAACAGAAGCCATGGTTTTACTCCGTACGTGCTGATGAAATGAAATTGCGAGCTTTGCAGTTGCAGAGTTATTAAAAGAGCTTGAAAGTGTGTGAAACTGTTGAACGAATTTGAGCATTCGTCGTGTGAACTGTCGAGAAAGCCTACGCAGTGGATGCAGATGTTCCACGTGTTCTTTTTGTCAGCTTCCTTTCATTTAGAAAAA
This sequence comes from Ailanthus altissimus, assembly GCA_946807835.1. Classification (NCBI taxonomy): domain Eukaryota; kingdom Viridiplantae; phylum Streptophyta; class Magnoliopsida; order Sapindales; family Simaroubaceae; genus Ailanthus; species Ailanthus altissimus. Next base: position 33,516,228 of record OX327686.1, on the reverse strand, counting down.
AGAAAAGATATATATAAATAAACAAATGCCACGTGGCTGTGATTTCTTATGTTTTATCAAAATCTTTGACCTAGATGTCATTGTGTGGCTTTATTGATTGGGAAAATTTTTGAAGTTAATCGGTAATTTAATATAATTTTTTTTTTATTGAAATTAAATATTTTAAATTTTATTAATTAAATATATATTACGTTAATTATTTTATATTTATTGTAATTTTAATATTTTTTTATTTAATTTTTTATTTTTTTATAAATTAATTAAAAATATAAAATTTTAAATAATTAATTTTTTAATTAATTATGAAAAATATTATTTATAATAACAATAATAATTTTAAAAAAATAATAATATAATTAAATAACATAAATTACTTAATTAATGTATTTTTTATAAATAAATTAAAAAGAATTAATTTAATTTAAAAATAAATGAAAGCTCGTTAGGCATATATATGTCTGGGCGCGTGTCTAGCAACCTTTGATTTTTTTAATAAACAAATTTAAAAAATAAAATTTTTATTTAAAATAAAATAAATAGTAATATAATAATTAAAAATAAAAAAAGTTAAAATAAAATTTTAAAAAAGTAAAACCTTGAGCGCATGCGCCCAGCAAGGCTTTACTTTGGGCGCATGCGTGAAGCGCGCACCCGACACATGCGCCCTTAAGCTTTTTATTTTATTTAAATATGTAATATATTAAATTAAATATACTATTTTCTCTTATTTTACCCCTCACAAAATATCATCCTCCTCTTAAAAATTTCTCGTCTTAAAAGTTTTCTCTCTCGCAAACTCACCTCTCTTAGAAGAGATCTTAAATCTGTTGTTAATTTTGAAGATATTTCTTAAATACAACGATATTTTAAAGATTTAGAAGAATCGCTGAAGTTAAAAACTAGTAAGTTTATTTTATTTATTTTTAATTAGTAGTAATGTTTATATTTATATTGAAAATGAGTGTAATAGATAAGAAATGTAGTAGATGATTAAACTCGATTATCACAGATGGTGCGTGAGAGGGCGTGTGGCTGCACGTGCAGCTATTGTTGGGCCATCGCTTTCTGCAAACACCAGTCACAACAAGGAGCTCATGCACATGGTTCACCACCGTGGCACCACCACCAAATTATTTATTTATTTATTATATATATACATAGTTATATATTCAATTTTATTTTTAATTTAATTATATATATAATTAAATTAAAATTATGTTGTATTTTTTCAGGTGCTGTTGATCATGTTGCAAATTTCGACTATTATATATTTTAGGGGAAGATGAGAGAGCTGTAGTAATGGTTTTGAAAGATACATCGAATATCAAAATATGCACATGATAGTTTCAAAAAATATTAGATATAAAGCGTTGTTGAGAATAATTTGTCATTTTCTAAGAGTTGATCAAATGCATTATAAAGTAACTCTGAAGTTTGAGATTCCTTCAAATACTATAAAGTTAAGACCCATTTCACTTGAAAATGACGATAATGTAATATTGTGGTTGAGCTTACATAATAATATGGCTACACCTCTTTGTGTAATAATAGATGCTCAAGGACCTGAAAGTAATGCAGAAGTACCGATGGAGCAAAAATAAGGTTATGTTAAGCAATTCACATCGACAACTCCTGTGTATATTTTAAATTTTTCAGAGGATTATTATTATTCTCATCCGATGTTCAACAAACAATGAGGCTACACATATTATAATAGTCAGATATATGGAGATATTGGCGTTGATCTTAGCTATAATATTGGTCAAGATATTGGATATAATGTAAGTAATAAGAGAAAAAATGAGGAACATTATGAGCAGGTACAAGTTTTACGCTTGCAGGGCTATTAGCTACATGAGCAAATAGCTGATGGTGAGACTCGCTAGCATGAGTAAATGTCTGAAAGTCAACAGCCATGAATTCGGTACCCTATAAAACCAAACAATACCAGTTAATGTATTGACTTGTTAAACTTTGTACCTAATGTAATTTAGATTTAAAACGTATTATACTCTGCCCGGCATCCTCAGAAATCTTGGCTAGTTTTAACTGTTACACTAAGAGAGATATTCGATACAAGATATTTTCTTCAGCCTTATCAATCTTGGCCGAAAGCTCTGAGTTGGCCTTATCAACCCTAGTAAATATTATTTTTTTCAAGATCATCCATCCTCTTCTTCAGGATAAGATATTGTGATATTGACATGCCGGACTCAAATGATACATAAGTTATTATAATCAATTTTCACAAACTAATACTCATCAGTAACATAAGTAATTATAATTTAAGGAAAAAAATTAAATTATTATACCATTGATTCAGTCGTTGATGGGGCTTGAAATTCATGGTCAAGCTACAGATTATCAATAAATTGGGTGTCTGAGATATCAACTGTCTCTAACTTAAAACTCTCTCTCCATTTTTTCAATGGAATGCACAAGTTTACCGTCACGCGATAGTCCGCACTCTTCTCATATTTGCAGGTACCAACTTCCTATGAACCTCCAAAGTCTTTAAAATATTTTAGATTTATTAATTATTATTAGAAAATATAACACAAATTATAAGAAAATTATATTTATTTTTTGTTGAACATAAAAGTATACCCAACACCATCGAAGAGGACGTCTACGACGTTTTAGTATAATGGGGTGCTTGTACCAGACCAATTTAAAATACACGATAAATAGTCTCCATTCCTGTCGGCAAATAGCTCCCCACACCTCAAGATTGTCTCGTAGATCCACACGTGAGATGATAATAAATTCAAAAATAACAATGTCAATAAAATAAATTTTTCTGTATCCCAATATAATAATGAATCGAAAAAATAGAATTACTCACCAAGAATGCGTGACGAAATAAGTATAAGTTGTATGATTTCTTATCCACAACGACCGCTTTTTTTACCTTCGTTAACTTTTTAATTGGAGTTGTGCATAAACTATTGTACAATACAGTCCATACAATCGTGCCACAAGGATAAACAATAAACTCATCTAAATTATATATGAGACGAAGTACAAAATATTGTATGATTTTATTCCGATCACGTGGCATTAACAATTTATGAAATACATAAAATAGACACATTTTTACTACATTTACATCATCGTCAAATGTAATGCTCACGAATCACGGATTCAAATCCCTGTAAATCAACTCACTTCTACCCAAAAAATATTTATGCCATAGTATATCACCTAACCCACTTACTATAAGATAATTCTCCATCCTCAAACCAGTAATCAAATAAAATTCTTGACGAGAGAATCTAATACGTCTTTTGGCTATATAGAACCGTAATTTTTCATATAAATTTTTAGTATGTACACGTTTTAATAAAGTCTCATTTGTTAAAATACCTGAAAATAAAATATCTGATACATGCAAAAAATAACCAAAACATGTGGTTCTAAATATTTCTACCCACCTCGAAGTCAATTTATTTTTTATATTTTGTATAACCCATAACTTCGAGTAAATATGTAAGTTCGTTCGGTAGAAAATATTTTTAACAATTACGTAGTCTTTTAAGACATTCTCTTTCCTGAAAAATATTTAAAAAATTATTAACATATAATATTTACAATAATTGACATATAACTAACTATTAAATCGAGATTTTTATTACAACTAACCTAATATTGACAAAACAATAAAAAATATTTACATAATAATTAAATAATTTAAAAATAGTAAATTAAATAATTATAAATAAATCAAAACATATATTTTTAAATTAATCAAAAAATTAAAAAATTGCCACGTGGCAGACGGCGACGGGCAGTGTGACACAAGCCATTGGGCGCACGCCATGCAGGCACACCCAACGGCATGTGTCTACGCGCCTACCGTCAAAAGCCGTGTTAGGCAAAAAAATAGCCGAAATCCGCCATTTTCGATCATTTTTTATTTTACTCACATTTTTAACTTATTTTTTATACTACATATATACATTTCTAACAATTACGTATAAAAATACTCAAAATCATAAAAATTTAAATTTAAAAAATATACTTATTAATTTTCTCACATTTTTTTTTAACTTCATACTAAATATAACTTCAATCTTTAAAATTTTTGAGTGAAAATCGTGAGATAAGTATTTTGTTAACCGTGAAATGAGAGAGAGGGAGAGAGAATGGGAGAGGAGTGTCAGTGTCGGTGATTTTTTTTTGTTTATTTGAAATTTTTTTATTTAAGAGTAAGGATAAAATAAAATAAAAAATACATTTGGTTATTATAGTTTAAGTTATTTTGATTCGGTTAAAATGACTTAAACATTATTAAAATTGGTCAACTTGAGAAATTTCCCTTATAGATTTGCGATGCCTTTTTTTTATTTTTCAAAATTATTTCATAAGTTTTTACATTATAAAAATTTTATTTTAAAAAAATTATACCTTATAGAAGAATATATATAATGAATATTATAATAGAAATATAGTATATAAATAAAAACAATAATAATATTAAAAAAATAACACGCAACTTAAAATATATATTATACACTATTGAAGTTGTATTTAGTGAATTCTCATGGTATATAATTTATTTATTGTTAATTTTAAATTATAAGTTAATTATATTTATTATTAAAAATTAATTTACTTTAAGATATATATAAATATGAAATATTTATATATGACGAGTAAAAATTTGAGTGCTAGCAAATTAAAATTATTAAGAAGAGTTTGTGAAGTATATAACTAATAAAACTATTTAGAATACTTAAGTTCTTTAAAGAATATATAAAATAAAAAAGTCTTTTGAAGTATAAATAAATTTATTGTCTTAAAGTAATATAAATAAATTTATATATAAGTTAATTCTATCCTATTAAGATAAGATAATTAAATCAATACTTATGTTATTATATGTTGTTAAAATAATAAATAAAAAATATCTAAGAGAACTTAATTTAACTTATAGGTAGAATTTTGAACAAAATACAAATTTTAGAGTAGTTTAATAATTATACAATAATATTTTTTAATTTTTTATTTATATTAATTATTTTTGGAGGAGCTCAATTGGGCTACAACTCAGTTGAGCCATCCCCAAATGTCATGTAGACTGTGATGTTGTGAATTCATGTTAATTTTCTATTTATTTTATAAATTACATATTTTTATTTGAGTAATTAAGTCAATTTAGTATCAGTGATTAAAGATGGTAAAATTTAAAATTCATGTGAAATTTAAATTTTTTTCGAGGTCGGTTTAGGTTTAGAATAAGTCCAAACCAAGTTTGAAAAATCAAAATCCATATTTAACTTGGATAAAGGTGAACTTTTTATTTAAAAAATAAATTTTTAAGAAAAACTTAATTATAATTCGATCAAAACATCAATTAATATTTGGACAACATTGCAACTATGAATAGGAGCAACATACCATCAACCACTCACCTTATCAAGGAGATTCTTAGTTAAAGGGCTAGCGATGTTGGGCTAGGCAATTGAACTAAAATGGTTAAAGACAAATGTTTAACCAAATTAAAGGGTTGGAATGCAGTGACCAATAGTAATGTGGATAACTATTGAGTAGCCTACAGCTGATAGCTGGTGCGGTGTTTGGTTGGGCTTGTTTATAGTCGTTTTTGGTGTAATGACGGAAAAAATGTGGGTATTTAAAATTTTTATTTATTTATTTAGTTGGACTAGAATTATAAGTTATATAATTAGGATTAAAAATTTCAAATTTAGTTAGAATTAAAATTTCTAAAATTTTATGTTAGAATATGATTAAGATTAAGATTCTTTTACTCCCTTAGGAAAGATCATAAGGAAAAATTCTAAGCTATAAATAGTTAGTTTATGAGTATTCATTCATACAATATATATTTTTCTCTAGGAATACAACCCTAAATACTTTGAAAGGGAGTTAAAGAAGATTTTTAAAAAAAAATTGGAGATCATTGATGTAACTTTTTAATTCTTTTAATTGTTCTTAATACAATATATAAAATTTGAAATTATTTTGTAAAAAATTATTAAAAAGAATAAGGGAATAGATTATGAGGTTTTTTTTTTGTTATACGGTTATTGGGCATGATTTTGAGGAGCAATTAATTAAAAGAATCATAATTATGTAGGATAATAAAAATATATATATATAACCTTGCAGGTTATGTTGTAACACCTCGAAATATTTATTTATTAGAATTAATTTTTATTTATTTATTAGGATTAATTTTTTTATTTATTAAAATTAAATTTATTTGTTAAAGGAAATTGAAGAATTTGATTGGTTGGAAAAGTGTTAGTATGGTATAAATAGATTCATGGAATTAAAACCTTGACCATTTACACTTTTTCAACACTTAATCATAAACCAATAGCAATTAGCCACCAAATAAATTGGAAAGTGATAGAATTGATTAGTTTTTGCCTAGATTTTAACTAGTTTAGTTATTGAATAGTTATTTAAATTTTTGGACTAATCAAATGCCACCATTTTTAACCAATGACATTTTTATAGTTTTGAATTTAGTTGAGGAAAAATTTGACAAGAAAAGTGATGAGTATATAAAGAGGAATAGTGTGAAAAAATACCTATTTTTACAAAGAGCATTGTCGTCCTCCCTTTTTTGCCTTTTCTCTCTATTTTTCTTTTATTCCCCTTTAAATTCAAAAATTATACATATTTTTCTTAATAAATTAAGTCCTCAAACCCTTAATTAAACTCATTTCCATCAAGTTTCAAGAATTATTTTTAGATGGAAAGGTGAATTCCAAAGTGAGTTATTAAAAAAAATTTAATTGAATATGAATTTGAGGTTTAAAGGGTTTGTAATTTTAATTGCCATTTAGAATTAAGGGTTTTTACATTTTAGTGGGATTAATTAAAATTTTATTAATTATTTGTGTATTCTTGATATTAAGGCGAAGGCTTGGCAAAAAAGAGTAAAGGAAAGGAGAAAGAGAATAAGTGAATGCCATTTAGAGGGTGTTTAAGATTTGGTGTATATTTCAGTTGAACTTAAATTTTTGTTTTAGGGCATTAGTGTATAATTATGTAATTAAATTATTTGATGGATACTTGAATACAAATAGTATGTTTAATTCATTATTATGTTGGTTCTAAGTGAATTAAATATATTTTTAATATTGAATAAAATTTGGGCCAATATGTGAATTTGGGTAAATTTTAGACTTATATGTGAAATTAGATAAAATTTTGGCTTATATATGAAATTTGGATAAAATTTGGACCTATATGTAAAATTGGATAAAATTTAGACCTATATGTGAAATTATGTAAAAATTCAGACTCAAATATGAATTAGTGAAAAATTGAACTTATATGTAAAATTTTGAAAAAATTGAAACCTGTATGTGAATTTTTGAAAGTTTTGGATCTATATATTAATATTGAAAATTTTTGGGTCTAATTATGAATATTAAAAAAAAATGAGTTTAATATAATATGATTATTAAATTATTAAGGAGCCTTGAATAAACCTGAATATTGGTAGGTGATGATTGGTAGTTGGTATGCTAATAGGGTGTTATAGCAGTACTGCGCTGTTCTATATCACTGGTGATTCTGATCTGTATCTCTGATCCAATATATACTTTGATTTGATTTGGATCTGGATCTGACGAGTAATCACCATGTGATCGATGTTGGATTGCCATCTGATAGCTCGTTGGCCAATCTATGGTATCGTGTCAGTGTTTATTTTGGGCGCCTATTGAGATCATATATAATTGTTTAATCACGTATATGATAAATTAAATTTTAATTTAAAAATATATTATGTCTTGATTAATTGATTTAAATATTTTGGTAAATTTTAACCTATCCTGTCGACGTTGTGGTAAGTGATAGTAATTGATTTTGTTATTTGTACATTGTTTGAATAAATAAATTATATTGTTCAACTTTTGTGTATATCCGCTAAGCAAATTTTTTTACTTAGCGTGTTGGATTTACCACGCATAAGTAGTAGAGTTGCCAATATTAAAGACTGAAGAGAGAAACTATATCTACAACAACTCGGATTAGTTACATCCTCTATGTATATAGTTTAGGTAGATATTTTGTTTGTATTCAAAATGTTTGTATAATAAATTGTATAGATATCTACTGTATGTACATATGTATGTATAACAGGAGTGGAGTTGAGAAACATAATGATTGAAAGTGTTTTTCTTTGTAACTGGTGGTGGGAAATCTAAATTTTAAATGAAACTTTGTCCATTTGGTTTTAAAATAAAGAAATAAAAAATTATTTTAATATTAAAATTTTGAAAGAAAATAGTAGCATTCTCTAATCTCATTTTAAAGAAAAGTGGATGATGAAGGTGTTACATATGTTCTTGATAATATCATATTTCGAGAATCATTTTATATTTCTTGTCATGATTTGTCTAATATCTTTATACTGCATCAAAATATACATCCAAAGAATTATATAGAATTTTGTTTGTTCAAAAAGACATAAATTGACGTTTTAATGAATTTTTGAATCTAACCCTAGAGTTTTGAAAACTATAAACCTTTGCAGTGTAATTATACAAAGAAAATTGTTTCACTAATAAAAACACCTCGAAAATTATGAAATTTTGGTATACAAATTCATTTATAAAAATTATGAAATTTTGTTATTCTAAATTCGTAAGCATTGAATCTTGTTTGAACCATAAAAAAAATCGAATAAACTTAAATTGTCAGTTTTTGCAAGTAAGAGAAACTAACTTGATACATTAATTTGATTAGAAAAGTATAGAATTTAACAATTTATCTTAAGATTTTAATTTCGCTCTAATATTTATGAGAGAATTTATTTTCGATGTTAGGTTAAAAAGCTCGAGTTTTTAACATGATTAGTAAGAGGTAAGTATACTAGACTTTTATTAGGATTATAATAAACATATTATTGCTTATACATATGATGTTTTGTATATGTTTCGAATTGTGATTATATTTTGTGCCAAGTCTATTTTGATATGAAAATAAGAGTTTTATTTTTATTTATAATGTGAGCATTGGCATTAAGCATGAATATGCATAAGACTTTCTTTGAATAAGAAAGTTTGTCTATGATATAAATTTATTTTCTAGGAAACCTAAACTTAATTTTTGCTTAGTAGGCACTTTGTGTTTGGTTTGGAGCCTTTTTGTTATATGTAGCATTTTCTTCAAAATTGGTATATATGGTATGTGTTATTTTTATTATTATATGCTAAGAGGAGTGCTATAGGTACCATTGAAATTTTTGAGTCTTCATATTTGTGTGTTGACATATTTGTGTACGTGGGAGGACTCACCAATAACTAATGTAAAGGTCTAACTTTTATCTTTGAGCATGAGTGTTTTGTGTGTGTGAAATTATTAGCCTCATTTGCACTTACCTTTCATATAGTTTCTCATCAATGGGTGACATAGGCTAATTTTGTAATATCTAAACGTCCTAATAAGTAATAATTGAGTTAAGAAATTCTTAATATAAGTTTGATTTTTTTTTTTAAAGATGTAGTATGATATGTTTTGAGATTTTGAAATTATTTCTTTGATCATAGCATGTCATGCACATGTATAACACATATGTATTAATTTTGTTATGTGAAGAACTAGTTTACTCATTAAGTTTCACACTAATTATAGTTTGTTGTGATCATAATATTTATACATGTAGTATATTTGGTAAGACTTCTGTTTGTCCATTGATTTCCTATAAGTCGTTAGATTTTGAGTCCATGGACATTTTGTTAGAGTGTTGTTATTTTACTTTTAAGTAGTTTATTTGTATTGTTTTGACTTTGGAAATTATTGTGACTAAGTTCAATTTCTTGATCATTTATTAAGTATTGATTTTAAATTTTGCATAATAATATTTGTTAAGCGTGTTGGGATTTGTGTCATGTGTCATCCTATTATTGTATAAATATTTTATTTTATAATATTTATGCAGTTCATTATTTGTTAAATCGCTAATTACTATTATTAAATGGTTCAAAGCTTGTGATGTTACAGACATTATATGATCTGAAAGGATTCAAATTTGGTCTAAAGAAGTTTAGATCAATGCTAAGAGTTAATATCACTAAAAACTATAAATGCTAAAAGGTTAACATGTTATATTAATCAGTGAAGTCTAAGTGTTAGAATCTTGTCTGTGACGGTACAAATACCTGAGAATACATTAGTAATAACATAGTTGCTAAAGTTGCAATAAAGGCTAAGAAATGTTATTATGCAAGTCTATTCTCAAATTATATATTCCCGATCTTAATTCACTGATGCAGGTCTGACGGTGGAATCCTTTTACATAGACCAATGTATACTATACTTAGATGGTCTAGATGGTTGTTCTTAGCTAACCATGAGCTTACTGGAAGTTCGTATAACATACATGTGTTCAGTGAGGACTTAATACTGAACAGACTCAACGAGGACCCCAATAAACATCCCATGAAGCCGTCAATAGAAGGTCCTCTCGAGTTAAGTAGTATACGTGGTCCTTTGACTTGAGTACCACGGTGGGCTTATAAGTGATCTATCATATTTTGGTTCCACGCATATGACAGACCTTTCATAGTGTGACCGTTGGGTATAGTTCCCTTATGGAATCTGTCAGCTCACATGGATGAGTTATATATATCTAGATGCTAAAGGACTGTATCTTAGAAAGTCTTATAGCCATAAGCAACAAACTCAGGAAAAGAGTTTCCTACAGGGTTAAATAACATTGTAAAAGTGTTTGCATATATTGTTTATTAAGATACGTGTCCGAAGATAAATTCACGGATGAGCACATATGAATTTGACGGTAGTGATCTACATCCCTGCTATTCTAGGATGTGATTAGCGGAAGGATTATATGTATGCGCTATGACCTCAACTTGTATGGTCTACTATACTAATTTGTAATATCCGTAACGTGTGCGTGGGGCATCGATCTCGGACTCACAGAATAGTTCTATTTGACAAATCAAGAGTGGACCTAGAGAGTTTCGCAATATAAAGTGTACTCGTTGTATATTGGGCCAACATAATGGATTGAATATTTCGATCCAAAAAATTCTAGCAGACCAGACATTTACTTCAGGTTCCCTCCGGTTATGCATATGTCAAGAGTTAAGAGTTAAGTACATCAATTAGTTAACAATTAGTTGTTGACCAATGAGATGTTGACATATGGCACATGTAGGTCAATTATTGTTTGATTTGAAAATTACCAAATGACCTTATTTGTTGGACAAATAATATCATTATTTTATTTATTAAAATGTTTATTGAATAAAATAATAATATATGATATTATTATTTAAATTGAAATCAAATAATTAATTTTTTATTTAAATTAGCATGTGTTTCTACCATGATTTAATATGATTAAATCATTTGTTTAATATTTATTAAATGATAAGATAAGTATAAATGAGTGATATTTGTTAATAGTAGGCCTTAAAATGTTTCTTAATGATGAGAAAATATTTTCTCATTTAGCCTAGATTAAGGTTAAGTTCATTTAAATGATGTTCCATTTTGTTTTATTTTAATTTGGTTTATTGTAAGATGATAATAAACAAAAACTAATGGCAAATATAATAGATGACATTAGGTGAAAAAATGAAAAATAATAATAAACAAAATACTAATGACAAACATAATGGTTATCATTAGGTAAGAAAATAAAAGATAATAATAAACAAATAGAAGAGCAATTAGTTGCTCAATTAATCATCAAAAATTCGTGCAAGGGGTTAGGTGAATTGTAAAGAGACTTTTGAAAGGTTAAGTGTTAGAAAATCTCTCAAAGTGTTGAGAGCAAAAATATTTTTTTTTATTTTTCCTTCTATTTTTGGTCACCCGTATTACAAGGTAGAAATAAGGATTCAAGAGTTGAATCATTTGCTTAAAAAAACTGCTATTCTTGCTTCCTCAAGCCCACCGTGTTGAGCAACTGGAATTATGAATGGGTTGCTTCAAAGGTGGGCACTCCAGTTCAACCAAATATACTAAAGGCTTGACAATGTATTATTTCTCAATCTTGAATCATTTTACATTTATGAGATAACATGTAAAGTTTATTTGTGTTTATCATTCAGTCATTTGTATTCTGCTCATCCGCTGCGCATGTATGTATATGATACGTATACTATATTTGAATGATAGATACAAACCCACATACATGCACCCTATGTTTAAAATCACTCACAAAGCGTGCATCACTTGTTTAATCCATTTGAATTAGAGGTATAACACTCGATCATGACTAAGTGAGAGACAATGAGTGGCTAAGTAGAGATTTTTAGAGTTTGGAATTTTTTTTTTTAATTTTCATTTGTAAATTAAAAATAAAACGTTGGCTTGGCATAAATTTGAATTTTCAAGGCTAGTTTATTTAGGTGCACTAAAACCCACACTTAATTCCGAAGAAAAAAAAAAGAGTTAAACTCTTCGAGTTTTTTATCACATGTAGTTCAAATTTTTTGAGTTTTTTCAAATTTAAATTCTTTTGCCATCCTTATCCATGATTCGTTAACAAACGAGTATTTTGAGAAAATTTACAAAGAATGAGCCTATTTGGAATCAACCTAAACTAAAATCAACTTGATTTAGTTTGATTCTATTTACAAATTGATTTAGTTTAGAAAGTCTAATATGTGTAAAACAAATTTATTCAATTTAAAGAGTCAATTTCAACATGCGGATAACTAATTTATTCAATTTTGTCAATTTTGGAATAAAAAAGACTTGAAACTAAATTTACCCACTCTTAAAATCTACGATACATCAAAGTATCAATATAATAATTCAATATAAATATGTTATGTAAACATTTATTTAAAAAATAATAATTTAATATAAGTCTATTATATATGTTGTTGGAATTAGTGATCCAACAACCATGTACAAACATAAATTGAGATAAATACTAAATGAAGAGTTAACAAGAAGTTTAATACACGATGAGTGTATAAGGAATGAGTAAGATGGAGAGTTTGAAGAAATTAGGGGTGAAGAAAAGGCAAGCATCAACGCCACAAGGTTGGACCACGTCGCGCTAGTGCTGCAGCATGAAACTTTTATTTTTGACTCGAATTTGACTTATTTGAGAGGGTTTTGAATTTTTACACGCATGAACTTTTATTCTAACTAGGTTTAGGGTTTTTAAGAAATTTGTAAGCACTATATAAACATTTATAACCTATTAACTCAAGCATTAAGATGTAAATATAAGAGAAAATATAATAGTTAGGTAAGCACTAATTGTATAATGCACTAGATTATAACATTTGAAGGTGTCTTTGTTATTGTAAAAATAAAATGAGCATCAAAAGATCATTTTAAGAGGGCTCGAATTGTTTTGTATTCTTTAGATTAAATCTCTTATAGGGTATGAGAGATACTAAGAGATTTGTAAGACCATAATGATATAAAAGATACATAAAGGTTTATAAAATGAGATACTAAGATATCTTAAGATTGTGATAATTTAGGAGATACTTAATGATCTTATTAATAAAAAAAAAATTAGATCATGAATCCCTTGTAGAAATAAGCATTTTATTGAACCATTATATCTTGTGTCTCGTGAATTATTTTTTTTATTTTTATTGTGTGTTAATTTTTTATGTTCTTAATTATTTATGAGTTAAATTTTCTACATGTACATAAAGTTTTTAATGTACTAAATATCAAGTTTTGGTATTAGAGCATATAAAACCTTAAAAAATAAGTCAATATAAAATACTAATCTCATAAAGAAATTAATATTAAAACTGTTTTTCATGTATTATTTTAACAGTTATGGGATAGATAATTAATTATAATAAAATAATATATAAGTATTATTATGTTATTATAGGATGTTATGTTATTGTAAATTTTTTAAAAGTATTGATGTTTAAATTCAAGAAGACAAGGACAAGGGTCTAAATATTGTTTTAATATACTTAGAAGAACAAAGTTTCACTTTAATATATATATATATATATAATAATTTTGTTTTGATTTATTTGTATAGCACATGTTTATAAGTTTTTTTGATATATTGAACAAATTTACATTGCGAGCATTATTCAAATATGTTTTTATTTTTATAAAATTTAATACATGTTAATTTCAAGCCTAGAGAATTTACATTGAGTTTTTGGTTGTGATGTGGGCATTGGTTAACAGATAATTTTTTTTTATAGAAATAACTAACTTCTTTTATTCGACTTTTTTAATATCTCTACTAAAATTTAACTGTACTTATAAATTATAAATTATGGATAGATCATGCCAATAGTTTTTTTAACCATAGTCTTTGATGTTTAAATTAAATTTCTACTTAGTTTTAGAGTATGAGTCTATTTTTTTTATTTGAGTAATATTAAATATATTAAATTTTATTTAAAAAATAATATATTAAATAATAACATAATTTAATAAATAATTTTAAAAAATTTACCATTTAACCGCCTAACGATTCTTTTTAAAAAATTGCCTTTCTCCTTAGTATCTGACTCTCGCCTCTTTGTTATAAGCCTTTTTTTTTTGGGAAAATTTTATAAATAATCTTTTTATTTTTTTATTATTTTTTTTTAACCAAATACAATATGGTTATACTTTATTAACCAAATAAATTACTTTTGGACAAGTATACCTTTTCACTGTTTGTATAGTACCCGCTACAGTGTACAGTAATATTTTTGCTACAGTAATTAATTAAATCAAAATTAAATATTTTTTGTTTATTAAAATTATATTTTTTATATTAGTTATTTATTTATTTTAATCATATTACTATAAAATTTACATAAATAATAAAATTATTTAATGTACTTAAATTAAACTAAATAAATACACTAACTAATATAATTTTATAAATAAATAAAAAAATTATTATATTTTTTTATTAAAATTATATTTATTAATAAGTAAATACAATAATAAAATTTAAATAAATATAATTATTTATTTATGAATAATAAAAAAATAAAAAATTTAACGGTCACAAAGGTTATCTCAGCTATCGCATCTCGGGCCTGAGATGGCCCCGAGATGCCCTCGAGATGCGATGGTGGCTATCATGCCATCGCATCTCGGGCTCGAGATGGCCCTGAGATGGTCCCGAGATGGCCCCGAGACGCGATGGTGGCCACCGCTACAGTGTACAGTAGTATTTTTGCTACAGTGATTAATTAAATCAAAATTAAATATTTTTTGTTTATTAAAATTATATTTTTTTATATTAGTTATTTATTTATTTTAATCATATTACTATAAAATTTACATAAATAATAAAATTATTTAATGTACTTAAATTAAACTAAATAAATACACTAACTAATATAATTTTATAAATAAATAAAAATTTAATTATATTTTTTATTAAAATTATATTTATTAATAAGTAAATACAATAATAAAATTTAAATAAATATAATTATTTATTTATGAATAATAAAAAATTAAAAAATTTAACGGTCACAAAGGCTATCTCAGCTATCGCATCTCGGGCCCGAGATGCCCTCGAGATGCGATGGTGGCTATCATGCCATCGTATCTCGGGCTCAAGATGGCCCTGAGATGGTCCTGAGATGCGATGGTGGCCATCGCATCTAGAGCCCGAGATAACCCCCGAGATACGATGGTGGCCACCGCTACAGTGTACAGTAGTATTTTTACTACAGTGATTAATTAAATCAAAATTAAATATTTTTTGTTTATTAAAATTATATTTTTTATATTAGTTATTTATTTATTTATTTTAATCATTTTACTATAAAATTCACATAAATAATACAATTATTTAATGTAGTTAAATTAAACTAAATAAATACACTAACTAATATAATATTTATAAATAAATAAATATTTTATTTTATTTTTCTTAAAATTATATCTATTTATAAGTAAATAAAATAATAAAATATAAATAAATATAATTTAAAATAAATAAATAACTAATAGAAAATAAATATAATTTTAATAAACAAAAAATATTTAATTTTGATTTAATTAATCACTGTAGCAAAAATACTACTGTACACTGTAGCGGTGGCCACCATCGCATCTCGGGGGGCCATCTCGGGCCCTAGATGCGATGGCCACCATCGCATCTCGGGATCATCTCAGGGCCATCTCGAGCCCGAGATGCGATGGCATGATAGCCACCATCGCATCTCGAGGGCATCTCGGGCCCGAGATGCGATAGCTGAGATAGCCTTTGTGACCGTTAAATTTTTTAATTTTTTATTATTCATAAATAAATAATTATATTTATTTAAATTTTATTATTGTATTTACTTATTAATAAATATAATTTTAATAAAAAATATAATTAAATTTTTATTTATTTATAAAATTATATTAGTTAGTGTATTTATTTAGTTTAATTTAAGTACATTAAATAATTTTATTATTTATGTAAATTTTATAGTAATATGATTAAAATAAATAAATAACTAATATAAAAAAATATAATTTTAATAAATAAAAAATATTTAATTTTGATTTAATTAATTACTGTAGCAAAAATACTACTGTACACTGTAGCGGTG
Organism: Ailanthus altissimus; assembly: GCA_946807835.1. Classification (NCBI taxonomy): domain Eukaryota; kingdom Viridiplantae; phylum Streptophyta; class Magnoliopsida; order Sapindales; family Simaroubaceae; genus Ailanthus; species Ailanthus altissimus. The sequence continues at coordinate 33,499,717 of OX327686.1, read as the reverse complement.
GCCACCATCGCATCTCGGGACCATCTCAGGGCCATCTCGAGCCCGAGATGCGATGGCATGATAGCCACCATCGCATCTCGAGGGCATCTCGGGGCCATCTCAGGCCCGAGATGCGATAGCTGAGATAACCTTTGTGACCGTTAAATTTTTTATTTTTTTATTATTCATAAATAAATAATTATATTTATTTAAATTTTATTATTGTATTTACTTATTAATAAATATAATTTTAATAAAAAAATATAATAATTTTTTTATATTTTTTTATTTATTTATAAAATTATATTAGTTAGTGTATTTATTTAGTTTAATTTAAGTACATTAAATAATTTTATTATTTATGTAAATTTTATAGTAATATGATTAAAATAAATAAATAACTAATATAAAAAATATAATTTTAATAAATAAAAAATATTTAATTTTGATTTAATTAATCACTGTAACAAAAATACTACTGTACACTGTAGCGGATACTATACAAACAGTAAAAAGATATACTTGTTCAAAAATAATTTATTTAGTTAATAAAATATAATCATATTACATTTGGTTAAAAAAAATAATAAAAAAATAAAAGAATTATTTATAAAATTTTTCCTTTTTTTTCTTTGCTGCTTATTATTTCTCACACCGCAAAATGTGTAGGAGGCTCGAAAGTTGGGTCACAGTGTTATGGGTCTCATGTGTCCATTTCTTTCTTGAAAAAAACAATATATATAAAATGTTATGCATAAGCCTCGATAGTGTTATTATTATTATTATTATTATTTTGATAAGGATAATCATTTTCTAAATATTAATAAATTGTATAATATATATATACACACTCCAAAATATTAGACATTTTTATTGATAACAACACAACTGAATTAATATTAAAATATTGAATTTGAGTAAAAAAATTAAAATATTAAATTCAAATTCTTTCTTCATTGAATTATAAAAAAAGAAAATAAAAATTTGAACTATGTATATTTAAGCAAATAATTAGAAAATTAATATTTGTATATTTGATAAATTTTATTTTTAAACAATAATTTTATTTATCGTTAAAATATTATAACAAAAACAAACTTAAAAACTCCCCTCAATTTTTACTTAAATCTTAAGCAAGTTATTAAATATATATATTTTTAAATATCACAATTAAAATTTTCTCGAATATTATTTTTTTGAACATTAACTTAGATGTGTGCATAAAATAGAAGGCAAGAGTTTTTTCAATAAAAATATCATGAATCTTGTATATAATAAAAAAAAGATTATAAAACTTTTATTATCTTATTATTCCTTTCACATCTTAAAATAATCAAACCTTATTTATTTTATAAACTCTTATTTCAATATTTTAAAAAAAATCAAATCTTTGAAATACTAAAAAATAAATTTAAATAATTTAATTATTTATCGCAGCTCTTTAGATTGAGATGGGAAGAGAATCCAAAAACCCCTATCTCTATCTGTATTATTAAAAAATAAAAAATAATAAAATAAAACTTTTAAATTAAATAGATGAAATTAAAAATAATAACAATTAAAAAACCTAAACTAAACCCCAAATGCCGCCCCTCTTAAAAACCCTAACTTAGTGGACTGGCTCCTTCTCTCTCTCTCAATACTTGAACGAAGCCCCCCCTTTATTATTCTTATTATTTTTTGTTTGGAGGTATTGTCTATTATGCAGCAGGCAGATCAGACGGTGATAAGCTTGAGACCCGGCGGTGGTGGTGTCGGTGGTCCGCGTAGCACCAGATTCTCCGCCCCTCGCTTCGATTCTACATCCTCCTCTTTTGATTCTCAGTCTCAGACTCTTCGCCCTCATGGCGGCTTCGCTTCCGCCTTCAAGGTACCTTTTCAAAACCCTAGTTATAAACGTGTCAATGTGTTAATTGTTATTTTATAGATCCAGGGTTTGATAAAAATTTAAACTTTTTTTTTACTTTTTGCTTGTTTAGACTTAGGGTTTTTATTTGGATCAACACGTGGCTTACTGAATTAGGTTTTTTTTTTTGGGTAATTAGTTTGTTAAGTCTTAGTGGGCCATATAGAAAGCTTTAGACAGTAGTTTAGCTTTTTTCCATTGCTTAATTTTGCTTTAAAAAGCTGAGTCAAACTATTTTATGTGTATTGTAACAAGGAATAAAGAGGAAATTTAATGGTTTAGATTTTTTTTTGTACATTTAATTACTGTCCTAATTCTTAGTGGGGCGCTTAAGTTTGTGTACCTGCTGTAAATATGGACAAATATCAATATGTGGGATTTAGGTGGGCATGCGATGAGCATGGTGATGTCCATAAAGAACCTACATTACATCGAACATCAGTAGAGAACATTTTACAAAGTGTGGACATGTCGTTGTAGAATTGCAGGATTCTTTCTTTTGAGTTGCATGCTTTTCTTTGTGGTACGGTTGATCATTCTTGCTGTTTTTGCTTTTACTTTTGCGAATTAATAGAATATGTTTATTATTGAAGAACGACATTAACAAACATTGATTTATGTGATTTCAATCTCATTGTAGACAGGGGATTTGCGGTTTGAAGGTTGTGAGCGTGTTCAATATACCAGAGACCAGCTGTTACAACTTAAAGAGGTGCTTATCATTAGCAATGCTCCTAATAGTTGTTCACATAGTTTTTCATGTATATTCAACATAGGGTGTGAACATCATATTTTCTAATGGTTTTCCGCTGGATGTATTGGTTATGTTCAAGTGCTTAAAGTCATGCTGTCTTCTTGCTTTTTAATAGGTTGCTCAATTAACTGAAGACATTTTAAAGATTAAACAAGAAATTGAGTCTGAGTTTGATGGTGAAGTTCAAATCAGGGGTGCAGATAACAATGTAAGTTTTACCTTTTTTTGGGAGGAAATATTGCTAATATCAGTTGTTACGATTATTGCTTGGTTCAATAAAACATCAGTTTTTTCATTTTTTTTTCTTGCAGATTAGATATTTGTATTATACTTCTTCTCTGAAACTTTATGGCTTTCTAAAAATTTATAAATCTACAATTTCTTTGTTCTTTAGCTGCAATATCAGTTGCAAAGTCGCTATTCAGAGCCAGAGAATCGAGATTGGCGTGCTCGATCTGCTCCCTTTGGGGAGGAGAAATCCTTGGAAGCAAATCGAGAGTCAAAGGTGCAGGAATTCAGTGCTCGCCAGGACCAACTAAATTCCCAGTTTGCAAGTTCTCAAATATCTGCTAATCAGGTAGGACCTGCTCCGGCTCTAGTTAAGGCTGAAGTTCCATGGTCAGTTCGAAGAGGGAGTCTCTCAGAGAAGGATCGTGTTCTCAAGACAGTTAAAGGGTAATTGATACTCTGATTCATAATATAACAGTTCATATGACAGATTCTCTCAGAAATTTTGTGTGAGAGAGCGTAAACTGGACTATCTACTGAAAAGTTAAACGCTTCACTATAAAGAAGGATTTCTTATCATGTGTTTTCTCAGATAATTGCTTTATGGATTCATGACAGCTGTCTATTCATCGTGCAGTATACTGAACAAATTGACTCCAGAGAAGTTTGATGTTCTCAAGGGTCAACTGATTGACTCTGGAATTACAACCCCAGATATTCTGCAGGTTCGTATCTATCACGGCCTTAGTGCCTTAATGTGCAGGTAATTACTGTTTTCTAATTTTCTTCTTTTTATTGGAACTGAGCACTGTCTGCATTGCAGGGTGTCATCTCACTTATATTTGACAAGGCTGTCTTGGAGCCTACCTTTTGTCCCATGTATGCTCTTTTATGCTCTGACCTTAACGAGAAGCTTCCACCATTTCCTTCTGATGAGCCTGGTGGGAAAGAAGTCACTTTTAAGCGAATCCTTTTGAATCATTGCCAGGAGGCATTTGAAGGTGCCGACAACCTGAGGGCAGAAATTAGGCAGATGAGTGCCTCTGAACAAGAAGTGGAACGCAGGGACAAAGAAAGGTTGGTTAAGCTGCGAACCTTGGGGAACATACGCCTTATTGGGGAACTTTTGAAGCAGAAGATGGTGCCTGAAAAGATTGTCCACCATATTGTTCAGGTCCTTTGTTAACTCCATTGGCCTTCCCTTTTATTTATTTTTGGCCTGCTGGCCTAATTGACTTTCTTGTGTGATACAGGAGCTTTTGGGAAATGACGGGAAAGTATGCCCTGCTGAGGAGAATGTTGAGGCCGTATGCCAATTTCTTAACACCATTGGAAAGCAGTTGGATGAGAGTCCAAAATCAAGGCGAGTCAACGATATTTATTATTTTAGTAGATTGAAGGAGTTAGCTGCAAATTCACAACTGGTGCTACGATTGAGGTTCATGGTTCGTGATGTTCTTGATCTGCGGGCCAACAACTGGGTCCCTCGGCGTGAAGAGGTGAATTTTCCCAATCTTTTTAACTTACTATTTTCTTGTTGCCCGCACTTATATATTTTCTTTCTTTTATTCCCTGGCAATTTGAGTACTCAGCATCTGACAGTCCTGTCTGATCAAATTTTGTGGCAGGTCAAAGCTAAGACCATCACTGAAATTCACTCTGAGGCAGAGAAGAATCTAGGTTTGCGCCCGGGTGCAACTGCAATGATGAGAAATGGTCGTGCAGGAGCTCCAGGGAGTATGGGCCCTGGAGGCTTTCCCATTGCTCTTCCTGGTACTGGGGGCATGATGCCTGGAATGCCTGGAATCAAGAAAATGCCTGGAATGCCAGGGCTTGATACTGACAATTGGGAGGTTCCTCGTTCCCGAACAATGCCTAGAGGTGATGGCACAAGCCCCCCTCAATTTGCAGGGCGTATCCAGTCACCTTTGATGAACAAATCATCGTCTTTCAATTCAAAATATTTACCTCAAGGCAGTAGTGTTATCGTATCAGAAAAGACAAGTGCCTTGTTGCAGGGTAGTGGTGCTCCCCCAGCCCGTCCTGGATTTTTTTCAGGAGTTGAGCCTGCAACTCAGTATTCTAAGCCTGTTGTTACTGCTGCTTCAGTAATTACTTCTCCTGAGAAGCCGTCAGCTCATGCAACAAAAATAAATCATGCAGATCTTTGTAAGAAAACCATCTCATTGCTCGAGGAATATTTCAATATTCGAATTCTTGACGAAGCACTGCAATGTGTGGAGGAACTGAGAGCCCCGGCCTACCATCCTGAGGTCGTCAAAGAATCCATTGCCCTTGCACTGGATAAGATCCCACCATGTGTGGAACCAGTCATAAAGCTTCTTGAGTTTTTGCTCGATAAGAATGTCTTGACAACTAGAGACATAGGAACTGGGTGTCTTCTGTATGCATCTTTATTAGATGATATTGGCATTGATTTACCTAAAGCCCCAAATAACTTCGGCGAGGTGGTTGGAAAGATGGTTATTGCCAGGGGTTTGGACTTTGTGGTTGTAAAAGAAGTTATAAAGAAGGTCGAAGATGAAATGTTCCGGAGATCCATTTTCACTGCTGCTATGAAGAGCATTCAGTCCAGCCCTTCTGGGCAAGAAGTGTTGGCACTGCAGGGAGCTGAAATTGAGGCTTGTGAAAGTTTGCTGGTTTGATTCTGTAGCAAGAAAAGACAACAACATTTTGCCTTCATTCTATATCTACCCAATTTTGTTTCTTCAAGTTACATTTTCTGATCAAATGGACCAGGGAGCAACAGTTAATTTAATTGAGCTGTATATTTTCTCCTTTTTGATTACTTTCACTTTTTTTTCTCCACATTTTGTTCAAGTGAAAAACATAATGTTTTTTATTCTCTCGATCCCAACCAGTTTAATTCTTCCCTGGGACGCTTGAGATGAATAGGATCTCATGTGCTCTTGTTCTTCCATTATAGTTTGAATTCCATATCTACCCAGTTCTTGTTACCTTGCCAATATGGGAACCCAATTTTTTTGTTATGGATTATGAACTATTTGTCCGTAGTTTCAGTGGGTGAGGCACCTTATAACTTGTGGGCAGCTTATAGCTTAGTCTAATATTTTGTTCTTTCCTTAACTAGTTTCCTCTGATGTGACTTGAAACGTCTCTCGGCTTGCGATATTATCTTTAAGTCCTCACCTGGCACAAGTGATTGGAATGGGCTTATTAAGAACAAATTGCTCAAGGGAAATGCAGAACAAGCTTGTGTGACATATGTAAATATGCGAGAACCTTGTGTTCATGCTGATAACTATTCCTTTCCACTTTTGCTGAAAGCAGCTTGCGTCCTGTCCAGCTCGTGTCGGGTTAATGCTTCATGAGCGGACGATAAAATCGGATTTTGTGGCCATGTTTTTGTTCAAACAGCTCTCTTGAAAATGTTTGAGAAATGCCGGCGAGAGATGTTATTGCATGGAACTTGATGCTAGACGCATTTGCTTCTTGCTGGCGGATGGATAGAGCGATGAAATTGTTTGATTCAATGCCTTCGAAGGATCTTACATCTTTGAATATCATGATTTCAGGGTACGCAAAGATTGAGAGGATTCATTCAGCTAGAAGTATATTCGATGAACTTCCTGTGAAAGATGTTTCATGCAATTCAATGATATTGGCATATACAAATGCTGGAGAAATGGAAAAGGCTCGTGAGATGTTCGATCAAATGCCGGTGAAAATGTCAGCACATGGAACACAATGATTACTGGGTATTTACGCAGCCAACTTTCCCAACGAGGTTGAGTTGTTTGACGTAATGAAGGCTGGAAATCAGAAACCTGATTATCTCACAGTAACTGGTGTTCTATCTGCGTGTGCCCATCTAGGATTGTTAGAAACAGGTGCAAGAATGCACGAATATGTTGAAGGTAACGGGCTTGTTTCTGGCCCCCATGTTACAACAGCATTAGTAGATATGTATACCAAATGCGGATGCCTAGAACAGTCTTTACAGTCTTTAGTGGTGTTCTATAGGTCCCAAGTTAAGGATATATACTGTTGGAATGTGATAATCTCGGGGCTTGCTTTTCATGGTTTTGGCTTTGCTGCTTCAAACTCCTTGACAGGATGAATGATGGTTGTATAAAGGCTGATGATGTTACCTTCATTGGTCTGCTTAGTGCTTGTAGTCATGCAGGCTTGGCGGAAGAGGGTTACGAATTGTTTTGTTGCATGGAAAAGGAATTTGGAATCACCCTAAGTTAGAGCATTATGGTTGCATTGTTGATCTTTTTGATAGAACTGGTAATGGGGACGCATCAGTACATGTGATGGGAAATCTGATAGATATTTTATTAATATCCATTACATTGTTAGAAGTAATTTATAACAATTCAAATTTATCAGCAACAGCCCACGTGGTGAGATGCTTTTAGGAGCATGCAACAATATTTATGATAGTAGTTGCAATGTTTGACAGTATATTTTGAGATAAGGCCTTAGTTATTAGTAATAATTGGTAGTTACTAGTTTTAAGTTGTATTAAATGTTATAATAAGTACTGACATTCTAAGTGCTTCAGTTCTTAGTAGTAGTTAGTAGTTATAAGTTGTCATAATTATTATAATAAATGTTAAACAGTTCAAGAGGTTTCTATAAATACATGAGAGATTAGGAAAAAATCATTCAAATTTTGTAATTTCAGAAATCAAGTATATAGAAACGTTTTTTTGAATTGGTATTCTACCATTTTTAATTTTCGTTTTTGTTGAACGATATCAACAATTTTCATTTTCGTGAACGAAATCATGATCCATCAGTACTTGTCTTGCGTCAGGTGGTATCAGAGCTTTGTCTTGAGATGACAGGCTGTAGTTACTTAAATGGAGAACGTTTGTATACGTTCGAGCAAAAAATAGAAACTCGTATGATAGAAATGAAGAAAAATATAAAAGCAATGACCAAACATCTTATGGGTTTGAAAACTCACAACCTACTATCACAAGAACCATGGTGGCAAAGATATTACCACACAAACAATCACATTCTGCACCCTTCAATTTTAATTTGGAGGAGAAAGTCAAAGATGAAGTCGAAGTCAGGCCACAAGCAAAAAGAAAAACTGTTAGTACACGAAGAAGGTATTATCATTTTGCCCCTCCAGTTAATAATTTCAGGGAGAAGGAAGACAATAAAGAAACTAATGGTGAGTTTCTAACAAGAAAGAGACAACAACACCAACAATATGACTCTTATAAGGTAAAAGCTGATTTGCCTACTTTTAAAGTTAATGTTGATGTAGAACAATTTATGGATTGAGAATATAAAGTAGAGAGTTTCATTGAAGATATGAATGTAAGTCCAGAATATAAAGTGGCTTTAGTGGCTAAAAAACTGCGTGCGAGTGTGGGTGCTTGGTGGCAACACTATCAAGAAGATCTAAGATTAAAGGGACAACAACATGTTCGTCATGGGCACTAAATAAAGACACTCTTAAGAAGACGTTTTCTACCTGCGGATTTTGAACAAACTCTCTTCCAACAATTTTAGAAAAGCATCCAAGAAACCCGTTCTGTTTCACCTTATACGAAAGAGTTTCTGAAATTGCAATTTATGTGTAACTTGATAGAGCCAGAGGATCAGCAAGTAGCCAAGTACGTAAATGGATTGAATGAGGGAATTCAGGATCGATTGACTATACAACAAATTTGGTCAATTGATCGAACTCAGAACTTAATATTGAGAGTCGAGAGACTAGCCAAAAATTAGAAGTACCCCAGAACACCAACTTATTCCCAAAATGAACTAAACACTAAACCTACTCATACTACACCAGAAAGCAAAACTCCAAAGTCTAATGGTAGAGAAATTAATCGGAGAAAGCCTGAATCCAATGGGAAAGAGAAAGTGAAGAGTCTAAATATTATTAAATGTTTTAAGTGTAATGAAATGAAATAAGGCATGGATCTAGTGAATGTCCTAGGCAAAAGTTTGTGAATATCTCTCCTTAAGAAAGGGATGAAGTGAATCCAGATGATGTTGAACTTAAAAAAATTGATGGTGTTTATAAAAATGAGGAAGTTGAAGAAGAGGAAGAACCACCAGTGTGTGTAGTGCAAATTTTAATGAACACACATGCGAACTTGAGAACTCAACACCTAAAGTGGAGGAAAAAACATTAATTTCAGAGATCCACAAAGAGGATAAGTTTGTGAAAGAGATGAAGGAGATGTGCATGTGTACTAGCCTGGTAGTAAAAGTAGAAGAACTTTTTGGACAATTAGTGTAGAATAATGTTAAAGGTTTGGTGACTGAATTTTCAGACCATATGAGTGAACCTATTATATTGCAATCAAAGCGGGATATCCAAAACCATATTGATTTCATTTTTGTCAACTTTTCAAATCTTCTACATTATTAAAGTAACTTACCAAATTTGCCACACTATCCAAGCAACTTACCATATCTGTATATTATCCAAACAACTTATCAAATCTGCTAGATTATTAAATTAGAAATCAAGAATATAATATTTTGAGAGAAAATGATGAAGAGCTATTTAGGAAGAGACACATCATAGAGAGTATAAGTTCTTATGATGTTTTCGCTCTATTTACATCAAAGGAGGATGAGAGTTGGTAGATATGTGTGAACATTCTTACCATCAACAAGTTTAACCAAACAATTCATTCAAATAAATTAAGTGGCCATGTGGAGCGTGACAAGACCATTGCAAATTCGGGGAGGACTTATATGGCCACTCGAGAACGAGTTTTCTGTAAGTGGAGGAGAATGATGAGGGACGCATTAGTACATGTAATAGGTAACATGATGGATTTTTTTATTAATGTCCATTACATTGTTAGAAGCAATTTACAACAATTCAAATTTGCCGACAACAGGCCATGTGGTGAGAAGCTTTTGGGAGTCTGCAACAACATTTATGATAGTAATTGCAATGTTTCACAGTGTGTTTTGAGATAAGACCTTAGTTATTGGTAGTAGTTGATAGTTAATAATTTTAAGTTGCATTAAATGTTGTAATAAGTGCTAGAATTTCAAGTGCCTCAATTCTTGGTAGTAGTTGGTAGTTAATAGTTATAAGTTGTCATAATTGCTGTAAAAAATGCTAAAAGCTCAAGAAGTCATTATAAATATATGAAAGATGAGTAGGAAAACATTTAGACTTTGTAATTTCAGAGATTAAGAAATCAAAAACTTTTTTTTGAATTAGTATTCTACCAATTTTCATTTTTGTATTTATTAAACGATTGTCCTGCGTCAACTGGACTTTTTGACTTCGCAATGACTCTAATTAAAGCTATGCCATTTGAGCCAACAGAATCCGTCTTGGGAGCCTTGCTTAGTGCTGTGTGATTCATCAGGATCTTGAGTCTAGGGATAGAGTAGTAAAGATGATTTCTGCAATGACTCATTACTAAGTGATGGGGAACTTATTGCTTATTGTTAGGAAATTGAGGGGTGATGCAGGGTCGCAGCTAAAGCGAAATTGAAAAAAAAATAAAAATTAGACCAAACACAGAGTTTACGTGATTTGGCTTTTAGCCTATGTCCACGGGCGAAGACATAAGAATCTTTTACTATTAAAAGTTGAGAATACAAATATTGTAGTATTTTAGCCTTACAACCCAAAACTTCAATACACTAAATTCTCTCAAATCACTTAAAAACTCTCTCAAAATTGAATATCTAATGAATCATTAAGCTCTCCCTTTTATAGGGAGAGTTTAGCATGTGGACAGCCTTTTTAAAGCTATCCACCATTGTGTAATTGCTGGCACACAGTTGCCAGCTACTAACAATTCTCCTACTTGGAGATTTGATTGAGAATCAATCAAGTCTACACACCATTCTTTCTTCTTCATCAAAGTCATGTTGCCTACGTATCTGCTAAGCCATGCAAGGATCTGCACCATACAAACTTGTTGATATTGATGGACTTAGTCAATACATCTGCTAAGTTATCATTTGTATGAATTTTTTTCATATCCACACTTCTATTTTCTACCACTTCTCGAACAAAGTGATATTGAACACCTATATGCTTCGTTCTTGAATGAAAAGCTAGATTCCTTGCAATGTGCAAGGCACTCTGACTATCATAAAATAATTGAACTTTCTCTTACTTGTGCCTGAGCTCCTCTAGTGATCTTTGTATCCAAATTGATTTCTTGAAAGTTTGTGTAACTGCCATGTATTCTGCTTCTGCAATAAATAATGCCACAATAGTTTGTAGTTTAGAAACCCAGCTTACAGCTCCTTCTGCAAGTTTAAACACATAACCAGTAGTGAATTTTCTTTTATCAAGGTCTCCTACAAAATTTGAATCCACATAGCTCTTAACAATAAAATCTGATCCTTCGTAACATAAAGCAACATCTGAGGTACCCTTAATGTATTTAAGGATCCTCCTGACACAACCCCAATGCTCTCTACCAGGATTCGCCATGTATCTACTAACTGCTTCCACTGTTTGTGCAATGCCTGGTCTAGTACGAATCATAACGAACATTAAACTTCCCACTGCTGATGCATACGGTACTTGAGACATCTTATTCCTCTCTGCTTCTTTGATAGGACACATCTTAGAGGATAACTTGAAATTAATAAGGAGTGGGGTACTAATTGGCTTACAATTTTGCATGTTGAAACGTCACAAGATTTTCTTTAAGTAGTTCTTCTGAGAAAGCCAAATCTTCTTGTTATTTCTGTCTCGGTGAATTTACATCCCTAGAATCTTGTTTGTTGGTCCCAAGTTCTTCATATCAAATTTCCTAGCCAACTATGCCTTCAATTCTTAGACTCGATCTTTGTTGAGGCCTGCCACCAACATGTCATCCACGTACAACAGCAAAATAATGAAATCATTATCATCTTCAAACCTTTTGTAGTATGTACAATGGTCTGAACTAAGTTTATTGTATCCAAGGCTGATGATATAGGAATCAAATCTCTTGTACTAACACTTCGGCGCCTATTTGAGACCGTACAGAGATTTGTTCAACCTGCAAACCAAGTTCTATTTTTCTTCTTCTTTAAAACTTTCTAGTTTGAGTATATAAATTTATTCTTCAAGTTCTCCATGAAGAAAAGCTGTTTTCACATCTAACTGTTCTAGATGTAAGTCAAATGTAGCACACATTACCAGGACTATTATAACTATTGTGAGTTGAACCACAGGGGAAAATATCTTATTAAAGTCAATACCTTCTTTCTAAGCATAACATTTCACCACCAATCTCGCACGATATCACTCCACTTGGTCATTGCCATCTCGTTTGATCTTGTAGACCCATTTGTTACCAATGGCTTTTCTTCTACGTGGTAGTGCAACCAGCTCCCATATTTTGTTCTTATGCAAGGCTTTAATTTCTTCTTGCATTGTTGTCATTCATAGAGAAACATCTTGACTTTAAGAAATCCCCTGAAAAGTTGTTAGCTCTCCATCATCTGTTAGAAGACAGTATGCAATATGAGCCTCTATGACATACTCCGAGTGCCACAATGGTGATCGTCTCTCACGAGTTGATCGGCGATCATCTGTAGCCTCAGATTCTACTGGTTCTTGTTTTTCATGCTCTGGTGCTGCTTTAGAAGAATCTGAATCTTCTTGTACTTTATTATTTTCTATTTGCACCGTTGTAGTTTCTAGATTTTTCTTCACTGTGCTATCATTTTCATCATTCCTTTGCAGTTTATCTTCTGCAAATATCACATCTCTGCTTATGACGACCTTGTGGGTAGTGGGATCCTACAGGCGATACCCCTTGACTCCATCAGCATATCCCAAAAAAAGGCATTTTCTAGATTTTGGATCCAGCTTCGTTGTTTCTTGAGAATTGTACATCACATACACAAGACTTCTAAATGTATGAAGGCGAGAATAATCAACTTTCCCAGTTTACATCTCCATCGGTGTTTTCAACTCGATTACTGTTGATGGTGACCGATTTACCACATAACAAGCAATTTTAACTGCTTCTGCCCAAAATGCATTGGCTAAACCTACAGTTCTCAACATAACTCTTGTTCTCTCCAACAAGGTTCTGTTCATCAGCTTTGCAACTCCATTCTGCTGAGGCGTGTAAGCTGTGCTAAATTGCCGATTGATGCCTTCTTGTTGATAGAATACAATAAAATTCTCACTAGTATATTCTCCTCTATTATCTGTCTTTAAACACTTAATCTTCTTTTCTGATTCAAGTTCTACACAAGCTCTGAATATTCTGAAAGCTTCAAACATATATGACTTCTTCTTGATTAGATACACCCAACATCTCCTGAAGTAATCATTTATGAATGATACAAAATATCTCGCTCCTCCTAAGGACATCACTGGTGTTTGCTAAACATCAAAGTGAATTAATTCTAGAATTTCTTTACTTCTAGAACTGGATGTGCTAAACTTTAATATGTGCTGCTTACTTGTGACACAGTGCTCACAGAAAGGTAAATAAACTGATTTGAGCCCAGGAAGTAAATTTTGATCAGAGAGAATCTTTAAATCTCGTTCCAACATATGGCCCAATTTGCGATGCCATATTATCGTTGACTCTTATGCTGGACTAGTTGATGCAACAAATGCATTTTCTTCCTGCAATATTTCTCCATTAAACATGTACAAATTTGCAGCAATCTTTTCTGTCTTTATTATCACAAGCGCGCCTTTGAGAATTTTTATAGTCTTATTTTTAATTTGGGTCTTACACCCAATGTTATTTAATTGTCCCAATGACAAAAGATTTTTCTTGAGACATTTCACATGTTGCACCTCCTCGATAATACAAACAGTACCATCATACATCTTCATCTTGATGGATCTTATTCCAGCGATTTCCAAAGTATGATCATTCTCCATATATACAGATCCTCTAGAGGTAGGTTTATATGGATGGAACCATTCTCTTTAGAGGTCATGTGCCATGTAGCTCCAGAATCCATGAGCCATACATTAGAGAATCGTTTTCTGCTTTCAACAACTGTTGCTGCCTCGCTGTATAAAATTTCACCATCATCTGAGGTACTTGCAATATTCCTTTAAGGTTTGTCCTCTGCACTTTTCTTCAATCCCCAACAATCCTTCTTCAGATGACTTTTCTTGCCACAATGGTAGCACTTGACGTTTTTTTTACTTCTGAATTTTGGTCTACCATAATTTTGACTCCCACTGGAGCCACGTTCTATTGATCTACCTCTCATCATTGTCAAAGCTTCTGCTTGCAGCGAACATTCATGTTTATCTTTTTTTATTTTTTCCTCTTCGTTCTTCTCCCAGTACAGCAGTTGTAACATCATCGAAGACTAAGAAGTCCGTTAGGATATTATTTATCAAGTTGATGATGAGTTGATCATACGAATCTGGTAGGCTTTGAAGCAAAATCTCTACACGTTCACCTGCCTCTATTTTATGCCCCAAGGAAGTGAGTTGGAAAAATAGAGTATTTAATGTGTTGATGTGCTCTGTCACTGAAGTGGATTCTGCCATTCGAAGAGTATACAATCTCCTTTTTAAGAAGATCTTGTTGTGCAAAGATTTGGCCTCATACAATTTTATGAGAGTATCCCAAATCTCTTTTGTTGTCTTCTTTTCCGCCACACTGGATAGCACATTATCAGCAAGTGTCAGATGCAGATCAGTAACTACATTATTGTCAATCTAATTCCACTTGATCATCAGTGATACCAACGAGCCTTTCATCAATTGCTTCTAAGCACTTGTTTTTCCTTAAAATTGCCTTTATTTTTATTTTTCACAATGTAAAATTATCTCCATTGAATTTCTCAACTTCGTATTTTGACGCCATTGCTTTTCACCACGGACTACTTTCTGCTAGGATCGGCTCCCACCGTTTCATATAAATAGTAACTATACGTATAAACAGTACCCGTATACATAAACAGTACCTATATAGATAAATAGTAACCGTATACGTGAATAATGACATCTTCCAACTAGAAGCTCTGATACCACTGTTAGAAAATTGAGGGGTGATATAAGGTTGCAACTAAAGTGAAATTGAAAAAAAAAATAAAAATTAAACCAAATACAAGAGTTTACGTAGTTCGACTTTTAGCCTACGTTTACGGGCGAAGACAGAATAATATTTTACTATTAAAAATAAAAAATACAAATATTATAATATTTTAACCTTATAACCTAAAATCTCAATACACTAAATTCTTTTAAATCATTCAAAAATTTTCTCAAAATTAAATATTTAATGAATCGCTAAATTCTTCTTTTTATAAAAAAAATTTAACATGTGAACAATCTTTTTAAAACTGTCCATCATTGTATAATTGTTGACATACAGTACCAACTACTCTCCAACTTATATGCATCATGCAGTCAATGGGATTTGGGATGAAGCAAGCAAATGGAGAAACATGACGAAGGAAACGGGCATATGAAAACTGCCGGATGCAGTGCAAATGAGATTATTGGAAAATACCATTAAGTTTTTGGCTGGGGAAGTAGGGGATAAATCAAATGTATTGGCCTGAGTAGATGCACGTTGGTAGCACTAAATCAGAATCAATGTAAATTCTCTTCTGCACAGGAGCTGGCCTATCTATCCCATCACATGAATGCAACTCCAATCATTAAACTTGCCATCTTGCATATAATCTTACCAGCCTGCTTAACCAGCTATCAGAGAAAATCCCCAATTCTTTAATGCAATTTGGCTCCGGATGCTCACAGGTTTGCTTTTTTCATTTGACTTTAGCTCTGTTGAGAATTGTCATTTTGCTGAAACATGAGAAAAAGGTAAAGAAAAATTTTCCTCTGTGATAAGGTTCGAGATGGTTGTAGAATATCTAATTGGCAACCAAACAAATTGATTATATCATTATGTGACAATATGTCTCTCACACAGTCAATATTTGCTGCTGGTCATTCATGTTTCCTAGACAATATTTTCAAACATTGAGGCAATTATGATTTGAGATTCATGTGAAATCGAATATACATAATAGGAAAAAAAGGAAAACTTTACCATGCAGCAATAGTACGTGTTAGATGATCTGATGCTTGATGTCTACCATTTTGTCAGAAGACACGTAGTTTGCTTGGGCAGATATGGTAATTACATAATATTCTCCTTTTTTAATTAGCTTTTGCATGATACTTTCCAAGATTAGGCAAAATATTCTGATACCATCTTCTATTTTAAAATTATTTGGTGCAGATATGGATTCAATGTACAGAGATTTGTTATATTATCTTGACTAATGTCATTTGCCCACACAGATAGACGGAGAGAAAGAGCAAAGGGACAGATGGGGCCTCAAAATAATAATACCTTTTGACCTTTGGTGCATCTTGTGATGCCCTGCAAAAGAATGAAGTTGTTTTATCATATCCTCAATAGCCATGGCTGCAACCTGTAAGCATGAAGTATTTAACAGGTAATACTGGATTCATATTCATGATTTTGTAATTCAAAGATCCTAAGATTTTGTAAACAGAGATGTAGTGTTATAAAGTCCCAACTTTCCCATCATGGCAAGAATTATGAACCAACTCAATAAACAAATGCCAAAATCTAAAGCTAATAGCCTTCCTTTAGAGGCTGCTAATGGGATTTGCGATGCCCCAGTTGTTATATTATTAACACTCAAGTCTCAATACATTCTCAAAAAAAAAAAAAAAACACTCAAGTCTCAATACATATAAACTTTTCTATTAGGTTATTAGATTGCATTTTCTCTGTATGCGTGCCAGCAAAACTTTCTTTCAGCTTCTCATATATATATATATATATATATGTTTTCTTCTTAATGAATGACTCTAGTTTGGACTTTGGATACTTGATATTGATGTCCTTTTTTGCCCTTTAATTCTTATCTTTTAATGAACATGAATTGTAAGATCCTATATTATTGAGTGACGATTTTAATTACTTTATATACTCTGTGATAGATAATATTAATTATAATAATGATGCGTTTTAAATTACAAAATTCAATAACAATATCAAGACTGTGTACCTAAAGTGAACAATATATATATATTAAACGCAAGTGTTACATAAATAAAAAGGAAATGAACTAAGAATAGTGCTTTTTTCAAGAGCACTTTTTATTTTTTCTGGCCCTTTGGCTAATAATCATAAAACCATGTTTTCCAACACTCCCTAAAGTGACAAAACACATGTATTAGTCTTAAGAGTGAAGACCACTTGATAATAGGCAGCATATTCAAACACATTAATAATTTTCCCAAGTGCTTATCCAAAACCACCCATTGGTTTTTCATGCTAGTCAATTGCTTCCGGGGCTCTTTTCTTTATTTTTTATTTTAAAAAGGGATCCGAACCCGAGTCATTCTCCATTTCAATGAATAAATAATATATTACATGCCTATATAAAAAAAAAAAAATTCAATCTGTGTAGTTACAAAAATAGAGTAGTATGTGTTGAACTGATTTTTGGCTATTGTTTGGTTAGGTTTATCAGAATGGAGGTTTCATATAGGTAAGAAAACTTTCCTGGTTTCCAGCTTATGTATTAGCTGCATTGTGAAATATCTCAAAATTCTACTTGCCCTTCAGGAAGTTCACGATCTGCTTATAGTCAACGACATATATGTCCTCAATGCTGTATTGGCAAAGTGATTAGAATATCTCGTCCGAATAATGAGAGGTATTTTCAGAATGTTTATTTCCATCTATTTTACAATTAGCTCCATTACCCACAGTTAATTTGTCTTGGAGTTCTGTTTTGATTACTATTGTAGGAACAAAATATATAGAACTTTGGAAATAACATTTCTTTTTCCTTTTCAAATATAACTGGTGTTAGTTGTGAGTGTATCTTGCGCTTCCTAAACATATTTGTATCAATATCTTCCAACCAATACATTGATCTTTTAATTTTGCACCGAAGGCCAACTGCTGTTCAGGTTTATAATTTGGAAGTTATGGTGGAAAATCTTTAGTTTAACAGAAATTAATGGCATTTCAATCAAAAGCTTTTTCTTCTTTGCTTTGTTTACTGCAAATACGTGCTTTTCTATCTCTTTTTCGCCTGCTCTGGCATCTGCTAGCATACCCTTTTTGCTTAAATTTACTCCAATTGTTTAGTTAAAATTGTTTCAAGATGTGCCATTTTGCTTTTTGTGCCTTGAACTCATTAGGAGTCTTTTTGTATTTTTCTTTTATTCTTGGTTGGTAGTGGATACGGGTGGGTGCAGAAGAAAAGATATGCAGTTACTTGAAGTTGGTTGAATATATTACTTATATTGAATGACATTATATAAATCTAATTTCGGATTGTTCATGTCCTTGGCATTCAATTCTTTTATTTTTTTTTAGCATCATTTGCTAGTGATTAGACTAAAAAGGATCGAGTACTGATATATTTCATTTATGATGCTTCTACTGAATTTTGTTTTCTTTGGCTCAAATATTACAGATCTTATGGGATTATTAGACGGTTTGATGGGTATTCGAGAAAACACTCGGTGAGAGTCTCTTTTACTCTAGCTACTACTTGAAATGACTGGAGCATAATTAACATATCTTTGTTTGAAGATGGTGGAGCTGAGTTTATTGACATGTCTAAAGTCGATTGGGAACTTGTGACCGAGTGATGTCACTGTGAGGAGTAAGTAAAATTTTTGATTGATTTATTTCTCTTTCAATGAATCTCCTGACCATGTTCTCCAATTATTCACACTTATTGAGGATTTATGGAGACAGTAATTTATTTGGATTAGAGTTGTTCAGTTAGTGCTATTCTTTAACTACTGAGATGAACTTTACTATTGAATAAAATACTGTACTGGATCTTTTAAGGCCAAGTGAACTTTATTTTTTGGATTTAAGAAAGTTGTTCTGATTCTCATAGTCTAATCTTTTTTTGTGAAGTTGTCAGTACCAGGGAAATAGTTCTAATATATATCTAATGAGACATGAACTACTGATTCTATTTTGGACTTGGGGAGACACGAGGTAGCAAGAAGGACGTTGCATATGTATAAATGTTCGATGATTACTGATTTTAGGAGACTAAAATTTGAATATTGCTAACCCATTTCTTCTCTTTCCCTTTTCATGAGAATGGAATGATTTCCACTAATTTAGCTTGTGTTGAAATTTTTTGCTTGCAGAAAACTGTTTTAGTGCTGTTAGTTATAGTTCACTTTCCATTCCATTCCATTCATCGGTCTTACTAATCTGTCAAATGTAATGTTTGTAGGTCATTTTTTCCTTTCATTGTGATTGTTTCTCAAGAGGCGTTTGTGTCTTTGAGTAGAGATGGTCTGAATAGTGATCAACATTGTAACATATTAGTATTAATATGTACATCATACATACTAATTTTTACATTAAAGATTTTTTTATTATTTTAGATTATCTTTCATTTTGTACATTTTAAAATTATTGATAATAAATAAAATAATTATACGTTATTACCGTATACGTATACGTGGCCGCGACAAGCAAATCCCGTTGGAAACGGTGCCGTCACCGTATCGTCTTCGGTAAACAGTCCGGAATCGTGATCAAAATAGATCAACGGACGGGATTTTGAGGGGCCAAAAAGCGGAGACAAGTGGGTCCCACGTGCCTATTTATTGTATTTTGTATTTTGGCTGTTGAAATAATCTTGTGCTGGCCTCGACACGTTCATGAATCATATCTACGTCCATGACACTGCCACGTGTCATCCTTCATAAAAATAATTATAGATTTTAAAAAAAAAATGCACACGCTTCTCTTCATTCCCAAAACAATTATTAGAATATATAATTAGATAATTAATTAACTAATAATAATAAAATTAACAAAACAGTTTATTTCACTTTGAACTCCACTAATTTATTATTATTAGTAATTCATTACAAAGAAGATAAAGCGGATTACACCAAAAAAAAAAAACTGTACAGAAACTGAAACCAAAAATTAAAAAATAAAAATAAAATAAAATCGAAAAAAATGTTTCCTAAGAT
This sequence comes from Ailanthus altissimus, assembly GCA_946807835.1. Classification (NCBI taxonomy): domain Eukaryota; kingdom Viridiplantae; phylum Streptophyta; class Magnoliopsida; order Sapindales; family Simaroubaceae; genus Ailanthus; species Ailanthus altissimus. Next base: position 33,479,902 of record OX327686.1, on the reverse strand, counting down.
GGTCATCAACAACAGTATCCAGAAACTCGTCTCTGGTTATTATTTTCAACACATTTACTGTATCATTTATTAGTTCTTTAGTGCAAAAGTCTTTACACTCTTATCCTTTTAAGAAAAAAATTTTCTCTCTCTTTCTGTTTATGTTACGTGTCTCTTTCTTGTATTTATTGATTCTGCTTTTGTCATCAAAATATCTAATTTCCCTCCTCAGACTAGATTCCTGGAAAATTCTTTCATCTGGGTTTTGCTGGTTTTGGAAAATATTCTTACTTCCTGATATTTTTTCCAGTTCTGTACGGACAAATCATCACTGTTGGGCGTGTGAGTATCATCCAATTTTGTTAATCATTTAATTTTCACCGTTTTTTTTTTAATCTTCTAGATTTTGCATCTCAATTTGGCATCTGGGTGTCTCTTATTTTGTGAGTTAAGATTTGTTTTCATGTAAAGCTTGTACCTTTTTGCGTTTACATTAAACGAAGGAGAAAAAGTTTTTTTTTTAATATCGTTGAGAAAGTTAAAGTTTTTAATTATACGTTTATGAAAGTTATTATTTTTTTCTCTCCTTAATTGTTGCTGAATCGTGTTTTGTTTGCATGCTTTTGTTCGCGTAGAACTTGTCATAATTTCTCTAAGCATCAGATGGGATTTTTAATTTTTCTGAATTTTGAGTGACAATTTATGTTTTTGGTTTGTTTCTAATGGCTGAGTTACCGAAAACGGCTTTTAATATTTTTAATGTCGGGACATTGTGGATCGCCGCTTTGTTGCTTTTAATATTTGAGAGTGCGATCTCAGTTGTCTGAAATTTATGCGATCAACATATTGCTTAATCAAAGATAAAGATAAAAAGAGTTACATGGAATTTGAAACTAAGATTTATTTGTTTTGGGTTCCATAATATTAGTAACATTTGTAGATTTGCTTTAGACTTAGTTGAGAACTAATATGGTGATATGATCAACTTGTTTTTATGCCAAGGAATCCATCTTCAGTTTGATTTCACCTTTTTTGGGCTGAAATGGTGCTCCCTTTTTCTTTGTGAATTTATTTATTTTATTTTAGATAAAGATGGGCATATATCTTAGTAGTCCCAAAACTGAGAAGTTCTCTGAAGACGGTGAAAATGATAGGCTCAGATATGGTTTATCATCCATGCAAGGGTGGCGAGCAACCATGGAAGATGCTGTGAGTATCAATAAGGACCTTTGATCTTTTAACATAATTTAAAATTTTCTTCTGTTTGTAGTTCAGGCAATTTTTAAAATTTTCTTCATACTTTTTGGGATTGCATTAATTCTAAGCTTTTGCTTTATTGGAGGTCTGCTGTTAGTTGCTGATTTTTCATAATTTTTTCTTCTTTAGCATGCTGCATATCCTGATTTGGATGCTTCCACTTCATTCTTTGGTGTTTATGATGGCCATGGAGGTAAGAATTGGAAGGCATATATACTTGCATATACGATAGGATTTTCACTTCCTTGTTTGTTTGTGTTGAGTTGAGCTTTATGTTAGTCTTCATTCATTTTTTTTTTTTTCCCATTCCTTAATGGAGGCTGCTCAGTTTTGATTTTTGCATATTATAATCAAGTCTAGTATATCCGGATTTGCATATAATTATAATATCAACTTGGATAGGTGCGCTTTTCCATATTGACTTCAATATTTTTTTGTTATTTGGATACTGATCACTCTACTGCATCAAAATCTGGTTGTTTTAATCGTTAATATTCTCATACAATTTGCATAGTCTGTTAGTACTAACTGACATTCATTACTACTCAACTACAGGGAAGGTGGTTGCAAAGTTTTGTGCCAAGTATCTACACCACCAAGTTGTCAAGAATGAAGCTTATGCAGCTGGAGATATAGGAACATCTGTTCAGAGAGCTTTTTTTAGGTTATTTGATTTAATTTAATTTAATTTAATTGAGTGTTACTCCGTTTCTGTTTTCTTTTTCTTAATTTTTTTTTATTTGTTAAGCTGATAACAGACAAGTATTAAGTCGCTTTTGACTGAGGTGTCGGTACAGAGTAGCCACTTGGTGTTTGCCTATAATTTGTGATGCAACATTAACTGTGTGATTAAATGGTTTTAATCAAATATTATAGTGCAGATAGTTAAACGTATGTGTTTGACAAGTTGTATCTTTGAGTTCTCATGGTTTCTGTTACATGAATATGAGGTCTGTTTATATTAGAGCTACTGGCTTCTTATCAGCAAGTCAAGATTGTCAGATCTAAATACATTGCCCAGCATTTGGTTCAAATGAAAAGGAACTGTTATCTGCTACTGTTATCCTACTCTTTGGTGACAAAACTAGCGTACGGTCATTGTTGTGTTTGTTTTCATCAAGTTTACTTCACTGTTGCAGAATGGACGAGATGATGCGCGGACAAAGAGGATGGAGAGAATTAGCTGTTTTGGGAGATAAAATAAATAAGTTTACTGGCATGATAGAAGGGTTGATATGGTCTCCGAGGAATGGTGATGGTAATGACCAACCTGATGATTGGGCTTTTGAGGAGGTATGACCGAGGGTAAATTAAATTTATTTACTATGATCAATGGTTATTTATTCTCTCTTTCATATAATCAGCAATCATGTGTAAAGTTCTTCTTTTTAATCATAGTTAGTCCTCCATAAGTGATTATTTTAATATAACTAATACTTGCGTTAATAATATAACCAGGGCCCTCACTCTGATTTTGCTGGACCAACTTCTGGAAGCACAGCCTGTGTTGCAATTATCAGAAACAATCAACTCATTGTTGCAAATGCTGGTGATTCTCGTTGTGTGATATCCAGAAAGGGTCAGGTAATTTTCAGTCAAGTGAAAATATTTTAGTTGGTTCAGAATGTGAAAATTTTCCCTTCTCATTATTTTAAATGGAAAGTGAAAATGGCCAATTATTATTTCTTCAGCAACATGTATGGTTGTTATTATTGTTCGCGTTTATTTAATAATGATTGAATGTGTCATGGTACTTAGAATTATGGTGTGGATGTCTGTTGTATGGGTTTCTTTTTCTAAGGTTTGGAATGAAGATTACATTTATGGTTCCTGATATGGCCTATTTTATGCAGGCATATAATCTCTCAAGAGATCATAAACCTGATCTTGAAGCTGAGAAAGAAAGGATATTAAAAGCTGGTGGATTTATACACGCTGGACGAGTGAATGGTAGTTTGAATCTTGCAAGAGCTATAGGTACTTGCCTGCATGATTTTAAACTCCCTGTGCACTAATTATTTATGTTGCAACAAATGTTTGTTGCTTGGGCATGGTCTTTCGGTGCATGCCTTGAAACTTCAATTGGGAAACTTATGGAGTCTGGCATTTCCTAAAGGAGGCATTCAGGTTCCATCATTTTTTTAGTTTAGAAGGAATGCTATATGTAGGCATCCTGACATGCACTGATTGCTAATTAGATAGATTTGTGTGTTGCTGTAGTCTCAATGCTTCAATTTATTGTTCTATTGATTGCAGGTGACATGGAATTTAAGCAGAACAAATTCTTGCCTGCTGAAAAGCAAATACTTACTGCCAATCCAGATATAAACACTGTATGTACCTTCTCCTTTGTGCTATATTTACTCCATTCCCCAACTTATGTCCTCAAGATAGGCCTTGCATGGATATTTTTTATTAATAAATCACTTGGAAAAGAGGAGAAAGAAAGGTCAAGGAAAATCTAAATTGGTTTCAAATTTTTTAGACCACTTCGGATTTTCTCTGTACTTGTTCTAACTTCCACTGTTTGTCTTATAAACTCCTACTTTTACATTTAGTCATTTACGTTTTTCATATTTGGTTCACTTTTAGGTTGAGCTGTGTGATGATGATGATTTCATTGTGCTGGCATGTGATGGAATCTGGTGAGCATCTTTTGCGTTTCCTTTTTGGTTAGAGGTTGAAAATTTTGCATGTGTGCTATGTCATACGTTTTTCATTTCTACTAGAGAGATGAAACACTTAACATGCCTGATTAACAAGATGTCCATTTACTTAACTGCAAAGAGCTGGTGAAACTACAATGTTTATAACTTGGATTGAAATTAAGGTATTAATTTTGGTCTGAATTTTTATATGTGAATGACTGCTGTTTCTGTTCATGCCTTTTCAGGGATTGCATGTCAAGCCAGCAATTAGTGGATTTTATTCATGAACAACTAAATTCAGTGAGTGCATGAGATACTTTATAATCTCAATAGACAAGTTTGATCGGGATTCAGTATGCTTCAGTGACCTATATGTCCATTAACATTATGGATCGCTAGAGACCTGATATTTTGAGGTCAACTTGACTGGCAGTGGTAGCAGCCAGCTTAAACATGCTTTTAGCTTTGCCCAGCTTGTACTAGACAGAGTTGTCATTGGTGTCATGTCGATAGCAGTACCTCCAGCCATACAGCAGTGACTTATAATCTCCAATTTCACATTTTTCATTTTGTTTCATCTTCATTTCTGTTTGTGATGTACTTTTGACATGCTGGATCAGTGGCACTTAAAACTGGCTCAAGAGTTGAGAATGAACTCTACCTAACATTATGCTCCATGCAGGAAAGCAAGCTTGCTGTTGTGTGTGAGAGAGTGCTGGATAGATGCTTGGCGCCATCAACAGCAGGTGGTGAGGGATGTGACAATATGACCATGATCATAGTGCAGTTCAAGAAACCAATTCAGCCCTCTTCATCATCTGCCAGCGAAGAACCCTCAGAATCCAGGTCAGATGACACTAGTTCAAAACTAGAGGAAACTGAATCAAAGTAGCTGCCTTGCATCGTATCATCCATGTGAACGGTTCTTGGTTTGGCTGTTTGCCGGGAAGAGAATACAAGAATGAAGATTTGGGGTCAAGGATCAAACATAATTTTCAGAAAATTCATTGTTTATGTTGATGTGTGTTTAACTTTGTTAAAACCACAACGTTAGAACTTCGATAACTTGTACAGTTCTTTAACCAGGTATTCGAAATAAATCTAGCTTAGCAGTCTCATGTTGTCTGTTAATCTAAACGTTTAATATATGTTATATAATTTCACCATTATTGCTCAAATTTTTTATGTTTGTATATTTTGTATTTGGCAATTTTAGACTAGAAAAACTCGTCACATGCCGAACTTTTGTTAAAATATGAAATGCCCTTATAATTAGTGGGTGGTAATAAATGTCATTATATATTCTAAGCATTTTGATTTACCAATATCAAATAAAAATGTTTCTTAAAAGTCTCGATACTGCAAAACTAAGCGTTAATTTTGTCATACAAGGAAAATTCTGTCAACTTGCCTGAAATATGCAGCTATTCTAGAAACAAAATTTTCTCTATATTATTAATTAGTGGATTTTACTTGATGTTTAAGCTTAAACATTCACAAAATTTTGTGGTGACAAAGATGAGAGCTCTATTTCTGATTGTTATGTTCACTTTTGGATCCTTTGTGCTTGCTTTCTACCTGGTTGGTCGTTCATCTAAGTGTCTTATCTATGTTTCATATTTCTCCTTTTGCAGTTGTAGTTACAAAATACAGATATATCTTTTCAGATTTGTACATAGGGACTGAAATTGCATTATTGCTGCCATTCATCAGGGGAGTTAAATGAATAAAACGCAACATCCTATGTATCTTCTTGATCATGAATAAATTTATGTGTGAGTTGCTTGTCATTGTATTTATAGCTATGGAGAACAGGCGGTCCATTGAGTTACGAACTTTGAATGATGGAAACTCTAAGTTGCTGTTTGTGTAAGCTGGAACAAGGCCAAACAATGAAGGGGAATGTGAATGTTAATTTTTTTCTTTTTCGTTTTCTCTTTTAACACAACTTGTTATACTAGTATTCGTACTGCTTGATTAATGTACTTTTGAGTGGTTGAGAGCTCTGTTTCTGATTGTTACCATATTCTCAACTAGATTGTTGATGTTTTGCTCGTTTTCTCTTTTTAACAAAACTTGTTATACAAGTATTCGTACTGCTTGATTAATGTACTTTGAGTTCTGTTTCTGATTGTTACTATATTCTCAACTAGATTGTTGATGCTTTGCTCGTTTCAGCCGGCGGTTGATTGTTCAGTCTTCCCATTACCCTTACAGGTTACAGAAAACAGATACTGCTTTTCTGGGTTACTGGCTTGTGATATTGTTACCATCATTCTTTTGCTTTCTTCTTGTTTCTAATTTGTTTCCAATCTAGAACAAGATGATAAGACCGGTTTCAGAATTTACCGCACAAGACACAGCATTTCCCATCTTGCACCGCAAGCTTTAAGCATAATGCTGATGGCTAAATGTACATGCAGGAACAAGGGCAAACCTTGAGTGTTCAAAGGATGATATTGCTGTCATACAAAGTTTTATAGGTCGCGGACCAGATGGAATTCTAATCTATGCAGTGGAAATATCAAACTTGTGTGCCAGAGGGTGATCTATTGCCAATATCCATCTGTCATTGGCTGTCATTGGTTCAGCTCTGCAACTCATTAACCCTGAAATATTCCGGCGACTTGCCTACAATGACTGCCTGGCCAACAATACAGAACCATTGGCTGCTTAAATACACCAGGAACTTCATGTTTCCTCAGCCACAAATACACGCTAATTTATAATGAATATTGGATTTTCAAGTTAGACGATGAAAATATTCACTTGTGTTAAAGTAATTGATGAATGAAATAAGGGAAGCAATGGTATCTGTCATTGGTCTGATCAATTGGAATATCACTATATTCATGTGTGCTAAATTATCAAAGTTTGTGTTTACTGATAAATATGAATGCTAATGATCAATAACAATAACAATGCCAGCGGACAACTTAGGCAGAGATTCCCTCTCTCAATTGTATATGAAAATTTACACCTTCAAAGCCACCTGATCTTGCCGTGAAATTTTCTTCTTCCCAATTCTTTTCTCGGTGATCATATTATTCTTGCGCTTCTTCTCCACTCTCAATGGATCCAAAACCACCACTTCTTTCCTTTTCCTATCCCAGTCTTCATCTCCCTGCAATATGATTTGAGATGTCAACAAAACTACAGCACATAAAAGCAAATGAACATTTGTTTGAATTCTGAATCCCAAATTGTTCCAACTTGATTACCAAAATCAGGTTTGAAACTAGAAGTGGAGATGAATTCTTTGAAGAAGCTTTGTTGAAGCCATGATTCCCTTTCTCGGCAAGCAATTTGCTTCGTGCTGATGAATTTTGCAGTCCAAGATCTTGCTTAGATTCGAGTTCTGGTTTTTGTGTCTTCAAATACGTATACTTCTGTCTCAAGAAACTATTCTTCAGCAAGAAAGGCAATGCGAAATTATTAAACTTACTGTGGATTTGATACTTTTCAGAGTACAATATCCAAGCAAAAATAAGGAAACAAAGATGGTACCTAACTTCAGCCAAAAGAATATCTCTTTTTTGCCTTGCTATCTGCAACCTTTTCTTCTTAGAAACAAATTCCTATACCCCAAACGCAATCCCATTAAAACCAAGGTAAGTAAATACCAAAAAGTTATAAGAGCCCCAAATCTTTCTCTAGCTCCCTCAATTGTTACAGAAGATAAGAGGTAACATCAGTAAAGTTCTGAACTGGATATAGTGCACCGATACATTAAGACAAAAAGCCTGGACTCAGCTGAGGCTAATGCAATTATTGGCCAAGTTGAGGCAAAACTTTTTCTAATGCGGTCACTGCAAATCCTGTGTTCTTTTTCCTCAGTCTACTTAGGAGCAAATAGAAGCCAAGACCAACCATAGCAGATTAAAGATTGATAGCATAATATGAGGGAACCTTTATCAAACCCTAAAAACTAGTAATCACAATGATAAAATAATCATCAAATTGAAAATTTTCAAAACCCAGATAATTATGTGAAAGCAAAAACAAAACATAAACAAGACTAACCTTTTGGACTTCCAAGTAATCCTCAAGTAGTCTTTGTTGTTTGAGCCTAGCGCTAGATTCCTCATTAACCAATTGTGATTGATTGGAATTCACATAGGCCCTTTTCATCTTGTTCATAAAGATTGAAACTTTTAAGACTGGAACTTGAACGTTATGCGAAATTGACACAACCCCAGATCAAAATACTTCGATATTATGAATATTTTAGGGTAAAAAGATATTTATAAGCCGCTTCCGAAATCTCATCCAAAATTGAATCTTTTTGACACAGAACTCTACATACACATCATAGGAAACACAAACCCGATTCGGAAAAGGAAACCCAAAATTAAGATTCAGCGAGAGAACCCATTAGAAGTGCTCGACTAGAATTAGAATTTCGATAACAAGGCGTCAAGAATAGGCAAAGGAGATAAGGTTTGAAACTTTGAATGAGAGAGGGAGAATGAAACAAAGAAGAAAACAAAAAGGTAAAATTTATTGTGAGGAAAGGTTGTATGAGTATGTATGAATGTATATGAGTTGGTGTTGCTCTGAAACTCGTTGAATGTGAGAAGGCAAAAGAAGAGGGCCCATGAAGAACGGAGGAGAGAGAGACCCGAAAAGAATGAGACATTGAAGATTGGGGGGACTCAGAAGGGGTATAAATGGAAAATAAATTTGTTGTTATGGTAATGGAGAAAGAGCTAGGGTGTGGTTGGATGGAGGACAATTGATTTGAACACATTATAATCTATCTTGGCTCTTGGCTCTTGGCTCTTGCCTTTCTGTCTATGTAAAATGTAATGTCTATGTATCCATTTCCTCTTTTCTCTTTTTTTTTTCATGTTTCATTTTTATGGTTTTGTTTTCTTTTAACTCTTGGAGAAAAATTTTTGGTCCAGCTGCGCCATTAGGTGATGATAATAAGTTTGGGATGGGAGGATTTGGTAGACAGATGGATGGATAGAGATGGTGCAGAAAAGGCAGGAGATAAATGGTTACTGTTTTTTCTTCATCATGCATTGCAGTTTTTGCTTATCAACTTTTAAAATGGTGGTCTTGGCTTAGGCAACATGAGGGCATGCAATTACCTAAATGCCCTAGCTTTTTGAAGTTTGAGCTTTTGGGCTTGGGGCTACATCTGATCTGGCAGTCAAATTTCTTCTTTTGTGTGAGATGAACTGGACTTGTTCTTTTAAATGATAGCATGCTGCACATTATCTTTGTCCATACTTGCAAATCAATGTTTTTCAAATAATTTGTTTGAAATGTGAAGAAAAATTAAGCGTAACAATTTTTAAATAATCATTGTATTAAAGAGAGAAAAAGATAAGATAATAGCATATGCACTATGAACATCATTGTATAACATCACAATCACATTACAGAGGAATTACAAAGCTAAGGAGCCTAAATATTCAGAGTTCTTATGGGAAGTGGTTTGACAATTCTTCGGACGCATCTTCTTGCAACTTGAGTGTACGCACCGAGTAAGCTGAATCTGCTGTGGCAAAGATGGATTGTGAACTGCCATAGTAGCAGATGCTTCCGCAACATTGCTCTACAGAAATTTGTTGCACGAGCTTGGAAATCAAGCCTTGACATCACTCACACAATTAGCTATGTAAGATGAGTCATTGGATCCCAACGGGCTTGACCAACCACCAATGATGTCAAAAGTATTTACAAGAGTTGATGGGGGGATTAACTTTCTTACTTCTTTTGTACAAAGATCAGCGGTAGGTAGAACTACTTACCCTTTATCTCAGACTCTGTCAAGACTCGAGATTGATTAGGAAGTTGGGCAAATGTTTTCAGGTTAGGGTTGCAACCCCCCAATCGTCATCTTCTTGTACACTGTATAGTGTCATGCTTTAAGTATTTTTATATATATTTTTAAATATTTAGTGTCCGACAAAATTTTTTAGAGACTTTAAGGGTTATTGAAACGAATCGCAAGCCAGAATTTTTAAAAGACCTACTAATATTGGTAAAAAACCGGATTAAACTCGTAACTTATTAAAGTTGTTAACCTCAATTAAAAAATAAATATTTTATAAAATATGTAAAGAACCGGATTAAACTCGCAACTTATTAAGGTTGTTAACCTCAATTAAAAAATAAATATTTTATAAAATATGTAATAGCATCTAAGAATGTTTTAAAGTATATTATTTCATCTTGTATGTAAACCGTTAGATCATTTAGATCTCAGCCGTCGATTGTATAGGGCTACTAGTATATAAAGAGGAGACCATCACTTGTACAAATCATCTCATAACTTGTGTTTCTCTTCAACAATATAGAAAGCATTCTTTCAAACAGTTAGTGTGCGTGTTTCTTCTCTTCTTTGTGTGATTTTCTCGACTGCTTAGCATGCAACGCGTCTAAGGCCGCATGGTTCTCGAAAGGTCCGTGATATTCAGTATCAGAGCAGGTTCAAAGAAGATGGGGAAAGACGTAACACCGCTGAATTTGCCTGAAGAGAGGGATCGGGACCCCAAAGCTAAGAGGCACAGAAGTGTACCTCGCGACAAGTCTATTGATCTAGGCCATGAGTTTGGGAACATGGTGAAAACGCTCGGTGGCGCTGTGGGAAAGGCGACGGATTATCTTGGGGAGTTGGATCAGCAAGTAGAGAAGCTCGAGGTGGGACTCGGCACTCAAGGGGACGAGCTGCGCTCCCTTATCGACACATCCATCGAGAGTTACGCTGATTAGCAACGTTACTGGGTCAAGACTTTTCAAGATAAGGTATACGCTACCACTGACAAAGTTCAAGCTCAAGTGGAGGAGCTGTGTAGAGGGTTTGACGCTGTTAAGGAGGACGTGGTGTTATGCAAATGAGTAGTGGCCAATAGGTTTGTTGCTGCTCAAGGGGCGCCAAGAGTTGAGGCTCCCAAATCGAAGGAGTTCAGCGACAAGCGAAACGCTAAGGAGCTCGACAATTACTTTTGGCAAATGGAAAGATACTTCAATGCCATTGGCGTAAGGGATGAAGACAATGTAAATACCGCGACCTTATATCTTTTTGATCATGCAATTCTATGGTGGCGTAGGAAAAGCGAGGAGATACGCAAAGGTACTTGCACAATCAACGCTTGGACAGAATTGCAACGGGAGCTGAAGCGTCAGTTCTATCAGGAGAATATGGCGCACGACGCTTGAAAGCGGTTAAAGGAATTTAAACAAACCAAGTCCATCAGCGAGTACGTCGAGGAGTACTTGATAAGGGCAAATTTGTCATATATTTTCTCATGTTTTTATTATTGATATTTTATGATTTTATGAGAATAGATGGCTATTTATGTGCTTTATTGTTAATTGTAGGGACTTGAGCGAAATTTAAAGAAAGAATGCAAAAGGAGCAAAAACAGGGACTAAAATGCAAAGTTTTCAAAATTTGAGTCTAACGCCCCCGCGCCATAAGAATATCGCCCCAGCTTCGAATAGTGATCGAAATTAGAAAAACGACCTGTTTAAGTCGTGCCCCAGCGACGAAGAGTCATCGCGCCAGCGACGCTCCAGCGCCCCAGCGCTATCAACATACCGCTCCAGCTGTGAAGCCGTTTTCATGCAGCGCCCCAGCACCAAGATCCCACCGCTCCCGCGGTAATAGCTTTTTCACACGTCGCCCTAGCGACAACTGCATAGCGCGCCATCGGTAGTGCGAGTCCTAGTTCGACGAGAATTGAGATTTTCAAGCTCATATCAATCCCTATATAAAGCTACTCGTTCCCAGCCTTCAAAAATTAATCCAAGACGACCCAAGAGCACCAAGAATACAGAGCACGAGTCTTGGAGAGCAATAGAAGTTTAATTGAGGCAAATTTAGAGAGAGATACAAGACGTTCTTCGGCATCAAGAGTTCATAGGCAGCGCAATTAAGAGCAATTCGACGTCTATATCGGTTTGCTAATAATTGTATCATGATTTATAATTATTTTTACTACTGTTCTCTTGTAGCCATAAGCTAACTTATTTTCTAGGGTTAATATTTGAACTCAATATGTACGCTTAAATTGCCGTATCTTTTAATATTTAATAAACTTAGTCCTTTATTATTTAAATTACTTGTGTTTAATGTTTCAATATATCTGGCTAATATATGGTGAATGAATTGGTAATATTTTGATAAACTTGGAAGAGGAATCAATATATTTAGACCTAGATAATTTGATGCATAATTGTAGAGTAACATTCAATGTTACATATGCAAGTTTCAATTTAGGATAGGAATATATCTAGTTGGCATGTATGATCAATAAGACCTAATCTTAATGAATCTTAGTTTATTACAAGTATCATAGGAATATAGGTATTTGGTAAATTATGGTATACTTGCATGTCCTTGGAAGAGGCTTGTGACTACATTAACGACTTGATCAATAATAAAGACTAAGTGAGTTAAATATTAGAAGATTAATCATTAAAAAGCATATTGAGGGATAATATTAATCCTAGGTTTTCTCTACATTGCTATCACCTAAGTTTCTTTGCATTGTGTTTTGCTTTTATATTTCTTACATTCATTCTTAGATTTTTATTTTTCTGAATAATTATTAGGAAGACATAATTTTAGTAATTGGTTAATAAGAAGAAATTATCCCTGTGGGTTCGACATCCGACTAATTAGTCTCTTTATTACTTGCATACGATAGTGTATACTTGCACTTAATGTATGATATAGAAATATCGCATCAGTACTCCTTGTTAATGCTCCAGATATCCAATATAAGCGAGGAGGACTTGTTGTTTAATTTCTTAGACGGGTTGCAAACATGGGCGTTCAATGAATTGAAGTGGCGTGGGGTGACAAGAATATCCAACGCTCTGACATTGGCAGAAATGCTCATGGATTACCGTAAGGGTGACCTGGGGAAGTCCAAACATTCGAGACCTAATCACAGCAAAGGTGGGGGCGCCAAGGAGTTTCATCCTCCAGAGGACGAGGAGGAGAAGACTAAGCCTCCCAAATGGGAAATGTAGAAGCGCAATGGCCATAGAGGTAATGGACCGAAGACAAACTACTTCCTTTGCAATGGGGATCACTGGGTCAAGGATTGTTTGGAGAATAAGGCTCTTAATGCAATGATTACGGCGCATGAGGCTTACGAGCAAAGTTAAATAGGGTGTTTGTAGTTGCTCAACACAATGAAAGCCAAGCGGAGTGCCAGCGTGCCAACGGAAAAGGCGCTCATGTATGTTGAAGCCCACATCAACTGCATAAAAACTCAAGTGCTGATAGATGTGGGCGCAACGCACAACTTCATTAAGCGTGCGGAAGCTAAGTGCTTGAGACTTTATGTGAAGAAAGAGAATGGATTCCTCAAATTGATAAATGTTGCGGCCAAGCCACTGGATGGGGTGGTTCGAGGGGTCGATATCCACCTAGGTAAATGGCGCGACGAGGTAAATTTCTCTGTAGCACCTCTTGATGATTTCGATATGGTGTTAGGTATAGAGTTCTTGAGGCAGTACGACGTGGTGCCGCTTCCTCGACACAATTACGTGTGCATCATGAAATGAGGGCCTTATATGATACCGACAGTAGACAAGCCCAAAAGTGGGCAATCCCAGCCGAAAGCCAACACTAAGATCCTTTCCGCCATTCAACTATTGAGAGTTGTTGAACGCAAATAAGAATCACATCCTGTCACAGTGAGGGAGGTGGATGATAGGGCGACAAAAGGCGGAGGTAAGCTACCAACAAAGATTGTGGAAGTGCTCGAGGAGCACAAGGAGGTCGTGCCAACTGACATACCACAGGTGCAACAACATCAAGGTGATACCAAGCATGGGAAACAGTTGGAGATGAAACTTACGCTTCTAGCTGCAGTGCAGATGCCTTAACTGGGATTAGATAGGCTGCGGGGGCAGCTCAAGGAGTTATCAAGTGTGGGTGTCGCTCAGCAACTTGAGACATCACATAATGTGCGCTTTCAGCACAAGAAGTGGGGTAAAGACAAGCAGCGGCATGTCAAGCATCGTGCGGGGGACTTGGTGATAGAGACGATGTCGACGGAGGATCTTAGGCACGTATGCGTATATGCATGTGCAATTGTGTTTATTGCCTAACGCAACGGAAACATATAAATTTTGCAATAAATATATTAATCACATTAATATATTAATGGGTTAAAGAACTCATCATAACGTGTAACGTTATACACATATTTTCTAGAGTCCGCATGTAGACCAACTCGTGTACAGTTCTAGTCACCAACACGGTGAGCTTGGTGAGCTAGAATAGTAGCTTTGTATTCAGCTTGGGATTGACTCTTAATCCCCAAAATGGCCGAGAGTGTGTTTATATCTTTTTCTCCAAAAGGATAAGAAATGGAGATTTGAAACAATTCACAATTGTTCCAATTGAAAGCGTAAGAAAAATGAGTACAATTTTTTTTTTTCTTTTCTTCTTCTTCTTCTTCTTCTCTTCTTTCTTTCTTCTTTCTTTTTCTCTCCATTTCTTCTCCCTCTCTCTCTCGGCCGAATTGGCCAAAATTGCTTCTTTTCTTTCTCTTTCTTTTTCTTTATATATATATATATAATATAACATAAATATAATAATATAAAAAGAAATATATTTGATTATTTAATAATTAAATAATCAAAATGAGAAATGATCATTTTACCCCTTATGAATAGTTACCAAGTTTACCCCATAGTGGATCCTATCAAATTTCACATTTGGATAAACTCAATTGAGAGTCCACAATACGCTACGTGTCATAATATAATTAGTAAATAACAATTATTAACTAATTGTTGTATTTAACACTTAAATACAGACACGCACGCATTCCCGTAATAGTGCTGAATATTACTGGATTAAACAATTTAATCTGACACGCTGCCCCAGTGCACAACAGTACACTCCATATCGCGGGACTCCCTAGGTCCTACGCCCGATTCCTCAAATGGAACTATTTCATGAGTCCGTGAACAATGCCCTACACACACGTCACGGATATGTTGGAGCTGGTGCTTACATGCCATTCCAATATTGTATGAATATTAATTGTTAATATTTATACAATAAACATTTCGAATAAAGATTGTTAATATCATATTAATATGGTAAAATGCTTGTAACATTACAGACATTGTTTGATCTGAAATAGTTTAGATCTGGTTTAAAGGAGTTTAGACCAGAACTAATAGTTATCAAAGCTGAGAGTTATAAATGCTAATAGTTAGCACTGTTAATAGTTATCAGTTTATAAGAGTCAGCGAGGTCTAAAGAGTTAGAACTTTGTCTATAATGGGACAAAGACCTGAGAGTATACTTATAATGATATAGTTGCAAAGAGTTGCAATAGGTGCTAAGAAATATCATTATGTAAGTATGTCTCAAATATAATGTTCCTGATCTATGATCATCAATGCGGGTCTATCGGTGAATTCACAATATATAGATTAGTGTATGTCTATATCTGACTAGTTCAGATGGTTGTTCTTAACTGACCATGAGCTTAGAGCTTGTATAGACATGCGGGTATCCAGTCAGGACTGGATACTGAACAGACTTATGAGGACCCCAATAGATATCCTATGAAACCGTCAAAGGAAGGTCCTCTCGAGTTGAGTAGTAATCGTGGTCCTTTGACCTAAGTGCCACGGTGGTCTTGTGAGTGATCCATCATGCTTTGGTTCCACATATGTCAGAGACCTTTCATGGTCTGACCGCTATGTGTCGTTGGGTATGGTCCGATGTTCATGGAGTCCGGTGTGCGTAGATACGGGATCCATCAGCTTACGTAGGTAAGTTGTATATCTGATGCTCCGAGATTGTATTTCATAAAGTCTTGTGGCCACAAGCATAAACCCGGGAAAAGAGTTTCCCACAGGGTTAAACAATATAGCAAAAATGTTTGCGTATATTGTTTATCGAGATACGAATCTGGAGATAAGATTATTGGATGAACAAATGGGGATTTGATGGTGCTGATCTATATCCCTGCACATCCAGGGTATAAATGATGGAAGGATTATACGTATACGTTATGACCTCAACTTGTATGGTCTGACACGCTGATTTGTAATATTCGTAACGTGTGCGTGGGGCATCGATTACGGATTAATGGAATAGTTCCATTTGACAAATCGGGTGTAGACCTAGAGAGTCCCAATATGAAATGTACTCTTTGAGCACTTAGGCAGTGTACCGTATTGAATTGTTCAATACAGTATAATTCAGCAATTACTAAGGTTACGTTAACCAAAGTATATGGTTAAATGGTGGGACCCACTTTAGGTTAACTTGGTAACCGAGTAAGGATATAATAGTAATTTCACTTTATGATTATTTAATTGTTAAATAATTAAAATAAATATTTATTTGTTTAATTGTTAAATAAATAATTTAACTTAACTAGGGTTAAAGGTTAACCATAAGGTTAAGTTAGTTAACTTTACTTAATGGTTAAGTAAAGGTTAACCTAACCATGGTTAAGTTAGTTAACTATGGTTAAATTAATTAAATATTTATTAACTTAAAGGTTAAGTTAAAGTAATCTAACTATGGTTAAATGTTAACTAAGGTTAGGTTAAGCCAAATGAAATGCAAATGAAATTCAAATTAGTTTGGAATTTATGCATTAGTATATAAAGTGAAATGAAATTGAAAATCATAAATTTTTTGAAATTGGTTTTAGATTTTAGGTTTTGCATTTTGGGAGCCAATTCAATTTGAGAAATTGAAATTGTTTGTTTTGTGTTTTAAGTGTTAGAACAACAAAACAAACTAGATAAATGGTTACTAAATGTAATAACTAAAAACAAGATTTGTTTTATTTATTCAAAAGTTGAATAAAAGGAAAAACAAATTTGATTAAGTTAAATTGTTTAACTTTGAAAAATGTTTAAGAGTTAAACATACATGCTGGATTAAGATGCTGTCATTCTAGACAATCAAACACACCCTTGTTGATTGCTAGAATTTATCAAAGATTCATTTCATGGTGGACTTCAAAGAAAATTAATCCAAAGGCTTCATTGGTGATATTTCTCAATTTCGAATTTAAGTTTAATCAAATGTTATTTTCTGTGTTCATTATATTTAATCTTCCGCTGTGCACATGTATGTATGAGATATGTATATTGTTTGTATGATGAACACAACCCACATGCAAGCACCCTAAGTTTTATTTTATATGCCAACCCAAATAACCCAACAGGATATACAAATCAGCGTGTTGAACCATGCAAGCTGAGGTTACAACGCATACGTATAGTCCTTCCGTCATGATATCCTGGATGCGGGGATATAAATTATCACAGTAAATCCCCCAGTGCTCATCCATATCTTATCTCCAAACTCGTATCTCACTGAACAATATGCGCAAACTCTTTTGCCATATTGTTCTACCCTGACGGAACTCTTTCTCAGGATTGATACTTGTGGCCACAAGATTTTCTGAGATACAGTCTCAAAGCATCTAGATATCGAACTCCCTATACGAGCTGACGGATCCCGTATTTATACACATCGGACTCCATAAGCATCGGACCATACCCAATGACACCCAGCGGTCACACCATGAAAGGTCTATGACATACGTGGAACCAAAGTATAGTGGACCACTTACAAGCCCACCGTGGCACTCAGGTCAAAGGACCACATATACTATTCAACCCGAGAAGACTCTCTGTTGACGGCTTATATAGGATGTCTATCAGAGGCCCTCGTGAGTCTGTCCCATATCCAATCCTAACTGGATACCCATATGTCAATACGAGCTCCATGCTCACGGTCGGCTAAGAACGACCATCTATACCCTATAGGTACGACATATGTTGATTTATATAAAGGTATCCGCTGACAAACCTGTATTGGTAAAAATAGATCAGGGACAATTATTCGAGAACATAATTACGCAACTTGTATTTCCTGGCATTCGATTGCAACTCTTGCAGCTATGCAGTTACTAGTATATTCCCAGGTCTATGTCTCATTACAGGCAATGCTCTAACTCTTAGATCTGCTGAGTATTATAACCAGCTAATACTTAACTGTGCTAACATTTAGCAATTATATCTCTCAGCATGGCTAACTATAAGCTCTTATCTAAATACCTTTAGATTTGATCCGAACTCCTTCAGATCTATAATGTCTGTAACGTTACATACATAATACCATATAAATAGGTATTAGCGATTTAATGGGAATGTACACTTGTATAAATACATAAGTATATGTACATTCAGGGATGGCACGTAAGTACCGACCCTAACAGATAATATTACCACCACAACACAAGACAGCACACCCACTTCACAAGTGTACACCTAGCTATTTTCTGTTGCCAAAAGGGTTGGCAACGTCTCACATAAGGTGGGGATACCTTCGAGACAGCAACTGTATCCGGTGTTTCCTGAGAGTTGTTTAAAGCTATACCAAGGGGGTACAGAAGACACGATGCAGAAACATGAACCTTTAGGAATTTTCACATGGGATGATAAAGGAGCAAGACTCATCCGTGAAGGACGGACGGTGCGAAGAGAAAATTCACCTCCAAGGCGTGAGTACTTTGTCAAGTGAAAAGAGGTACCCAATATTAAAGCACACTAGAAATACGAGAGCGCACAGCGGCTGATTGAAGAATGAGATGTGCAGTTTCCAGTGAAGACGTGACGAGGGCATCTCGTGAATTTGGTGGGGGAGAATGTCATGCCCTAAGTGTTCTCAAGCATTTCCTCGAACACTTGGTGCGCGACAAAGCCTCCTAAAGGCCTTAAGGACTGCTGGAACAGATCGTGGGTCGGAGCTTCTAAAAGACCCACTGACATGGGTGAAGAACCGAGCCAAGCCCGCGACTTATTAGGGTTGTTAACCCTAATTAAGAATGGAATATTCTATAAAATATATGATGCCATCTAGGAATATTCTAGAGTATATTATTTCATCTTGTATGTACACCGTTAGATCATTTAGATATCAGTCGTCGATTGTATAGAACTGCTAGTATATAAAGAGGAGACCCTCACTTGTATAAATTATCTCATAGTTTGTATTTCTCTTCAGCAAAATAGAGAACATTTTTTTAAACAGTTAGTGTGCGTGTTTCTTCTCTTCTTTGTGTGATTTTCTCGGCTGCTTGACACGCAACGCGTCTAAAACCGCACGGTTCTTGAAAGATCCATAACAATAGGCAGAGTCGTGATTTTCTGACATACTATACCCTCAGATAAGAGTATTATACGTGAACACATAAGGTTCATGACCCACTTGTAGCAGTTCTTCGTACAACTTCCCAACTTGCTTCACCATTCCAGTACTCCCAAGATTGAGAAATAAGGAATTGTAAGTATAAAGATCGAGACTAATGCCTCTATTTTTCATTTCATTAAATAGAGAGGGAGCTACCTCTACAATCCCTGATTTTTCTAACCCATTAATTATGAAGTTGTATGAAACCGAGTCAGGATCTAGGCCATTTCGCTTCAATTCCTCAGAGTAGTGAAGAGCATCATCCTCTCTGCCAACCAAGCAAAGGCAATCAACAAGAACAGTGTAAGACTTCAAGTTTGGTCTTATTCCCTCTTTGGTCATCTGTTTAAACAACTCACAAGCTGTATCAACATCACCTGTTTTCCAAAATCCATTGATAAGAATATTTTATATTACATTGTTAGGCTTACATCTATAGTCTACCATCTTTTGGAAGAGCTGTTTTGCTTCTGAGTCTTCTAGACTTTGCAAGTCCATCTATCAATGGGACATATGTACATGAAGTCGGAGAGAAGTCACCACTTATAAGATTATAGTATAAATCCATAGCCTTATCCACACTATTGGATTTCACAACACCTGAAATGACTATATTGTGAGTTATGGTGTTAAGCTTGCATCCCTTAGAAGGCATCTCTTCAAAGAGTTTGAGCAGCTCATTAATTCTCCTAGACTTCCCATAAGCATCGAGTAATAAATTATAGGTAGACACGTTGGGAGCACAATTCATCACCGTGAAAAGATTCAATGCCATCTCCGTCACATGGATTTTAAGAAGCCCGTTAATTAAGTAATTATATGTTTTTAGTGTTGGCCAAATTCCCAAATTTTCAGTAAACTTTACAAATAAGTCTATAGCAATAAGGGATTTCTTCTACCTGCACAAAACCTTAATTATGGGTACCAGTACAGAATCATCCTGACAAATCCTATTGACAGCCAATTTTTCAGCAAATAAAATTGCTTTGTCTGTTCCAGTTGCAATCAAGATCCCTCCCATCAAATCTACCCAAAAATCCTTTTGAGTGCAAATCCTAACCTGAGAAATAGAACATTCCACAATCTTGAAAGCATCTTCAATTTGCCCGTCCGTTACAATACCAGGAAGAAGGGTACATAGAGTTATATAATCAGGGTAAAGCCATTTCCTCATCTGATGGAAGAATCGGATTGCATTTTTAACTTTTTGTGCTTTCACTAAGCCATAAATGATAATGTTGCGGATATCAAGCCATGCACTTCAATTTGATACCCTTGTGGCATCAACTAAGCCACAGCCTTGATACCCCTTTTATTCTATGCACAACGGAAACCATAACTCACACCATAAGTAAGAACACATAAGATGAACACACCAATAAAGATAAAGAAAACAAACCAATCAATAAGACACAAGATATACGTGGTTCGACCCAAAATTGCCTATGTCCACGGAGAATCCATGATCCAACTTCTTATTATTGAAATAGATCACTAAGTATCTTCGTACATCATCAATGATCCCACAATACCCCTTAGTATCTCTCATAGAGACCTCTAAGTATCTACCATTGATCATCATAACTTCCTAAGACCTCTTAGTATCTCCTCATAAGAGATTTTTATAAGGAACATAGGAATAGCTTGAGCATCTAAGTCAAAAGGATCTATGATGTTTCTTTTATTCACTTAAGAACTTAAAGAAAACACTCCCCAAAGGTTACACTCTAGTACACCATGCACTTAGTGCCTACCTAGTTCCTATATTCTCTTTTATGGTTATATCTTGAAACCTTAGATGCTTAATCTGAACCTTGTGTTTAGAAGGGTTTATATAGTGAATAAAACACCCTTAGAAACTCTAAACCTAATTGGAATAAGAGTCCTTACTTGTAGGAGTCCTAATCCCACTTAAAAAAATTAATTGAACCAAAATATAAAATATCCTAAAGTTGTCACGTGAATAGTATCCACGCGTAAACAGTATCCCTGTTGAACAATAACTGCCATAAACAGTACCCCCAACGCGCGCAACAGTGCTTGTTGTGAACAATACTCCCATAAACAATACTCGTTCTTTTTTCTTTCGTTTTGCTCACTTCTTGTACACTAAATGCGTACTTAACTTCATAATGATTCTTATTTTGATATTTATCTCAATTCTTACTCATATAAAATTATTGAATTACTAATTTTTAATAAATAGTGTTGTAAATCAAGACATCGGGGCAACAATTCATTATTGGCATTTCATAAAGCATCTTCACAGCAAGATCAACCTCTTCATTCTTGCACAGGTAGTCCAGGAGTGTGTTGGGTAAACAACGATGATTAGTCATACCCTCAAACAATTCAATAGCCTTCTGGACTTGCCCCTCTGTCCCCAGTCCAGCAAGCAATGTATTGTATGTCACAACTGTAGGAACAATCTTCATCTCTTTCATTCTACAAAATAGTTGCCATGCCTCATCCACTCGGCCAGCCTTGTAAAGTGCATCAATCAAAGAGTACAATTACATCGAGTTCACATCCATCTTCCATCATCTCAGAGAGTAACTTAACAACTTCATCTATCTGCCCCACCTTACTGTAGCATTTCATCATCATGTTATAGGTTACTGAATCTTGAGCAAGTCCATTGTTTTTAAGCCCATTAAATATAGTTTTAGCTTCTCCAAGCCTACCCACTTCAGCAAGACTATATAAAGAAGCATTGCAAGCTACAATATTTGGAACAATACCTCTGATTTTCATTTTCTCAAGGGTCTCAAGAGCCTTGCCAGGATCAGCTGACTTTCCATAATAATCAATCAAAAGGATGTATGTATAAGCAGTAGGTCGAACACCAAGAGTTTCCATATTACTGAATAGTTCTAATGCCTCTTCTAACCTGTCTAGCCTCAACCGTCCACAAATCAAAGTGTTGTAAGTATGAAGATTTGGCAAGATCCCTTCCTTTTTCATGAGATCCAACGTACCAAATGCTTCATCAAAATTCCCAACTTTGCACAAAGCATCAACAAGTATGGTGTAAGTAACCACGTCTGGGGCATAACCATCTGCTTCCATTTGACTCCAAAATTCTTTAACAACCTCTATGTCACCACAATCACTGAATTTGTCCAACAAAGTTATGTAGGTTACTCGATCTGGTTTGTGACTACTAGCTTTCATCTTCAAGAAAATTTCCTTGGCCTGATCAAGTCTTCTAGCATTACAAAGAGCATCTTATAAGTAACAACATCAGGCCCACATCCCTCTTCCTCCATTCTCTTTAAGATTGCATACGCCTCGTCAATTTTCCCTGCCCTCCCAAGTATTCTAATGCATATAGTTAATGTGTAGACATTTGGCCTTAATCCCAATCTGTCCATCTCTTCTAGCAAATTCATAACCGTTTCATTGTCCCTTCTCTTCCCTGATGCTACCATAAGTGCAGAATATGTATTCAGGCTGGGCTTAATACCTTCTGAAATCATCCTTCTATACACTGCCAACGCCTCCTTACAAAATCCAGATTGTAGTATCAAATGGATCAACCCATTGTAAGAATAAGCATTCAAAACAAACCCAGCTTCCCTCATCTTTCCAAGTGCAAATGGGGATTGCCGAATACCTCCCTTTATACGAAGACCCTTAAATATGGTCAAATAAGTACTCAAATCCCTAATTATTATTTGCTTTTGCATCAAATCAAACACAACAGCCATATCAGAAACCTTTCCATTAACCCTCAAAACCTCAAGCATGTAATTGCATGTTTCAGTGGTATGAACTACATAAGGCAACTCAGCGACTGACTTAAAGTAAGAAAGTGCAGAATTCAAGTCTGAAAACGACCTTAAAACCCTATCAACTTCCTCAGAAGCTAAGCCATTTCTTGACTTCCCCTTCCTCTTCACCACCACCACCACCACCTCATTTGAACTTTTCATCACACACCCACAAAAACCCACTTGTTTTTTCCTGTGTTTCTTCCAATTTACCATAGAAAGACGTGGGAAAACCTTCAAATTCCCAACTTTTGATCCTCCCAGTGAACAATCCATTGTATGTGAAAGCAAAGCTATAATTCACTTTACTACAGCAAATACTCGAAGAGTCTAGCACTAATAGAGCCATGGAGAAGAAAGTAACCAATCGAACAAAGCAATGAACACAAGCAAGTACATATCATTTTCAAAAGGGAAGGTTTATTTTTGCAGGTTTCTTTGTTTGTTGAATTGCCTCAGAGAGAACGAGGTAATGTAGCCTGTAAACTGATAGACAGGCAATTTACGTACCTATATTAGATATTTAGTTTTTGTGATGTTTAGATAAGATTGGCTGGCGATGGCAAGAGGCTGTTAGATACCTTTATTGTGGAAGGTTAATCAGTTTAACTGTAACTCCATAGCCACAGACTGTGTTATAACTTACATCTGTCGTTTTAAGGTGCTTTTTGGATTGTGATGTTTTAGCTTAGCTTTGGGATATTTATTTCTGTCCACTTCAGCTAAGGTTTTAATTATTCATCTATGCGTCACTTTATTGTACTAGAATTATAATTACATTATAATATTAAAACTAATCTAAATTATTAAATCAAATTAAATAATTAAATTTAACAAATATAAATAATCTCAAAATTAATAACGTTAAAACTTCTCATGTCGTAAAATAATCCTTATCTTTGCTACTGCTATCTAAATACAGTATTTTACCTTTTTCTCTAGTATTTTCGTGTTTGTCAACATTTTGCTTTTGTTTTTGACTTATAATTTGATTATATGTATTATGACAAAATTTTAAAACTTTTAAGAGTAAAACTTAGAATTTTTTTAAATAATGAATTATTTAAAAATATTTTTCTATTTTAAAGATTTTATTTTAATTTTTTATAACGTAATTTTAAAAAAAATTATCAATTAAAATTATTATATAATTTTTAAAAAAAAATCATAAATAATGATCAAAAACTGATAATTTTTTTCAAAAAACTGTACCTATAATATAAACCCTATTCGAAAGAGTTTTACTTAAAAAGAAGAACCACTGCAAATTGCAATGTCTCCACCAAATCAAAATTCACCTAAAAAAATATTTAGAAGAAAATTATAAAAAAAAAAACCTTTGAAGTTTGAAGTGCTTGGACACGTCAGCACTCAGCAGGACCGGGGGCAGCCACAGAAACTAGAAAGTCTGCGACATACCAAAAACTGAATTAACCTAATTTCTGCCTTAAACCTCTTTTCAAATCCCCCAAAAACCCTAAAGAAAGACCCAGTACTTTGTTCTTCCTTTAACCAATCAGTCTCCAAAAATCTCAACTTTTTCACCTGCCCGCACTAAAATTATTGTCTTTGAAGCACAAATATTCGTGGATTCTAAACCAGAGTTTCGAAGAACAGCAATGGAAGAAAGTACAAAAGAAAACAAAGTCATACCAGACTCAGTAATGGATGCGGTGAAGAAAACACTATACAACGTTGAACAAGTGAAGACCCATTTGCTTAAACTCTTGTCTCTAGCTGACCCAGATGCGCTAGCTGAAATGCCGCCTCTGGAACGGGCTCAATCTCTCTTCTTGGTCGCCAAAGCCACCACAACTCTCTATACATGTAAATTGTCGTAGCCTGCTCTTATAAAGATTTTATTTTTTGTCTTTTTTTTAAAAAAAAGTAAGGTTTGGTTGGTAATGTTTCTATTGTTAATTGTGTGCTGAGGCTTTAGTTGCGATTTTGTGCTTTGCAGTGAAGTTGAGATGCAGTGGAGTTCACCCAGATGACCATCCTGTTAAATCCGAGCTCGTATGTGTTCTTAATTGCTGTATATAAAGTATTTAATGTTTGAATTTTTCGATATGCCTTTATGTTTATTTTTATGTTTCAATAATTTTAATTGTGTATTTCAGATTGTTCATTAGTAAGTTGAGATTTTGGTTAATGAATGTTGTATATTAGTCAATGTTTTTTGTGGTTGATTATGTGAGTACCTTTATTTCAAGGCTTTTCACCGTAGGGATTTCTTTGTTTTTGTGGTTGTATTATATTTTGGTTTATTGAGTGGGAAGAAAAAATTTAGATTTTGCAGCTATTTGTTTGAGTATTAAAATTGATAATTTGGGTATTTTTGCTCTAGGGTTTTGTTGTTTGATCTTTCCTTATTTATGTGTTCTGATTGTTTATATGTGCAGGAGAGATTAAGTTTGTATCAAGAAAAACTTAGGCGGTTAATAGACTTAAGTAAAGGTATTCTCTATCCTTTTGGCAAATATTTTTCATTCATTCCAATTCTATGTTTGAGCTATAAAACCTTGGTGATTGCTTTTTGTATAACATCAAGGATGCAAGTTGATAGAAGTTACTATTTTGCATTAGCATAATTTGAATTACTGGCTACTCTATGTTCCTATGTTAATGACATGAGTGCAATTTTGTTCTTGAAGCACCGTTGCGGCCTTCTACCACCTTAAATTATAGGGGGGCGACCCGTTTCATTGAGCATTCTTTGCCTGACCTTACCCCTGGTAGGTGATTAAACAATTTCTTTTTGTGGCATGACTAGCTTTTCCATTTTGATTATTGCTGCTCAAGATTTTTTTCATCTCATGTAGAACAGAGAAAAAGTATGAAGGATATCAGTAAAGGAGAGGGGCCTAGGATCAAATATACAGAAAGAAGTGTCCATAAGAAGAGGAAATTTCAATCATCTGAAAAGAAGTCTGTCCAAACTGCTGCCAAGGAATTTCTTGAAAAAGCATCCCGTGAGCTTCTTGGTGATACCGAAGGTGGTTTCAAGGGACCTCTAAAACTTGATGCTTCAGACGAAGATGAACAGCCTATGGGCTGAAATGCCTTTACATGCTGGTAGATGTCATTTCATGTGTTTACGGATGGGGTTTCTTGAAACAGTGTAAGCTTCTTGGTGATAACGAAGGTAGTTCCAAGGAACCTGTAAAAGTCGATGCTTCAGACAATGGACAGCCTATTAGCTGAATCCTTTTAAATCCTGGTAGAAGTCACTTCATGTTTTTGCGCATTGGGGTTTATTTTTCTTAATGTCTTCAATTGCTGTTTGTTTATAACGCTATTTTGCTTTGCAATTCCTTAGAAAGAGTTACGAAACCTTTTTGTGGATATTCTTTTCATGATGTCAGTTGCTGTGTTTAGAATGCCATGGTGTCAGAAATGGATGCTCCCAAAAAACTAAATGCTAGATAGCATTATGACATCAGGTGCCTTTTTTGTGAATCATTTATGAGTGAGAATGTGCTGTAAAAGAAGCAGCATACATGGCGAAGAATGTGCTAATATTGGTTTCCTGAGGAAAAACACATTGCAACTGCCACCTCTTAGAATTACACACCTCTCAATTGCTGTTTGTTTATAACGCTATTTTGCTTTGCAGTTCCTTAGAAAGAGTTATGAAACCATTTTGTGGATATACTTTTCATGATGTCAGTTGCTGTGTTTAGAATGTCATGATGTCAGAAATGGATGCTCCCAAAAAAACTAAATGTTATGGCATCAACTGCTCTTAGACTTACACTTCTCAATTACTGTTTGTTTATAACGCTATTTTGCTTTGCAATTCCTTAGAAAGAGTTATGAAACCTTTTGGTGGATATACTTTTCATGATGTCAGTTGCTGTGTTTAGAATGCCATGGTGTCAGAAATGGATGCTCCCAAAAAACTAAATGCTAGATAGCATTATGGCATCAGGTGCCCTTTTTGTGAATCATTTATGAGACTGAGAATGTGCTGTAAAAGAAGCAGGCAGCAGCACATCCTGAGAAAAAACACATTGCTACTGCCACCTCTTAGAATTACACACTTCTGGGTGAATGAGTGAATTATCAAAATCATGCAACCAAAATCATACACCAAAGTCCATGAGAGTTTTTCTCTTGGAGCACATGGACGGCCTAACTATATGGACTGAAATTCGATTACTGGTCCTGAAGTCCACCATAAAGAAGCATCCAAAACATTTCTGGATCGAACCATATTTTTCTTAGAATATCACAATAGTTCGATTTCTTGCATATTCATCATCCGAAGTTCTGAGGTATCTATATTTTTTATTTTTCTTTTTTTTTTTAAAGTTACCATAAGTAAATAACTAAATTTATTTTGCTATAAAATTTCTCATATATATATCCATGTAAGAGAATTTTGAGGATAAAAAAAGAAAAAGTAGAGAATTTTGGGTTGTTAAATAGATCTCTATTTTTATTTTTCTTGGTATGTTCACTACATATTTGTTTGCCAGTTCAAGATGAGGCTGTAGTGTGCAGAAGAAACTTTCACTACCATTGCGAATCTGAGCTAATGAATAAATAAAGCTAGTGTATTCTGCTTTCCAATCGAACAATGGAGAAATATATTGTATAAAATCTCAGCCCGAATTAATTAAGAAAAAATAGATAGACCATTTAAAAAAAAATAATGAATGAAACAATTCACCCCCGCTAAAATAGAACCCCAAAATAACCAAGTAAAATCTCCTAATAGTCCAACAACTAAGCTGGGCCAAATTAATAAAATTTCACACATTCTCTCGATACACACACATTAAAACAATCCCCAAGCCAAGAGACCCCCGAATGCCAACACCAAACTAGCCTTGAATCTTGTACCACTGCTTGTTGGAGCAACAGCAGAACCATCGAACTCCACCGGAGAAGGCGCTGGAGAAATGCCAGTGTACCTACCACTCCTTGGAGACAGAACCACCACGATCACCTTCTGGCCTTTCTCACAGTTCCCCTTGATTCCACTGATGAAGTAGAAGGGCCCAGATCGGTCAAGCTTCACCTTGGTGTTGCCATCCTTGTACTCCGCAACTGGGCTTGTAGTGTTGCAGCTGAGATAAGCTTCTTTGCTCACTTGCAGCACCGAGTCTTTTGAAGCGTCGTATTTCCACACTGAGACGAAGACACCACCACCCAAAAGGGTTATGTTACAAATAATTTGTAATCAATATAGATTTTAAAATACTAACACCACTTAAATTAAGCAAATTAAATAACTTTTAAAATTTTCTGCATATAACAAAACACTAATAATCGACGTATGCAAGTAAAAGATATTATTAGTGAACAAAGTGAAGGTGGTGGCGATTGTTGTTACCGAGAGAATCTCCATTCTGGAAACGAGATTTTTCAGCCCAGTGATTGAGGGAGTCGGATTGCGAGGATGGGATCTTCCAAGCATCTGACTTGCCACCGACCAAGATATCTCTTGCTTCACACAAACTGAAGAGAACAAGTGTGAGTGCCAAAGAAGAAGCTAGAGTTCTTGAAAAGCCAGCCATCGAGTTAAACTGAGAAGAAGAAAGCTAGAGAGAATGTGTTTTGTGTGTGTGAATGTTGAGGTTTGGAAGATGAATACAGAGAGAGTGAGAGAGGCGAGGTGATGGCTGAAGACTTGAGCAAGTGGTGCAAGGCTTTTGTTGTCATTTTATAGTCAAGAAAAAGCTGAGAAAAAAACTAGCCGTTACACGAGGTGTTAGTACGGTGGGCCAGCAACTTGGCTATCTGGGCTTCTGTACGTTACCTAGGAAACGGACATTGTCTGCAAAGTCTGTAAAGGGACCCTTTAACGGTCAAATATAGTGCAGTTTTTTCAATTTAATATATGATATTCTTTTTTTTTTTTTCTCTTCCCGATTAGCCAAAATTTGAAGCACTTACGTTTACTTTAACCAATTCTTACCATATTACGTTCCACACGGGAAAGCTATTAGTTTCTTCAAATAAATCTCATATTTTATTTTAGTTTCATTGGCTTGGAACTAAGCACATTGTTTACTCGTCCAAAAGCAAACCCATCGAAATTGAATTTGTATTCCATGCAGTGGTCAAAGCCAAAAACAATCCACTTGTCAATGTGCAATTCCATGCAACTGATACGTGTTGAGTAATTGAAACTTCGAGTGGACTAATACTACCCAAACGTGGCAACAAAACAGTATGCTTCTGCATGTACAATCTACTAAGCGTTTTAACTTGGAAGAGAAAAAACAGAGAGACAAATGGCGGGGAATTAAGATTGGAGAAAAATGGCGGACACCCACAAGATGAGTTCTGAAGAAGTGAGTAAAGCAGGAGTGGAGGCATCCAAGTGGCCACCAGGACACAACCCTGGTACGGTTTTGCACCAAAGGCGAAATCTACCTTTCAGCTTCACGACCATGGCCGTCGGCGGCTTCCTCATCATAGGCATCGTCGGCTACTTAACCTTGTAGGCCAAGAAAAAGCCCGAAGCGACCGCCGGGGATGTGGCCAACGTCTCCGCCAATGTTGCGAGGCTAGAGGATGCTCATCCCAAGAAATAGTTAGTTCTATGTTCGGTAAATCCTAGTAATATTTTCTTCTTACAACTATTTCAAGTGTTTTTTTTCCCTGGTATATGGAAGCATGCAAAGAAGTCAAATTTCTTTTGAATATTATGGCAGCAGCTAATTAAGTGAGGAATCCATCATAATATGCATAATCTATCTCAGTTGTTGAAAGTACTGAAACCACCAAGATTAGAGCTGGAGTTAATTCGTCACAGAATTAGCTCAGAAGCTTCCATGAAAATGATTTGAAACTACAGTTTAAAGTGGCTACAATAGAACTGGCATTATGGTTAATCAAAATTCTTTCAGTAGTAACGATAGTTGTATGGCTCTTTCCCAAGTCAAGAACATATAAATGCTCGCACTAGCCACAATAATCGGAGCATGACTTCATCCGATGCAACAAAAATAAGAATAGCATATTGTGCGGCAACCATTTCTTTGTGGAGTTTCAAAAGCAAATACTCATTATAATAGTAGATTTTACCCGATCATTTAATTCACAGTGAAAAGCTCCTAAACAAAAAAATAATATAACATTCATGAATCACAAACTGCCTGACAACCTACGGTGGAAAGGTGTTCCAACAAAAATAAGAATAACATATTGTGTAAAGCCAGAATACAAAAATAAGAATAACATATTGTGTAAAGCCAGAATATTAAGCTCGTCTACGTTCAAAAATGAGCATGGAAGTTTACATCTGAAAGGCATAATTATACCATACTCCTGAATCTTACCCTGAGAGGAATGACATGTGCTGCAGCTTATGAAACTAGACCGTTGTCCAGTTGCATCCATTAATCGATCTTCACTGATGAGTAGATCAGCCTTGTGAACCAAAAGCATGCATAAAATCCAATGGTGCCGGTTAGCACAAAAAATGCATAAGAAGCAATCAGCATGTAACCAAAGTATAGTATCCCAGAAACCAGCTTGGTGATTTCAAGCTTTGTGAAGAAGTAGAATGTAGCATAAAGGAAGAGGTATAGAGCAGAAGAGCCTGATGTAAGGTATGACCTCCACCACCATTGGTAGTCCTCGCTGCACAACTGGAAGTAGCATAGCACAATGGTAATTTCAGCACAAGTAACAATGAGAATAACAAAGACCAAGAAGAGGAAACCGAAGATGTAGTAGAACTGATTCAGCCAGATTGAGGTGAGGATGAAGAACAGTTCGATGAAAACAGCTCCAAATGGAAGTATTCCTCCAATTAGAACTGAAAAGATTGGGTTCATATACCAGGCCTGCTCCGGGATTTGCCTTGGGATTTTGTTTGTCTTCACTGGATCCTCTATTGCTGGCTTCTTGAACCCAACAAAACTACCCACATACACAAGTGGAACTGAAATTCCAAACCACAAGACGATTAGAGCAATCATAGTGCCAAAAGGCACAGCCCCGGATGATTTCTGGCCCCAAATGAGAGCATTCAAGACAAAGAAAATGGAAGAGACAATCCCTGGGAACATGGCTGCAGTTCTGAATGCAGTTCTTTTCCACTCTGTTCCTTTAAACATTTTATACAAACGTGCAGAGGCATAACCAGCAAAGAGACCCATGAAGACCCACAGAAGGAGCATTGCTGTCATAAGCCCACCTCGGTTCGATGGGGAGAGGAAGCCAAGAATAGCAAACATCATAGTAACAAGTACCATTCCAAAAAACTGAATACCTGTTCCAACATAGATACACAGTAGATCTGAATTACTAGGGGGCCTAAAAACATCCCCATGAACAAGTTTCCACCCTGTCTCTTCTTGAGCTTCTTCTAGGGTCTCAAGTTCATTGTACTTGGAAATGTCACGATAGAGTGTCCGTAGCATAATCATTGCTACCATGCCTGACAAGAAGAGAACTATCATCAACGAATTGACAATAGAGAACCAATGTATTTGATCATCGCTCATTAGAAGATATGCATCCCATCTAGAAGCCCACTTCACATCACTCTCCTGCATGGTAGAGACGAGGACAAAAATGATGAGAATATAGCAAAACTCAGCAATGGAACCAGTGACATTTCAGCTCACTAAAAATAGGGGAGGGATATAACAATAAAAGAAGATTTTAAGCCGCTTGCTGCCAGTATAGTCTAGATCAACTACAAACTAACCACCTAACTTGTACTGGGGACTGCAAGCCTCTGCTAACACCAGCAACAGAGAAAAAATCAAAATCAAAAGTTAATTGTTCAATGAGCAAAGAACACACCTGGAACTCAACATCATATGTGAATATGATTTCTTTGTTCTCCACAACTTCTTGAGGAGAGTTGGAATTAACAACTGTGTGTTTTGCATGTGGGTCGCAGGTTGTCAAACGAGTCTTCTCATTCCATTTCCCTTCATATTCATGTTTAACACTATATTTCCAAGAAAATTAAATATAATTAAATAACCAATAAATATGCTATCATCACATGTACAATATGCAACAATAACAACAATTTTACAGAAACCCAGAAGAACTGACCTGAATGGTTTAACTTCAAATCCCACAATTCTTGCATAGTCAGTCTGTATATCTTTGTGATACTTGACGGTAAATGCCAAATGGTTGTGGATAAAAAACTTTTCTTCCTTGGTCTGTTTTAATCATATGAAATTAAGCATAAGAAAATACTACAATATTCAAGTAAATAGAGTTGCAGTGCTCTTAAATAATGGATATACCCCGCTGTATTGGCCTTTGAGCCCAACATGATAGCCAAGCTGATAAACAGTTGGAGATTCCTGATCTAACCTTTTTATAGGAACAACCAGAGGAAGGTTATCAAGAATCCTGTCACAGGCATAGCATATTAATTAGAAATGAGACTTCAAAAGAATTTTCATCAAAATAAAAAGCAAATTGAAATGCCTTAGTAAATATGTCCCATACATGTTGACCCGATATTCATCCTCAATCTTCTCCTTGAACGCTGCTGCAGTTTCAGCATCAAGAGTAAGCTGACAAACAACATTGCACATTCGTGGTTCCCTCATTTTGAACTGTAAGAATTCACCTCAGCAAAATGTTAGTAACCATAATAAAATTACCAACAGTACAGCTAGACTTGTGAAGTGTAAGTAGAAACTGACCGCATAAGGTGAGTTTTCAATGCGGTCACCACGAAGTACTTCCCCAAGATTCTCTGCGCTGTCAACTATTTTCTTTGGTTCACAGTATGGAAGGGAGTAATATGTGTAAGGAAGCTGTGTCTTTGTAGAGGTCAATTTGTTCACTTTCACGTACAACTCATCTCCCTGCAATCAAAACAAGAAGTATAAATCACAGTTATTTCTCAAGGAATTCATGGAGATGTTTTGACAAATATCAAGACTTAAAAGAGTCTCAGCAGCAAACAATCAGATGCTTATTCATATTTTTCACTTCAAATTGTCATCAAACATCATTTCCAAACTCTTGCACTTAGCTAACAATGTTGTAAAAGGACTTGGAGCTCACTAGTCAGTACAACAAATAAATAGCACTGGACTAAGAGACAATTTAGTACAATAATTATAATTAGTCATCCCAATCTAAACTGTTGACCGGATAATTATAATTAGTCAATTTAGATTAATAGACAGAGCAGTCAAGTTACTCCAGTGGCTCCATTAATCAAACACTATTTTACTTTGAAACATGAAATCCTTATCCATGAACCATGAAATTCTCAGAACCAAACAAACCACCAAATTAGACCACAATTCCAATCATTAGCTACCCACATAACTTCCATTCACCAAATTTCGCAAGCGGGCTTAAACTAACAATGAAGATTCACTTTCATTCTCATTTTCAAATAATGCAGTTACAAGATTTTAAATTTTCAATAACCACCCAGACAAAATCAACACAACAACATTCAAATTAAAAAACAAATAGTATTCAAATTTCCAATCATTTATTCCCACATCCAAACACACAAAAACAAAACAAAAATGCGAATCGCGATTAACATAGATCCGAAACTCTAACGCCGATCAAGCAATAAATTTACCTAAGAAACAAAAAATTACACATATGCATGCATATATAATTACTGCTACAAAAAAAAAAGAGAGAGAAATGAGAAATTTGCTTTGAGGCGACCTTTTGGAAGTCTTGAGGAGCGACGCCGGGGAGGTAGAAGGAGTGGCAGCCATGGATCAGAATTAGAATAAGAAAAGCGACGATCGTCGTCGTGGTCGTGGATCTCGTTCGAGATTTCATGGTTTTTTTTTTTTCTTTTTTGTGTTTAGAGAAGAGACCTTTCTATCTCTCTCTCTAAAATTTTAGATCTTGAAGTTGAGTGCGGGTTTTAAGGAGCGACGAGAAGAAGAAGAAATAGAAACGAAGCTGGCTTGGCCACTCACTGCTGGATCGAGGAGGAACGGGGTCTCTCCTGTTTGATTTGGTACGGCAACTTCCTTACAATTCCCTCTGATCTTGCCACGTTTGCATTTTCCCTTGCCAACCTGTCAATCTGATCGGCTCCCGCAAGTTGTTCGTCGGTGAATCCAGTTATATTTCTACTCAAATCTTATTATATTATTAAAAAAAAAGTAGTACATCATGTTATTATTGTTCTAAAACGTGTGCGATAAAAAATTTCCAATGTGCCAAAATATATATATATATATATTATTAATTTGAGATCGTGAGTTTGAGTTCCATAATAGCTGAAAACATTATAAATATTTTTTTTAAGAGTAATTATCTTTTTATTAAAGTGTAAATTCGAACGTATATAAATTATGTTCTCTCATTTTAGAGATGTGAGTTTGAGCGTATATAAATAATTGATTCTTCGTGACGAGATGCAAATTCAAACATTGTTAACTGATGTCATTTTATAATAAAAATATAAATTCGAACGTGCTTAATAATTTTAATAAATTTTATTATATAACAAATAAAACATATATGTAATTTTGAAAGTTTACAAATAATTAATTTTTTTATTATGAAGATGTAAATTTGGATATGCATAAATGTTAAATAATTTTTTTTATTATAAAAATGTAGGTTCAAACGTACGTAATATTTTTAATAAATATATATTTTATATAATAATTATTTAATGTAATATTAAAATTAAAAGAATAAGACAAATAATTATTTATTGTGTGTAAAATATTAGTTTATGATTAGCATAATAATGATTAATTTAATATTAAAAGTAAAAGTATGGATGTCCAAGTAGTTTAAATTTGTATTACCATTATAATTAATATGATTTTATCACCAAATATTTATAGTATAATTAATACTATTATATCACGTTGAGAAATACACAAATAACATTTAAAAAAAAACCGGAATGCTGCCACGTGGGTAATATTTTGTTGGGCCTATTGCGGAGGCAGGATTGGATCAATTAACCCGCGACTTCGGTGAGAGTTTTAAAGGCCCAATCTCAATACACGTTGACCTAATTGGACATGCGTGCTAGTCTAGAGTGGGTCACTGCCCCCCTTATAACTCTAAATACATTCCTCATATTTCTTTCGACACCCACAACAATGCAACCCAAAGGCGACTTCACTTTAAAAAAAGGCTTCAACAGCGTGTAGCCCAAAAATGGTAAAGGTCTTTTAGACTCTTAGGCCCTTACAACACATAGAAGAGTAGTACTACACAGTCACTTCTCTCCAACCAATCAAATTTATAAATTTTACTGCTTATGAACAGTAACAATGGAACAGTTGATGTTTAAATTGTGTACAGTAAAAATGAAAAGCTTTGATTGGCTGAAGAGGAGCCACTGTGTACATAAAATGATGAAATAGTAACTTGCACAAAGATAATATAAATATTTTTCTCTTTGCGTAAAGATTTTAGATCTTTCTATCGTAGAGTTATGAATTTAAACGTGTGTAAAATATTAACGATGTATAATTTTTATTGGTATAAATTATATAAAAAAAATATTCGATAGAATATTGATGTTTAAGATAAGGATTTGTCGATGTCCGACAATAATATATTTTTTTATGTTTATTTTTTTAGACCAGTGTCAAGGGAAAAAAGAAAAAGGAAAAAAAAGGTATGTTGTTTGTGATATGCTGCTTATTTTTTGACAAGGTAAAGATTTTGCTAGAGTAGGAGTATTATTAAAGTCCAAAAATAGAATAAAGTTTGTTCCTTCGAGATGTAATGTAAAGCCAAGTCAACTTTTTTTTCTTTTTCTTTTTTGAATCCTTTCCCCCTGGATGTTTCTCTTTCTTTAGTGTCACTATAAAGCAAAAAAAGAAAGGGAAAAAAAAAGAAGAAGAAGCTGTGTGTTGTGCTTTTAGCTTTGGCTGCATTGCATTTGCATGCATGAGCATGAAAAGTGTGAAAGGATCAACACAGTGGCTGCTTTGTTGCTTTCAAGATTGGGGTTCTTTTTACATTTTTGTTGGGTTGTTCATGGTTCTATGCGACAAGGAATGTTGCATCAAGGCCGATGCCACGTATATACAGGTGCACGCATGGGGAAAACTAGGATTTGGCTAGCCAGCTAGGCACGGATTATGCCCCAAATGATCCATGGTTTAATTTTCATTATGTCAATCCTTCTATCTCTAGGAATTTGATTGAGAATAAAATGGCATGTGAGGATGAGGAAGGTAATCGTGTAACTCCTCAACCTAGAGGTTCCACCTGAGGCAGCGGGGCAGAGGTAGGTGCAAAATTTTTTATTGATACATGGACAACTATGTGTATCGATGAACTTACTAAATTATTTAATTCATAATTTTAATATATTAAAGATTCACATTTAGTATAACAGTCGTGTTATGTTTACAAAGTTGAAATATATATTTCGTACTCTAACACGTGTTATTAATAGTTAATTATTAAGTATTAAGGGATTTTGTTATTTTTAATTTTCGTTAACATAATAATTATACAACACTAATTAATAATTAATATAACAAATACCATATATCACTCAAAATATAAAATTTATATCATAATTATGTAAGTACATCATTATTGTTAATGTAAAAAATATTTTTATTTAATTAAGTTTAGAAGTCACAATAGTTGAAGTATTTGGTAAAACATGTATAATTTTGCTTTGAAGCTAAGTTGATTTTCTTTAAACACCCACTTAGTTAACTTCACAACACTTTCTATAACTAACCGAAATTCATCATCACTTCTTAGGGTTATATTATAGTTGAATCATTTCCAAGAAACCCTTATTAAATGATTGAAAATTTGTGCTTTCTATATATAAAGCAAACCAAGTGATGTGCCACCCCATTGATCATATGATGCAAGTGTTGTCCCTCTAATAAATTTATGGGTTTAGTATATTCTAAACACATAAACTAAGATCATTGTTTGGTGAGATTGTGAGGGGAAAGAATTTGGGGGCAAAAGATGTTAAGTAGCTAGGACAATCATGTCTAGCTTTAAGGGTATCAAACCTGGAGATGGGGGAGAATTTATACTTGTAACCCAAACAGCACCAGTCACTAAAATATGGAACTTATTCTAAAAACCCATATATAAAGAAGAAGAAGAAGAAAGTTTGGGTTGGGCATAAAGGGAGCTCTATATGGAATATGGTCCCCTGCATTATGCATTGCTAAGAAAAAGTCCATCCACACTATCTCAATTATGAAAATTTGGGACCCTCAACTCCCTCCCCCATCATCATTTGTTTTTTGATGGTTTGTGCTCATGGCCTCAATTAATCAACTATAGTTTTATCTTCAAACCCACACTTTAAAATCATTTGACAAAGATGTGGCTTCAGCTATAAAAGTAGCATCTCTACATCATGGCTAAAAGAGAAGAAAAACAAACACCTTATGTGAGTATTTCCAATAATTAATTACATATATATAATTGGGGTGGGCATCATGGGTAAGGCCATGTTCTGGTAAGTATCTTTAAAAAGTGAGTTTAGGATTCCATTTGGGTCTCAAAAAACAAAAACAAAACCAATAAAGAAGGCAAAGAAGCATGCATTAATTTGGAGAGTTTTGCAAATTGCAAGTAAGTTCATGGGGTAAAAGGTACATTAAGTAGTTGAGTAAGGGGAGGAGGGGATAATAATGAGGCAGCTGTAAAGGAGGAGGGAACTTGGTGGTTGAAAGAGGCATTTGGTCCAAAGCTATTAATCAACCAAATTAAGAGGTTTTGCTTTGCACATGCACAATCTAGGTCCCCTCATTCCTTCACTCCCCCACAATATTTATATTTTCAATAGCTTTGGGACCATGATATAGTTCATAATACCATATTTCACATTGGAATTGTGCTAAGCTAGCTATGGAATAATGTTTGATCTCCATTTAATGTTGTTTTTACTCCTTTGTCAATGCTAAGGTTGCCTTCATTCACATTAAGTTGTTAAGCTCGCATAAATTTTGATATCTACATTGTCGGCACGACATATTTTATCGAGAGGTTTTTATTGTCACATATTAAATGTTTGCCGTCAGTTAATTGCACGAATATATAAATTTAGAATGTATTTGATTATTATTAAAAGTAAGTATTGTTGGGTTTTGATTTTTAATGTGAAAATAATTAAATTAACTAAAAAATTATTCAAAATCTATTATAGTAAGATCAAACCAAACAATCTTTTTGATTTAATTCATTTATCAGTTTTTATTGATTTTAGTTTTTTTATTTAATTTCATAAATAACCAAAAATCAAATCAAATTAGCTGATTTTTAAAATTAAGAATCGAAATAAAATCAAACATTTAATAAAAATTAAACCAAATTAAATCAGTTTGATTAGATGGATTTGAGGAAAATTTGCCATTCCTAAATTACTATTGAGTGTGGATGGTGATACTATTTATCAACATATGCAAGTACCTTTTGATTTCTAACATTTGATCTATCTTAATAGAAATTCTAAAGATGGATATATGTGTGTTTGCTTGGTGGTCCAAAATATGGGTGTCAAAAAGTTTATGCTATATATATATGGGGGGATATGTGTAATTGGTGTCCAAATTGATCAGAAATTCAAGCAGATGAAATTAAAAAAAAAAAAACTTATGAACAGAAAAAAGATATGAAGGGAATGGACCCAAGTCAAAAATTATAGGATAAGAAGATGGCATCAACCATCAATCAAATTCACTATTAATAACTTAAAATGTGACTGTTTCTAAATCCATTTTCTTTTTTGGTATCATTTTCCAGCCACATATGCCAAGAATGAAGAGGCTCAGAGATTCAATATTGCCAATTGCCATGGCCATTAAAGCCAAATCAAGCTCCCTTCATTTTGCATGCTAATGCTGCAGATCAGAGTCCTTTTAATTTATTTTTGATGGGTTTGTTTAAAATCAAGTGTTTAAACAAAAATATATTTATTTATATATATATATTTATAAATAAATAATTTAATAAATTACGTAATTCATTATATAGTGAATATATTGTTATATGTTACTGTTTAATAAATTTATTAATTTTTATAATTTTTATATAATTTATAATGCACTATAAAATTTTATTGTATATTCAAAAATTCGCTATACGGTGAATTATTTATATATAGAATTTTGCATTATTTATATTATTTGGTGATTTACATATCTCATATCTCACGTGTTCAATTTGCATTATTATTAGAGTTTGAAGAAACACATGTTCAATTTGCATTATTATTGGAGTTTGAAGAACTATGGCTAAGCCACTAGTTTAGTTAAACATAATATAACAAAACTGTGTCCCCTGTTTCAAAGATGTAGGAGATGTCAGATAACTTGGCAACAAAATTTCAATTTTTATTTTTAAATCTTGTTTTTGGTTAACATGACCCAAATAATAGATCTGATTCTGTTTCCAGATAGAAACACATTAACATAAAAAGCAAATAAATAAATAAATTGAGTGTAATTGATGCTTAATATATAATTTTCTTTCAAACAACTATCAAGCAATAAAATAATGTAATAATGTAACAGAATGATTTTGAAAGTTATAAAAGTTTACTATTTAATGAATACTTACGCCATATTTAAAATAAAAATTTTAAAATAAAAATTTAAAATATGTAACATTATTAAAATGATAGAATTAACAATATCATATATAATATGATTAAGAATTAGATATTGAGCTAATGCATCTTTAATTTAGAGTTTGACTTAATAGATAATTTTATTTTAATTAAATTTAAAATACTTAATTTTATCTCAATTTACTTTTTTTTTATTTGGTTAATTTAAACAAAATAAAAGTATTTTAGTCTAATTACATATAAATTTTAATCTATACTAACTCTCGGAATAGCGTATGAAAAAGAAGCAACAATCACTGTTAACTCACTGAGTTAGTAATTAATGATGATTTGATTCAAAATTTATATTATTAAATTTAAAATTTATTAATTTATGTGACAATGAGATTTTTTTCATTAAACAAAACAATGTAATTGTAACAAAAGTAGAGAGAAAAGTGATAGCACCATGCAGTCGTTGTCTTTTTGATATTTTATTAACAAAAAAATTTGATAATTGCATAAATTACAAAATTTTAATTATGATGATATTAATTTTAAATTAAACTATCATAGGTAACCGCATAGTCGACTAGTCACCAACGCCAAATGTGATAGTGGCCAATGGTTGGTAGCTCTCTTTTTTGTTTTATTTATTTATTATATTTTATTTGATTTAATTTATTTTTAAAATTTTTTATTATAAAAATACAAATCAATTACATATAACATATATCATTTGTAATTGATTATATTATAATATATATTATTTTAATAAATTTTATTTTATTTAATTAAATTATATTAAATAAATAGATAAAATTGTATTGTATATTTAAAAATAATAAATGAATAAAATTTTATCATGTAACTAAATTTTAACTTATTTTACATTTTTTTAAAAAAATATATATTTTACACTTAGGTTAAAGTATAAAAAAGTTATTTAAACAATAAAAAATATATTATAATAATTTTAGCAAAAAAAATAATAAATTGTTGTTGAAAATTTAGTGATTTAATAATTTTGATTGGACAAGAATTGAGATGAATAATAAAATAGAGAATCATAATAAATTTAGAACGTGTGGGACACGAAGGGAGAAGCGAAACAGGACTCGAAGACGTAAAGGAAGTGAAGAAAACAAGCATAGGCACCACCAGGGCTGAGTGCCACGGCGCCCAGCGTCGCAGTGGTGGGTGCGATATAGTGAGCGTCGCAGCCCTAGAGATGAGCACAGTGACACCAAACGCGTTAAGATGTCCATTTTTCATCAGAATTTCGAGTTTTTGAAAATTTTGGACTTTCAAAACAAGTGAACTTTTACTCCAACAAAAAATAGAATTAGTGAGTACTAAATACTCTATATATAAACACTTGTAAATTCTCTAGTCGAGATTAAACATTAAGAGAGACTCTAAGAGAGGAGAAGAACTGGATAGACACTAAGTGTTTGTGTGCGCTAGAGTGAAACCGTCGTTCGGGTGATTATTGTATGTGGTAAAGTAAGGGTTCACTAAACATTAGGTCCTTTTGAGGGTTCTTAAAATTAGATTTTTTTTGTAAAATCTATAAGGAGTTAATAAGAGAGGTTAAGATATTTGGATCTATCGTGGATGTAAGCAATTGATCGAATCACATAAGATTATATTATACTTTTTTATATTTTATTTTAAATTCTTATTATTTTATTTGATTAACAGATTATTCTACTGCGAAGTTAGAATTTTAAGTTAAATTTAAAATTCTTCACTTTAATATAATTTTAAAATAAAAAATGGCATTCCTACTTTCAATAATTATTATAAAATTACGTATTTTAAAATATAATGCAAAGTTTAAAGATAAAATTATTATATTATTAATTTTTAAAATTTCTTACGCAATGTTATTGCAACTACTTTATTTATAAGATCATCCAAAATGATCTCTCACTTATTTAATTTTTTTAAATTCGTGGCATGATTTCATTGAATACTCACGTGAAAAACTTTCTCTAATATTTACTCAAAAGTGTTGAAAATTGAAATTGCAACAACGAGGTATGTATGTTACTAGAATATTGACCTTATCTACACGTGGCTCAGTGGGATAGCAATCTAAGATGCTGGTGTACACCTCTGATCACCGGAACACTACCTCCTTTCTAAGCTGGCGTAAAAAAAGTCAAAAGACAAAGCAACGCGTCAAACGGGGAAAGGAACCAAACCAAAACTGAAAACTAAGAAGTGGCAAAGCAAGGTGAATAGAGATGAAAAAGAAGGGCAAAACGGGAAAAGGGGAAGAAAAGGTGGCGTGCTTTAACGGCATAAAAGCAAAGCAGCTTAAAAAAAAAAAGGTCCCTCTGAGCCACCCTGTATTAACACAGTAGTATCACCCCTATACTCCCCTATACCTACACACACACAATGACACAACACAATATATATACAACAACAACAACAACTTTGCATTGGAAATTAGAAAGCAAAATCAAATTAGCACTTTTTTTTTTTAAATTTTGGTTTTGCTTTTGGTGGTGCTGCAGCTGCTGCTGCCAGAATTAAGAGGTGCTTAGGGGAGTAGTAAAGACTAAGGGAAGAGAAATTAGAGAAAGAGAGACAACGGTGTCAGCATCGTTCATATAATCACGTAGAGATTTTTTTTTGGTTGTTTTTGAGATTTGCGTCTAAGAAGGAAGAGAGAGAGAAGATCTTTTAGCAGATCAGTGATTTAAAGCAAAGGCGGCGAGAATTTATGATTTGAGAGAGAGAGAGAGTCTTTAAAGGCCATTTTTTGTTTGAAAATTCGTTTTTTTTAATCCCCCATCTGGGTTGTTCTTGTTCACTAATTTGGTTTTGTTATTTAGTTTGGCGTCATCAATGTCATCATAAAGGCGCAAACTTGATGATGGAAACGGCGAGAGAGTCGAGGTGGTTGTCCAATGTAATTATGGTAGCGTGTTTCGGGAAGTAGAGAGAGAAACGCCATTTTTGGTATTGGGTTTTTCGGTTTGGTTTCTTATATTCATCTGGGTTTGTTTGTTTGTATTCCGCTTGCTGATTCTCAGAGAGAGAAAGAAAGTTGAGTCTCAGAATTTGCAAACAAGGTCTGTGTTGATGGGTGGTGACTTCAGAGCTACCAGTGCCCTTGTTTGTCAACATTTGTGAAGGTTCCTTGTTTTGGCTTTTTTTAGTTATTTTCTTTTTCTTTTTTGAAGCTAAATTTGGTGACAAAATGAAGTTTATGAAGCTGGGGTCGAAGCCTGATGCGTTTCAAGCTGACGGCAAATGCATCAGGTAAGAAGCTTTACACTTTCATTTTCTTATTTTCTATCCCCCCTCCACCCTCTTTTTTTTTATATTTTGCTTTTGTTTCCGGCTCAGCCCAAAGCAAAAATACTTATAGGAAGTTTATAGTAGATGTTCTTTCATGAACTTCAGAATCTGTTTCACGTTTTTCTTTGTAACAAATGCTTGCACTTCTTTCTTTGTTATGAATGCATGTTTCTTGTTTGTTACCTCTTGCAATATTTACTCAAAAATATTTATTTATTTATTTATTTCTGTGAAATTTTGGAAATTTATTTACTCTTTGTATACAACGGTGATGTATTTTTCAATAGAGATATATAACTCTTCAGTGATTGGAAAAACGAATGATTAACCTTTACCCTTTTGAAAAGAGATCATCATTAAGAAATAAAATAATTCTCTCATATTCCTTTTACTAGGTAGCAAATTAACCAGATGGGTGTTTTAAGGAATTATCATTATTACTATTATTATTATAGTTTGTGATGTGACGATGGGTAAGAGAGAAGGAAGAGATGGAGGGGAAAAAGGAAGGTATCTGAGGGGGGTGGTCCAGCTGTTAAACTGTCCTCTTTTTGAAGAGTTAGTGGTCCATAATATGGTAAAGGCATTAAGGGTGAAGGAATTTAATCATCACTTGGAGTTTCTTCATGTAAACAGTAGTGTTTGTTCCACCTACTGTTAATTTTTCCTTTTTTTTTTTTCTTTTTCACTTCAATTATAACACATTATGTATCTTCCGCTAGTGTCATATATGCTGCGGAAAAAGTTGGCACATGGGTTGATGTTATTTTAGATTACCTGGTTGAGTTGTCACAACAAATGTTTGGCAGTGGAGTAA
The DNA here is from genome assembly GCA_946807835.1 of Ailanthus altissimus. Lineage (NCBI taxonomy): Eukaryota > Viridiplantae > Streptophyta > Magnoliopsida > Sapindales > Simaroubaceae > Ailanthus > Ailanthus altissimus. Next base: position 33,436,395 of record OX327686.1, on the reverse strand, counting down.
CCTCACCTCTTGGCTCTTACATTTGAACTGACAAGATGGGTTAATTTGATGGTAGATTTGTTGATTTAGAAGAGCATGTGAGAATACACGTGGTATCTTGAGGTTTTTTGGTGGTTTGGAGCAGTTGTGTGGTTAAGTTCCAGTGAGGGAGATTTGCTATAAAGCTAAAGTTTGGATTTTTAGGCTTGTGTCTCACAGAAATTCTTAGTGAGAAGATTGTTGAATTCTGATTCAAAGCTTAACCAAGCCACTATGGTTTATTTAACTTGGCCTCTGATATTTTTTTGGAGTCCAAACAGGGATAGAATGATAGCTTACCATCCATTTGGGACTCCACTATACTTTTTGTGAAAAACATGATTTGACCAAGCAACTAATTCATGCCACTTGAATAAATATGTTTACAGAACACCTGACCTGTGTTGGGACTGAATTACTAACATTTGGAATGAGCTAATTATTTGTTGGTTGAAATGCCTTGTAGAAACCCCTATATTACATATCTTTGTTCTTCTCTGCTTTTAAAGATAAGTTCTGTTGAAAAACAGATTAGTCTTATTCTTTCATTGGATTATAATGTGCACCTACATTTTCAGCTGTAAGATGAAAACATTTTCACTTGACTAACTTGTCATAAGATGAAAATATTTTCACTTGACTAACTTGCCATAAGATGAAAGCATATGGATGCATTGTTTGAAGGCTTAATGCATTGTTGGTATCTCACTTTAATGAAATGGTATTTTTGGGTTTCTCTGTTTTCTCTTTTCACTTTGTGCTTAGAATAATGTAATTGCTCATGCAGGTATGTGACATCTGAATTGGCAACAGATGTCATCATAAATGTTGCTGAAGTGAAGTTCTATCTGCACAAGGTATTAGTCTTCCTGCTATTTAACTTTTCTTCTAATGAGTGGGAGTTTGCATCAGCTCGATTTGGTTGTTGAACTAGTCGCATTAAAATATTCCACTTAACATTTATGAAAAATACTTGGACATTTTGTAGATGACATTTGCTTCTATAATTACTCTCTGCAGCTTGGTCTGCCCTTGTTTGTTAAGTTGTCACATTTATGTCTGTTTGCAGTTTCCACTCTTGTCTAAGAGCAGTCGGCTGCAGAAACTAGTGCTTAAAGCTAGTGAGGACAATTCTGATGATATTAATATAGTTGATTTTCCTGGTGGACCAAAAGCCTTTGAAATTTGTGCAAAATTCTGCTATGGAATGACAGTTACGCTCAATGCTTATAATGTTGTGGCTGCTCGTTGTGCAGCTGAGTATCTGGAGATGACTGAGGATGTAGATCGAGGAAACTTAATTTTTAAAATTGAGGTGTTTCTCAATTCTAGTATCTTCCGCAGTTGGAAAGATTCGATTATCGTTCTCCAGACCACCAAGTCTCTACTTCCATGGTCTGATGATCTGAAGATTGTGGGGAGGTGTATAGACTCCATTGCATCTAAAACCTCTGTGGAACCTGAAAATGTGACATGGTCTTACACATATAACAGGAAGTTATCAGCACCTGATAGAATAATTGAGGAATGTGTAAAACTTGGGGAGAGACTTGATTCTGTTCCAAAGGATTGGTGGGTTGAAGACATATGTGAGCTGGAGATTGATCTCTACAAACGACTCATGATTGCTGTGAAATCGAAGGGAAGAATGAATGGTTCAGTGATTGGGGAGGCACTTAAAACCTATGCAGTTAGATGGTTACCAGATTCTATTGATGCTTTGGTTTCTGATGCTCAAACTCAGAGGAATAAGTTTCTGGTAGAAACTATTGTTTGCTTATTGCCCTCAGATAAAGGTGTTGGTTGTTCATGTAGTTTTTTGCTAAAACTGTTAAAAGTTTCCATTTTAGTCGGTGTGGATGATTCAGTAAGGGAAGATCTGGTAAAAAGGATCAGTTTAAAGTTGCCCGATGCTTCTGTTAAAGATTTATTAATCCCGGCACGTTCTCCTCAGATCACTTGTTATGATGTTGAGTTGGTGCAATGCATTGTGAATCAGTATATGATGCATGCAAAATCTAGTCAGGCTTTGAGTGATTTCGAGAGGAATGAGAAGGGAACTGATAATTTTGTTTTAGGGCGTGGTTCTTTGTTAGCTGTTGGTAAATTAATTGATGGGTATTTGGCAGAAATTGCTCATGACCCAAATCTTACTCTTGCCAGTTTTGTTGACTTGTCACAGTCAATTCCGGAGTCTGCAAGACAAATTCATGATGGACTATACAAGGCCATTGATGGCTACTTGAAGGTAGGCTTTTGTACCTAGGGCATCAATTTTCCCTCCTTTCTAATCTTGTTAATTAAACCTCATACAGATACTTGATCAAAATTTGCTTCTGATATGTTTGTAGTGTATACTTGTAGACCATGCCCAAGAAGATCTATTGTATAAGCTTATATTTAAATTAGGAAATAGGTTCTAAATTGTCCTAACATATAAATTGTTCTTATCTATAGTTAACCAAAATAGAAATGTATGTTATCTAGTCATGTTATAAACATCCTTTATCTTTCTGTTAACATCTTATAATTTGTGCCTCCCTTGTGAATGAGAACTAGAACACTAAATATATGTCATTGGTCTTCAGGAACACCCGAACTTGACAAAAGCTGAAAGAAAGAAGATATGTGGGCTGATGGATGTGAGAAAGCTGACAATGGATGCATCTATGCATGCTGCACAAAATGAGCGGCTTCCACTCCGAGTTGTGGTGCAAGTCCTGTTTTTTGAGCAGGTCAGAGCAGCTGCTGGGGTTCATGCCCTTAGCAACAATCCCCGTGATGCTTCACATTCCACAACGAACACGGATGAAGAATGGGAGAAGACAGCAGCAGAAGATGATTGCAAATCCCTTAGAAAACAGATGAGTCAAATGAAGATAAAAGATGAGGAATTCCATAAGAATGGGAAATTAACTAAGAAAAACAGCAAGAATAGCAAAAGTGGTCTTCAGTTGTTGCCATCTCGGTCAAGGAGAATATTTGATAAGTTGTGGGTTGTAGGTAAAGGGCACGGAGAGAACAGGACAAACAGGAGCTCTGAGACGTCGGGAAGTTCTCAAAGCCCTACATCATTGGCTCCTGGAGATACCAAGTCTTCAGGTTCATCTTCAAGACACAGGAGGCACTCTATATCTTAGAGGAGAAGCATTTTGAAGTTAATATGAATTAAACAGGTTACAAGGATTCAAAAAGTATTGTAAGTGTAAAAAAGTGGTAGGTTTTTGTTTTAGTCATGACGGGTCTGTCATTCTATATCTTGCAGCAAGTATTCGAAGAAGGGCTTAATCTGCAGAAATTTGTAGTCAGTTTCCTTTTGAGTGCCTTTTGTTTCTAACATATGTTAATTCCAAGTGTAAGATTATCTATTTTATAATTATCATCAGTAGTTCGCTAAAGATGAGTTGTTAATTTCATTTTTCTTCCATTCATGCTCCTATGTGAGTTGAGAGCAAACAACTTTTTTATCCTTAAATTAGAGATGAAGGATCAAAAACTTGTGTTGAACTACAATGGATATGTCATTGAAAAGGGACCCTTTTTTATGTACCATTTGCCTTTGTTACGGGGCAAGCTGAAATGGATGGACTGCTAGTAGTGACCACTAAGAAATTCATGGAAGGGAGAGAGTGTGTTTATTTTTACGGTTTGATCAAAGGGATTTGAGTCATTAGTCTTAAAACTGCATGACCGATGTGCTTATTCTTCCATAAGACCCGTCTCAAGCGAATGGTTGCAGCGACTAAGAATTTAACTTAAATAGGTATCCCTATCACATGATACAGTGACCAGTTTTCAAAGGATTATAGTCAAATGAATTTGATTCCAATATTTCGGAAGTGACCATTATGAGACAATCACGTGGCTGCAGTGGATCAACGAGAATTAATGAATTATCCGAGAAATAAAAGATTAATATCACGATTTATATCGAATAAAAATTAAAAATTAAATAAATTTTAAATATATATGAATGGATAAATAATATTATTAAATAGGTTAATTTTTTATGTGAATGATAAACGTTCAACTTATAATAAATGATATTAAAGTAGATTTAAATTTTTATTAATATATGAGCTCTCAAAATTATCTTAAGAGATATTATCACTTAAATAATGAGTCCTTTGTGTTCATAGGAGAATGGGCATTATAAACTAAGTAAGCATTAAAAATTATGTGTCTTGAACTCAATAAAAATTGTCACGTAGGTAATGGACCCTTTAATTTTAAGGGATTGACAACTCTTAAGTTTGGATTAGATCGTGATAAGAACATTATGTGATTGAATTGAGAAAAATATCACATTTTATATTAAATAAAAATTAGATGAATTTTGAGTTATATGAATGAGTAGATAACATTACTTAGTAAACTAGTATTTTTGGTTAATAATAAATACCTGACCGTAACATTTAGGTAAATCATAAGTATATATAAATAGATAGATAATATTATTTAATAGACTAATTTTTTAAATTAATTAATAAAAGTTAATAACAAATACTCGACCGTGACACTTTGATAAAAATAAATGAAAAGTACTCGACTGTGACACTTGATAAGAATAAATAACAAGCGCTTGACCGTAACACTTAAGTGGATCTTAAGTTTTAATATAAATAAATAAATAATATTATTTAATAAATTAATTTTTAAATTAATTAACTTTTACCAAGAGTTAATAATAAGCACCCGATCACAACACTTGAATAAATTTTAAATATATATAAATAAATAGTTAATATTACTTAAAACACTAACAAAAGTCAATAGCAAGCGGATTTTAAAAGTTACAAGACACGAAGTTGCTTTTTAATCAATGACAAGAGTCGATAACCAGCGCTCCCCGTGACACTAGAGAGTTTTTAGAAGTTACAAGACAAGGAGTTGCTCATGTGAGTGGCCAGTTTGACCATTTTTCGAGTTTTGACTTTCCATGTCTGACTCATTTGCCATTGGTTTCTCCAAATACCATTACAGAAGCAGTCACTAGCAAACAAAAGCAAACATACAGAGGATCAGTGGCCAGAGATAGATTCGTGTCATAAAGTATAACAAAGAATGAAACCAAGATACGGAATCAGTCAATCATTTGTTATCTTTATCTCGATTACTCTCTCTCTGCCAAGTTATTTAATCTCATTATCGCCATCATCATCATCAGAAAGATGCAAAGCATGGCTCGTCCAATCAATCCCCACTGATATGCCCCATCTCCCCCGCGTCCCTGGCATTCTTCCAACCGGTAAATTACATAATCACATTCTTTTTCTCTCCCTCTTTTTTTTTCTTTGGTTATAGTTTTTGCATGTTTTTGTTAGTGGGTTCTCATTTTAATGCATGTTTAATATAGGGAATGTGTTGAAGTGGTTGGCTGGTAACTCTACCAAGAGACTAGACATAATAGCTCAGGACTGGGAACTCATAACACATCCAAATGATCCTCGCTCTGGGGATTATGGTTACTCTAAAGAAGATTTGGTGCACAACAAGGCTTGGATGTTCACAAGTCTATAGAGAATGCTGCGGACCGCAATGTTAGTATCAGATAATGTACTAGTAGTACTTGTAAAATGATACAAAAGATTATTTTTCAATATTGCATTTTACAAACTTATAGATTCTTGCTGTGCATCATCTGATAATTGACAAAATTCTGTTTTCTTGTGAATTGAATATCTTTTTCAGGCTTCTACAGCACTCAGGGGTGTATCCTGACTACACAACTGAACCATCAAACCTTGCTTCCGGTAGACAAATGTGGAAAATGTGACTCTGTTACTTGATGAATGGTGGGGTTCAGGCATTGTCCATGCCAAAGTTTGGATATCTGATAATCGCAATGTATATATTGGATCTGCTAATAATGTTTGGAAGTCTCTAACTCAGGTACTTTTGTGCAATTGCATGCTGTACAATATGTTGTTATTTAATTGGAAGTAGAAAAGGATGAAACTTATACTTTATTGGGATCTGGCTAATTGATTAAGGTAAAAAACAGAAGTTCATATCAAATCAAATTGTTACAGGTGAAGGAAGTTGGAATTTATCTTGTTGGTTGTCCAAGAATAGTGAAGGAGGTTGAGGCTTACTTTGAAAACCTGTGGAAACTTTCATCTCTTAATTCTTGGACTCATACGAGAACAGTCTCAGATCAGCAATGGCAGATTAACAGAACAGTTCCCTGCTGGTCTCATTTTCTTGATCCTAAGGCTAATTGCAGGTATGTCTATGACATATTTCATAGATTCCTCACTTACTTCCATTTGTGAATGTTATCCCTTGTACTTAGGAAAATGTACCATGTAACTAAAATACATGATTTCTAGATGTTTAGTAATATGGGAAAAAGAGTTTGCAGCTTCTTATATCTTTCACAGATTTGATATGCATTTAAAGACGTTTCTTCTAGTGGCATTTTGTTGAAATGTATAGACTAAACTGCTGCTGAAAAATGGGCTTCATTGTCTATGATACTTAGTAGCTTAGCATTCTCATGTATCTAGAATGGAGAAAGACATTTATTTTGTGACTTTAAACTGGTAACGTTGTGCAGTTGATGTAAAATCTGGCTGGCTTCTCTGCAACTTAGTGGCGATTTAGACGTGTTCAAGATTGCTGATATAGGTGCACAATTAGGTTGTTTGCCCATATTTTAGTTATGATGGATATATATTGCAAGTAAGAAGCAGTTCAATTCTTACAAAATCCACTCTACCGGGGTTTGATATGATAATAAGTAACATCAAAAAGGAAAAAATGGCAGTTAAACCAACTTTTTTCTTTACCGACTTTTATTAACATCTTTAAGAGCCATATTGCACTGCCATATTGTCATGCAAATGAAGTGTAATTGGGAAAATCTTCTTGCAGTTTGATAATTCTGTTCAAATTTGATGATTTCTCACAGGTCACCTCTTCCTCGATTTGTGGACGTTCCTCATGTGCAAGGCTACCCTGTATTGACAGACCCTTATATGTTTAAAATGACAATTGAGACTCCTGGGCATAATAATTCAATTTTGCAACCTCACTCCAGCTACCTCTAATTTGGTCCACCAGAGGTAATTCAAGAATTTGATTTTGTTGGTCCACTGGACACACACAAACACATTCATATATAAACATTTTGTTCTCACAAGTCATGCTCACTGTAAAATCTAAGCTATTTAGAAACTGGATGTATATTTTGTTTCTTTGTAGGCTTTCTGGCGCAAGCATAGCATTTAAAATGGCAGTAAATCCTAATTATATATATGCTTACAAAATTCATTTTACCTGCCAAATGTGAAAAATAAAAATTGTGGAAGAAAAGCCATTACTCAAGTTCATGGAAAATAGAAAGGAAGAATTTTGTTTTTGAGCAATTTCCCTATCTGCCTAGCTAAAGTTGGTAAGTTAGGCTTTTGTCATACCATTCAACTGATATAGTAAAACCACGTGGTTTCATGTCTATTTGCTCTATTCTTTCCCCATTTTGACGGATTTCTGGTTAGCAGCTATCTTTTGGCAGGTATATGGCTGATGAACAAGCTTGGGTAGACACAATTAACTCCATAGGAAGTGGGGCAACACTTAGGATTAGTTCTATGGACTGGCTTGGTCAATCCCAATTTATGGATCAAATGGTTTATTGGTCCACTCTTTCTTCTGCAATATCAAAGGTAACTTCTGATAACATTATCTTTTTAAATTACTCTTTTTCTGTTGCTTCCAAACAATGCTTTACTCATCCCCAGTTCTCACAATGTCTCTATCTTCATCTTTCTTGTAAGGGAATTTCCAAATTTCGATTCTTAATTCTAATGATGGTTATGAAATAATAGGTTGTGTTTTCCAAGCATGCAAAAGTTAAGATACTAGTAGCTTACTGGACACATTTTATCAACAACACAGATGAGTATCTGAAGTCTCTTCTTTACTCTAATGTCCTCTGCACGTCTTCAAAGTACAATAAATGTTCTGGCAAAGTTTAGATCAAATACCATAAGGTTCCAGGATACAACTTGACAGGACCTGCCATTCACAATGGAGCCAATACTGGAAATATTTATCCAAGCTTCACCAGGGTCAATCATGGAAAATATGCAGTCAGCAATGTACGAGCCCATATCGGAACCAGCAATTTCGTAAGGGATTACTTCTATACAACAGCAGGTATCAGCTTTGGGACATACAATCCTGCTATTGTTTCAAAGCTTCAAGATATCTTTGACGCTGACTGGAACTCCCCGTATACTGTTCCGGTCCAAGAGTTGGGTGAAGGTCATGCTTATTCTAGTTCATGAACATGTTTCATATTGTTGGAATTGTCAATTTCAAATCTCTATGAAAGTGACTTCATGCACAAGTAACCTTACTTAAATGAGCTGATCATAGTTACGCTTCTGACATGGATGATTCTTAAGCTTGGAACTAATTTCATTTATTTGAGAAAATGATTATAATTTGTTCTGAATGGACAAAATAAAGATATATGAGATAAAGTAATGTTATACATCTCAAATTATATTTTAAACCGTCTCTCAAGTAATGATGTGTTAAATAATTATTAAAAAGTAAAATAGTATAAATTTTAATATTATTTATTATAATATTTTACTACTCAATAATTATTTAACATATTATTACTTAAAAAATATAATTTGTAATGTATAGCATTACACATAGCATAAAGTCTTATCTTAATTCTTCAACTCATACAAATACAAGAATGTAGAGACAGACTCAAACTCAAACTCACTGGTCTAACTCTGAGGTCACCTTTTCCTTGATCAATAGACTTTATTTAACTGAAATTAATCGAAAATTTAAAGATTTAATTATACTTTTTAAATTTTAGATTAGTAGATTAAAACCACATTTTCAATAGAAAAAGGCTTGTCAAAGCCCAATTGAGAATGAGCTCAAAATGGGTTCTTATTAACATATAAAGCCCAATTATGGGCCCAAAAGAACCCCTATGAGCCTAAAACTCCAAATCAAAAATTGACCAGGCGGTCATCAAATCGGACGGTCGAGATTGTCCACAACACTTCGGCCACTGCAAGACGAGTTTTGATTTGGGACTGGGAAAGAGAGAAGCAAATTAAGCACAGTGAAAAAGGAGGCAAAACAAAGCGTCGTCTTCGTCAAGATCATAGCTTTTTCCTACAAAAATGCAGAGAATGAAATCATTGCTAAGAATAAAGCATTCGTTTAAACGAGTTGGGTCTTTGTCTCATCAACAGCGGAGCTTTTCAGCTCATGCTCAACCAGCCTACGTTTCAAATGATTGTCTTCAAGACGAGGTGGACTCTTTACCTTTTTTTTTGCAATAATTATGTCGATTTTTTTTAAATATTTTTGTAAGTATTCATATTTGCCCACATCAGTTTCAGTGGCAACTCCTTTTTTTTTTTTCTTTTCTTTTCTTTTAATGAAATGGCTCATATTATGCTTCTATTTATGTTTCAAGTTAACTTTTTTTTTTTTCTGTGATTTTTGTTTGAGTTACTTCATTTCTTCGTTACTTTTGTTTAAAAGGCCTTGACTTAGTAATTTCAGGTATTAGTTGAAGGAAGGGTTAAGTCAAGAGCAGCCATTCTCAACAGACCCTCTAATCTTAATGCTCTTAGTACTTCTATGGTTTGTTCTTCTTCTTTTTTTTTTAAAAAAAAAATTCTGGTTTTTTTAATCCTTTTATGACTTTGTTTAATGCATACTCATGTAGTGAAATTTTTAATAAATTGAAGTTTTATTTTTTCAAATTTTATTGATAGGTGGCTAGGCTCAAGAGATTGTATGAATCATGGGAAGAAAACCCGGATATTGGATTTGTCTTGATGAAGGTATATAGTGGCCCTTTGCAAGTTTCCAGGGTCTTTTTTTTCCCCCTTATTCTCTTAAAGCATGCTCTTACATCTTCTTGAATGTATTGGAAGGGAATGTAAAGATTTGAGAGTATTGTGCTTCTTAATTCTACAACACTCCATTATGATGTTTCAAGCAGATGGTGTAACTGTGATTAGCTTTAGAAGATGTTTTGTTGGCAATTTTTTTCCATGTCATTTGATATCTTTGTGGAGATGTTCTTAAAGTTGGATTTCAGCATGAATTTTGATGCTTCAATTTTGGTAATTGCTTCATGTCTAAGCTTCTATCTTGAACTTTTTGAAGGGTAATGGCAGGGGGTTCTGCGCTGGTGCAGATGTTGTCGCTCTTTATCAGATACTAAATGAAGGTGGATCACATATCAACCTTGCTCTGTATATTAATTGATTAAGTTTAAAGATTTTTTTACAGCCTCTAATGGCATGAAGAAATTCAATTTACTGACCATGTGTCATTATACTCAATGTCAATTCCTAAATGATAAGGAATCACTGGGCAGAAATTTTTATTCATCCACGTAATTGATCAGTTGCCTGCAGTAATATTTTGATGGCCGAAGTCTTCTGTTTTGGTTTCATATGTCCAATAAATTTGCTTTAGGTTGATATCTTCTTATGGGATAATACTATTTTAGTTTATATGAGAAAGTTGTTTATATAGTTCTCTGACTATTTCACTTTACTGCAGGGAACGTTGACGAGTTTAAAAGGTTTTTTGAGACGCTATATAAGTTCGCATACCTTCAAGGAACATATTTAAAACCACATGTGAGAATTGACCTTTTCTTAGATTTATTTTTTGAGACATAAGCTTTGAACTTTAGGTATTTTATCTAAGATATCACTTTCCGTGATCTTTCACTTTGAAAAATGGTGATTTCTGAAGACTTTCTTCATTACTAGGAGTGCGATTAAATATTGTATATACTTTTTTATTACCTTTGTCCTTTTCTCATATGATTGATTTTTTATCATTAACTGCCTTGCCTATCATGGAATGAACACTTGTATAGGTGGCTATATTGGATGGTATTGCAATGGGCTGTGGGGGTGGGATTTCGCTCCAGGGGATGTTTCGTGTAGTAACTGATAAAACTGTATGTGAATGGTTCTAGCTTTTAGTACATGCAATTATCTACTTTATATGGCAATCAAATGCCTTCTAAATGAAGCTGTCTTCCATGTCCTGAATTTGTGCTAAACAACCTTTAGATTTGTGCCTTTTGATGTCTATTATGCCTATGCACTCGCCATATCTGGTAAATTCACTCAAGAAATATATTTCTTATGCATAAAATTTGCAGGTATTTGCTCATCCAGAGACTCAAATGGGGTTCCATCCTGATGCTGGGGCTTCCTTTTATCTATCTCACCTGCCTGGTTACTTAGGTAAGATCCCTCTCTTTCAGGTTTATTGATCCAATTGCTTTCAAACTTGCTAAAGTAGTTGGGCAATGCTTCCATTTTGTACACTTGTCTTAGACTTCTAGGTCACCTTCTCAATGTTAAAATAAAGAATGTGTTTTATGAAAATTTTATATTTTAGTCATTACTATTACGATTAGAACTTGTGCACTGCATATGCTTTCTTATCATTTTGCTTGTATGTTGGCCTCTGGTGATTGCACTTGTCATCTATTCTGGTGACTTCATCTACACAGCACTTGGAAGGCTACACTTTCTGTGGTAGCACATTTTCTCATGTTAACTTGTTCAAGGAAAACATAGCTTTAGAACTCTATGGCAGGATAACTTGCTTCCCCTTGATGTTCTCTGCGTTCTGTTAATTAATTGTATTCTATGCTAAATATGGTGGATTTTTTACATTGCAAATCCATTTTCCAGGAAACCAATAGAAGTGATCTGCAAGATGTTTGGTTTTGTTTCTTTTGTTTCTTTCAGGGGAATACTTAGCTCTAACAGGAGAAAAGCTCAGTGGTGCAGAAATGATTGCCTGTGGTCTTGCCACCCATTATACATTACATACGGTTAGTTCTATTGCACCTTACTTTACTCTTCATTTTTTTTCTCTTTTTTGGTATTACTTTCATATGCAGCTAATAATTATGAACTCTTCCTGACAGAGAGTTGCGTTGGTTGAGGAACGCCTTGGTAAATTAATCACAGATGATCCTTCTGTTATAGAGAATTCTCTTGCTCGGTATGGTGACCTTGTCTATCCAGCTGGAGAGGGTGTTCTACGCAAGTAAGGTTCCATGACCATTTTTCTTCTTCTGGCCCTGTCCACCCACCCCCCACCCCTGGGTGTTTTGTGGCATATATTTATTATCTTATACAAAAGTGCCAGCTTGCAATGTAGATTATGATTTGCAGTACAAAACAAACTGTTATTGCAATCAGAAAGACTTGATGTCTTTGTGTTATACATAATTGAGTCCAGAATAGTATCTTAAAACTTAATCCCTGATTTCCCTTTCAAAGAACCGTACTGGCATTTATTTAAAGATACTGTTGGTCTTCACATATCTCTGAAATTTGTACTGGGCTAAATATCTTTTTCTTTCATAAAAAATGACTGCCACATTAATGATACAGAGCCAAGGTATAGTTTGGCGGTTTCCAGAGCTAATAGCTAGAATGCTATGATCACAAGCGGACAACAAAAATGCAGACATTCATGATTGATATTTCTAAGTTATTTTGTTTATCTCTTTCTCTTGTTTGGTTTCAGGATTGAGACAATTGATAAATGTTTCAGTCATGACACAGTTGAAGAAATTATTGTTGCTTTGGTAGGTTTATGGGTTTATTAATTATTTATTTTTGTTCACTCTTAATTGATTAAATCAATTAGCTCAAACTGAGAATAAAACTCCTAGTGCTTCAATCTTGTCAGCTGATTGCAATGCGCCACAAAATGTGTTGAGGCAGTGGTTTTTACCTCATAACAAAGATAACATCTATGGAGGAAGCACATTATTTGATGCGCTTGACTAAGTATTTTTTTTTTCCATGTCTGATGTGCTTAGGAAAATGAGGCAGCCTCCACTTATGATGAATGGTGTACAAAAGCTCTGAAAAAACTGAAAGAAGGATCCCCATTGAGCTTAAAAGTTACTTTACAATCTGTAAGGCTACTCCTACATCTTCAGTTGTTGCAATTTGTATTATTACCAGCTTCACTCACGTTTCCCTTGCTGTATTAGATACGAGAAGGTAGATTCCAATCTCTTGATCAGTGTCTGGCACGTGAATACCGGATGACCCTCAATGGGATCTCCAAACGGGTCTCCAATGACTTTTGTGAGGTATAGGCCTTTGAAAATCTTAATGTAGTAAGCATTTTTAAAATCTCTTTTGATGATAACTCTTGAATTCATTTGCCTACAGGGCATTCGGGCTCGACTAGTGGACAAAGATTTTGCTCCAAAGGTACAATCAGTTTCATTACCAAGTCCAATTTAACTATGTTTATTTCTATTAAACTTTCTAATGGTTTGTAATTTCATAAATGCAGTGGAATCCTCCAACTTTAGAAGAAGTAACTAAAGATATGGTTGATTGCTATTTCTCCCCATTGAATGAGTTGGAGCCTGAACTGGAGCTGCCCACAGCATTGCGAGAACCGAATATCTGAGATAGATTTATACACCCTTTTAAGTAGGAAAGCTCAGATTTTGTTTGTGGTTGCCTGTGCCCATCCTAATTTTTTTTTCATTTGATATTTTTCCATATAAATTTTGGAATATAATTTGTGTAATTGCTTATTACCTCAATATGAGGAAATTGGGCCTTGAATGTTAAATAAAATTTGCAGTTGGTTACTTATATCACAATTTTAATCAAACCTTGGAAATTAACGCCTTTTGCCTTTGATTATGATGAATGTTTTGTAGTCTGAAAACTTTACCTTTGTTTATTTTATTTGTGTTATTTTCTCTTATCAAACGCCCTTCTTTTGTTAAAGTAAAACATTAACTGTGTAATTTGCTTTCAGAAAGTTATAAAAATTTGGCCGGGTGACAGTTGGTTTTCTAATGATAATAACAATTCACAGCATGGTAGGTACTGAGGAGATTTTAAGTAACATTAGTACCTAATTTTAATTCCAAGATTTGACCTCAATGCTGCTCTTAGGGATGTTCGGTTTCTTAAGTAAGAAGGTATAAATTAGAACAAACAGAATAGAGTTGTTTCGAAGAAGAGAGTAATTTTATCTAAGGATAAAATCTGGAACTGAAAGCCCCAAGTCGAGTGGCCACTGAGGCGCAATGTATTAGCAGCCACCCGAAATCAAATAAATTTGAAGGTAAAGGCTAGATATTTGAGTGGATGAAATTTCTCTCTCACTTGGGGTTCAAGGTTATTAGAGGGATGGAAATAGCACCACTACCATAATACACACAAAGATGCTATAATTAATCCCCGCACAAATCCATAGCCTATTTTTTTTTTCACCTTTTTTAGTAGAGACCGAATTAACGTTCAATATGGCACCAATCCATAATATAAACACATGATCCGGTTGAAAATATGGAACCTGCCCAAAAATACACAAGCATCTGTTTGATAAAGCAGACAAGCTCCCATGCTGGAAGGTGGAAAGCCAAAAGCTTTGGCCTCACAAGGGGCGTTAACCTGCATAGGTGTTTTGGAGATTCAACAGAACTTTTACTAAGAAATCTACACCTAATTGATGGTTAAAAAGGAACTCCCTTAACATTTTATACAGCTGAACTCGTACCCCCTGGAAACTCAACAGAGCTGGGTGTCAAACTTCAGACAGATGCCCATGCTGAAAAGTTCCTGGCATAGTAACTTCGCCCCGTAAGGTACATTAACCTTAACAATGTCATCAGCAGATTCACAAACACGGCAATAGGGCCCCCGAATCTTGCGTCCACCCCCCACCCCCCGTTGGATCACATTTGCAACATTCTGGCATTTCCGGCAAATGTGCATCTGGGAGGAGTCACTCAATGTAAAGAGCCGTTCATGCAGATTGGCAGATGCACCATGAGCTATGAGGCAGTCCCGTTCCATCTCACCAAACTTGATCCCACCAAAACGCTTCCTGTCTGCAACTGGCTGGCGGGTGAGTGGGTGGACTGGCCCAGTGTTGCGAAACTTCACTTTGTCTTCAGCCATGTGAATAAGTCGCTGATAGAATGTTGGGCCTATAAATATGAGCGAACGAACCATTTCACCAGTTCTGCCATTGTAAACTCTCTCCGTTCCCCATTTGGAAAACCCAGCCCTGCCACGTGTATTACAGCAAATGCTGTTTGAGTCTAAGGACCATTTAAATGAACAAAACCAAAAATAATACTTTAATATGAAGGTAATTCCTAAGCTACAAATTCAGCTAATGAGATATAAATCCAAAACAAAATGGAATCTACAGAATGCGTGCCAATATTAAAATACAGAACAAAGTAAAAAAGAAAAAAGAAAAATAAATAAACCATAATTCTGAAGGGGATAGTACTCTCTAGCAGTCCCATGATGCATACTCAACCAGCCAAGAGTGATGGGATATACACAATTTCTTATTTCCATAATGATAAGAAAGAGAGATTATGCATTGGCAGTACTAGCGAAAAGTTTTAACACCCAAACTACAGATGCTAACCTGTGAAGCTGCTCAGTGATGGCATCAACAGAGGGAGTGGAGAAAGGAGTCGCATATCTCATCAAGCCACCACAGGCAATCCCCTTTCCTAAAGCAGCCTCTAAGAGTTGACCAGGAGTTTGCCTTGAAGGAAAAGCATGTGGGTTTATCACAATATCAGGAACTATCCCTTGTCTTGTAAAAGGGAAATTTTCTTGAGACTCCAAAAAACCCAAGACACCCTTTTGCCCATGCATGCTTGAGAACTTGTCTCCAAGACACGGAGAACGGACCTGCATTTATAAATGCGAAAAAATCATTGATGTTAATGAACAAAGGCAAAACTGTTTAAAATGGAATCGTCGACAAGAAGGTGATCCCTATAATTTAATCCTGACCACCTCAAGCACATTTAAGTAAATATTAACTGCACTTTGATGCTACCTTGCATGTTGAACATAATTTTAGTTTTCCATTGTACTAACTTCATCTTCTACATGCATATCTAATGTACAATGTACAAAGTACAAGGTATACAAGCATACACATGGGTTTGAAAATGCATACATGTGGGTGCAAATAGTAATTCAAGTGAAAAACCATATCAACTTACCTGTCTCAGAGATACCACAGCAAAGTTCTTCCCGTCATCATTAGAAGACAGCACCACTTTTTGAA
This sequence comes from Ailanthus altissimus, assembly GCA_946807835.1. Taxonomy (NCBI): domain Eukaryota; kingdom Viridiplantae; phylum Streptophyta; class Magnoliopsida; order Sapindales; family Simaroubaceae; genus Ailanthus; species Ailanthus altissimus. The sequence goes on along the minus strand of OX327686.1, from coordinate 33,420,252 downwards.
CCATACCCCTTTCGGTGTGCTTAAGTTTTACACTGTGATCAGTAGCCCCAGATTCGGCATACTTCCCTATCACAATGTCACCACTTTGGAGGTTAGCACCAATGAAAGGAAGACCATCATCGTCCAAACTGTCAACACGTCCAATTTTACTTTGAATTTTTCCAAAATTCACCCAATCATCAAACCGCTTCTTCCCCTCCATCTCTTTGTTATCGACCTCAGCCTTGTAACTTCTGATGTGTTCAGATCGAAACATTCCTCGCTCCAGAGAGGCTCGGTTCATCACCAAGGAATCCTCTTGGTTGTATCCAAGGTGAACATTGACTGCAACAATGGCATTCTGCCCATTGAAGATCTCAGGCCTTGGCAGTATTCCATTGTGGCCATAACCTGGTTTTCCGAGACAATCAGCAGACATTGATCGGAATAGAGGCCTCTGTGGATAGAAAAGTTGATGGGACAGTGTATCCACTCTGATGTTTGGATTTGTTGTTGGAAAGCCAATAGCTTGAGAAGAATGCTTTTGAGATTGATAGAGGACCCTCCTTGCATGGTCATGGTTTGCAAATGGGATAATTCCGCAACTCAAACCTAACAAGAATGACATATCAAGTTCACAGTGGGTGAACTTTGTGGCTTTCATCCCTTCAATGTCCTTTAGAAGGTATTTAATACCCCATGCTGTGTAACAGTCCTCTTCTTCTTCAGTTCCAGCAAGTTCAATAATTCCAGTGTCCAAAAGAGACTGGAAGGTGTAACTTTTGCCTTTAAGAAATTTACTCCTGCTCAAATTCTCTACCACCAAAAGAGGACGTAAGATCCTCCCCGCATCAGAAAATATTCTCACTTCACCTTGCTGTTCATCTCTCTTGATTTCCACCTAGAAGAGAAAAATGTTGTTGCAGAAGTTGGTTAACAAAATTAGATCAGATAAACAAAACGTAACAAAATTAGTTCAGATAAGCAAAACTAACTTATATTGCAAATCAAAATTAACCCTTCATTTGGAGAGCCAAACAATAAATAAATGTATAGATAAATTCAAGACTTCAGTTCCCAAAAGTATAAAAGTATTTTAAACAGAGAGAAGGAAGAGAGCAATATTTTAAATATGCTCCATAGAAGATACCCAAAGTACATAGCAATGATAGCAACAATTAATGTTATTAGGAAACTAGAGATAATTACTTGAAATTAGCCAATTAGACAATAAACAAATGCATTTCATCAATCTAAATGCCAAGATCAGAGTAACACAATCAGGTAAAGCAATTTTAAGGACCATGCAAATCTGGTTTAGACAAATAGCGAAAATGCCCATTAACAGCCACTTCAGCAAGTGGGGTAGTATTAAGTAAAATGCATAAAGCAAATATAGAGGTTAATTGCATGTAACCAAAGTTAACTGATTTGCAGATAAAGTTTCACATTACAGAATAAGGTCTTAGACACTGACTTTCAGATTTTAAGGAATAGCAGCAATTAACACTTCTTAGTTAAAAGGAATAGGTGAACCTTCCTGCAGCATGACTGAACAATAAATAATCAATTTTGCGGACATGCACCACTAATGTAAGCATTAGTAATTTTTCTCATCCATTTAGCTTATAATAGGTTGAGAAAGTGTATGAACCAAGATGAAAAAAGTTAAGCAATTTATAATTACTTGCACAAGCTACACATGATAGTTAGTTCTTAGTTCCTATCACTATGAATAAAACATAGTAACTCTTCATTCAAATTAAATTTTCACATCATGGTTCAATCTGTTGGTCTCAACTACAACACAGAAAAACATGGTAACATATGATTAATGAATTTATTGTACAATTTAAAAGCCTTTTGAGATAAAAGTGAAGGAACCTGATTTGGTAACTCTTTCCTGCGTCGCTTGCTTCTTAACTCAGCAACAAATGAAAGGGAATCCTTACAAACTCCAACCCAATCCCCATTAATAAAAACCTTAGCGTTTCCTTCTATTGAAGTAGAAGTATCATCTACCAGTTTTTCCATTCCGCAATCATACAACTGGTCAACTATAGGTTCTAATATGTTCGTACTTACCAGTCCAGTGACAGCCAAATTTTTCACAAGCCCACAATTTTCACCATCTGGGGTGGAGAGAAAGCAAATCTTACCCCAGTGCGAAGGGTGCCTGCATCAAGAAAAATAAACTACAAAGTGTGAGAGAGGCACCATTTTACTGATTATCAACTACAGTGTTTACTGAAAACAAAACATACAAAGTTCACACGAAATGTAGGAAAATAACTTATGCAAGTTCTTAAAAGCTTACGGGTATCTAGCATCTCCAACCTTCCCTGTGTACTGAACTTGTTGTCTTGTTTTTCGCAAATCAACAAGTGTCTGCAATGGATTGGTTCGCCCAAGTGTTGCCACTATGCCAGAAATCCTTTCCATCCTCTTATAAGGATGTGACCATGCTCCAGTGGAGAAAGCTCGAGAAAGACCATTGGTTACTATAGACGCATCCAGATAGTACTCAATAGGGCGCACAGGACGATCTCCATAAAGATCTCTCTGCAAAACCTTTGTCATGCGCTTCCGGGCATGTGCAAGATGCACTCTCAACTCTCGTTCAAGTAACTCACCAGCAAGCTCCAACCTCTTGTTTCTAAAACTATCCCTATTTTCACATTTTCTGCGACCTGTATAGGCCTGTAAAAGACACTTCACCATATAGCCAAGAAAACGAGCCTTTTGCTTTGAGCTATGGAGATTGGGAAACAGATAAATGCTAATGATTTCTTCAATGCTTTCCCCAGGAGGAAATGTAGTATCCTTTATAAGTTTATTCACGTACTTCAGAGCATTCTTCCCTTTCCGAAATCCCTCACATACATCATCAGCATGGTGAATTGAGGCAAACAATATATTCAAGATGCTGGAGTCCTCGCTAGTAAAATCAATCAGATTTACAACCTCTTTGTCCGATGAGACAGCAAGGGCAAAAAATAATATCCATATAGGGATCTCTGTCGACAAGAAATAGACGGCAAGGACTTTCTCACCTCCTTTAATATCTTCAAATTTGGACATGTCTACTAGTCTAACAATTAATCGGTTGCGCTTCATTTCAGACTTGTATGCAACAGTCCAACCCAGAATATTTGATACCCAAAGCCTTTTCATACAAATCTGCTCTTGTGCAATGAATACCTGTAGATTTTGGAAGGAAAAATAAGAAGGAATTATTTAACTATCGTCAAAAGATCTCACTAAACATTAGGATATATTCAACATCCTGTGAACACCAAATTAATAGAGAACAAGTAAAAGAATTAAAGAAAACAAAATTTGAGATCACAAGCCCGTTGATTAGATTAACATATCAAGTCCAGAGAACAGTACACTTGGCTAAATATTTGAAACAACAAACACAGTGAGGTATATTAATTTCCCAGCCGATTATGCCTAAATAAGTGATAAAACACATAAGCTATATCCATATTAAAACAATCCTAGCATAACTGCTAAAAACTTTACCCAAACCTTTATCCCACTAATGGCAACTTAAATTGGATGGATTGGGAGTAGATGGAACTAATGCGTCCTATTTCACATATGGGCTACTTGTTAATATTAACAACTAAATCAGTACTCAAGTTCTTGAATTTAAAGACAGCATAAGACAACCAATTCCTGCAACATGTTAATTATAAGGATTATTATCCTTTGATAGGTGACAGAAAGATAGTCAAACCACATCAGGAGATGCCTACTTTGGGGGTTAATTCGATGTCTCCATAAAAAGAAAATCATCACTTAACAATATGGGAAAAGAAACTGAGAATATAATTGTAACAAAAATAGAAAGTAATGCACAAGGCAAAAAACAGAAAGCTCCAAACTCACCTTCTCAGCACCCTTGATCAAAAAGTACCCTCCATGATCAAAATCACAATCAGCTTTCTCTGCGTCCTTCATCCAGCAAAGGTCAGACTTCACCATCACAGGAATCCTTCCAATTATGATATCCTTAGTTTCCTTACTTACAATGTCCTTCTGAAGATGTTGTGCTTGTCCAGTTTTGAATTTATCACTTGTGACACGTTTCTGAGTATATACCTGATAGATGGCAAAGATGCAACATGATTTAAAAGAAATGGATAAAAATTATTTTGCACTCCATGATGCAATTCAAACCTTAGCCATTAGAAGAGGGAAAGTGGCAGATAGCATCAATGATTAAATCAAACAGAATGCACACTATATCAATACAAACACTAAAAAAGAAATCCAGATATATTAAGAGTTCAAACTCATGAAATTAAAATTAAATTTATTCACCTCAAGCTCAACATTTACTTTCATCCTAGATGAATATGTCATATTCTGAAGCCTCGCATGCCTAGGAAGCATATTGTGCTCATCACCTCCAGAACCAGCAAAAAAAGTAGGCTTATCCAGCGAGACCTTCCCAAACCTCAGAGTAGCATAGCGCCAGTCACTCTCTCCCTTCTTTGATGGGTCATAACCAGGCTCGATTGTAGTCTCACCAAAAGAATCAAAGGCCTTTTGGAGACCATTTCTAATAAAGTCATTGTAGGAGTTGATCTGGTGACTAACAAGACCATACTCATTGAAGAACAACATTGATGCTTTCCTACAGAAATTTCTCAGAAATTCCTCGCCCAAATCATGTAGGTTGCTAACTTCATTATCATCTAAATCCATATCATCTCCGCTTGAAAATGTTTCACCCTTACTACTCATGCCTATATCTTCCTTGGCAGTCGATGATGCCCCCATTAGACTCAAACTCTGTAAAGATAACAAAAGCAGAAAAAGATTGGAAAAAAATAATAATAATTTTCCTAACAACCAAATTATTACAAATCAATAAAAAAATTCCTCTAGAGTTGGTTAATAAACCAGACATTAAATCAAAATTAGCTCTTTCACTCACAAAAAAATCTTAATGTTAAGTGAAACCCCATACAGTTTTTAAAAAGAAAATGAACAAAAGCAAAACCATAAGCACTAAAACAAGCATATCATATGACAATCTGCATGCAAGCAAAGACCCCGTTTCCGGGTCTCTTACACAAAATTTTCCTCCATACAAATCACTTGCTAGATAAAAAAAAGTATTGAAGTTTGAATTTTTCCCATCATTTCCAAATAACATATGTGACAAACCCATCTATTCCATGTCCAAAACACAAAAAAGTAAGAAACTTTATAGACAAACCACTTAAAAATGAAATAGATTTCACCAAAACATACATCACAATCTGCATGCAACCAAAGTTCCAGTTTTTTGGGTCTCTTATACAAAATTTACTCCATAAAATCACTTCTTGATTAAAAAAAAAAAGAAAGTACTAAAATTTTGAACTTTACCCTGCATTTCGAAACAACATATGCAACAAACCCACCCATTTCATGACAAAAACACAAAAAGCAAGAAAATTTCCTTAGACAAAACATTTGAAACTGAAATAGATTCCAGACAAGCATAAAATCAGAAGCTGGAGACTTACATTGAGCTTCTGTTGAGTGTAAATGTCAAACAGAGACTAAAAAGTAAAAACCCTAGACCCCTCTTCGCGGACAATAGAAGACTCCTCACTAACACTTCCAAAATCAAACCTTTTGTGTTTGGTGACGGGGATTCACGACAAGAAGCCAGGCGGATTTTGTGAGAGCAACAGCTGAAGATGAAAATGAAATTGCAAATTTTTGGCGTCACTCGAGAGTGGCTTTTGGGGAGTGATGGGCCGGTAACAAAATGACACGTGGTTCCAGTAAGGGTGGTGTTGTAAATTCATACTGAGTACGGATGGTGTACGGAGAGGTGTATAATTAGAGGACGTTCCTGCCCTTGTAATACGCGGAACTTTTTAGGCAGTGGGGCTGGTCATAAGAGATGATTTGTAGGGGTAAAATTGAAAATGAACAATAACAGGCCATGAACAGTCAAATAATGCAATGACCAAAATGCCCTTTGCACAAGTCTGGTTATTTTAATAAAAATAAATTAAAATGTAAGAGTATAAAAAACATATATATTAAAACATAGAACAAATTAATTTTTTAGAAAAAAAATTAATTTAAAACAATGAAAATCAAACAACCCCTTAATTTTAACTAAATTAACCTTTTTTTTCTTTATATGAGAGTAGGAAATTTGAACTCAGAACATTACTAAGAAAAGTGAATATACTATCAATTTTTTTTTATTGGGTGGCTAACACAAATACCCAAATTAACTTTCCTTTTTTTAAATTTAGAATGCAATCTCAATCAATTATTGCTGATAAAGTCTCTTAAATTTAAAATTCAAATAATGAAGTTATTGAAAACCATGTAATATCCTTTTAAAATCCATTTTCTTAATTTACTACTCTAAAATATTTTTAAAAAAAGTTTGAATAGTTTCTCATATCACCCATACGTTTTGGTTAAAAAAAAATAATAACTATAATTGATCACATTCTTTATGAAACCCCAATGTAAATAAAATGTTTTTTTTTTAAGTTTTCTTCTTATTTTTCAAGGTGTTTTTATTGCTTGCTAATTCAAACAAAATTTTCTCTATTTTTCATTTTATTAAAAAAAAAAAAGTGTTCCTCTTTGTAATGACCCTCTTTCATTGATTTCTATCCTATAGATTTTCTTTATGAAACCACTCTGATAACTTAGTTTCTCTCACCATATATATATATATTTTTTTTACTTTTTAAAGTAGTTTATTTTATTAAAGTAATATATATATATATATAAATCCTTATTTTAAAGAGAAAAAAATGTGAAATATTCAAAAATAAACAGTTCGATTTGGTTTTTTTAAATTTTAGTCACCCTTTTAATAAATTTTGCAAAATCATATAAATTTTTATTTTATTTTATTTTGTATTAATGGTTCGGGGGCACTACTGTAATTTTAAGTAGGAGCTGTTGTTGTATTCACTGGCTCTACTATTCAAAGGCTTGCAAGGATTTATTGTCTAAATAAATAATCAATAATTAATTTTATTTATTTATATAATTTTTATTTGTAAATCAATCACGTCTTTTTTTATTTAAAACTATAATAAATATAAAATATTAAAATAGAGAAACATGATTGATTTAAAAAGCAAAACATAATTTTGATCGATGCTATTATTATTTTTATTTTTTTATGTTATATTAAAATTCATTACTGAAAAATTGGTTGTTGAATACTTCAATAACCGAAAATGTGGCTTGGTCCGGCCAAGTAAAGCCCTAAAAAAATTTGAAGTCAGTCCATATTATTTTTTTTTTTTTTAAAGACCCTTTATTTTATCTCATCGGTTTTCATTTATTATTTATATTATATATTTTATTTTTTAATAAAAAAATTAATTAAAAAACTAATATGTAATTATACATATACGTCATTTGTTTTTGACAAATACATTATAAACTTCAATATCTATTATACACCTTAAATTTTAAATTTTTTTAAATATGTTAACATTAAAAAAAATATTTTTATAAAAAAAAATTATTATAAAAATTAATTTGTTCATATTTTATAAATAACAGCATTAAAAATATTCGTAAATTGAGAATTCAACATGGTATATTAAAAATATAAATTATTTTAAACTTTTTAATGCAGTATAATAAAAAGTGAGGGTTGATGTTGGAAGTCTCAAATGATGTGTAAATTTATTTTTTATTGAGATATGTCTCTTTATACACACTTCTTCGTTCGTGATCATTTGAATAAATTTTGAATTTAATTAATAATTTAAAATGAATTATTACTATTTAAATGAAACAATGTTATTAATAATTATGTAAATTTAATACTTATGTTAACTGCCTAATAATAAAAGACCGGTAATATATCTAACTTTATTTTAATGGTTTAAAAGTAGAATAGTAAAAAAAATTGACTTAATGCTTAAGCAATTAATTTGGCTAAGCTAGAATTAGAAGGGCATAAACTCTGAACCTATTTGACATAAAAAACGGATTGTATCAGAATGAGCACATGAAGAATCACTGCGGCGATTGTAGGAAGCAGATCTTCAAAGAGTGGTAAAATACATTCATGTTTCAGCGTTGCCTTCCATTTGTGCCAAGGTTGCTCGTAGTACTTATTTGGGTCTGCACGGATATCAGTATAGCAATTTTGATCAAGATTTTACAGTAATACGACTGCAAAGTTTGTTAACATGGTAGCAGCTTCGATGACCAGACAATCCGAATGAGTAAATCAACATCTTTAGTAGTGAGTGTGATGTATACAGTCACAGATGTATGTCCCGTGTGGCTAATGACACAGCTCCAATTACAAAGCCATTAAATTTCCAATCATATACAGTCTCTGCTGGGTCTCCTGTTACAATCTGGGGGATTTCAAGCTCTCCAAGATCATGATCAAATTTAACCTCCGCTGACAGAAACCCTTGACAATTGTCTATGTTTATATCGAATTAAAATTCACGCTTTTATTATTAAATCAATAAACACTTACAAAAATAAAAAAATTCACAAAAAATTCTCTCTCAAAAGGATTAGAATAGCCTCTCAATTGCGATCTCTTTTAAATATGTTGTTTTATATTTACGAGGGTTTCAATAATTTCTTTGATATCCCTCTAAACTTCAATACTCATCGTGATAAGAGTTTATAAGTTGAAGAATTCAAAAACCAACTCAAAGACATCAAAATAACTCATATATGGAGTTGGGGCGCGAGTGGCACCTAAGTGTCATTTTTTCGGCGCCTAAGTGCCAAGACTTAGGCATTTTTGTCCACTTCTCTGTTAGACACACCTTCTTGCGCCCTACACTTTCGACTCTATCTTGAACGTGCTTCTTTTTCTTGTCTTCTTTTTTACTCCTCAAAATACACTATCCACAAAAATTTTAATCATCATTTTCAGAACCTTGAGCAGACATTTCCTGGAACTCAACCTGAAACCTTACCCCAGCCTCATTCAATACTCAATTCTGAAAATTGAATTATATGGTAGAGATGAAATGGCCTCACGAAATCAGTGAAATGCTTTACATTCCATGTGATTTGTTTTTTTTTTCTGAAGATTGGATTTCTCAAGAGTATTTACACGCTAGTGTAAGAAATGAACGAACGGTTTCCGCTGGGTATGAGGCAAAGCTTAAGCTATTACATTCTGTCAAAGGACAAAGAATGGAAGCTGATTCAAGCAAAATAAGGTCACGATGAATGCTAGACTTCAACTTCAAAAACAAATTCTCCAACAGAAATACATCTTCATAATCTTTAAAAGGGGAATATTTTCTGCAAAAGAGCACAATGTTGAAAGTAGTAGCATCGACGGGAATCATCATCACAAAATCATCACTGCTGATGTTTCAGAAAAGTTTCTGAATAACAAGCGGGGATGCTTTTCTCCAACCGCTTTACATTGCGAACAAGATCATCCAAGCTCATTTTAGTCAGTTGGATGAATTTGAGTAGACATCTCGGCTTATATATGCTTTTGCATGGTCTTCAATCTTGTTCTGTCATATTGATAGGGCCAATTACAACTTCATGAGGAATGTCGGCATCATCATTAAACTTTCGAAGTTTTTCAGGAATCTTGTAGATGCAGCAATCAGCTGATATTGGAGGCTTTAAGTTTCTTAACATCCCTTCCATGTCATCACGTGAAATATGAATGTAGTTTTAAGAAACTACTTGATTAATAAACAACTAAGCTAGAACAGTAATAATAATGATAATCAAGTTTGTATATTAGTCTACTTAAAAGGCTTAATATATATGAAAAGCGAAAGCTTCAAAGCTTGTAAAATTAAGATTAATGGTACCTTAAAATTTGACAAATATAGAGATAGAATACAAGGACAAGATTACATAACATTCTTGAACCCTGTTTCAAGCATATAATATAAAGCAGAAAAGCTGCAGGGGTACATCCATTTCTTCTCAACTCAATAAAGAAATCTAATTATAGTACTTTGTTTTTGTGTTTTTTTTAAGGAGAATCTAATTATAGTACTTAAAAAGGCTTCCAAGTCAACCTAATCTTGGTGTGTTTCGCATTTTGGTACATTAAGAGCGGGAGTACTGATAATATTGTTCTTTAGCTAAGTCTATCTTTATTTATCATCCTTTTATAGCTGTGTGTCAACAATTAGGAGAAAGTCTAAAATATTTTAGATATAATATTGATTCAAGTTAGGTGTATTTTTCAATTAATTATGAAAACTGGATAAACACATAGATGAATTGAATAGAATTGTATAGTATACTGTTTGTTAGATGTCAACAATTAGGAGAAAGATTGGAAAATACAGGTAATACACAAAAGCAATAAATATGGATAATAGTTAAAAAAATTATTATAAATTCATCGGACTACGACGAAGGTGTTGTGTGAATGACTAAAAAAGAATGTCACATCCCGTGTGACATCAAAAACAATTTATTTTTGAACTTATAAAGATCGGTAGATAACGTGATATAATAGATTAATTTTTTAAGTCGATGATAAACACTTAGTCCATAATAAAATTAAAAAAGGAGTTAGAATATTTACATGCTAAAATATACTTTCAACATTCAAAATTTATATTACTATTACAATCATGATATCATTTAGGAAGATAAGGACAATTCAATATAACTAATAAAGGAGGATCAAGAATTCAGGTATGATTAATATTTAATGAATAATGGAAAATAATAATCAAAGCTTCTGATGGCAAGGACCGTGTACCTTTGGATAGCAAGTTAAATAGATATCCAGATAAAGAAAATCCAAGGCTTGATGATGGTTTAAGAGGGAGCTTTGCAACTGCTCTTTTATTTGCAAAATGAACATAAAATACAGAAACGCAGCTAAAAAAATTTCGGACTTTAAACCATGATGAATTGTTTAAAATTAAGCCTAGCTAAGTCTGAGCAATTTTCATTATATTTTTGTTTCAATAATTGGGCAACTACTACTAGTTTAACAAACACACAATTAAATGCTTAAATTATAGTGCCCTTTGGCATTGCTCGAATAATAGTGAATGTGTTTTATGTTTGCAAATATTTAAATTTGAATAAAAAAAAATAAGAATTAATATTTAGTGAGAGAGATTTCTCGTCTAATTCCAAATTTTTTAATTTTTAAAAAATGCTTAAATTACAATAAGTTGGCCCATAAATTCAACAAGTCTCCACCGTCCGAATTCTTTTGTGAAAAACTGTCTGATAATTTTAATTTCCTTCTAATAATTAGCCTCAAGCTTAATTTTGAATATTTAATGTCTCTTCAACACCACAATAGATATTTACCATAAATTAAATGTAAGATTATAAATAAGATTTGGTATCCTTAAGAATCTGTGCTGCTCATTTGATAACATATACAGTGTGCTTCAAATGCCATACTTATCACTGTTTAGAAACTTCATTTAATTATAACAAATATTATGCACCTATCAAGTATTGCAATGGGGACCATTTCATTGACTCAGGTGCTGAGTTCGAGTTAGGAGGAAGTCTCTTCGCTATTTTAGAGGTAGTTTGAGTCCTTATAATATTATATTGTAATAAGTATAACAGTTTATACGAATAACGTGCTATATTATAATGAGTTTGAATATTACAGTTGTATACAGAAGTCTGGGATTAACGGAGTTATGCAGTTGAACAGGGTTCTGGGATTGTTCAAGGTCACCTACATTTCGAGGAATTGCCTTCTTTTTACATGGGATCAAAATCTATATTACAATTTGACTAGTGTGATGAAGTTTTGCTTGTTTTCTTGTATTATTTTTCTGGTTAATAAAAGATGTAAAATCTGGTCATCAAAAGAAAGCTAATGGAGAGTGACAAATTTTCTCAAAGCAGCTAAAAACAACCTTTGGTGCCAAACAATTGTAACTAGCACTTTATTAATTCGTACAGAGAGTTCAAATGCAAGAATAAGAAATCGTTCAAACTCAACACAGGCAATTGACTAGGCCAGGCAGGGTTGGATGTGATATTTTTGATAATTTGTTTCGGTTCTGTCATGATGTCATATGTAGGGAAACATCAGAAAGAATAGAGTGGATGCTTTCAAGTGAATTTCATCCATTTTACCCACTAGTAAAAATATGCGTCCCATGGTTGATCTTCTTAGAACATACAGTTTAACTCATCAATCATGAAAAATTTAACAAAAACGAGAGTTGTTAAATCATAAATGTCGCATTTCAACTCATTTCAGTTTAGATTTGGAGGAGCTTGCCATAGGTTTCGCAACAGGTCGAGCTGGTGCAACTCTCTGTACCTTCTTCACGTCATACTTAATAGATGAGAATGCACATAGCACGGCGATCAACATTGTCGGATAGACATAGACAGATTTGGCAGGATCTGTGTTCCCCGGCTTTCCCAATATTCCTTCCTTGATGAGGCCCCAAAGTACCAACAGCGTCCCAAACATGCTCATCCTGCCAGGTTTCAGAATACCCACAAGTGCTCCTGCCACAGAAAAGTAACTTCCTGCAAGAACCTGATACAAGAGCCACATGATATGCTCAGATTACAGACAGCTGAAATAAGAAATGGAACTCAAACTATGAACAAACCATGGCCAAAGTAGATTAAGGATTTTGCGGAAAAAAAGTTTCAGTTGTCAGTTCTCTACACTACTAAACTCGAAAATAGGACCTAGAATAAATTTGGTCTTATCTAATCAAAATCCAGTTTTAATTGGTACCCAGGTTATGAAAATTTGAGTATCTGTCCATCCTAAGCCTATGAGACAAGTTTCACATTCTAAAAAAATGGTTTGCAGATCAAAAGAATTCCATGGAAATGTTGGGGGAGATTTGGGAACCAATTGCTGTTAATTGAAAGAGTCTCAAATTGAAAATAGATCATATATACAGTCTGAGTAGAAATACAGAATGCAGACTTAAGATTATATTTTAAAGAGGGGAAGATGAAAGTTGAAAAATAAAACCTCTAACCGCTGAAGATCAGTTACTGCAGAGGCTTCCTTCGCGGTGGTCAAGTTATAGATGTTTAACAGGTTGTCCCAGCTTGGAACGGTCATATTGTTCACAAGGCCATTTACAATAGCACCAGGGTAGAGAAGAGCCTTCACTACAGGAACAGGAAAGATCTCACTAGCAATCAACTGGGAAGATGTGACATGGATGGGTGTTGAACACATACCAGCTCTGCATGGAACCCTGTGAAACATAGAATTGAAAGAAACTAAGCTATATATAAGACATACACCTCTATATCACCTCATTCATGTCTTTCCAGTTAATGAAGCTGTGGATGATAGCAGATATCTTTTTCTGAGCTACAAATCTCTTTGTTCAAGCATTAAATACTTTCTACAAAATGGCAGAGTATTAATTCTTTATTTCTTTTGGCAGATTATTAATCCCTTATCTAAAAAAAGCGTGAAATTGGAAAACTAAGGAGAGTTTCAAAGTATTATACTTCCACATCATTTTTCATTGATGAAGAGATCTAAACCAAAGGCCAAACCACTCTATGCATTTCACTTCAATTATAGAACTGTCCACAAGTAACACACAAAAAGGTAACTTTTTAAATGTCAAAAAATGAAGGTATATTAATCAAAACAGACTTTAAGATATGGCAAAATAAAAGAACCAGAATATCAGTTACCAGTAGCTGAATTCACTCATTATGAGCTACCTCAACTAGAAAAGCAGGCCAGCCAATGACAGTTTAAGCTCTGAGTCCACTGATCTTCATGATTATCAACAAACCAATTTTATGATTTATGTCTCAAATTCTCAACTAGATATGATTAGCTCAGTTTGTAAACAGCTTGCAACTGCTAATTATGAACTCATGGATCCTGCCTGCGTATGTTATTGCACACTAAGTATCAAAACATAAAACCTCAACTCCAAATTCAAGTGGCTAATTTACAGGTTCTGCAAATGCTATCATATGGCAAGCCTCATATTCAAACTTGAAATCAATATGAATTAATCAGCCGAACATGACAACTACATGGAGATTAATCAAACTAAAAATTTAAAATTTTGAAAACGGCCTGATATATGAGCAACATCATACTCAGATGAAACATAGATATACCCAATATTAGAACAAAATCCCATATGCTAAGACAAAAAAAAAAAAAAAAAGAACACTTGAAGTACTACCACACACAGATCTTAACAGACACAGTTTTGCATAATTCTCCAAAAGTCAACCTTAAATCCAATTACTAAGATCATAACTTAGTAGAATGGTGCACATAAGCAAGTCTGAGTAAACACACACATAGACATAGCCAGCCAAAAAGTGCTTCCTTTATGAAGCCAAAACTTAGAAGCAGTGAGAACCCAGAAGCTAAAACAAGTCAAAGAAATAAATTTGAGCGGCACCCAGATTGAGAAAAAGAAATAAACAAAGGAAGAAAGTAAAAGTTTTGAAAGGGACGGCTTGATTTGTTGCTTTGATTAGATACCTGAAAAGAGGGATCTGGAGAATGATTAGAAAGAAATAAACACGAGATGCTATTGTTGTAATATTGCTCAACCATCCCCTTGACGATGACGACGAAGTTGCCATTACCACAAATTAAAAATTTACCAACGCCAGGTGAATGGAGATAGATTGAGAGTTAGAAAACAAGAAGTGGTACTGTTCTAGACGCAGGATCTGGTACTTATTATCAAACTTCGAGATATATATATATATATTTTAAATAAAAAAGGAGCCTCAGAAACGACGTCGCATTTGGCACCGATACGAGACTAAACCCAGCTGAAGTGATAAGTACAAATTACAAAACCATTGCGAAAACCCAGAAGCCAGTAGAAGTGAATTCATTCGATCGAGTGAGCAAAATGGCTTTAGCTTTATCAACGAGCAGTTCCAGTTCGAGGGCTGTTCACTGCTTATCATCATCATCATCTTCTCACAACGAACGGCTCTTCGTGGGCCAACTTAAACCGACCAATCTGGCTCTGCCACGCCATCTTCCGTCTCGCTTTACTCTCGCGTTTTCGCGCCGTCGAAACAACGGCCGTGGCATCCCGTCTTCTTTCTCGTCTTCAAAAAAAAATAAGGTAACGTAGAGGCGCTTATAACTTCCTTGTTTGGTTCTCAAGAAAGGTTAGGAATTTTAACATTTTTCTTTTTAAAAAAACATTTTTTTCTTTCGGAAGTGGTAGGAATTCCTTCTTAAAATTTGGATTTTTGACTTTTTTCTGGTTAATAACTGATTTAGGTTGGGTTTTTATTTTAGTAGATTCGTTTATTTATTTGTGTGAAATGGCAGTCATTGGGTTTAATTCTTATTCAAATTTACTTATAGTGGCTCGGTTGCTAATGTTGAATTTGCCCCGTATCAGCTGTTATTACAAAGAAAAAAACAGAGCATTTTATTTGCTGTAAACTATGCTTATAGGATTTGAGACTTACTCTAGAAATCATTTAATTTTAAGAAACTTATGTTAGTGTTATGGCTCATAACTATTTGTTTTGATGTGATTTCTTCTTATCTCAGAAAAGTTTGCCTCGGGAAGATGATGATGATTTGGAGGATAATCCTTTTGAGGCCCTATTTAGCCTGCTGGAAGAAGATCTTAAAAATGATGACTCAGTGGCAGATGATGATGATGATGATGTTAACGAAGAAGATATGGATAAACTTGCAGATGAATTGGCGATGGTTCTAGGTGATGTTGATATGGAAATGCTTAGTACAGCCATGGATGGTGTAGAAAGTGATGATGATGATACTCAAGAGGAAGAAGAAGATGAAGATGATGATGAAGACGAAGAAGAAGCAGAAGAAGAAGAAAGAGAAGTGAAGCTTAAGAATTGGCAACTTCGGAAATTGGCTTACGCTTTGAACAAAGGTCGTCGTAAAGTTAGTGTAAGTGTGTTAATTTGATGTATGTGCCTTTTAGAAAGATGTGATATGACAAACCATGGAACTTATTTTGCTAAATCACCTATTAATTAGACGGGCGATGAAACTTATCTAGTGTTCCAACCTAGCTGGACATCAAGTATATAAAACTATATTCTCTTCTCTTGATAATATGCAGGGAAATGCTGGAGAAATTGCAAACCTGTTTCAGATGGACAGGAATTTATCTTAGGCCAAATTGCCATAGTTTTGTTCATTTCTTGTGAAATATTTGTTCAGGGATTCCCTTTATCTAGAAAGATAATGCAATGCCTGAAATGTTCCTGTTCTGAATGTACGTTTGTGAACAGAACAGCTATCACAATATATGTTTTCCACAACCCTTAGGTTTGTGTGACAAGGTGTTGGCCTTATACAGACATTACTAACGTCTGAAAACATTGTTGTTTTGGTTTTGCTCCATTTGACCTTAAAAAGAAAAAAGTGAAAAATAAAAATCCTTTTGGCATGCTTTTCTGTCCTGTGTTATGTAGATGCTTGATCACATTGATGACAATTCAGACCTAATTGCTAGACCATTAAGATTATTAAGCCACTTTCCTCATGTTGTGTAGGTCAAAAGTCTTGCTGCTGAGCTTTGTCTTGATAGGGCTGTTGTTCTCGAAATGCTTCGTGACCCCCCTCCAAATCTGCTTATGATGAGTGCTGCTTTACCTGATGAACCACCACCTACATTATTAGTACCTGAAGTGAAACTTACAGAAACTGTAGAGACAACCTTTCATGCTGTGGAACCTAAGACTAAGGTGGAAGAGCCAGTCCATGACAGGCAACACAGGTGGTCTGTTCAGAAGAGACTGAAGAAAGTACAAGTTAAAACCCTTGAAATGGTTTACAGAAGATCAAAGCGACCCACTGTAAGTAAAGTTTTCTCCAATGATATTGCAATTTGTGCACTGGAAGAAATTTTATCTATCTCTGATTTGCCACGTTAAATTGCTGTTCAAGTTGCTGTCGTTGAACAATCATGAATTTCTTATATTGGCAATGAATATGAAATTTATCTATTTTGAGCAACTGTTAGAATCTTTCCAGAGGTTGTATGAATTGGTTCTTAAGAACTTTTTCAATTAAAGTTGTAGGTCGTGTTATATATAACAACTATGGCCTTATTCACGGTTAAGTATCTCGTGGAAGAAAGATGAGGTGCCACAATTACAACAAAGTAAAATGGGTTGGTTGATTCCATAGCACTCACAAAAGAAGTATATGCTCAAGCTTATATGTTATAAAATGGGTTGGTTGATTCCATAGCACTCACAAAAGAAGTATATGCTCAAGCTTATATGTTAAAGGCTGCAGTGTTCTTATTTTAGGAATGGGAAAAAGAATACCATCAAGTACCCTTCACACTTTCTAGAATTGTTCTTCCCTTTTCAAGGCCTAGTTCATCTGATTTGCTATGAATTATTTTGTGACTAATAGAAAGTAATTGCAATTTATAATGCTTCTCTGGGGTAAAAGTGAGTTTGGTTTCTCCTTATTACCCTTATCATCTCTTGGTCATCAATTTTGCTGCATTCGACAAAGCTACTTATTTATTGTGAACTTACAACTGTTTTACATTCAAACATTGTCTTGTTATATTCTGTTTGTGGTTACAAAAAATGTAGAACGCTATGATAAGCAGCATTGTTCAAGTCACAAACCTGCCCCGCCGAAGAATCGTAAAATGGTTTGAAGACAAACGTGCTGAAGAAGGCCTTCCTGAGCACCGCCAGCCATATCAACGGTCTGATCCTGAAACAGTTATTTCCCCTTGAAACAATCTGAATACTTGTACAATACCATCTGAGAGTAAAGGCAATGCCTTGTGCTCTTCTTTTGCCTTTCTGGCATTTCTGTGACTATGAGCTTCTGTAAGTTAAGATATTTTAGCTCTTTTACAAGAAAATGGTTTACTAACAAGTTATGACTGTGTCCACTTATGTCACTTTCCGGACAAGAACCTGGCTCTATTCACTTGTTGACGCTAGCAAATTAACAGAACAATCAAACATAATCAACAGTATTCATTATCTTCCTCCCTCATTTGGGTTAAACCTAATTCTTACATAAAAATAATTGATATCGAATCAAATATTTGCGAAAATTTGGTATTGCTGCTTGTCATGTAATGGTTTCTAAAGTTCCCAAAAGATGATTATTATAACTAATATGTGATTATTATTATTTTATAATGGAATGGAACAGGGAAGAAGTTTGATATAATTGCCAATCAATTGTTTTTTATGCTTGTTTGTCTCTGCTATAATAATAATAATATAACATCTTTTGGTTTTTTCTTTTTGATTTTTAGTTGGTCAAGGTTTCTGTCTGAACTCTATTCAGTCACCAATAAGTTTCATGATCACTCTCAAATCAATTACCAAATTCATTTAATCACAGCAAAGAAGTTCTTATCTTTGGCTGCAACCGGCGAGCTGGGGTTACTGCAAATGACAAAATGTGGGTAAAAACATGAGCAAACGAGTCAACTAAGATGCTCCTTCATGTAGATATGATAATTCCGAATAAGACATATTTAAGTTCTTTAAAAGAACATTTGTTCATAACTACTCAATCACCTCCATGAAGATGCTACTTTGTGACACCACTTGTTCTTTATTTACCATATATGTATGTATATATTCTAGTTCTTCCCGTCAAGCATTTAATTTGTAAGCCTCTAAAGAAAATATAATAATAGAGAGTGAGAAATTAACAAAGAAAATTAAGCAAAAGCAAAAGGCATGGCTACTTTCCAAAGGTCTGAGGTGAGTTTCAGAAGGCAAGGGTCATCAGGATTAATATGGCAAGATAGGTTTTTATCTGGTGATTTAAACCAAATGAAGCAAGAACGAGAGAAGAAGCTGCAGGCAGCAGCAGACGTCGACCGTGGAGAGCTAAGGCATTGTCGCAGCGACGGGTCTGTAGGAATGATGGGATCAAATGGCAGTGGTGGGGGTGGGATTATTATACACAGAACTTGCAAGGTGTCACCGGATGTGGATCCGCCGTCTCCTAAGGTCTCTGGATGCTGGTTTTGTTGTTCAACCCGAAAAACCTGAAGCAGATCATAAACACAAGTTCAAGTTCTAGTAGTTGATATATATACATATACCTGGCTCCACATATTTGTTCTTGCTTGGGCACTGATATTATTTTGGATTTGAGTTATTATTATATACATGTACCAATAAATCATTAAAGTTGTATTAATCTTTTTTTTTCTTAAAGGCTTGAACGGTGATGAGAAGTCTCACCCATTAAACACCAACTCTTATTCTTTATTTTTCCTTGAATTCCATTGTCCGCAGATAGATGTGACGTACATTTACGATCATTTGAATTACGCCCAGGTGGGCAAAAGTTTACAATATCTTTGTGCAGGCAGAAAATAACCTTAATTTAATTAGCACCAAGGACATTTCCAAATTAACAACATGTATATAAAGATAGTATCTTGTTCAACAGATGCCATCTTATTACCTTTTCTCGTGAATTATATTCTTTCTTTAGTAGTTAAATTTTTCTGTAGTCTGTCCCAGTCTCACTACCCCATGCATCCCCATGTCTATATATATAATTCCTGATCATAAACCAAACTTGTATCAGTACCCTAGCATTTAAGTACTAAAAGAGAGCGAAATTAAGAGAGTTAACATCGACGGCAACTTTACAGAGGTCAGCAGTTTCATTTAGGAGGCCAAGGGTCATCAGGAATTGTGTGGGAAAGGCCTTCCCGCCCCATCCCATTGTCATCCCTGTTATTTTGTTTCCAGTTTTTACAACTTAATTAACTGTGACAGGCACAGCTAGCTAGCCGAGCGTATTTGTTCAATAATTTAATGCTTGTTCAAATTAATGGGATATGCTAGCTAACTTGACAAACTTGTTCAATTGTCAAGTTTTCAACTCACTGCACAAATTGGGTAATGCTTGGAGTTGAAGCAATAGGAATGATCTGCCAAATAAGCAATTGCTTACGTCTGGTCTCTCACTGCAATAAAAAAAATTAAAGAATGAAGCTGTAAGAAAATAACACAAAGCAAAACCATCTATGTTTTGCAAAAGACAAGTTTTGAAATTGAAACTAAGAAGACAATATCAGAATAAGTGGAGTAGAAGAGAAAACAAACCAAGCAGGAATTAATGGGATATTTCATATAATTAGCGCATATATATATATAGAATATTAACATTGTCACCCCTTAGGTTTACATAAATTACACTTTGTTATTGGCTTTAGTTTTTATTATAATGTCACCTATCTACTTAATTTAAATGACAAAAATACTTTCATGGTTATATTTTTTTATCATGTAAATAATTAAAATGTCTTTAAATAGTGAGGTTATTTTCCTCTTTCAAATTAAATAAAGAGAGTAACATTATAATTAAAAGCAAAGCCACCATTAAAGTGTAATTTGTATAAATCTTAAGGGGTGACAGTGTTAATACCCCATATATTATACATAGTCTTCTTCATTACTTCAAAAAGGAAACAACTCAACAAAAGGAAAATATTCTTAAATAAGATCAAATCATTCTTCTCACACCAATGCCACTGTAAAAAAAAGAATACATTATGGGATTGTGTAGGGGAAATGCAGTAAGAAATTGAGTCTAAATTTTGCAGCTTGTGTTCTCAATTTGCATAGCATTATTAGGGACTTCTTCTTTTTCTTATGAGACACAGATATAATGTCATTTCCAAGTTGGATTAACATAATTTATATTAATACAAAATTTGTACTTTGACTAATATGTCATAAAGCAGTAACTATCGTTTATAAAAAATTATTAATTTTTATTAATATAATAATTATATAATACTAATTAATAATAAATATGTTAAATAATATATTAATTGTATTAATTAAGATATAAAATTTATATTCAAATTATATAATATATTTTAAACAGCGTTCAACTAATCTAAGTACGAACGTTACTCTCTTGAAATCATAAATGAGTCTTTATTATATATTTTTTTATTATTATAATGAGTAATGTTACATTTTTTAAATTATATTTTAAATTTTAAATTTTAAATTTTAAATATCATTAAGTATATTTAATAAATTTAAAAATTAACTACTTAATAATTATTTAAAATTTTATTTAAAATTTAATATTCAAATTTAAAATGTACAATATTATTACTAATATAATAGGCACATTTTGCCAATTTCATGAAAAATGATTTAATACAAGAAAAGAAAAACAAGTTTAAAAAAGAGAAGAAAAAAAATCATTCATGCTATTTCCCAACACAAGTCTCACGTGACATGCACATGCTCTCACGCAGGGTGTAGTGAAGAGTGATGCATAGAATTCAAATTCCACAGAGATGGGGCCTACAGTTTCTCCAAAAAATCAAACAACGAGCACTTTTGAGCCAGCCATCGCATAATTTGGTGGTCCCAATTCGCTGTATCTCCACTTCTGACTGTCATCACAACCGTACGATCAAATCATAAACGGTCTTAAATCCTCCACGCTTCCTTCCCAAACCCTTTGATTCTACCAACTCCTCATGGCTCACATCCCTCCACGATCACACCCTCAGCGCCGTCAGATCTGTCCCTTATCCAACGGTGGTTACTACTCTGAACTGGGTTTACTGCATATTGTCGCATTAATATCCCGCTCTTTTCGTCTCTCCAAAAAGGACTTTCTAGCTCATTTTGCGTTTGTGGTATCGAAGAACAAAAATGCAAGAACAAGCTACGAGTTCAGTTGCAGCGAGTTCTCTTCCCTCCAGCAGTGAGAGATCTTCAAGTTCTGCTCTTCAACTCGAACTCAAAGAAGGTATTTATTTTTCTTCTTCTTCTCTTTCTTTTAACAAAACATGAAGTTGGAAGCTTTCAATCACTTATCCCTGTAAAGTTCCAAAATTTTATGTTTGTAGACGATAAATGAAGCTTGTTATGACTTGTTTTTTTTTTTTCTTTTTTGCGGTTTCTAAGTTTCTTTCTTCGTGACCTCGAAAAGTTTGGATCTTTTCCCTTTCCGGTTTGCAAAATACGACATTTTTTCTCGTCCGAGTTGAGACATTTCTCTGTCATTCAATCGTTGTCTTTTTTTTTATTTCTCGTCTTCGTTGAAATTAAACGGCTTCATGAATTCCCAACTGGGTTTTGTTAAGCTTTAGATTTCTTCAAGTGGGTCCTTTAATTTTTCTCGAGAATCGCTTATTCCGAGAAAGTTATTTGAGATCAGTATGATTTTCCTTTGTTTCATTCTTTTTGTAAGTACTATTTTATAGTCACTTGGAATATAATTCCCTGTTTTTATTCTAATAACAGGTATGGAGAGTGACGAAGAGATCAGAAGAGTTCCCGAGATCGTTGGCGAACCGTTGGGAACGTCAGCCTCCGGAAGAGAGGGCGGTTCAACGGCCGGTCCGGACCGAGTGCAGCCGTCAGGGGAAGGTCAAAGGAAGAGAGGTAAAAGCCCAGCTGACAAAGAAAACAAGCGGCTAAAGAGGTAAGTTCACGGATTTAAATTTACCGTTTTGCCCTCTTAATTTAGCCATTGACGTTCGTTGTCCTGAGATGGCAAAATGTAAATTTGGTAAAACACAAATGACAATGTGGCCATTTCATCACTAAATCTAATACGTGCGTGCAGGTTGTTGAGGAACAGAGTGTCAGCACAGCAAGCGAGAGAGAGGAAAAAGGCTTACTTGAATGATTTGGAGACGAGAGTTAAAGACTTGGAGAAGAAGAACTCTGAGCTTGAAGAGCGGCTCTCCACATTGCAAAATGAGAATCAGATGCTAAGACATGTATGTCTTTTTTTTAGGCTTATGATCTCTCATATTCAAGGGCATTTTGGGTCACTTAAAAAAAAAAGTTTTAAAACATCCATACTCCATAGCCGATAATAACCCATCTAAGTTATAACCCAATTAAAAGAATTTTGTAATGGAAACGAAGAAATATCTCGTGCATTTTCATTGGGTTTTATCGTACAAGGGTGGGTGGGTATGGGCCAAAAATGGAGAAGATAAATGAAAGTGAAAGGTCAAGAGCTTATCATTAAATGGGGTATGTCAATGAGGGTGAGGCCAACTTGGCCATTACCCCATTTCCAAATATTTTGCTTTGTTAATTCTAGTGGATGCTTTTAGTTGTTGATGTCAGGAATCGGAAAATTTTCACTCCCCCATGTCCTCAAATTGTGGCAGATGCATTATGCATTGCGCGGCTGAAGAATTTCCAATAGATGGAAGTTCTAGTTATGCCGTGTTTCCAGTTTCTTAGATATGTTGGTGACATTTTGAAAATTGTTGATCTGCAGATACTGAAGAACACAACAGCAAGCCGGAGAGGAGGCAGTGAAACAAATGCTGATGGGTCCTTGTGATGGAATAAGTTTGACATTTAATTAGATAGATATTTTGAAGAAAAAAGTAGCGAGAATTTGGTGTTGAGAAATCTCTCTTTTAAGAAGGAATACACACCTAATATGGAACTTGACGAGCTTAGATAAATATATTAGTGTTGTTGTTGCTAAAGCCTAAACTTGTGCCTATGAATATGATTGATTTGTTGCCTCTTAATTTTGGGTTAATTCACTGTGACCCCCCCTGGATCATAAGCTGGATGCTGATGAATGTGATGAAACTGGATAACCAGCTTTTGGTTAGTGTGGCGAAAAGGAATGTATGTCGGTGCAGTTGTTGCCTCATCGACCAATGATGTATCAATATGAAATGGTGTAGCATTATTCTTATTAGTTTATTTAACTCTAAGCAGCAATCATCAGCGTTTGGTGGCTTTGGTTTTTCCACCTACTGAGTACTGATAGTTCGCCGTCTCATCGTCATAGTTCGCCTTAATACATTTGGACACGAGGAGGATTGATGATTCGGGGTCTCCACTTTATTGAAAATAAATGAATTCCTTGACCCGTCGGCAACCGCTAAATATTTGCTTCATTATCACTCAAAATATGTGCCTGATCCACTGGATCATCATTTTATATACGAAAGTTTTTGCAAATATAAATTAATTTAGTAATTTATAAAAAAATTTAATTCTTTTAGTCCAAAATTTAATGAATGGATAAAAATATTAATAGTATCTGTTACAGTAAAAATATTAATTTTATAATTTTATAATTAATTTTTATTTTATTATGTTTGACATAATTAATTTATGTTATTTAGTTAAAATTATATTTATTTTATTTAATTATATTATTTATTAATTATTTAATTTAATCATATTATTACACAATTTAAGTAAATAATAATGTAGTTAATTTAAACTAAATAAAATATATAATTAACTAATTTTTAATAAATAATATAAATTAATTATATTGTATATTATAAAATAAATGTTATAAATAATAAACAAATAAAAAAATTTATTATAAATTATTCGGGGTCTCCACTTTATTGAAAATAAGTGAATTCCTTTACCCGGCAACCGTTAAATATTTGCTTCATTATCACTCAAAATATGTGCCCGATCCACTGGATCATCATTTTATATATGAAAATTTTTGCAAATATAAAATTAATTTAGTAATTTATAAATTTTTTTAATTCTTTTAGTCCAAAATTTAATGAATGGATGAAAATATTAACAGTATCTGTTACAGTAAAAATATTGAATATTGAATTTTTTTAATTTAATTTATTTTATTATGTATGACATAATTAGTTTATGTTATTTACTTAAAATTATATTTATATTTATTCAAATTTCATTTGAATTTATTTATTAAAATTATATTTATTTTATTTAATTATATTATTTGTTAATTATTTAATTTAATCATGTTATTACACAATTTAAATAAATAATAATATAGTTAATTTAATTTAAATAAAATATATAATTAACTAATTTTTAATAAATAATATAAATTAATTATATTGTATATTATAAAATAAATAATATAAATTAATTATATTGTATATTATAAAATAAATTTTATAAATAATAAACAAATAAAAAATAAAATATTTATTATAAATTATAATAAACATGTTATTTTTTATCACTTCTTTAATGTGAGCGTGATATATTTAGGTGCGATATTTGTTATCACACCCTTAATATGAGTATAATATTTTTTTATCACTTTCTTAATGTGGGTGTGATTTTTTTATAATGCTCTTAATATGAGTGTTATATCGTTTTATTGTACTACCAATAAAAATTTGATATTTTTTTATCGTGCATTTAATGGGGATGCGATATTATTTTATCGCGCTATTAATGTGGGTGTGATATTTTTTTGTTGCACTTTAATATTTTAATTTATTTTTTTTATAATTTTATTATATTATAAAATTTATCGCGCTATCAATGGGCATGATTAATTTATATTATTCACTTAAAATTAATATATTTATTTTATTTAATTATTAATAAATATAATTTTAATAAATAACTACAAAAATTAAAATTGTATTTATTTATAAAAATTATTTTAATTTATTATTTATTTAAATGTGAATAATATGTTTAATTTAAATAAATAATATAAAATAAATATAATTTTAATCAACATATAAAATTTTAATTTTAAATTAAAAATATTACTGTACCAAATACTGTATATTGAAGCGAGAATATTGTTAAAATAGTAAGAATGTATTTTTGAACATTTTTAAATTCCTCTACTAGAAAAATTAAAAATTTTCATTAATAGATGAAATTGTAATCAAATTTGACGTGTGAAATCTATGATCACTAAAACGTGTAAAAAATTAAATAATAAAAATAATATTCATAACTGTAGTTTCATTTTTAGTAATGTTATTTAATTTTTTTATTGGTATCTCCTTAATACTTAATATAGTAGATTATTATAGAAATTAAAGTAATGTTAAATATTTTAAATTTTTATCTTAAATTATATTTTAAAAATAATATATTAAATAAATATTAAATTTAATAAATAATTTTAAATTTTATATAATTTTATCATCTAATATTTAACTTTTAGATCTAAGACAAAAAATTTAATACCCAGCATTAGTTGATAAATTAAGACCGAATTAAAGGTAAAATTACACCACAATAATTGTTCAATTATTTTACGTAGAAATGTAGTAAAAGCTTGAGCATGACAAAATGGAGGGCACCGACAGTGGAAGATGGGGCAAGTGGGAGCAACCGGCAATAACCGGTGGCTTTTTTCTAGCGCAGCTGTTACCAGCAAAGAAGATATTCACAAAATTAACTAAAATATAAAACCCATTGTCTTCTCTTGAAAGATGCCTCTCAATGGGCAAGCTGCAACGTGTCGGGCAATGATTAGGTATAAATAGGAAGAGTCTAACGCGAATAGCAACTCTGCTCTCGTTTACCCAATAGTATTTTGACACGTCGTTGCGCTTACACTGAAGAGTTCATAGATCAGTTTTGAGCGGACAATGATGTCTCAACGGTTCCGGCTTACCGGCGGCTTGAATTAGTTGGCTCTGCCATTTGTTTTTTTGAAATAAAAAGCATCCGCCATTTAAAAATTTTAACGTTGCATTTACATATTTTGTATTATGTTATGACATAAAATTTATTAACGGAGACAAAAAATAATAATTATATTAATAATATAATTAAAACATCAATAAATTTAATGTTCCCCTTGTATATTAGCTTGGGCCTGTATTTTTCATTAAATCAATATATTAGACCAAAGTTCGGACCTATTTTTTTAAAAAAGTTGTTTATAGTATATAGTTAAATTTCTCTTCAACAATAATAATCCTGAGGTTGCCAATACCCTCAACTCTACAGTATATGTGACGTTCATTTAATAAAATCTTGAGAATTATATAATAAATCAAAAGCCTTTTAACAATAAGGTAAAAAGTTAAAGTATCAGGATTAACTATAGTTTGATTATCTCATTCACACTATTGATTAAGAAAAAAATATTCTAAAATTTCATTTGAGATTTTCAAAATTTAATCATATGAAATCAACTATAAAAGCCACCTTAACCGCAAACCAAGAGGTAATGATTTTTCTCTATTTACGAAATATTATAAACTCTACACTTTAACAAAAGTACTAACTTAAACATGAGAAAAAAAAGTTTTTGCTAAAGGAACCATTGACGAGATTGTATACAAATCTAACCGGACAAATATGAGAATAAAAGTTTATAACAAATGGGACAGCTTTCTAAATAAACTTCTTATAATAAGAATGTTGGACGTTTACTTTGTAAGAAAGTAAAAAAAGTTTAATTCGAAGTTTAAGTCAACCACAACCCATCTAAGTAGGCCCATATTCATTCCTATAAAATACGAATTTAAAGCTCATTAGTTAAAAAAAATAAAAAATTTTGATCAACAATTAATATGCAATATTTCTTTATTTGTGCCGTGTCAATTAAAGATATATATATATATATATATATAACATAATCTAATATATTTACACTCAAAATATATATTTAAAAAAATATAATGATGTATCTAGTTTAGTGATAATGATTCTTCTAAAGTAATATTGAAATTCTAAATTTAAATCTTCCTCTTTTGATCGAAGAAAAAACATTTCAAAATAAAAACATTCAATTGTTTTAGTTACATAAAATTTATATTTTTAATTGGTATAACCTTTATAAAATGATATATATTCAAATAATTTATTATAAAATTTTAATTATTCATATAATAAATGACAAATTTCAAAGCAAAAATGTTAAGCGAATGTGATTTAATCCAATTTTTTTAAATAATGTGATAATAAAATAAATTTATTATTAATATTTTACTTTTTACACGGTAAATATCACATTATTTAGATTAAAATATTAGAATGGTAAATTTAATAATGATATGCAATTGCAATATTGAAAAGTTTTGAGCGAATTTTTGAAATGAGTTTTACTCGAACATTTTAATATAAATATATATTTTTATTATATTTTATTCTGCCCATGCCAAGCCAAGCCAAAATGAAAGCCGATGTGGGTTAGGTACTAGTGACCGGTTTACCCGGTAATTAAAAAAAAGAGAAATAAAATAATCCGAAAAACAAAATGATAAAAAGCCAAGGCAAAGAGGGAAAAAGCGATCAGTAGACAGACAGCTAGCTAAGCTGGAACGAGTGTACAGAGAGAGAGATGGCGTCTTGAATGGGCGAAGAGATTCACAAGAAATCTTCTTCCCTCATTTTTCATTTCCCACTCCTGCACTCCACCGATCTGTTCTGCAACTCATTGAGATAACAAAAACAAAATATTTCGGAGGAAACTTTTTTTTTTATAGATAATTCGACAACATGGAAGCAAATGCTGGAATGGTCGCCGGCTCTCACCGCCGGAACGAGTTGGTCCGGATTCGACATGATTCCGATAGTGGGGTTTGTGATTTTAACTTACCCTTTTAGTTTCAAGCCTAAATTATTATTGTTATTATTATTATTTTTTTAGCGGGTGTGTGATTTTGATTGATAGCTTGTGTTGTGGTGTCAGATGTGTGGATCTGAATGTTAACAGTGTGAAAGTGACTTGATCTTGGATCGTTATTATGAATTTGGAAGCTGGATTGTGATTTAGTAGCGTATTTGAATAATTAACTTTATTTGCATGCTTTATGGTTGTCTAGATCTGAGTGTTTGTCGTGTGAATGTGATAAAGATTTTCTTTTGGGTGGTCATTGTGGTTGATCTTGAGACTTCAGTTTGACTTTCAGAGTAATTTTTTTTTTGAATTTGTGTTTAATATATATGTATATAATTTATTTATTTAATTTTTTGAAATGCATTTTGTTGTTTAAATCAAATGTTGATATGTGAGATTGAGTTTCCAGTTCAAAATTTTCATTGTAAGGGCTATTTCAGACACTCTTGGGGAGTTTCTATTTAGAATTTTGAAATTTATGTCTGTGTTAGCTATGATCTCATTCTTGTGTTTGTGTTTCTCTAAATTTCGGAGATGCTGTGATTCTGATAGCTGGATTTAAGTATATTTAGTCCACGTGCTATTTGTTTAATGGTAATTTTGGGTTGATCTTCAATCCGTATGTGCTTTCATCTAGGTCTAAGATCTTTAGCATGGCTGATAGTTTATCTCAGTTGGATTAACTGTTTCTGATAATTTTAGATGTGATGTGCCTCTACAAACTAAATGACATCTGGCATTGGATTAGAGTTGTATTTTTATCTAAATTTACAATGCTGGTTGCTGGTGTGGTAAGATCATTGCTATTCCACGTTGGTTTTCTAGGCTTGGTTGAAAACACAGCTTTAAAGCTTAGATGGAAGCACCTAGATCTGTTGCTTTCTTTCTTATAGATTTATTTGGTAAAGTAAAAAAGTTTTCTTGCCAATGATATTGACTGCTTAAATTGAGAAGAAAAAAGAACTATATGAAGTCGTGAGAACTCCTTTTGCAATTGTGCTTTCTAAAATGATTTTCATTGGTTTTCAAAGGCAGTGTAATTAACAAGTAATTCAATTCCAGTTCCTGAGTTCTTAGTCAATGAACACATGTTCAAGAATTTGATTATGTGCTATTCAATTTCCCATCACTTTTTAGTAATTTGAAAACAGGGCTTGTTAATTTTACTGTGATCAAATGTTGGATTTATTTTCCATTTTGGAATTCTAACCAGTACATTGTTGATGGATAATGCAGGCCAAACCCCTGAAGAATCTGAATGGCCAAACATGCCAGATCTGTGGTGATAATGTTGGACTCACAGCCACTGGTGATATCTTTGTTGCCTGCAATGAGTGTGCCTTCCCAGTATGCAGGCCTTGTTATGAGTATGAGCGTAAAGATGGAACTCAATCCTGTCCCCAGTGCAAGACCAGATATAAAAGGCATAAAGGTTTGCTCTCTGTTTTAATTTCTCTGATATCGTACTAGTTTGCTGTAGTTGCATCATTAAGAAAGAAAGTTACTGAGGCTGTGTATTTTAGGGAGTCCACGAGTTGACGGAGATGATGAAGAAGATGACGTTGATGATCTGGATAACGAGTTCAATTATGCCCAAGGAAAGAACAAAGCAAGACGCCAGTGGCAGGGCGAAGATCCAGAGCTTTCTGCTTCTTCTAGACATGAATCTCAACAACCAATTCCCCTTCTGACCAATGGCCAGCCAGTAGGCGTCTTACTCATTTTCTGGCTGCTTTTCACTTTAATTTTCATAATGTTATGTGGATTTGCTATACAAGCTTCTGGTGGTGTGTACAGGCTTTCAGAAAAATTAAATGAAAAAGTAATTTTTAGTAATTGTGTCTAATTTCAGGGCATATGAAGTAACTTCAAAACTTCTTTAACCTTTCTGCAATATCTTCTTTTGAAAATTAATATACCCTTTGTCCTGTCAAAATAAATAAACAAATTTATTTATTGTGCTAAATTGCTGTGAGGACTTGATAGTTAATTTGAAGAATTGGTCTTTCAACTGCTGAGTTGCAGAACATAAATCAAATAATGTATTCCATGCACCCTTTGATATCTTGTAGGTTCATTATCATAATGGGTTCTTAACTTGATAACTCATATTCAAATTGGCAAATGGTGTTTCTTATGTTCTGACTCGATAACTGTTCCTAATATCTTTAGGTTTCCGGTGAAATTCCATGTGCTACACCTGACACCCAATCTGTGCGAACTACATCAGGTCCTTTGGGCCCTTCTGAGAGGAATGTTCACTCTTCTCCTTATATTGATCCAAGGCAGCCAGGTACCCTTTAACTTGAATTTGTTTATCCAAAAGTCCTTAGAGGAGCTTGTAGATCATTACTATGTCTTTTGTGAATTATCAGTTGATCCTGGTACTACTTATTACAGTTCCGGTGAGAATCGTGGATCCGTCAAAGGACTTGAATTCTTATGGCCTCGGAAATGTTGACTGGAAGGAAAGGGTTGAAGGCTGGAAACTCAAACAGGAGAAAAATGTGATGCAGATGACCAGTAAATACGGTGAAGGAAAGGGAGACATAGAAGGCACTGGTTCTAATGGAGAAGAACTCCAAATGTAAGCATCTTTGGAGTTTATTGGGATTCTACTTCAACTTTTGAGGGTTAAAGCTGTTATCACCTGTTTAGTCTGTTTTTGACTGTGCACAAGAATGAGGCTGTACCAACATGTTTATTAATATTTTTGATGTGTTTGGTTCTTATTAACGTTGGAATCGAGTTTATAACTTTTCCTTGCCTGCTGAATTTTCTTTTAGGATCCTACTGACAATGTTGTGGTGATTTTTATTGTTATGATTAGTGATTGCCCCTTGTCTTTTTTCCTTCTTTTTTTCTTCTCATAAGAATAACTTACTGACTTCAGATTGATATATGAGATCATTAATATTTATTTTCAGATTTGTGTGCAAATCACAGATTTGCCTTCAAATTTTATGGAGAGAAAATGGAAAATCTTTTAGTATCCTGTGTGCTAAGCTTTCTGCCCTTTTGATTTTCACTAAATTTGATTATTTCCATGTGTCACAGGGCTGATGATGCTCGACAACCCTTGAACCGTGTGGTGCCTATATCTTCGTCGCACTTGACCCCTTATCGGATTGTGATCATTCTTCGTCTTATTATTTTGGGATTCTTCTTACAGTATCGATCGACTCACCCTGTGAAAGATGCATATCCATTGTGGCTGACATCAGTTATCTGTGAGATTTGGTTTGCCTTATCCTGGCTTCTGGATCAGTTCCCTAAATGGTCTCCTATCAACCGTGAAACCTATTTAGACAGGCTCACATTGAGGTGAGTTTGATTTACTAACTTCCTATGTTGAGTGATAGATAGGGGCTCTGAATGCATATACCTTCATCTCACTTGACCCCTTTTTTCTTTTCTATCTTGCAGATATGATCGGGAAGGGGAGCCATCACAATTAGCTCCTGTAGATGTTTTTGTTAGTACTGTGGATCCCTTCAAAGAGCCTCCACTTGTTACAGCAAATACTGTTTTATCTATACTTTCTGTGGATTACCCCGTGGACAAAGTATCTTGCTATGTTTCAGATGATGGTTCAGCAATGTTGACCTTTGAAGCCCTCTCTGAAACTGCAGAGTTTGCTAGGAAGTGGGTACCCTTTTGCAAGAAGCACCATATAGAGCCTAGAGCCCCTGAATTTTACTTTGCCCAGAAGATTGACTACTTGAAAGATAAAATACAGCCTTCTTTTGTGAAAGAGCGACGAGCAATGAAGGTGAGTCTTGAGAAGCTTAATGGTAGGTGAGGCATGCATGTTATAATATAACAGCAAATATAGAAACTAAAATAGTTGCTTTAAGGTGTTTGAGCATAAGGATTGCAACTGACTTAAGTGAATGGTGCATGAAGAATATTAAATGAGATTTGTGCACTGTGGAACAAAATCTGTTTAGGTCTGTTAAAGTAGTTTCTATAAGGTGCTGTATGATGTGTGAATACGGCCATAGTTCTAACTGTTAAACTTGGTGTTAATCAGTCTTAAAACTCTGCATGTTTTAATGGATGCTACATTATTTTCCTTGTTTCTAAAAAACAAATAAATCAAAACAATATTCTTCTTTGCAGAGAGAATATGAGGAGTTCAAAGTGCGGATCAATGCTCTTGTTGCCAAAGCACAAAAGATGCCTGAAGAAGGTTGGACGATGCAGGATGGTACTCCTTGGCCTGGCAATAATCCTCGGGATCATCCTGGAATGATCCAGGTAATGTCATTTTCCATTTGTTTTGAGAGTTACATTTTTTATTTTCTATTTTCCCTTCTTTTTAATTATTGTAATTATTTTGATTCAATTGTTTTGTTCTGTGGAAGACAGGTGTTCTTAGGCCACAGTGGGGGTCTTGATACAGATGGAAATGAGCTACCTAGACTTGTTTATGTTTCTCGTGAGAAGCGTCCTGGTTTCCAACATCACAAGAAAGCTGGAGCTATGAACGCATTGGTTTGTCATCCTCTAAACTTTTTTTTTGTAATATTTTAAATTTCATTCAGTGTTATTCTAAAAATATGTAGCAAATTTGTTTTGAATTTCTCTATTCTGGTTGTTGCAGTTGCTGATTTGAATAGAAAATTTGACCTTTCTTGTTTACTAACTAGGGTTTACTGTATAATATGCAGATACGAGTTTCAGCTGTCTTGACCAATGGTGCATATCTGTTGAACGTCGATTGTGATCACTACTTTAATAACAGCAAAGCTCTTAAAGAAGCCATGTGTTTCATGATGGATCCTGTCCTTGGAAAGAAAACCTGCTATGTACAGTTTCCACAGCGTTTTGATGGTATTGATTGGCATGATCGATATGCCAATCGTAATATTGTTTACTTTGATGTAAGTCCCTCTCGATCTCTCATCACTCTGCAACTAGATGTAAATTTCTATTTTTCTCTTCAATTTAATGGTTTTGAGCTTTGGCTTGTTAAAGTACACTCATGTTAACCTTGTATTTTACAGATCAACTTGAAAGGACTGGATGGCATCCAGGGTCCACAGTATGTCGGAACTGGTTGTTGTTTCAACAGGCAAGCACTATATGGGTATGATCCAGTTTTAACCGAGGAAGATTTGGAACCAAACATTATTGTGAAGGGTTGTTGTGGTTCAAGAAAGAAGGGGAAGAGTTCTAACAAGAAGTACATTGACAAGAAGAGGGCAATGAAAAGAACTGAATCTACTGTTCCCATTTTCAATATGGAAGACATCGAGGAGGGTGTTGAAGGTTGGTTTTCATCTGAAGATATTATTCCTAACCCATCTTTAAAAAATTAATGCACTTAGAACTGACATTGAGTTCTAGTACTTGGATTTATTACTTCAGTTATGGTTGCTTGACAGGTGTTTCAATTTCTAACAATTGAATATTTTCTCAGATCCTTTTTCAGTTATTCAATGCCAACCTTCTTTGAAATTACACCACTGATTTCTAATTAACTTGTGTAAATCCGTTGATTTGGTATCTTTTACAAGATTTTGATTTTGACTAAAATCGGTAGTGCAATCAGATTCCGGCATGCTATGTAATGCTAGCTGCATTCTTATGTTCTGCAGGATACGATGATGAGAGATCACTGCTTATGTCCCAGAAGAGTTTAGAGAAGCGTTTTGGTCAGTCCCCAGTTTTCATTGCAGCCACCTTTATGGAACAGGGTGGCATTCCACCATCAACTAATCCTGCAACTCTTTTAAAGGAAGCAATCCATGTTATTAGTTGTGGATATGAGGACAAGACTGAGTGGGGCAAAGAGGTCAGTTATATTTGTGTCATGGTGTCAAACTGGACATACTTAATTAGGTTTTATTTTACATATGTTGACCAGTTGGCCTTTACTTCTACTACCAGATTGGTTGGATCTATGGTTCTGTCACAGAAGATATTTTAACAGGTTTCAAGATGCATGCTCGTGGTTGGGTATCAGTTTATTGCATGCCACAACGCCCAGCTTTTAAGGGTTCTGCACCTATCAATCTTTCTGATCGTTTGAACCAGGTTCTTCGATGGGCCTTGGGATCAGTTGAGATTTTGCTGAGCAGGCATTGCCCCATATGGTATGGCTACCATGGGAAATTGAAGTTTTTACAGAGACTGGCCTACATTAATACTATTGTCTACCCTCTGACCTCCATCCCACTGCTTGCTTACTGCATGCTTCCCGCTTTTTGCCTTCTTACTGGAAAATTCATTATTCCAGAGGTAAGTGATAGTTTGCATTGCACATTATAGCAAGTTAGCTTATGAATCTTTCAAGTAAATGCAGTTAAGAACACAAAAGATTGAATTGTTTCAGCTATAATGTGAGCCCAACTTATGACCATAGAGTATTCTGTGATGCCTTAAATGTGCTAAACTAATATTTATTCCACTTCACTACTTTTTGAATAGAAGAACATCTCTACCATTCCCAAGTATTTCTTTTGGTGGTAGTTTTGTATGTACAAGTTGTCTGAAATGCTTTGGCAGTTGGCATTTTGCTTAACAAGTGCCCTCATTTCCCACCTCTAATCCCTTAGTTATCTTCTATTGGTTAAAATATACACATCACAGGCACCTATTGATTTGCCACACTTATTTTGCAGATAAGCAATTTTGCTAGCATGTGGTTTATTCTGCTTTTCATCTCTATTTTTACTACTGGAATACTGGAGCTTAGGTGGAGTGGGGTTGGTATTGAGGACTGGTGGAGGAATGAGCAGTTCTGGGTCATTGGTGGTACATCAGCACATATCTTTGCTGTTTTCCAAGGGCTCTTGAAAGTGCTCGCTGGGATTGACACTAACTTCACTGTTACTTCAAAGGCTTCTGATGAGGATGGAGAGTTTGCTGAGCTTTATGTTTTCAAATGGACATCTCTTCTAATACCTCCAACTACAATCCTCATTGTGAACTTGGTGGGTATTGTAGCTGGTGTATCGTGGGCCATAAACAGTGGGTACCAATCATGGGGTCCGCTCTTTGGCAAGCTATTCTTTGCTATATGGGTCATTGCCCATCTGTATCCCTTCCTGAAAGGTTTGTTGGGTCGTCAAAACCGTACACCTACAATTGTCATTGTGTGGTCTATCCTCCTTGCTTCCATTTTCTCCTTGCTCTGGGTGCGGATTGATCCCTTTACCTCTGACGCCACAAAAGCTGCTGCTAAAGGTCAATGTGGCATCAATTGCTAGTGCACGTTGGG
Source organism: Ailanthus altissimus (assembly GCA_946807835.1). Taxonomy (NCBI): domain Eukaryota; kingdom Viridiplantae; phylum Streptophyta; class Magnoliopsida; order Sapindales; family Simaroubaceae; genus Ailanthus; species Ailanthus altissimus. The sequence goes on along the minus strand of OX327686.1, from coordinate 33,384,742 downwards.
ATCTATTTGAGGCAAATGGCTCCTCTTCTTCAAGCTTACATATGTGTATATAAGAAGAATTTAAGGTATTGAAGTCACTCTGATGATTATAAGTTATGTACCTCTTGTTTGTCTGGCAAGGAGTTTGATCTTGTTATTTGCTTTGGAGCTGAAGGACTAAGAAGACACTAGTAAAGTAAAACCCCTTTTGTATCTTAATTTATTTTTCTCTGTTGTTTTGTAACTTATGCAGAGGTGTTTTTGTTGTTTGGTCCCCCACTACAAGTTTGGTTGTCTTGGACCTAAAGTTGGAAGTTGTGTAGCTCTATTTTTTATAAAAGTTGGAAGCCATCTAGAAACGATGTAAACCATCCATCTGTTTGAGAAAAAAAGAAATGCCATTCTTTTGTAAGTGATGAGCCTGTTGCCTGTTGCCGTGGTGAAGTAATACATTTTTTTTTATGATTCTCTCTTAGTGATGAGACTGGTGCCTCATCAAACAAAGTCATTTTGTTGTTTGTCCGAAATGTTGTAGGGCCTCAATAGATATTGATGATGATAAAACCACATTCGATGGGAATATGGCGCCTCAATGGTCTTGTTCCAAAAGAAGAACAAGCTTCTTTTTTTCACGACTCTTCACTTCTTATTTGGGCCTTGCCTATCAACTGAAGTTTGTAATTTAGTTGCTGATGTTTCCCTCCACCCTTTCCTTTTGTGTAACAATACCCCATTTATTATTATTATTTTTTTAGTGAATTGCAACTTTATCCTCAAACAATATAACTTAAAAGGTATAAATATAAATAAATATATGAACATATATATATATATATATATATATATGTATTAACAAATCACTCATCTTTTTTTATCTGAATAATCCAAATCATGGCTAACAATATTTAAGAACAAAAAATTATTGTTATGCGATTGAGGATTTTTGCAAAGTCGCATCATTACTTAACCACAAATTAGACTGTCTACAAAATTTATAGAAAAAATAAAGACAAGGAGAAAATAACTATTAACTAGAGGAAGTTTTAAAGAAAGTTTACTTTTTATAGAAATATACTTCTTATATATTTATCTAACTAATTGTTATAAAGTCCAACAAACATAGCATGTGGAGACTTTAGTAGTTCAGTTTAAGTTTTATATAATTAAATCTTTCTCCAAATTTTTTTCTTTTAATTATTTAATATTAATACAATAATACTTGTTCTTTCTGAAGAATACAATAATCAAATTTTTAAATAAAAAAAGAAAAAATTAAAAAAAGTTATTTTTAGCATTAGAAGGAGTGCATTTATAAATCACATAAGTTTAATATAGATGAATTTAATATGGGTGATGATTTACTACCCCCCACTGCTTTACTTATCAAACCAGGCCCAAGTTGTATGAATTCTTTAGAGGAGGCCCAAATCATGGTATTTCATCTTTATTGGTTAATCTGGGAAGCCCACAGTGTCTCTCTTTGTGAAGCCATGTGATAGAAACGACGCCGTTTCAACAACAGACGCACGCAACAACTGCTGAAAACCCCAAATATAAAAACTAAGGGGTGGTCAAGGGTTTTTGAGCTGAGTAGTGAGAGAGAGAGAGAGAGAGTGTGTGTATCTAAGGGAATTAGGGTTTTGTTTTGTTTTGTTCTCTCTCTAGAATGGAGGTGATAACAGAGGGGGTGAACAACATTAACATAGCGGACTCATCTTCCGCAAACAAGAAGAACCGAATACAAGTCTCTAATACCAAGAAACCCCTCTTCTTTTATGTCAATCTCGCCAAGGTAACTTACTCTTTTCCCTTTTTTTGTTTCGTCACTCAGATGAATCCTTCTCTCTCTCTCTCTCTCTCTCTCTCTCTCTCACTCAGTGGGTTCGTTGTTGGATAACTAAGATCTGTTAAGGGTTAGGGTTTTTATGTGCCCGCAGTCTCTCCTATTATGTTTCTAAATCACCTCTATGTTGTTATTGCTTCTGCTAGAAATTTTAATTTAAGAGTTTTTGTTAGACACAAGCTTCCGCACTTGCAATGAATTTTTTTACAAAATGAAAATCAGTTGTTCAAAAAAAAGAGGAAAAAATACAACTTCCTAGTGGAAATATTTATATTGAAACACCTGATTTCCAAATAGTCTTATCAACCAAGTTTCTACTCTTCCTGGTATGCTTGACTTATCTATATGTATATGTGGTTCTGATCGCTGGTTTAAGGAGAATTTAAGAGAAGGAAAATCATTTGTAATTGGGTTTGCATTCTATTAGTTGAATAATTTGAGGGCTATCAGCTGGTGGTTTGGTGTGCACTTGAGTGGGGTTTATGCATAGTCCACAGTGTTTCTGTTTGTGTTTGGACATTTGGCAGCTGATGATGATGATTGTCTTTCCAGAGGTACATGCAGCAGCACTGTGAGGTGGAACTGTCTGCTCTTGGGATGGGTATCTTTTTTAGCCTCTCATCTTTTTTCTTTTTGTGAAATATGCTATCTGGTTTTGCTTGTTCGTTTTGGATGCTTTAACTTAAAGCAACTATTTGATGTTCCTTTATTCATATATAAGCAAGCTGGCTAAATCATTTTGTGGTCAAGAGAGTAGTCTAGGGTTGTGTTGCCTCCACATTTTTACTGTACATTGCTAATATATTTGATTGAGAGTCAGGAAAATTTATATTTTATGGTGTTGAGATTCAATTCAACTCTGACTAGTTACCAATTTTTGTGGTTCAATATTCAGTCATTTCCAGTAACTTCTTATCTGTTACATTGCTTATTTTAGACTTTGTAACAGATAAGAAGTCATTGGAAAGGACTGTGCATTAAACTGTTGCAATTGACATTATATGTAAATCTTGTCTGACACTGAAAATATAAGAAATGAAGTCAACTCTAATAATTTGTATGCTTTTGGGTTTGTTTCCCGGAGTATTGACATCTCTATTACATCTACAGCTATTGCCACAGTTGTTACCATTGCTGAGATCTTGAAAAACAATGGACTAGCTGTTGAGAAGAGTGAGAATCTTAGACCCATGTTTTCCATTAGCTTTTAGGTATATAATAAGCACTCATTACAGTTTTATAAAATTTATTCAGAGATTTTGACTTCTACTGTTGACATGAGGGAGGAAACAGGAGGGCGGCCTGTTCAAAAAGCTAAGGTAAATACTCTTAATATCATACAATTTGGATTAGATGAGATTGTGATATTGAAATACATGTATCTGGCACACTCTAGATGTAACCTAGCCTGATGAGGTGTCACTTCCATCGCCCACATTAAATAGATAGTAATCTGTGCATCCGGCACAACTTCAATGTGAAATAAACATAGGAATATAGGATGTGGGTTTTGCTCTCCCATAAAGAAATGATGCCATGCATATTAGTGTTAGATTGGTAAATGGACCATGGGCATATTGTTTGGATAATATCCGATTACTTTGATATTTGCTGCATTGTTTCTATTGTGAAAGTTGTGTCATAAAAAGAGTCAGAATCATGTTTAGACGCATGCTGTTGGTCAGCTAACTGTTGATTCACCTGGAGTTGGATATTTCACTTGCAAACAAAGCAATAATTAGATGATTCAGTTTCAGCCTCTGTAGCTAATATGGTTTCATTGTTAGACTAGCCCATTTGAAGCACATACCTAACTGAACACATCTTAAAATGGTAATTACTGGGTTCTCAGCTTGGGCCTATTGTAGGTGAGAGTTGGGCTTTGGATGTCACCTTTGTGTACAGTTTGAGGGTTTGGGTTGATCAAGTTTTTCCGAATTGAACTGTTTTTGTTAATCAAGCTTTGGCTCTCCTGTAATCTTATGTCAAAGTTAGAGATTCTGACCAAATTGTTTGTTTTGGTAGATTGAAATATTGTTGGGGAAGTCAGAGAAGTTTGATGAGTTGATGGCTGCTGCTGCTCAAGAGGAGGCTGTAGATGAGGAGCAGGGCTCTTGAGATGTTTTCTTGGGATTCAGCTTGTTCTCAAGTTAATTTGTGGGCCTCTGTAGCAGTTTTTTAATATATGGACATATATTTATTTTACTCAGTTTATCGTAGGAATTTTTGTAAAATACTTGCCTTCTAGGTCCCAATTCAAATTTGTTTTCGAACTTTATCTTTCCTGACTTACTGGTTATGCGGAGTTACTTGGGTTATAGGTGCTGCTTATGTTTACATGATTGAATATTTGTACTTAGTTCTTCTAAAGCCTGAAGCAAACTGAAGAAACCTGATAGCATCTTCATATAGTTTATCCCATACAGCAAAACAATCTATTTCATTCTATGATGCAATCGAAAACATAACTAGGAACTCCAAAATGACTGCCTTGTAGTGAATCCATAATCCCATAATTTGGGGAAAAAAAGAAGAAAAAATTCATCTCAAAACTGATGCAAAATTATGAAACCTATGATGTGAAAAATAAGAACAAAACATTGGAACTGTTTCTTTCATTAACGAAGATTATAGTTCCTTACCTCTTCTATTCCTCCTCATCTTTCTCTACTAGTATTCTTTTGCAGGCTTCATAGCACATAAAAGAAATCCCAGCAGCTGGTACCAATTTCATGCAGCTTGGACCCAGCCCCTTGTATAAACCCGCAATCCCTTCTTGCTCGAGGATGCTAGCCAGTGCATGAAGCACGTTCCTGTATACCTGCCTGCCACTCAGAGCACCTACCTGCATCTGCTTACGAGCTACCTCAAGTGGGAAAGTTGCACTACTTGATATAGCACCAGCCAAAGATCCGATTAGAAGGGTCTCGATGTTGCCAATTTTCTCTTGCCTGAATACTTTTCTATATGCTTTACGTAATGTGTCATAAGCAAAGTAATTGGTGGCAGAATAGGGAATTACTCCAATTAGACTGGGGGCAAGACCTCTGTAGAGTTCTGCAGGACCTTCTTCCCGCATTATTTTTAAGAAGGCATCTAAGATACCTTTGTAAGCATCTCTCTGCAAAATTTACAAAACCTTCTGCAAGTAAGTGACAAGTCCATCTGAGACAACACTTGAATTCCTAATTTAGTCTCTGTACCTCTATAGTCAATCGAGTCTTAACTAACTCAAGTGGATAAGTGCACAAAGTTGAGCTGACTCCAGCACATGCCCCTGCAACTAACGAGGCAGGAATGGGTATTTTGGGCTCTTCCCCAGGTTTGGGTGACAAGTGCTTGTTGATTGTATCAAAAGCAAAAAGCTGCAAAGAGAGTAAGATTCAAAATCAGATGTAGAGCTTATAACAGATAAAATATCTAAAAAGTAAACAGTTTCCCTTATGAATAATGGTCTTAGCTCTTAAATTTTCTTTTATAACTTGACAAAATAGAATGAGTATCAGTTGCGAAACTGGATAAGATATGAAAGTTTCTAGCATCAATGAAATAATAACAACACCTTATATCTCCATGTGTGATTGAATTGCATTAAAAATGAAATAGAACATCATATTCATGGGTCATGCATCGATGAGTTAAATACTTCCTAATAGTCTACTGACCACTAATAAATGGAATATCCGTTTGTTTTCTTGTCTAATTGACAGGAAAAATGAATAGAATGTAAAATAGGCTTCAAAAATAAACTTTTCAAGAGAAAAAGAAGTAACTCTAAGCACTAGCTGGAACAAGATTATCTTTTCAATAGACTACATGAAACTGCATCCTAATTTTCCAAGGGGAATATGACGTTTCAAGTAACCATGTTAGCATAGGAATTTAAGCCAAGAATATATAATTAATTGCTCAAGAGAATTTGTTTATCTGTTGGATTGCGGATGAAAAGTACGAAGGCTGCTATTGAATGGCAGTACTTCAATAGTTGGCATGACAGATTCTAAAGTAGGCCTTGTTGATATGATCAATGCAACAATATTCTGAACAACCAAGTTATCATCACATATACTGCAAGAATGATGACAATCAGATTTGTAAACCATAATCCCTTGAGGCGACATGATGTCATCTAATATACTAAAAATGAAGTGAAATTAGTTGTGTAATCATTTGAGTGGTATATGTTATGTCTTTATTATTATCTAAACTCTGAACAGCTTGTCCAAGTTATATATATGATAAAACAGCATATTTCTATATAAACAGAAATGTCTCAAACGATGAAAGCATACATCAAACAATCAAACACAACTCTATAAAGCAGATAATATCAATATGAACAAGGCAATATGTTCTAAAGTTTGGAAGAAACCAGCTTAGATATTGGAAATTAGTATCAAAGAAAGATAAGAGATACCCCTCCACATAATCATAGAAAACTATTCTTAAATTACTTTTTCAAAGTCGACTCAAGCACAACTTGGTTCTTATAAGTTTTCTTTCAAATAAGAAAAAGAATAATTCTTTTGCTTGTATGTAAACAGTTACTCTGACAGCAAAAAATTACTCGTGTGAAACCAAGCAAACTGTTAAAGAGACAAAAACATCTTGAAGGAAAAGAAAAAGAAAAAAGAAAAGAAAGGAAATTCAGTTACACAAAGCAAACAACCAATATCCATTCTTTAAAAGCAAACAAAATGATGATATAAAAGAAAATATAACTGCAAAATGCATGGCAGTCAGCAAATAACCACATTAATACCGTGATTATACAACAAGTATTTGCACTGTTATAGTATATACTATGGATGGTGTTTATATGGTGTGATTAAATTGATTATGAAGGGATGCTGAGCTGAAGTTCATATCTTATCACTGATGCAGGGGAAGTAAGCATTGTTGGGTTCACAAGTTAAGGTGCTGTTGTGAAAGATATATATATGTTCTCATGTGCAGAGTTGACTGATGAGAGCATTGTCAAGTGAGCTGATATTGAAGTCTTTGTTAAGTCCTTTTGCTGATGTGGCAAATTAATATTTTCCACCAATTTGTGAATTGTACAGAGTTAGGTAAAAGGTTGTTATATTGTTAGCTTAAATCTCGGATCATGTAACACGTGTATATAGCAGCTCTTGTGAATATAAAAGGGCAGTCATATAAATAAGGAACGAGTGTGTGTTGAACATAAGAAATAAAAATTCTTCAGTTTCTTTCAGAAGTTCTCTTCTTCCTCTGAGATTTTCTTGCCAAACAAACGCATTTCTTCAATAGTTTACATGCACAATTTTTAATCATAAATGACTTAGTCTAGACTAAAACCACCATCTAAATTATTGAAAATTTTGATTCATCACCAATCAACCACAGCATTGCATCTCTTCCACAACAAAATCCATAAGTGCAAAACCTTTTATCAAACAAATTCATTACCTCAATGGCCTTGCTAGGCGCAACCCGAATCACATTGACCAAATTACCCCTAAACAAGCCCTTCCATCCATCAGTCTGCATAATATTGTGAAACACCTCAGCTGTTGAATGTCCACTACTTCCAACCATCAAATGTGTCCTTATAGTCTCCAATGGAGCCACACATGTCCTTGAAACCGCCCCTGCTATTCCTCCGCTTATCAACCGCCTCAAGGATGGATTTGAAATCTTGATCTTCAATTTCAGCCCACCCTTCTTCTTCTTTACAATTTTTTCACCCTCTGGTACCTCCACAAGGCTTGCACTCTCCTGTGAAGGCACGTACTTTACATACGATGACTTTGTGATGCCACTGTTGTTGTCAGGGGAATTTGGAGAGTTTGGTGAGACACCAAAATTCATTCCCATTTGGCCTACGCTTGCAAATAAGCCACCTGGTTGGAATTGAAATTGAAAGTTCTCTCCTTCGATGCTCCATTGAGAAGCCAAATCACAGATTGAAAAGAACACGTCTTTTCTATCATCAAACAGTTGAATTCCTCCTCTTTTCCCCATATAAAAAAAAGGAAAAATATATAAAAAATATTGAAATAAACTTCCTCTTTAGGATTCAGAAAATACCCAGATGAGATTGTTCATGGCCTTAAATTAACAAATAATCATTGTATTGAAAAAGCTTCAATTTTGGACAAGAGGGTAACTTAAAAATCCGATTTTGACAAATGGGTATGAGAGAAAGTAAGGTTAGTTAATGGATGTGCGAGGGTGTTGAACAATACAAAAACGAAGAAGGGGAGCAGAAATGAAAATATCAGAGAGAGAGAGAGAGAGAGCTAACAGTGAATGAGAGAAAAAAGTGGGTTAGGTGAATCTCCCTCTCACTTCTCCCTCGATCTGCCTTCGGTTAAAGAATTAAGTTCTATAAAATATTGAATGAAGGGTGGCTTGCTTTTCTTTTTGCAAATGCTTGCCTGCCACCTCTTTTAAGGGTTTGAGGAGTTAGATTTTTTTTTTTTTTTTTAATACTGTGTTTGTATTGTTTTGTTTCTGTAGTGCGAGTGAATTTGAAAATTCTGTTTGGTTTTGGGATCGAAATCTTTCTTTCGAGATTTTAAATTCGTTTATTTGCATTTTCAGTCAGCAAGTGATCTAAAAATTCTAAATTCTAAAGGAAAGAAATCGGAAAAAAAGTAGAGGGATATTGAAAGGCCAAATTCTTCGACAAACCCTCTTCATAGAAATAAATAAAGTTTCCAAAGAGAGTGATCAAATCAAAGATCAAATGCCATAAGGGAAATATTTTAATTACGTATATATTGTGGGTCCTAGACCACATCATCACTTTAGATTCGTACAATTTGATTTGGGCCCAATAATATGTTTTATTGAGGCCCAAAATCAAATCCATCTTCAGAAAAGACCATTTCCAGCTCCCTCTTGCCACCACCGAACTCCCGATATAAAAAAGTCCGAGACCAACCAAAATAACTAATTATTGTCGTGGATCTTCTCCCAAATTATTATTCATGTTTTTATTTTTTTATTTTGGGTATGAAGAAGGGGAATTTAAATTTGAGATTTTTATTAAAATAGAAATAAAGATATATTGTTGACTCTTTATTATTGGACTGTTAAGATAAGTACTGAAATATTAATATTTATAATGAATAATACTGTATTTTTAAATTCTTTTATCTCAATATTTTTATTTTAAGTATTGTATAAAATAATTATTAAGTAGTTAATTTTTATAATTTTTAAAATTATTTATTACATCACTTCAATATTCAATAATCGCTTAACATATTACTTGTGATACAAACATTTAAATCAAAATTTAAGAAATGTAATATTGTTTATTATTGGACATAAAATTCGATATATTACTTAGAATGAAAATATTGAAATTAAAATTTGAAAAGTGTAGTATTATCCAATCGGTAGACATGAAATGCAATCCAATGAATGAATAATAATATATCATTGCTGTTAAGAAAATAAATATAGTTCACCATTAGCAAGAAATGAGAAAGTTTATGGTATATAAAAAATGAATTATATCTCTGTTGGTATGAGAAATTTTAGATAAAAGTCAAGAGTAAAATTATGAGAGTTTAGGCTTAAAATGGACAGTATCATACTAATATAGAGATATGTATGGTTCGTTGGGCTTCTAACAATGGTATCAGATCCATGCCCCGAAGTTAGCTATGTGGAAGAAATCCTCAGCAGCAAACAAGAGGTTAGTGAGTCTGGTAAGCTCCAGCTTGCTTGCGATGAGATTTGTGATTAAGCTCTATGGATAGGCAGTGGTGTGATCTCGGACTTTACATAAGGTATGTCCTCTCATTGCAGTGATGCAAAGTTGATTTGATAGAGCAGACTCTCAAGGTAGTGCTGTGGTACTCTAGTCTTTCACGAATGGCGTGCGACCTCAACTTCCCGAAAATGAGTAATGTTGGGAGCAAGGTCTTCCTATGTGAAAAAGGTAGATGAATAGAATATCATTTTAGGGGAGGCTTAATGGTCTTTTGTCAGAGGGGAGGATTGTTAAGGAAGCAAATAAAGTCTCACACTAGTAAAAAATAGAGAAGATCATGGGTATATAAGGAGTGAACTATATCTCTATTGGTATGAGGTCTTTTGGGTAGAGTCTAATAGCAAAACTATGAGGGTTTAAACTTAAAGTGGATAATATCATACTAATGTGGAGATATGTATAGTTCGTTGGGCTCCTAACATTGGTATGATATTGTTCATTGGGCCTAAAGTGGTTCATTAGATATCAGGGCCCAATGAACCACATGTATCTCCACATTTGTATGATATTATTCACTTTGAGCTTAATCCCTCATGGTTTTGCTCCCAATGTGATACTTTGTTTGCTTACTTAGCAATCCTCCATTTGAATAAAGGATCATTGATCCTCTCTTTAAACGATATTCTATTTGTTTCTCTTCTACATCGGAAGACCTCGCTCCCAACATTACTCATTTTCACGGTGTTGAGGTCGCACGCCTTGCGTGAAATACTAGAGTATTCCACCACTCAATCTTGAGAGCCCGCTCTATCAGGTTAACTCTGCATCACTGCGTTGGGAGCACACCACCGCCTGTCTATAAAGCTTAACTATGGATCTCACTATAAGTAAACTGGGACTTACTGGGCTCATCACCTTTTTATTTGGCATTGAGGATTTCTTCTACATGGCTAACTCTGGAGCATGGGTTTGATACAACTGTTACGAGCCCAATGAACCATATATATCTCTATAGTTTTGCTCTTGAACTCCATCTAAAAAGCCTCATACCATTGAAGATATAGTTTACTCTTTATGTACCTATGATCTTTCTAAATTTTCATTAATGTAGAACTTTATTTATTTACTTAACAATTGCATTTCTACTTCTATATACAATTATTGAATAAGGAGTTTGAATGATTAGAATGGACAAACCCTTATTCCAATTGAGATCCTAAAAACACATTCCTTCAGTTGAATTTGAATGTTGGGTTTTTGCTACCTTTATGGAACAAGGACGCTCAACATAGATGTTTCTTTGTTATCAATTATTGTAGTAACCATTTATCTAACACCAAAAAGAATAAATATTTATATATATGTATAATATTCATATTTTCTTTGTATATGGATGATACTTAATTTATGTATTGTTATTAGTATTGTTTGTATAGATTAAGGATATAATATTAGTATTGGGTTTATTTGCAAGACTTTAGATTTATTTTAGGGACCAAATTATAATACTTTAAAAGTTTTAGGGGTTAATTTGTAAATACTAAAAGTTAACTTCTTAGTATAAAAATACACATTTTAAATCCTAATTTACTCATTTTTGGGTCGAGCCACCTCTTTAGAGAGAGAAAAGAAAGAGATAGAGGGGAGAGAAAGAGAAGAAAGAGAAAAAGGAAAAGAAATTGGAATTTTGAGTTTTAAGAGGTATATCATAACTATTTCTCAATTTATTGGTGTTAATTAAGTTAATTTCTTTAAGTTTTGATTTTTAAAAATATGTACAATTGAGGACTTGATGTGGATTTTGTAAGGTATATTGAGAATTGATGATGATTGTGTAAATAACTTGATAAATTATGATGAATTGCAGAATTTCTACTTGGTAGTCTCTTGATCTGAATATTTTATAAATATTTGTACTTTGATTCTGATTTTGGCTTTTGAGGATATGAAATTGGATATGTCTAGAATCATGTAAGACTTTGAATCGATTGAAAATTTCAGAAATTGAATTTATAGTGAATTTATCAAAATGACCCTGAAATTCTAAAAATTTCATGTATTAACAGTATGATACAATGATAAATAATTTTTGATCTGGTGAATGATCTTCAAAAATTTCAAATTTCTGAAATATGATAAGTTTATATGTCTAATATGATATATTCAAAATTAAAAATTTATATCAATGTGGTTAATTGGTTATGATTTTCTAAAGTATATTAGCTCATTGCAGTATTTGATTAACAGATTTTTAAAGTTATGGAATAAAATAGTTTTAAAATATTTTTGGTAGGGATTTTAAAGTAAAATATTTATCATAGATTGAGATATATGTTAAGAGTAATTTTGTAGTAGTTTTATAAATTTTAAATTAGTATATGATTTTATAAAATTAGGAGACTGAATACTGTTCAGTAAATATCTTGATCCTGTTAAGATAATAGTTTGGATTTGATGGTGTTTATGAAATAGTTATGATATAATATTTATATATAAGAAGGATATATGAGTCAAGAAAGATATATTCTGATTTTGGAGCAATTGGACATCATTTGATGTATAAGAAATTTTTTTTAAGTGTAAGTGGTCAGAATGATAGATTTTAAGAAACCAAGTAATTAGACCAATTCGATGTGATAAGTGCAATATATGTAATTTTGTAAGCTATTTAAAGTATTTTTTGTGAATGTTGAGGTTTATGAAAAGATTAATCTCCATTGATAGGTTAAAGAGAATTAAGCCTTGTATCCGAAAGTGTTAAGAGGTAAGTATACTAGACCTTTACTGAAATCACAATAAACATAGTAATTGTTTATGTATGATTTTATAAATGTGCTTAGAAATATGTTTATGTTATACCAAAGTATATTTGATATGAAATGTGAAAGACATATGTTTATGAATATAAGCATTGACATTGAGCATGGACATACATGTATTTATGAAAGTGAGCTTTCAAAATAAAACGTGTTTAACAAAGAAAGCTTTTGAGGTGAAAAATGTCCATGAGATATGTTTTGTACTTTAAGAATGCTTGAACTCAATATTTACTTAGTAGGCACCTTATGTGATTTGTGGAGCCTTTATGCGTGGCATTTTCTTCGGGATTGGTATATGTTATGTGTTCCGTATGTAGGGAGGATCCTATTGGTACCTAAAGGAAGAGTAAGTCATCACATTCGTGTGGTGGCATATTGGTGCATGTGAGAGGACTTACCGATGATCAGGGTGAAGGTTTGGCTCTTACTTTCGGGCATGAGCATTATATATGTGTAATTTAAACCTCACTTGTAATATTCCTCTCATACGGTATATCACATACGAGTGATATTTGACTCATTATGTGATATGTGATGTGAAAGTCCTACTAAGTAGTAGTTGAGTGATGGTATTCCTATTATATATTTTGAAAGAATGTGTAAGTGCTTACCTGACATGTGATTTGATAAGATTATGATTTTGATTTATTATAACATATCATACACATGAATTGTGTATATATATGTATTTGTAATTTGATATATGAAAAATTAGTATGCTTATTGAGTTTTATACTAATTATAGTTTATAATGATTTCAGGTAAATAAGGTACATGTGTACTTAGCAGATTTGACAATGCTTCTGCTGTCCCTTAGGTTCCCTAAGTTGCTAGGTTGTTGAGTATTTTATTTGTGGATACGCAGTTTAAGATATTTAATTTGTCTCTATTAAATAAATATTTATGTATTATTTTATTAGGTGTGGTTGTATTTGATTTATGTTTCATCAAGTGTGGTTATGAGTTTATCTTTGTGTTGAGCTTATTAGCAACCTGCTAAGGATTCCTATGTAGAATTTAAGTTTAAAATTTTATACATTATTAATTATGAGTGCATATTATTAAATGAGTGTAAGTTATGTCGTGTGTCAAATTTTTTGGATCTGAAACATGACAAGTATTATTATTATTACTGATTATTATCTCATTAAAATGACTTAAGTAAACCTACCATGCTATCCAAATAAGATAAAAAAATTATATATAATACTAATTTTACAAAAAAAAAAATACTTAATAGAATTGATCTTGATGAACACATTATATAGTTAATTCGTAATTTGAATATAATTTACGATGTACTATAAAAATTTGTTATAAATTCAAAAGCTTATTGTATATATATAATGAGTTACTTTATTTATTAAAACAAAACTCTCTCTCTCTCTCTCTCTATATATATATATATTTTAGTGTGGACATAATTATTTTTATTAGACAATGCTGTATATTAAATAAATATATGTATAAAGTATAAGAGTAATGTTACAGTTTTTAAATAATATTATTAAAATTCTTTAACTACAAGTAATTGAAAAAGTGGAATAATAAAAATCAATAAAAGTAAAAGAAATACAAGAATAAAAAAGTACATAAGTATTTACATGGTTCGACAGTTACTTACGTTTATGATGGATCAAAATCCTACATTATTTTATTAATAAATCAATCACAGAGAAAATCTTACAAAATAATTCTTTCTTTTAAGATACAATGAAACTCAACTTTTTAGTGATATCTCTCAAGCTAATATAAAATCCTATTTATAATATTTAATTTTTTAAGTAAACCATAGTTTGAGTTGTATAAGAAAAGGAAGTTTAATTCAACTAAAATAGAAAGTTCGAAATAAGGATTCTCACATTTAGAGGTGGGTGATTTCCCGTTCTCGATTGACCTGTCTTAAAATTTTTGAGTCAATTTGGAACGAGACAGGAGTTCAGGTTCAATCGGGATAGATTTTTGTGTCTTGATCAAGTTAGGTTGAGTTTATAATATTTTCAACCTAAAATTGAAAATTTACTGAACAGTTAGATATTTAAAAAAAATTAAAATGTTAAAACAACATTGGTTTGAGTCGGGACGGTTCGGGTACGGACGATTTGGGATGGGACAAGTCGGTTTGGGTCAAAAATTCTCAAAAATGTTTTTGAGAATAAAAAAATTCTAAATTCAAATTCAAATTCAATTATATTAGATGTTATAATTTTAAATATAATTTTAATTTTAATTATATGAAATATTATAATTTCAAATTAAATTTCAATTTTAATTACATTAAATATTATAATTTCAAATCCAATGTCAATTTCAATTACGCTAAATATTATAATTTTAATTCCAATGTTAATTTTAATTACGTTAAATGTTATAATTTCATATCTAATTTTAGTTTTAATTATGTTAAATATTATAATTTTAAATCTAATTTCAATTTCAATTACGTTAAATGTTATAATTTTAATTTTATTTACGTTAAATGTTATAATTTCAAATCTAATTTTAATTTCAATTACCTTAAATATTATAATTCCAAATCCAATATCAATTTCAATTGCATTAAATATTATAATTTTAATTATGTTAAATATTATAATTTTAATCCAAATTCAATTTTAATTACATTAAATATTATAATTCTAAATTCAATATCAATTTTGATTTCAATTACGTTAAATATTATAATTTCAATTCTAATTTCGATTTCAATTTTTATTATGTTAAATATAATAATTTCAAATCAAATGTCGATTTCAATTACGTTAAATATCATAATTTTAATTTCAATTTCGATTTCAATTACGTTAAATGTTATAATATCAAATTCTATTCTAATTTCAATTACATTAAATATTATAATTCCAATCCAATTTCGATTTCAATTACATTAAATTTTATAATTTCAAATCTAATTTCAATTTTAATTACGTTAAATATTATAATTATAATTCTAATTATAATTATAATTACATTAAATGTTATAATTCTAAATTCAATTTTGATTTTAATAACATTAAATATTACAATTTTAATCCAATTTCAATTTCAATCACGTTAATTATTATAATTCTAATTCTAATTTCGATTTCAATTGCGTTAAATGTTATAATTTCAAATTTAATTTTGATTTCAACAACATTAAATATTATAATTTTAATCTAATTTCGATTTCAATTACGTTAAATTTTATAATTATAATTTTAATAACATTAAATATTATAATTTTAAATTCAAATTTAATTTTAATTTAGTTAAATATTATAATTCCAATTCAATTTTAATTACGTTAAATATTATAATTTTAAATTCAATTTTGGTTTCAATTACGTTCAATATTATAATTTTAATTCGATTTCGATTTTAATTTTCAATTACGTTCAATATTATAATTTCAATCTAATTTCGATTTCATTACGTTAAATATTATAATTCTAAATCTAGTTTCACTTTCAATTACGTTAAATATTATAATTTCAATGCAATTTTAATTTTTATTACGTTATATATGATAATTTCAAATTCAATTTTGATATCAATTATATTAAATATTATAATTTCAATCCAATTTTAATTACAATTACGTTAAATATTATAATTTTAAATTTAATTATGTTAAATTTTATAAGACATTAAACAACTGATATTAACATGTATAAATTGTCAACCTGTACACACATGAGCATATATGATCCTTATTGTAATCAGAAGGTGATCTTTTAACTTTAATTTGATTTGAAAAAATCCAAAAAAGAAGAAAGATTAAATTAGTTGGCATCACACAGAAGAGAGGGTTTCCAAATCCATCTATAAATAGGGTTCAGAAGAGTTTGTTTTAGAGCGCAGAATCAACCAACCATTCTCTGATCACTTTGCAAACTATAACATAATCATGGCAGTCTTAGCAATAATAGGAATTATTTTAGGTTTATGGAGCAAACAAGCAAGCCTTGTTCTGGGAGATATTGGTACTGCTACCTCTTATAATCCCCCGTACTTACGTGAGTGAATCATATATACACCTCTCCGATCATTGCTCTCTCTCTATTAATGGCACTGTGTTGATTGTAATTAATATAATGTTTTGCAGCGACTAGGTGTAATGGAAACAGACAAGATCAATTCCCACCTGGGAATTTGTTTATTGCTGTAGGTGAAGGGTTGTAGGATAACGGTGCTGCTTGTGGGAGGCGTTATCGAATGAGGTGCTTGAGTGGCAATAACAAGCCCTGCAAAGATGGTGCTATTGACGTCAAGGTAGTGGATTACTGTCCAAATTCACCTTGCCCTTCAACCATTCTCCTCTCCGATGAAGCTTTTGCTGCAATCTCCCGTATTAAAGCTAAAATCAACGTTGAATATATCCAGTATGTATATATATATATAGCTATTTCTGTGTTAATTACTATATACTCTCTTAATTCCTCATCTTCTTCTTCTCTTTCATCTCTCTCTCTCTCTCTCTCTCTCTCTCTCTCTCTATATATATATATATATATACTTATTCTTTTCCTTACTAATTTTATGCTGCAGGATATGAGTTTCAAGATTCTGCGACAAGTACGAAATGCTGAACAGTGAGAGAACACAAGTGCATGTGTGACGTATGAAGTTTATGCTTCTGAATTATTAGAAATTTAAGAAGCTAATTAAACAATAGAGAGTCAATATGTAGAACTAAAAATCATAATTAGTTGTTCTTTTATCTGAGAACCCTCTTACAAGCTTACCAGTGCTACTGTGTTAGTGCTGAAAGGTATTAACTAAGCTTGTGAATAGAGAAGGCTAGTTCAGGTATTGTAATACTGGTGTATTATAAAGCACCAACAATACTCTTGTACAATGTAGGGTCTGGAAATGGTTTAATATTAGCGGATAAAAGTTTGTTACCAAGTACCTTAGGTATATCACAACATTTGCAGTCCTCTATTTTAGCTTTAATAAGTAAGTCTTGGATATATTTAGTCTGAGACAAGTGAGGACCATTACTAGTTTGTTTGACCCTTACTCTAAGAAAGTAAATCAGATTGCCAAGATCTTAAAGAGCAAATATTGATCCTAAAAACTTAATAAACTGCTTTAATAAGACATTATTAGGTCCTATAACCAAAATGTCATCACATACATAAGAACTAAGAGTAATTTACCAGTAACATTTCTAATGAACAAAGAAGTGTCAAATCTGGAGTTCACAAAACCCCACTAGAATAAGTCAGCCTTTAATTTATCAAACCAAGCCCTTAAAGCTTATTTTAAATCATATAAAGGTTTATGAAGCTTGCACACAAATGAGGGATTTGGAGGATTAATGAAACCCGCTAGTTGCTTTATGTAAACAACCTCTGACAAGCTTCAATTGAGAAATGCATTATTAACATCATTTTGTTTGATTCTTCAATGATTCATAACTACTATGCTTAGGATTACTTTGACTATAGTTGGCTTAAT
This sequence comes from Ailanthus altissimus, assembly GCA_946807835.1. Lineage (NCBI taxonomy): Eukaryota > Viridiplantae > Streptophyta > Magnoliopsida > Sapindales > Simaroubaceae > Ailanthus > Ailanthus altissimus. The sequence goes on along the minus strand of OX327686.1, from coordinate 33,366,966 downwards.
GATTGAACTAAAAATGTCAAAGTAATCAACTCTTGGTGTCTACAGAAAGTCTTTTGCAACAAGCCTTACCTTATGTTTTCTATGGTGCCATTTGGATTGTACTTCAACCTGAACACCCATTTATTATCAATAACCTTGGAAGTTTCATTTTTGGTACTAATGACCAAGTACCATTTCTTATAAGGGTTAAGTATTCCTCCAACATGGGTTTATTCCCATTTCTGTCCTACAAGGCTTTCTTTATTGACTTTGGTTCAGTAGATACTTTTTTTAATTGAGATAAGTAACTATTTGGTTTAGAGATTCTAAATTTAAATCTTGTTCTCATAGGGTGAAGAGATATATGTCATAATGGTTGTTGTATTGAATTTTGAGGAATAATGGATGGAAGTGTATCAGTTGTGTTGGTTGGATTTTGATGTGTTTGTTGATTAGATTTTATATCTTAAATATTTTAGTTTGTTGTGTTTTTGGTTTCTGTAATATCAACTACTGCATTAGATATTGCTGGAGCAGGCTTTAAACCACTTAGATTTGACTCAAACATAAATAAAAAAGATGATCTATGATTGTATCATTATTAATAAAAGAAGAAGAGTTATTATTCATAAATAATTGAAGTATGGAAAATTACTTTCATCATAGGTGACATGTCTTGCAATATATATCTTACCAGATGGATCTAAGCATCGATATCCTTTATGACTTATGCTATAACTAAGGAAAATGTATTTTTCAGTGTGCAAGTTAAGTTTGTGTGAATGATTTGGTCTGAAGAAAGGGTAACATGCACAACCAAAAACTTTGAGAAAACTGTAATCTGATTTTTAACCAAACAATGCTTCAAAAGTTGATTCTTTTTTTTAGCACAGTAGTTAAAAGTCTATTAATTAGATAAGATGCTGTGTTGAAGGCATCCCATCAAAAGGATAAAAGCATGAAAGCTTTGGCAAGAAGGGTAAGACCTGTTTCTACTAAGTGTCTATGCTTTCTTTCAATGACACCATTTTGGTGATGTATATGAAGGCATGGATGCCTAAAATGGTACCTTCTTCAGTTAAAAACTATGAAAAAGACCTAAATTCTCCCCTCAATTAGATTAAAGGTTTTTAATGCTTCCGTTAAATTATTTTTCTACAAGTATTTTAAAAATTTTGAATATACCAAAAGCTTCTGATTTTGTTTTCATAGGAAACAACTAGTTGTACTTAGTGAAATCATTAACAAAACTCAAGTAATATTTGAAACCTTCTTTTGTTTCAACTAACAAAGGACCCCAGACACATGTGTGTACAAATTCTAAGGGATGTTTTGCATGTATTCCATCATAAGCATAATGAAATCTATACATTTTTCTCATCTGACAAGGTTCACAAAAATCAGTCTTGATATTGTCAACATTCTGAAATGTAAGTCTGCAAGTATTGGGCACACTTTTAAGAATAAAGAGACTTGGATGTTTAATTCTTTGATGCCAAAGATTACAATTTGAAACATTTTAAGGTTTACAAGACTGAAATGAAACATTATAGAACTTTAGACTTAAAACATCAAAATTGTTAACTCCTACACATAGATCAGCTGCACTCCACTGATCTTTATTTATCAACAAAGGTGCATTTGAACAATATATTGACAGCATGAAAGTGGGATGGTTATTTAACAATAATTCAAAAAGCAAAGAGTGTTTATCATTCGATGAAACAGAAGAAATGTCTTGCTTATAAAGCCCCTTGACAGCAATATTTTTTAGCAGCATTATTTTCCTCTTCATGTCTTTGATAAAGCACATATGAGGATAAAATTCAATGAATATATCATTATCAGAAACCAATTTAGACATACTGATTAGATTGTTTTTGTTATTTGTGGTACTTAAAGTAAGGTTTTGAGAACTAAACCATTTCTAGAATAAGATTTTAACCAAGTATCACAAATAAACAAAATCTTTAAACCTGAATCATTACCAATAATCAGTTAATCATTACTTGTAAATTCTGCTTTGTCGCCAAGGTTATTGATATTATTTGTCAAATAATGTATGGCACTTGAGTCAAGATACTGATTTTGTTCAAAACCATTTTCTTGAGCTCTCTATTATGCTATGAGAGCTACTTCTCTTGCACCAGGTCTTGCAAAGCCTTCAAGCCTTTGATTTATAAAATTTTGATTATTGCATGTAATAACATTTTGAAGCTAGATGACCAGACTTCTCACAAATTTGGCATATCAGCTTAGGAAGATTGCCTCTGCCAAATTAACTAAATCTTCTTATAGCTTGAAACTGATAGCCTCTATGAGCTCTTCCTTTACCTTGCTGACTTTCTCTTCTATAACTGTTGTAATGTCCAACATTATTGAACATTCCACTACCAATATTTGCATAGTTACTAAATTGATTTTTGTCATTGAGACCATTATAACCTTTACCCTGACCATTAATAATCATCTTCTTTTGATTTTTTTGAGAAAAATTTGCAGCATAACTATTTTGTGAATAAATGTTTTTAGACTTTTGTTGAATTCTACTTTCCTGAGTTAAAAGCATCCCATATGCTTCATTCAAATTGATATTTCCAAATTTACTGATAATTAACACCACCATAGGATCAAACTCAAGTCCTACTCCAGTGATAAGATACTCAATAAAATTTTCTTCTTTGATTGGATAACTAGCAACCAACAACTTATCAACTAGGTTCTTTACCTTCAAGAAATAGTCTGACATTCATAAGGAACATTTGTTTACAGTAGCAATTTTTTTAGTTGAATTATTTTAGCTTTAAATTCTGAACCAAATTGTTTTTCAGCTAAAATCCATAAATCTCTTGAAGTTTGACTATCAATAACCAAACATAAGATTGAGTCATGAATTATAGAAAATAACCAACTTAGAAGAAATTGATCTTGCCTGATCCACAGCTCATAATCAGGATTTCAACTGTCATTACACTTTCATCTCGATTTGAGCTCTGTAAAAATTGATTTGACATCTTTTTAGCTCTATTGATAAAGCCTTTGAGCTTATTACCTCTAATAGCTGTGAATACTTGTGATTTCCAAACAACAAAATCCAACCTGGTAAGCTTTACTATTGAGGAAAAGGTATAGCTAAAATTGTTTAATGAATTGACATTAACAGAAGCAAGATTAGCACTGGAAGTATTGACATTTGCCATCAATGGCTCTGATACCATGTCAAAGTAATTGCATGTGTTTGTTTTTAAGGAATATTATAGAGAAAAGTAAAGAGAAACTGTAAAAAAAATGATTTTATTTCTTATGTTTTCGAATACAATGTGAATCTATAGAATACATTCTCTTTTGTAGTTGTAGATTATACAAATAATACATGTTATTATCTTTCCCAAAATCAAGCTAATTGATAACAAACTTGAAAACAACTTGAACAAACTTGAGCTAACTTTTGGCAGAAAACACATTTTATTTTTCTCTTATGCTTACAGTTGCCACATTAGCTCAATTTTTTTCCAACATGACTTAATAAACCGAGACAGCTCATTTTAAGATTTAGCCTTTGCAACCTTAAACACATCACCAGAACCTTGCTTCTTTTATTTAGTTATTTTACACAAAACTCCTATAAGAGAAACTCAAGGAAAATAGTAATAGATGAGCTCCTAAAAGATCTACCCAGTACTTTATTATGCTTATGCCCAGAGTTCAAGCACTACATGGCACTTTTTCGCGCTTATATCTAGCGCTAGAGCTACTCCGGCCTTCTATTCACTCTCTTGTTGATGCATTCATAATTCTAATGAATTAAAAGGGTTTGTATAGGCTCTACACCCCTCTAGAAATCCTATTTCTTATTAGAATAAAAGTCCACATGAAAAGAGGGTCCAAAACTGACTTAAACACACCTAAAAAAATAAAAAACTTATTTTTTCTTAAAATTGGGTGCTGCGGCGTTGATGTGACTAATGAGTGGTGCTGCGGCACTAGTGCAAGTAATAAGTGGCAATGCAATGCCAAGGCTTAGAACCAGCCTCCTTTTCGGCCTTCTTACCTCTTTTTGCTTTCGACTCTCAGTTTCTGTCTCTTTTTCGTACGTCTAATGCGTACTTAATTTCATGTTTGATTCCTCGTTACACTCTAACACAAAATTAAACTTAACATTGATTTTGGATCACCAAAATTCTAACAAACCCCTCATTGATTCAAATTCTCTCTAAGAAGCTTTCCATGAATCCGTTTACTCATTCTCCAATGCTTAATTACTCTAGCATTGATACAATTAAGTCTTATGACAAGACTTTGACTCTTCTTTGATTCGTGACTTCAGTCTTCAAAGATTTCGAATGTATCTCTCTTTGGGTAGCCATTATATTATGATCTCCAATGTCACTTATAACCATCATAATATCTTTGTGGCTATATCTTGCTTTACCATACATTCTTTTTCGACCAATGCCACTACGATGAGATAATATCCAATGTTGTCTGTGGGTACATTTTTCAACCTGTCTTGGAATATTTGAGATAGGACGAGAAAGAACAAGGCAGAGGGTTAGGACATGTTCGGGACCCGAATGTCCTGGTTCTGTCCCGAAGATTTTTCGTCCCGAACCTAATCCTATCCTGGACCTAATTTTTTTAAAATAATTAAAGACTAAATTTTATTAGTTAATTAATAAATCATAAACATTCTTTTTTTTTTTGAAACATTTCATCTTAATTTGTATTCATGACTTTATATAAGCAAATTGATATTGAAGATTAATAAACTATTAATATTAAATTAAATTTGAAATTACAACATTTAACGTAATTAAAATTAAAATTAGATTTGAAATTAGATTTAATGCAATTGAAATTAAAATTAAAATTAAAATTATAACATTTAAAGTGGTTGAAAGTAAAATTAGATTTGGATTATAATATTTAACAAAATTGAAATTAGAATTAGAATTGAAATTAGAATTAGAATTGAAATTATAACATTTTACGTAGTTGAAATTAAAATTGGATTTGGATTATAACATTTAACTTAATTGAAATTAGACTTAAAATTATACTATTTAACGTAATTGAAATTGAATTTATAATTTGAAATTATAACATTTAACATTATTTTTCCTTAAAAATCTCCATAACAGCCTAGCTCCTAGGGTCCCAAATACCAACCCTCAGGACAATATATTGATGGGTCGGCTCAAGGGTCTAAGGAGGTAGGGGTCACTAAGGAATGACAAACCAAGTCTCAAGGGGCTTACAAACATAAAACCTAATAAGCTATTCGGATTAGGATTAGTCTGAACAGCTTAAAGACTAGTCGCAAGCCATTTATAAATCGCACCGATCGAAACACTAAACATCTACACGACTAAGGCAAGAAAAACGCAAGGATATCAGCTCTGTAAAAGTATTGGACCCATTCAAGAGTTGAGCAAATCTATAGACTGAACCGCATTTACGGCTTAAAAAGGAAAGGGCAAAAGCAATGCGAATAAGGATGAAGCTTAAAAAGATAACCAATACTATTCAGGAGATAGAATCGTGTTATTTTTGGAAGCAACTCCTAAATAACGCCAAAATATTAGAGGATAACCCAAAATATTCAGAGTTTACCCAGCACCCCAAAAGATTAACTAAACAACCATAAATGCCAGCGAAAATAAGCATAAGCATAAGGAGTATTTCATAAAGATTGATGCTATAAAAAGGTGAGAAGATTATACAAAAGGGAGAAAGCAACTTGAGTATTCAATTCTTCAATTTGATTCTCTTTTGGTCCTTTAACCTCACTAAAAAATTCGTACCTAACTTAAGTATCGGAGAGTCTTCATCAGAACCTATCCTGGTAAGGTTTTAATGACAATTTTAGCGTGTTTTATAGGTATTTATAGCCACCACAACAGTAAAAAGCCCAGAGAGATTGAATCCTTAGCCCAGTCAGATAAAACCCAAGGTACTGATTCCTGCGATTAAATAAATTCAAAACTCGTTGGCCCAAAAAATTATTTTTTTGGGTCAACAAACATAGTTGAAATTAGAATTGAAATTAAAATTATAACATTTAACATAGCTGAAATTAAATTTGGAACCAAAATTATAACATTTAACATAATTAAAAATAAAATTAGATTTGTGATTTAGAATTATAATATTTAACGTAGTTGAAATTAAAATTGAATTTTGATTATAAGATTTAATGAAATTAAAATTAGAACTGAAATCAAACTTATAAAATTTAATGTAGTTAAAAGTAAAAATTAGATTTGGATTATAACATTTAACGTAATTGAAATTAGAATTGGACTCGAAAGTTGTAGTAACCAGTATCTACAACCGGTAATAATAAATATTTATATATGTATAAATATACGTATTTTATTTGTATGTGGGGGATATTTGATTTATATATTGTTATTAGTAGTGTTTGTATAGGTTAAGGTCATACTATTAACATTGGGTTTAATTGCAAGACTTTAGATTTATTTTAGGGACTAAATTGTTATACTTTGAAAGTTTTGGGGGCAAATTCATAAATACCAAAAATTAGTCTCTTAGTATAAAAATACACTTTTGAACCCTAATTTACTATTTTTAGGTCGAGCTACCCATTTTAAGAGAGAGAAGAGAGAAATAGAGGAGAGAGAAAGAGGAGAAGAAGAAGAAAAAGAAGAAGAAATTGGAATTTTGAATTTCAAGAGGTATATCATACGTATTTCTCAATTTATTGGTATTAATTACGTTAATTCCTTTAAGTTTTGATTTCTGAAAATATGTATAATTGAGGATTTGTTGTGTATTTCGTAAGATCATATGAGAATTGATGATGATCTATAAGATAGTTTGATAAATCATGATGAATTGTGGAATTTCTGCTGGATAACCTCTTGATCTAGGAATTTTATAAATTGTTGTGATTCGATTCTGGTTTTTAATTTTGAGTATATGAAATTAGACATGTTAAGGATCATCTGAGACTTTGAATCGATTGAAAATTCTGGAAATTGAATTTATAGTGAATTTACCAAAATGACCCTGAAATTCTGGAAATTTCCTGTGTAAACAGTATAGTACAGTGAAAAATAATTTTTGTCCTACTGAATGATCTTCAAAAATTATGAATTTGTGGAATATGATAAGTTTATATGTCTAATATGATATACTCAGAATTGAGAATTTAGATCAATGTGGTTGAAGTGTTATGAATTTCTAAAGTGTATCAGCTCATTGCAATATTTGATTAACAGATTTTTAAAGTTATAGAATAAAATAGTTTTAAAATACTTTTGGCAGTGATTTGGAAGTGAAATATTTATCATGGACTGAGATATGTGTTAAGCGTAATTATGTGGTAGTTTTATAATTTTTGAGTTAGTATATGATTTTATAAAATTGGGAGATTAAATACTGTTCAGTAAGTATCTTGATCCTGTCAGGTTTGTAGTTTGGATTCGATGGTGTGTATGGAATGGATTGTGTAGGAAATTTGATATAATATTCATATATAAGAAGGATATATGAGTCAAGAATGGTATATTCTGATTTTGGAGTAATTGGATATCATTTGATGTATTAGAAATTTTTGTTAAGTGTAAGTGGTCAGAATGACAGGTTTTGAGAAACCAAATATTTAGACCAATTTGATGTGATAAATGCATTGTGTATAATTTTGTAAGCTATTTAAAGTATTTTGTGTGAATTGTGAGGCTTATGAAAGGATTAATCTCCATTGATAGGTTAAGGAGATTTAAGCCTTGTAGCTGAAAGTGTTAAGAGGTAAGTATACTAGATTTACTACTGGAATCACAATAAACATAATAATTGTTTTGTATGATTTTGTAAATGGGGTTAAGAATATGTTTATGATATGTCAAAGTATATTTTGATATGAAATGTGAATATATGTTTATGAATGTGAGCATTGACATTGAGCATGGACATACATGTGTTTTTGAAAGTGAGCTTTCCAAAATAAGATGCGTTTAACAAAGAAAGCTTTTGAAGTGTAATATGTCCATGAGAAATATTTTGTGATTTGAGGGTACTTGAACTCACTGTTAACTTAGTAGGCATTTTATGTGATTTGTGGAGCCTTTATGTGTGGCCTTTCCTTCGGGATTGGTATATGTTATGTGTTCCGTATGTAGGGAGGATCCTATTGGTACCTAAAGGAAGTGTGAGTCATCACATTCGTGTGGTGGCGTATTGGTACACGTGAGAGGACTCACCGATGATCAGGGTGAGGGTTTGGCTTTTACCTTCGGGCATAAGCGTTATATATGTGTGATTTAAAGACCTCACTTGTACTATTCCTCTCATACGGTATGTCACCTACGAGTGACATTTGGCTCATTATGTGATATGTGATATGTAAGTCCTACTAAGTAGTAGTTGAGTGATGGTATTCCTATTATGTGTTTTGAAAGAATGTGTAAGCGCTTACATGATATGTGATTTGATAATATTATGATTTTGATTGATCACAGCATATCATACATATGCATTGTGTACATATATGTATTTGTATTTGATATATGAAAAATTAGTATACTTACTGAGTTTTATACTTATTATAGTTTATGGTGATTTTAGGTAAATAAGGTGCATGTGTGCTTAGCGGATTTGGCAAGGCTTCTGCTGTTCCTTGGGTTCCCTAAGTTGCTAGGTTACCGAGTGTTTCATTTGGGGACACGTGGGATATGATATTTGATTTGTCCCTATTGAATAAATACTTATGTATTATTTCATTGTGTGTGGATTGGATTTGGTTTAAGTTTTATAAAGTGTGGTTATTGGATGATTTTAAGTAAGAATTTGCAATGGATATATTCTGGGCTCCCGGTAACAAAGTTGCTACTGGTGACGTAGTAGAGTGTTAATCTCTGAGAAAACTCTGCGTATCTCCGGTTTAATAATTGTCCCAGTTATAATTCAATTGCTATAATTCTGAAAGAAATTGAAATGAATGTTTAAATATTGTCAAGAGAAGTTTATATTTATATGTTAGGTTATGGTTGATTTTAGTGTTGAACTTACTAGCAACTTGCTAAGGATTTCTGTGTTGAATGAAAGTTGAAAATTTTATGTAATATTATTTATGAGTGCACATGCAGTGAATGAATGTAAGTGATGTCGTGTGTCGGATTTTTTGGGTCTGGGGCGTGACAAAAGTATAACATTTAACGTAATTTAAATTAGAATTAGATTTAAAATTATAACATTTAACGTAATTAAAATTAGAATTAGAATTGAAATTATAATATTTAATGTAATTGAAATTAGATTTATGATTTGAAATTATAACATTTAACATAATAGAAATTAAAAATTAGAATTAAAATTATAACATTTAATATAATTGAAATTATAACTTTTAATATAATTGAAATTAGAATTAAAATTAGAATTATAATATTTAACGTAATTGAAATTGCAATTGAATTTGTGATTTAAAATTATAATATTTAATGTAATAGAAATTAAAATTAGAATCAGAGTTATAACATTTAAAGTAATTGAAATTAGAATTGAAATTATAATATTTAATGTAATTGAAATTGAAATTAGAATTAGAATTAAAAATATGACACTTAACATAATTAAAATTAAAATTAAAATTATAACATTTAATGTAATTAAAATTAAAATTAAAATTAGAATTATAACACTTAACGTAATGGAAATTAAAAGTAGAATTAGAATTATAACACTTAGTGTAGTTGACATTGAAATTATAGTATTTAACGTAACTGAAATTGAAATTGGATTTGCTAATTTAGAATTATAACATTTATAGAAATTAGAATTAGGATCAGAATCATAATATTTAACGGTAGTTGAAATTAAAATTAGATTTTGATAATAACATTTAACGTAATTGAAATTAGAATTAGAATTGAAATTATAATATTTAATGTAATTGAAAGTAGAATTGGATTAAAATTATAACATTTAATGTAATTGAAATTAGAATTAGAATTAGAATTATAATATTTAACGTAATTGAAATTGAAATTGGATTTGCAATTTGAAATTATAAAAATTAACGTAATTAAAATTAGAATTGAAATTGAAATTATAACATTTAATGTAGTTGAAATTAAAATTAGAATTGAAATTATAACATTTAACATAATTGAAACTGAAATAGAATTGAAATTATAATATTTAACATAATTTAAATTGAAATTGGAATTAAAATTATAACATTTAAGGTAATTGAAATTAAAATTATAATATTTAAGATAATTGAAATTAAAATTAGAATTATAACAGTTAATATATTAAAATTGGAATTATAACAGTTAACGTATTAAAATTAGAATTATAATTATAACACTTAACATAATTAAAATTGAAACTATAACATTTAATGTAATTGAAATTCAAAATGAGTTTGCCGATTGGATTTATAACATCTAATATAATAGAAATTAGAATCGAAATCGGAATTATAACATTTCATGTTGTTGAAATTAAAATTGAAATCAAAATAATAACATTTAATGTAATTGAAACTAAAATTATAACATTTAACATAATTAAAAATTAAAACTAGAATTGAAATCGAAATTATGAAATGAGAAATCAATAATAAAAACTATTAAAGTCTAAAAAAAATTTCAAAACTATTTTTTTGGGTCCCATCCCGGTGTCGATTTGCCACCCCTAATCCTTAGTATGCATCTTCTCAACAAATTCATATTGAAACTCAACAACATTTCATCTGGCACATAACCTCAATTATATTTCTCTCCCATAAACCTTTTAAACATTTTCCATATTCTTTCTACTAGAAACCTTCAAGGATTTTGTAACTTTAAGTTCTATTCGCAGACTAATTGCAACACCTCTAAGTCCTCAATTGTGCTTCTCACCCATAAATCCTTCGATACTTAAGTTAACCCAAAAATAAAAGAAATTTTAAGAGAGAAAAGAAAAATAAGAAATGAGGAGTTCATAACATAATTTGGTGAAAAGCCTTCCTTTATATAGTTATGGTGGTAGGTTCTTCGTAGGAAGGCCTTTAATATAATTTACAATTCATAATTCCTCAATTTAAGGGATCATTAACATCCATGATTTCATCTTTATTGATTCCTTAACTAAAAGACTATAATTGCCCTATGATTGCTTTTATTTTGGGAATTATAATCTCCCATTAGAGTTCATCCAAAATTTAAGAAAAAATAGGGGTCATCAGTTTTCACTATTAACTTATTAATATTAGAAACTTTATTATTGTTCTCAGGTTAATAGATTTTATCTCTGGATTGTGGGTTTATTTAGGATTGTTTCAAATGGTGAAGGCCTTAGGTTTCTTAATAACGAATGTCTTTGTTATAATCCTGGGGCCTGGGTTTTAATTCAGAGACATAATCCTTTATTGCAGCTTGAGATTTCGTGCAATTACTGCCTAGGGGTATAAAGCCATTTCATTATGCATAGAATTTTTATATGGGTTGATTCTAATTGGTGGTGGACCAAGATCTCGATGAATTTTGAATTAAGGATTTGGGACCTTCATATGAGGTCTTTGAAGCTTTTATAGGGCCTTTAACACAAGGCCTTTAATAGTCATGTGGGGACGAAACCTTTTCATCAAGACTTTAGTGTTTTTCCTCGACCTGTATGACCTTTATGGGTGGTATCCTTTATGAGAGTTGAACCTTTTTCACAAGGCTTTTTGATTCTTTGTAGCATGGGGGACCCTTCAGAGGGAGATCTTTGTGAGAGTTGAACCCTCTCACAGGATCTTCATTTTACCCCCGGGTTGTGTGACACCCCGTGGAGCAATATTTGTTAGAGTCAAACCCTCATATAAAGCCTTTTGATTATCTCTAGCCTAGGGGACCCCTTGGAAGAAGACCTTTACGAGAGTCAAACCCTCTCACAAAACTTTCATTTTACCCTTGGCTTGCATGGCCCTCGTGGAGGCATTCTTTGTGAGAGTCGAACCCTTTCACAGGACTTTTATTTTACCCTCAACTTGCATGGTCTTCTTGGGGCCTCTTTTGTGAGAGTCAAACCTTCCCACAAAGACCTTGATTCTTTGTATTGCCTATGGTAAGGTATCTTTTGTGATAGTCAAACCCTCCCACAAGAACCTTAATTCTCTGTATAACCCATAAGGGGGCATCCTTTGTGCGAGTCAAACCCTTCCATAAGGGCTTTGATTCTCTGTATTACCTATAGGGGTATCCTTTGTAAGGGTTAAACTATCTAAGAAGGGCCTTGATTTTTTATATAACCTACAAAAGGGTATTCTTTGTGAGAGTTAAACCCTTTAAGAAGAACATTGATTCTTTGTATAACTCACAAATGGGTATCCTTTGTGAGAGTTGAACCCTTCCACAAAGACATTGATTCTCTATATCACCCACAATGGGGTATCTTTGTGAGAGTTGCACCCTCCTACAAGGACCTTAATCATTTGGTAACCCACGAAAGGGTATCCTTTATAATAGTCGAGCCCTACCACAAGGACCTTGATCCATTGCATAACCCACAATGAGGTATCCTTTGTAAAAGTTGAACTCTCCCAAAAGGACTTTGATCCTCTGTATAATCCACGAGAGGATATCGTTTGTGGGAGTCAAACTATTCCACAAGGACCTTAATTCTTTGCATAACCCACGAGGGGGTATCCTTTGTGGGAGTCGAGCTTTCATACAAAGACCTTAATTCTCTACATAACCTATAAGGGGGTATCCTTTATGAGAGTCAAACCCTTTCACGATGACCTTGATTCTCCACAACCCACGAGAGATATCATTTATGTGAGTCAAACCCTCTTATAAGGTCTTTCGCTGCCTTACTTTTATATTTAGGAGAGGGTTCATTTTCTATAACAAAAAAAGAGAAGTCATGTAGACAAAATCAAATAATAAGCAAAAAAATAGTTTGTGGTTGACTTTTGTGAAAGCTCGAGTTAAGTGCTTAGCATAGGGCAGAGGGAGTTTTGTCGTCCTCAGGGGGTACCTAAATGTTCAATTGTAAGGCTCTCTTGTGATCGACCTTAGGGCAGATTTTCTAAGAATTTTTTCTTAAGAGCCCAAATGATCAACTCGGGGTTCTTTGGTAACGACTTAATTTTTTTTTAGCTCAAGTGACTAGCTTGAGATTCTTTTGGTGAGGATTTGATTTCTTTGAGCCTAACTAATCAACTCGGGATTATCGGTAAGGACTTGGTCTTTTTGAGAGATTGTAGTCAACTTAGAGTAGAGTTTATGTGCTCGGGGTCAGTTTTTCAAGTTTTCCTCCTAGGGACCTAGGCTTTCAAGTGTTTCTCCTCGGGGGCTTATTTTGTTCTACCTCGAGAGTCATCCAATAAGGTCACGGTCATGCCCCTACACGTTGGGCCGTCACCTTCTCGGTGCTTAAGTGTGTCGAAAGTAGTCTTTGTCGGCTTCCCTTTCCCCATCTTCACGTCATCTTTTCATGCAATGATTTCCCCCTCGTCGACCCCATTAACGTCTCCTCCTCCTTCTGCATGTTTAAGGCTCAAGCGGCTTTGACAGCGCTTCTGCTTGGAGATTTTGGAGAAGCAAAATCCTTCTCGAGCTTGGTTCTAGGTGCGAGGTACCTCCATCAAATGACTGACAACGCCTCCTTTTTTCCTTTTCTTTTTACGCCCTGAGTTGCTGTCCATCACTATCTTCTTCTCGGTGTTCTGTGACAGCCGAAAAGCTACCTGCACATGATGTGATCAACAAATTCTTGGTCAAATTTTTTCAGAAATATCGTCAAGGAAAGCTGAAATAACATGGCTTCATTCTCCTCAGTCATCTCGAGGCCTTCGATGGCCGGCTCGGGTATCTTCGCAGTTGCCTCGGTAGTATATATGGAGCGCAGTATCGGCTCGGGCTGTGAGGAGAGCTGGAGAAGAGTCCAGATCGGGAATCGCCAAGATTTGCGGCTGGTGGTCATTCTTGTTTGTTGGTTGTTGTTTTGGTCGAATTTCGGTCTTTGAAACCTGCCCAGGTCAGTACTTGGCTGAGCTTGCGAGGACATGCAACATGGCAGCTTAGGTCTTGGTGATGGTTGCTGCTTCGGGGTGCAATGAATCGGAAAAACTGTTGAGACAGAGGATTGGCGCGGGTTACTGCCGCAGCTGCTATTGCTTTTTCAAGTCGGTCACTACTGTTCGACAACCACCGGTGCCGTTGGAGCTTTGACGGTCCGATTGGTGGGAGGTGATTGTGACCTCTAGTGGCCGAGAACGGTGGCGTTAAGGGATTTTCGTGTGCGGACTTGGGGCCCTCTTTTGGCGTCTCGGGCAGTGAACAGAAGAGATTGGTCGGCCAGCTACTTCTGAGTCGATCGGCGGTGAGAGGTGTTGGTGGGATCCACATCATGTGGGTCCAGGGTTTTTATGTAATTAGCCATGAAGGGAGCTGAGTGAAATTTGCCATAAGTGCACAGTGCACCATTGTGAGTTTTGTTGATTTTGGCCGAGAAGCAGAATGCAGAATGCAGAAGGCAGAAGCAGAAAACAGAGAAGAAACGAGAGAGGGGGAGAAAAATAAAACTTAGGGTTTTAGTTTTCTCTTTGATGATTGGATGTCAATTTGAGCTCCGATTTTGCTCAAATTTTGAAGGTGAGTTCCCAACATCTTGCTCTACAATTCTATCGGATTTGATTTTCGATTTAGCCTCTGATTTAGCATTATCTAGCAAATTTACATTTAAGGAGAATTTGTTAGATTTATTGTTGTTGAGCCAAGATTAATGTTCTTGATGTTGTGGTGAGCCTCTAGTGGTGATTCTAGAGAGAACATTGTTGTAATCCCATTATTATTGCATAGTGGAAGTGTTGATATCGGACTACGGTCCCGTGGTTTTTCCCGAATTGAATTTTCCACGTAAAAATTTGGTGTTCATTGTGATTGATTGATGGTTAATATTTGTGGTAATATTGTTGTGCTTACATTGGTGATATATTGCCCATTTTAATAACACAACGTGGGAGAAAGAATTGTTTCCGCTGTGTAGTATTTTGTGATCTTTCCCAACAAGAGGGGCGACTGGTGTGACACAGCTTGAGGGTGGCAGCGGCGGCGCGTGGTGGCTCGCAGCTGCTCTTCTTCACCCCTTCCCTGAACTGTTTTCGTTATATACATATATATGCACAAAATTAACCAAGTGATATGGCCATGCATGGCCACCAAATATGTGTATTTTTTCCACGTACATGATATTAATGAATAAAGAACATTAATTCATTAAGTTAGAAAAAGTAGAATATCCTATTAAAATAAAAGTAAAATGAAAAAAAAAATTCTTGATGAAGATCATGAAAAAATGGGGATTTTGCAAATAGGGGATTAATAATATATCAAGAGTGTCCAATTGCAATTTTGTGAGGTAGATATATATAGTTGTCATATATAATAAATATGCAATGTTCATATTAGTTGGCATAAAAGATTGGACAAGAAGGAATGTATATATAAAGAAATCAAACTATGGATCAGAGAAGAATCCGAATATATGAGATTATCTAACTTTAAATCAAAATGGAAAACACGATTTAATTACTATTGCATGGTGAAAAAGTCGGAATTATGTTAAAAATATCATTGTAATTAATTACTGATGCATGATTCATGTTGTTGACATGCAAAGCCAATACCATATGATTTTTACTATTTAAATAAATCAGTTAATAAACCATGGCAGCTCGATCAAAATGCAACTTGATCACGAGATATTCTCTCGATCAAACTAAATAAAGATTAGTTTTTTTTATTCTGTTAATAGACATTGAGGGAGGATATATTATTCTACTTTTTAGATTAAGTTGAAGCGAAAAATTTTAAGTTTAACTTAGAATTTTAATTTTTTTGCGCAATAAAATAATTTATTTATCAAGTAAAAAAATTAAGCAGAATATAAAAGATTACAATACAATCTTATGTGGTTCGGCCAATTATTTATGTTCACGGTAGATCTAAGGATCCTAACCTCTTTTATTAACTCTTTAGAGATTTTATAAGGAAAACCCAATGAAAAACTCTCAGAAAGACCTAATATTTAATGTACTTTTACTCTAACACGAATAATGAATACTTAAACAATGGTTCTACCCTAGCGCACACAAGCACTTAGTGTCTACCAAGTTCTTTCCCTCTTTTAGAGTCTCTCTTAATGCTTAATCTCAACTAAAAGGTTTACAAATGTTTATATAGGGTTTATTTTATGCTTACTAACCATATTTCTTGTTGGAGTAAGAGTCTTCTTATTTTTAAAGTCCTAAACTACCAAAAACTTGAAATCCTGCACAAAAGTGAAAATTTTCTGGCTTTGGTGCCACGACGTTGAGCTTAATCATGCCCCATACTGCGGTGCTGAGGACTCGGCCCCTCGGCGCTTAGCCTTGGTGCCTCATCCGCGCATTTTTTTCACTTCCTTAGCATATTCGAGTCTCGTTTTGCTTCCTCCTTTATGTCTCACACGTCTTAAACTTCTTCATACGTATCCCACAAATCTAAACTTCTTGTGACTCTCCTCTTTGGCATTTATCTCAATTCTTGTCCATACAAGATTGTTGAATCACAAAATTTCCAACAAACCCTTCATTGATTCAAAATCTTCCTAATAAGAAGACTTTTGGATCTGATCTACACTAATACTCTATCACCTAGAGTTGAGTCCAGTTAAGTCTCCACCAAGACTTAACTTTTCCCGGGCTAGTGACTTTGGTCTCCAAAGGCATTTGTGTACCTTGCATAGGGTATGGATACGTTACACTCTTTTTCGACGCTCATCATCTTAGTGAGCACGGTTTAGATGTTACCTAGTGGTCTGTATTACCCCAAAACCCCATGTTAAGCCAGTCATGGCAATCCCAATAAGCATATAGAGCCTTCCTATTGTGCTTCTCACTCTTAAACCTTATAGGTCATTTCTTTACCATCCGTTTTCTTTTTTTCATTTTAATTGAATACTCCTCCTCATCGAGCTTGCCTAGGGATATCAAGTTCCTCCTCAGTTTAGGAATATGCCTTACACCATGTAATTCTCTAGTTTCTCCACCTTGCATCCTCAGTCTTATGTCATCAACTCCTATGATCTCACAAGTCATGTCATTCCCCATTAGAGCTTTACCTCTCTGGACTTTGTAGTTGGTAAACATCGATCTGTCGGGACATATATGGACGCTGCACCCTGAATTTAGTATCCATTTGTCAGCGTACTTTTCCTTTGAGGCTATTAATATGTCTATAACTTCGGTGTCTTCTTCAATACCGATTATAGCCCACCCTCATTGGCATTTTGATTTCGGATAATCCTTTATAAAGTGTAATTTCTTATTACAAAGGAAACACTTATTGGATCTCCTCATTAATTGGTTGCTCTTCATTCCTTGTGCAAGCAATGCTGCTCTACTCTCAGACTCAGATCTTTTTGTTAATTTTTTTAAGTTCAATGATGCATTGACCTCATTTATCGTTAAAGAATTCTTACCATACATAAGTGTATCCACAAAGCTCTCATAGCTCTTCGGCAATAAACTTAACAGGATTATGGCATTGTCTTCATCCTCAGTTTTGATGCCTAATTACTCAAGACTTATGATGATCTTGTTAAACTCTTCAATGTGGGCTTTCAATGAAGATCCCTCATGCATTGTTAGCTGATATAATTTTTTCTTCACAAGAATTCTATTTGCAAGAGACTTCTTTATGTATAATGCCTCGAGTCTCTTCCATAACCCCAAAGTAGTTTCTTCATCACCAACTTTCTTTAATACTTTGTCACTCAACGCTAGTATTATGTGTTAAGGTATGTGCTTACGCGCCATCCCAGTTTGTATGAATATTTAGTTTGTAATATTTATACAATGCATATTTTATTAAATCGCTGATAACTTTTATTAAATAGTAATTAAGCTTGTAACATTATAAACATGATATGATCTAAATGAGTTCATATCTGGTTTAAAGAAGTTTAGACCATGGCTAAGAGTTAGCAAAGCTGATAGTTATAAATGCTAAGTGTTAGCAGGTTATAATAGCCAGCGAGATCTAAAAAGTTAGAACCCAATTTATAATGTAACAAAGACCTGAGAATCTACTAGTAATGACAAAGTTGCAATAAGTTGTAATACATACTAAGAAATGTCATTATAGAAGTATCTTCTCAAATAAAGAGTTCCTGATCTACGTTCACCAATGTGGGTCTGTCGGTGATACACATAGATTAGTGTATGTCTATAGCTGTATTGTACAGATGGTTATTCTTAGTTAACCATGAGCTTGGTTGAAGTTCATATAGACATACAGGTATTCAGTTAGGACTGGATACTGAACAGACTCAAGAGGACCCCAATAGATATCCTATGAAACCGTCAAAGGAAGGCCCTCTCGAGTTGAGTAGTATTTGTGGTCCTACGACCTGAGCGCCACGGTGAACTTGTGGGAGATCCATCATACTTTGGTTTCACGTATGTCAGAGACCTTTCATGGTCTGACCGCTATGTGTCGCTGGGTATGGTCCGATGCTCATGGAGTTCGGTGTGCGTAGATATGGAATCCGCCAGCTCACATAGATGGGTTGTATATCTGAACTTTGAGATTGTATCTTGTAAAATCTTATGGCCGTAAGCAATCTACCTGGGAAAGGAGTTTCCTACAGGTTCGAACATTATAGCAAAAGTGTTTGCGTATATTGTTCATAAAGATACGAATCTGGAGATAATATAGTAATGGATGAAATTATCGGAATTTGACGGTAATGATCTGTATCCCGTTCATCCTGGATATAATAACGGAAGGATTATACGAATATGGAGTAACCTCAACATGTATGGTCTAACGCGCTAATTTGTAATATCCGTAACGTGTGCGTGGGGCATTGTTCACGGACTTGTGGAATAGTTCCATTTGACGAATCGGGCGTGGACCTAGGGAGTCTCAATATGAAATGTACTCTTTGAGCACTTTGGCAGCGTACCGTATTGAATAGTTCAATACAGTTAAATCCAGTAATTTACTAAGGTTACGTTAACTAAAGTATATAGTCAGATGGTGGGACCCACTTTAGGTTAACTTAGTAACCGAATAAGGACATAATTGTAATTTCACTTGATAATTATTTAATTGTTAAATAATTCTAATAAATATTTATTTATTTAATTGTTGAATAAATAATTTATGTTTAACTAAGGTTAAGAGTTAACCATTTAGTTAAATTAGATTAACAATACTTAATGGTTAAGTAAAAGTCAACATAACCATGATTAAGTTAGTTCATGGTTAAAATATTTAAATGTTCTTTAACTTAACTAAAGTTAAGTGTTAACTATAGTTAAAATATTTAAATGTTAATTTAACCTAACTAAAGTTAAGAGTTAACTAAAATTAAGTTAGGTTAAATACAAATTGAAATTAAGTGAAATTAATTGTAATGAAATGAAATTAATTTCATTTGTATAAATAAGACAAATCTAAATTAAATTCATAAGTCTTTTTGTTAATTTAATTTTGTAAATTTTGGTCAGCCAATTCAAGAGAAATTATTTTTCTAAAATATGGATTCAAGAGTTGAATTTATTATTTTCTTTTAAGGCATAAAACCAATTTAGCAAAATAGGTTTTGATTAATTGTTAATCAAAAAGAAAAAATTAATATCATAAGTTTAAGTGGTTAAACTTTTGCTGGATCAAAGGCTGTCATTCTAGATAATCAAACCCACCATTGTTGATTACTAGAATTGATCAAAGACAACATTTTGGTGGACTTCAACAATCTCCATCCAAAGGCTTCAAAGGTTATTCCTCAATTTCGTTTATGTTAATTCAATTAATATGTTTTGATTGTGTTTACTGCAATGTTTTAAGCTTCCGCTGCTTCATTATATATATGAGATATGTATATATTGTTGTTAAACACAAAACCTACATACAAACACCCATGAATGTACAACTCCTAACATGTTGTGAGCCTTTTTCTGAATCATGTCCCAATTTTTCTACCCGAACTTTGAGGTTGTTGTCCCTCCGCTAGTTGATAAGCTGACTTTTTTCAAGGCTGAGTCTAGCCCTTCCTTCACTAGTAGAGCCCTAACCTTTTTCCTCCAAAGATTGAAGTCATTCATCTCATTGAACTTCTCTATTTCTTGCTTGATTGCAACCATAGTTTAAATGCCACATGTGTGTATTACCGAACCTTTGGCACTGATACCAATTTGTTGAGAGAGAAAATGCCCTTCTCCCTATTTAGATTAGGTTGAAGTGAAGAACCCCAAATTCAACCTAGAACTCTAACCTCTTTACGCAACGGAATAACTTGTTTATCAAGTAAAATAGCAAGAATCCAAAGTAGAATATAGAAGAGCATAACATAATCTTACGTGGCTCGGTCAATTGCCTACGTCCACGGTGGATCCAAAGATCCTAACCTCTCTTATTAACTCCCTAAAGATTTTACAAGAAAAATTCTATAAAGAACCCTCAAAATGATCTAATGTTTAGTGTTGCTCTACCCCGAACAATGAACACCTAAATAATAGTTCCACCTTAGCGCACACAAGTACTTAGTGTCTACCTAGTTCTTCCCATCTCTTAAAGTCTCTCTTAATGCTTAATCTCAAATAAAGGATTTACAAGTGTTTATATAGGATTTATTTTATGCCTACTAATCTTGCACAAAAACGAAAATTTTCTGACTTTGGCGCCACGGTGCTGAGCTTAATCCCCTACCATGACGCAACGCTAAAGACCCAACGCTGGGATTTTGGTTTTTGCGCTGCGGTGCTCAACTCTGGCGCCTTCTCCGCACATTTTTTTCGCTTCCTTCGCGTCTTTGAGTCCCGTTTCGCTTCCCTATTCGTGTCCTACACATCTTAAACTTCTCCATACATGTCCCATACATTCTAGACTTCTTGTGACTCTCCTTTTTGACATTCATATCAATTCTTATCCATACAAGATTGTTGAATCACCAAATTTCTAACAATAAATTTGATGTTCTAAACCAAATTTTTTTGTACGAGTAATAAAATAATAGACAAATATTTGGAAAGCATTATGCACAGATGAACTTAGCTGATTTGGTTGTAGTAGATCAATTGATTCACTCTAAAAAAAATAGTGATTTGATTGTCAATCTTTATGGTCTTTTATGTCAATATTCCCGTATTAGTTGGTGCCAAATTATTGATTTAAAAATTTAGTTAATTTATACGTCAATAGTTGAATTATATTTTGAGAACAAAATATATCATAGCGATCATTCATGTATATCTATGGAATTATGTGTAGTAACCAGTATCCATAACCGGTAAGAATATGTATATTTATATATATAAATATACGTATTTTATTTGTATGTGGGTGATCCTTGATTTATATATTGTTATTAGTAGTGTTTTTATAGGTTAAGGATATACTATTAGTATTGGGTTTATTTGCAAGACTTTGGAATTATTTTAGGGACCAAATTGCTATACTTTGAAAGTTTTGGGGGTGAATTCGTAAATACCAAAAATTAACCACTTAGTATAAAAATACACTTTTAAAAACCCTAATTCTCTCATTTTGGTCGAGCTACCCATTTTTAGAGAGAGAAGAGAGAAATAAAGGAGAGAGAAAGAGAAGAAGAAGAAGAAAAAGAAGAAGAAATTGGAATTTTGGATCTTTAGAGGTATATCACAACTAATTATCAATTTATTGGTGTTAATTAAGTTAATTTCTTTAAGTTTTGATTTCTAGAAATATGTATAATTAAGGATTTGATGTGTATTTCGTTTGATGTTGTGAGAATTGATGATGATCTATAAGATAGCTTGATAAATTATGATGAATTGTGGAATTTCTGCTTGATAGTCTCTTGATCTAGGAATTTTATAAATTGTTGTGATTCGATTCTGGTTTTTAATTTTGAGTATATGAAATTATACATGTTTAGGATCATCTGAGACTTTGAATCGATTGAAAATCTCTGAAATTGAATTTGTAGTGAATTTACCAAAATGACCCTGGAATTCTGGAAATTTCCTGTGTAAACAGTATGATACAGTGGAAAATAATTTTTGACCTGCTGAATGATCTTTAAAAATTATGAATTTTTGGAATATGATAATTTTATATGTCTAATATGATATACTCGGAATTGAGAATTTGGATCAATGTGGTTGAAGTGTTATGAATTTCTAAAGTGTATCAGCTCATTGTAGTATTTGATTAACAGATTTTTAAAGTTATGAAATAAAATAGTTTTAAAATACTTTTGGCAGTTATTTGGAAGCCAAATATTTATCATGGACTGAGATATGTGTCAAGAGTAATTATGTGGTAGTTTTATAATTTTTGAGTTAGTATATGATTTTATAAAATTGGGAGATTGAATACTGTTCAGTAAGTATCTTGATCCTGTCAGGTTTGTAGTTTGGATTCGATGATGTGTATGGAATGGATTGTGTAGGAATTTTGATATAATATTCATATATAAGAAGTATATATGAGTCAAGAATGATATATTCTGATTTCGGAGTAATTGGACATCATTTGATGTATTAGAAATTTTTGTTAAGTGTAAGTGGTCAGAATGGCAGGTTTTGAGAAACCAAATATTTAGACCAATTTGATGTGATAAATGCATTGTGTATAATTTTGTAAGCTATTTAAAGTATTTTGTGTGAATTGTGAGGCTTATGAAAGGATTAATCTCCATTGATAGGTTAAGGAGATTTAAGCCTTGTAGCTGAAAGTGTTAAGAGGTAAGTATACTAGACTTACTACTGGAATCACAATAAACATAATAATTGTTTTGTATGATTTTGTAAATGGGGTTAAGAATATGTTTATGATATGTCAAAGTATATTTTGATATGAAATGTGAATATATGTTTATGAATGTGAGCATTGACATTGAGCATGGACATACATGTGTTTTTGAAAGTGAGCTTTCCAAAATAAGATGCGTTTAACAAAGAAAGCTTTTGAAGTGTAATATGTCCATGAGAAATATTTTGTGATTTGAGGGTACTTGAACTCACTGTTAACTTAGTAGGCATTTTATGTGATTTGTGGAGCCTTTATGTGTGGCCTTTCCTTCGGGATTGGTATATGTTATGTGTTCCGTATGTAGGGAGGATCCTATTGGTACCTAAAGGAAGTGTGAGTCATCACATTCGTGTGGTGGCGTATTGGTACATGTGAGAGGACTCACCGATGATCAGGGTGAGGGTTTGGCTTTTACCTTCGGGCATAAGCGTTATATATGTGTGATTTAAAGACCTCACTTGTACTATTCCTCTCATACGGTATGTCACCTACGAGTGACATTTGGCTCATTATGTGATATGTGATATGTAAGTCCTACTAAGTAGTAGTCGAGTAATGGTATTCCTATTATGTGTTTTGAAAGAATGTGTAAACGCTTACATGATATGTGATTTGATAAGATTATGATTTTGATTGATCACAGCATATCATACATATGCATTGTGTATATATATGTATTTGTATTTGATATATGAAAAACTAGTATGCTTACTGAGTTTTATACTCATTATAGTTTATGGTGATTTCAGGTAAATAAGGTACATGTGTGCTTAGCGGATTTGGCAAGGCTTCTGCTGTTCCTTGGGTTCCCTAAGTTGTTAGGTTGCTAAGTGTTTCATTTGGGGACACGTGGGATAAGATATTTGATTTGTCCCTAGTGAATAAATACTTATGTATTATTTTATTGTGTATGGTTGGATTTAGTTTAAGTTTCACCAAGTGTAGTAATGGATTGATTTTAAGTAAGAATTTGCAATGAATATATTCTGGGCTTCCGGTAATAAAGTTGCTACTGGTGACGTAGTAGAGTGTTAATCTCTGAGAAAACTCTGCGTATCTCCGGTTTACTAATTGTCCCAGTCATAATTCAATTACTATAATTCTGAAAGAAATTAAAATGAATGTTTAAGTATTATTGAATGAATGTAAGTGATGTCGTGTGTCGGATCTTTTGGGTCTGGGGCGTGACAGCTTTTATTGGTATCAAAGCTAAGATATGATTCTGTAGACTTTTAAGTGTCGAGTCAAGGGAACCGAGCAGATGCCAAATCCTTAGGATTGTATTTGTAGCTTTGTTGTGTAAAAGTTTGACATATTCCTTAAATTTTGTATGATTTTGTGAAGATGACACAATATCCAAGAGCTGCTAAGATTGTTGTTGTTGTGGATAATGGTACCTTGTGGATCTTAATGTTACCATTTAGATTTTCTTTTAAGTTATGACTAATATGCTTAGTAAGAGTGATGTTGAATATCTTATAATGATAATTTGCATGTGATAGAGCAAATTGAGATAATTTTCTCAATGACAAAATATAGAGAAGTAGAGTATTGAAGACATCAATTGAAACAACTTTTATTGAAAAGGAAAACAACAACACAACAACAATAGCAGCAACAAAAATACAATAGAGGCTACGGAGTGAGATTTAAGTCTATTTTGCGCTTCTTCTGACTGTCATGAGTAGACCAATCTAACTGATGCAATGTTGGATTAGACAGAGGAATAAAAGACTGCAATTGATCAATCAGTTGATCAACAGTTGGAGCTGAAATAAGAATCCGTCGTGCTAGAAGTGGGATGAATTGTGTTCCCGCTGCATAGTCAAGAAAAGATATCAACCCGTCGTAAAAACCATTAACATTTAACAAACCAATGGGTTTTTGGTGGATTTGTAATTGTGCCCATGAGACAATTTGAAAAATTTCTTCCAAGGTCCCGAAACCTCCTGGTAGAGCTATGAAAGCATCCGCATGCCGAAGCATTTGAGCCATTCGCTCGTGCATAGATGAGACTTGTAACTCATCCCCAATTGTTTTTCCTACAATATTTTCAATAGCTAGAGGTTTTGGAATGATACCCAAAACGCGACTACCATTATTGTGTGCTGCTTTTGCTACAGACCCCATTAACCCACGGTTACCTCCTCCATATACTAAATGTATATTTCGCTCAGCTAATACCTTACCAAGATTTTCTGCAACTTTTGTAAACTCTTCAGTATTCCCAGGGTTAGATCCACAAAAGACACAAATTTTTGTGAATCGACGAGCTGAGGTTTCCTCCATTGTTATGCTCACCCTAATCTTTGAATATTTTCGAGTTTGTGTAATGATGCAATAATAATGTATTTATAGAGAAACAAATTGATAATAGCTATGGAGCATATGTGTAAGTATGTTCAAGTATATATTTTTCTCGATTCTTGTGAGGTAAAACAAAAAAAAAAGAATGAGTTTTACTTTATCATTTTATAAGGGACAATAGGTCGCAAAATCTTGAATAAATATATGTTGATATGTAAGTGTGATAAAAATTGTGTCGGAAGTGTGATAAGTTAGGTAAGATAATTAAGAAAAGTCAATAAATGCCTATTTTATGGATTTAGGGACTTTTCCGTTTTGGCACTAATGGCCGACAATGCATATATGACTTGAAGACTTTTAAAAGCTACCAACTAGACTTTGGACATGAGGCCAAATTAACTTTATTAATTATAAGAATTTTTGTGGTCTTAACATTGATTTTTGGCCGATAGATTAAAAGCAGACATAAAGAAAAATAAAGCACACTTGACATAAAGATAAAGCAGTAGTCAGTCTCTCTTTGATGTGATAGAACAACACGGATCTAGTTTCTGTGAAAAACAGAAACAGCAATGTAGGTTAAAATGAGTCTCCCTGGTCACTTTCATCTGTGTCGTATCCGTAAGAGAGAAACTTATGGAGTTGTTGTTCCCATACATTGAATGAGGGCTCTGGCTGAGTGAAAGGTGGGTCTACCATATCTTGATCTTCTGCAGGTGAGCTGGTCTGGATGAGGGATGTGCTGGATTCCCCTTGGATTTGAGTGTCGGTTAGATAAGGTTGGGAGTCTTGAAAGAGGGATAAGTCAAGATTGGGTTGGTGTTGGTCAGGTTCTGTCGGGACAACTGGCTGAGATTGGGTAGGTTCTGTCGGGACAGTTAGCTGAGGCCATTGGTGAAGGTTATCCATTGCTTGTCTGTATCTGGCATAATAAGTCATGTTTGGGATATGGTGATGATGAGTAGAGTAATCTGTATTTCTGAGATGTGAAAGATGATATTTTTGTCTTTGTTGGAATTTGAGTATATTGGCAAAATTCAGGTCTTCTGTAAAGTCAGCTTCAACTTGTTCCCAAGGTGCAGCATCTTCTGGGGAGATCCAAACAGACGGAGGAATTATTTGATTTTCCTGAGCAAGAATTCTTTCAAGTTCTCTCTTTTGCTGAATTACTTCTTCAGGCCAGAGCTTAATTGATCCCTTTAGTGAAAGGGTAAATGTGAAGTAATCCTTAACAGTGGGGTAATAATGAATCTCGTGATCTGAAATAATCATACCCTTCCGTTGGAGAAGTAAGACTGACCAAAGATGTTGTCTGGGGACTGCAGCATTTGTGTTGTTTGCAATCATGTATTGAAATTTAGTTATCCACCATGTCTTTGGGTAAAACCATTGGAGAAAAATCAGGGCTGGATGATCTTCATCACATTTTTCTAATTTTTGGAGGGTTCTAAGTAATGGGAATTCCATGGCGATTGTATACAGATCCAACAGGTACCATAACAAGTAAAGGACGGGTTTGGACCATTGGGAAAATGGGAAAAAAGAGTGCAGGTGAAAGAAAGGGTATTCTAAGTTGAACAAAGGGCCACCAAGAACTGTGAGGCCGTGTTCTTGGACTGCTAAGATGGCGTAGTGTCTGATGAATTCTTTGGCACGGGAATGGAGTGTTCTGGTTTTGATTAGGTCTGGAAATTGTGGTGGAGAAAAAGGAACAGGAGGAGTTATGATAATGGGATTCATTGTGAAGATGGTAAGAAGGTTGGTTTTATTTATTGCTAGAAAAGTGATTATGAGGTTTAGGCTATTTATAGAGTTTTATGAAAGAAAATCAATAATCGTTTTGTCCTTTCCTTTTACGTGGATGACGTTAAAGGAATAGTTAAAAGAATCATATTTGCCATCGCAGTGATTGTGCTAGTAGAATCTTTTCTATTTGAAATCGAGTATATTAGAAAAAGCAGACATGTCAATCTCAATGAGAAAATGATGTCCAATAAGGTGGACTATTTTTTTAAGAGTTAAAGTAAGAGATATAATGTTAAGATCTATAGTTTAAGAATCAGTTGAACTAAAGGTCTTTTTATTGAAGTTGATTTTTGATCGTTTAAGATAATGCTTTCAATATTCTGATTTGAATGACAACTTAGTTGCGTAGAAATACTACATTTTTTTTTTGAATGATATCAAGGTAGTGAATGATATTATGACGTATGAGTATATGTTGAAGGGATTAAAATTTTTAAAGGAGTTAAGAATTTTATGTAAGAGATTAGTATGGGTATTCTACATCTATGTTATTCTTTAATGAATGAAAGGTGAAGTGTATAGATACCCATTAAATATTGAACGAATGGAAAAAAAAAAATATGTGTGTATAATTTTATAAGTCC
This sequence comes from Ailanthus altissimus, assembly GCA_946807835.1. Lineage (NCBI taxonomy): Eukaryota > Viridiplantae > Streptophyta > Magnoliopsida > Sapindales > Simaroubaceae > Ailanthus > Ailanthus altissimus. Next base: position 33,339,503 of record OX327686.1, on the reverse strand, counting down.
ATAATGTGTGTCATATGTTTATTTTATGGATATATGTTTCGTACTCCTCTCGTATACTCAGCTATGAGCCAACTTAGAGATAATCTAACATATGAATGAGTATTTATTAGGATTTTGGACCACAATGAGCAAATCCTATATACAAGGAAGATTACTTTGTAAATGTTTTATGAATAAACTATACAGTTGAAAAGGAAAATTGAGAATGAGAAGAAGAAATGAGATCTAAGTATCCTCATCTATGTGCTTAAGTTATGAATTTCGAGGACGAAATTCTTATAAGGAGGGGAGAATTGTAGTAACCAGTATCCATAACCGGTAAGAATATGTATATTTATATATATAAATATACGTATTTTATTTGTATGTGGGTGATCCTTGATTTATATATTGTTATTAGTAGTGTTTTTATAGGTTAAGGATATACTATTAGTATTGGGTTTATTTGCAAGACTTTGGAATTATTTTAGGGACCAAATTGCTATACTTTGAAAGTTTTGGGGGTGAATTCGTAAATACCAAAAATTAACCACTTAGTATAAAAATACACTTTTAAAAACCCTAATTCTCTCATTTTGGTCGAGCTACCCATTTTTAGAGAGAGAAGAGAGAAATAAAGGAGAGAGAAAGAGAAGAAGAAGAAGAAAAAGAAGAAGAAGAAGAAATTGGAATTTTGGATCTTTAGAGGTATATCACAACTAATTATCAATTTATTGGTGTTAATTAAGTTAATTTCTTTAAGTTTTGATTTCTAGAAATATGTATAATTAAGGATTTGATGTGTATTTCGTTTGATGTTGTGAGAATTGATGATGATCTATAAGATAGCTTGATAAATTATGATGAATTGTGGAATTTCTGCTTGATAGTCTCTTGATCTAGGAATTTTATAAATTGTTGTGATTCGATTCTGGTTTTTAATTTTGAGTATATGAAATTATACATGTTTAGGATCATCTGAGACTTTGAATCGATTGAAAATCTCTGAAATTGAATTTGTAGTGAATTTACCAAAATGACCCTGGAATTCTGGAAATTTCCTGTGTAAACAGTATGATACAGTGGAAAATAATTTTTGACCTGCTGAATGATCTTTAAAAATTATGAATTTTTGGAATATGATAATTTTATATGTCTAATATGATATACTCGGAATTGAGAATTTGGATCAATGTGGTTGAAGTGTTATGAATTTCTAAAGTGTATCAGCTCATTGTAGTATTTGATTAACAGATTTTTAAAGTTATGAAATAAAATAGTTTTAAAATACTTTTGGCAGTTATTTGGAAGCCAAATATTTATCATGGACTGAGATATGTGTCAAGAGTAATTATGTGGTAGTTTTATAATTTTTGAGTTAGTATATGATTTTATAAAATTGGGAGATTGAATACTGTTCAGTAAGTATCTTGATCCTGTCAGGTTTGTAGTTTGGATTCGATGATGTGTATGGAATGGATTGTGTAGGAATTTTGATATAATATTCATATATAAGAAGTATATATGAGTCAAGAATGATATATTCTGATTTCGGAGTAATTGGACATCATTTGATGTATTAGAAATTTTTGTTAAGTGTAAGTGGTCAGAATGGCAGGTTTTGAGAAACCAAATATTTAGACCAATTTGATGTGATAAATGCATTGTGTATAATTTTGTAAGCTATTTAAAGTATTTTGTGTGAATTGTGAGGCTTATGAAAGGATTAATCTCCATTGATAGGTTAAGGAGATTTAAGCCTTGTAGCTGAAAGTGTTAAGAGGTAAGTATACTAGACTTACTACTGGAATCACAATAAACATAATAATTGTTTTGTATGATTTTGTAAATGGGGTTAAGAATATGTTTATGATATGTCAAAGTATATTTTGATATGAAATGTGAATATATGTTTATGAATGTGAGCATTGACATTGAGCATGGACATACATGTGTTTTTGAAAGTGAGCTTTCCAAAATAAGATGCGTTTAACAAAGAAAGCTTTTGAAGTGTAATATGTCCATGAGAAATATTTTGTGATTTGAGGGTACTTGAACTCACTGTTAACTTAGTAGGCATTTTATGTGATTTGTGGAGCCTTTATGTGTGGCCTTTCCTTCGGGATTGGTATATGTTATGTGTTCCGTATGTAGGGAGGATCCTATTGGTACCTAAAGGAAGTGTGAGTCATCACATTCGTGTGGTGGCGTATTGGTACATGTGAGAGGACTCACCGATGATCAGGGTGAGGGTTTGGCTTTTACCTTCGGGCATAAGCGTTATATATGTGTGATTTAAAGACCTCACTTGTACTATTCCTCTCATACGGTATGTCACCTACGAGTGACATTTGGCTCATTATGTGATATGTGATATGTAAGTCCTACTAAGTAGTAGTCGAGTAATGGTATTCCTATTATGTGTTTTGAAAGAATGTGTAAACGCTTACATGATATGTGATTTGATAAGATTATGATTTTGATTGATCACAGCATATCATACATATGCATTGTGTATATATATGTATTTGTATTTGATATATGAAAAACTAGTATGCTTACTGAGTTTTATACTCATTATAGTTTATGGTGATTTCAGGTAAATAAGGTACATGTGTGCTTAGCGGATTTGGCAAGGCTTCTGCTGTTCCTTGGGTTCCCTAAGTTGTTAGGTTGCTAAGTGTTTCATTTGGGGACACGTGGGATAAGATATTTGATTTGTCCCTAGTGAATAAATACTTATGTATTATTTTATTGTGTATGGTTGGATTTAGTTTAAGTTTCACCAAGTGTAGTAATGGATTGATTTTAAGTAAGAATTTGCAATGAATATATTCTGGGCTTCCGGTAATAAAGTTGCTACTGGTGACGTAGTAGAGTGTTAATCTCTGAGAAAACTCTGCGTATCTCCGGTTTACTAATTGTCCCAGTCATAATTCAATTACTATAATTCTGAAAGAAATTAAAATGAATGTTTAAGTATTATTGAATGAATGTAAGTGATGTCGTGTGTCGGATCTTTTGGGTCTGGGGCGTGACATTATGTGTGTTGTAAAATAAAAAATTGGTGATGGTTTCGTCAGTGGTGGCATCAATAAAGATTTTTCGATGTTCAAGTCAGCTTAAAAATAAAAAAAAATTCAAGAAAAAAAAAAGTGAGAAAGAAAGAGTTCAAAACCTATCTTTAATTTTATAAAATGCCTCCCTTTATATAATTGTGATGGTAAGTTCTTCTTAAAAATATCATTAATACAATTTATATAATGATTCATAATACTTTAATTTAAGGGATTAGTAATACTTTGATTTCTTTTTTATTAATTTTTTAATTAAAAAACTATAATTGTCTCATGGTTATCTTGATTCTAGGCATTATAATTTCTTATTAGCTTGACTCAAAATTTAAGAGAAACAAATAAATAAATTGATTTTCTCCAATTATGTCAAAATTGACTTAATTTTTTTATTGAATTAAAAATATAAACAATTTAAATGCAAAAATAAATGGGGACCACCCCTAAAACCTTCGTTAATTAACAAATAATTTGTAGTTTCAAAAATTACTTGTATGCCATTCTAAGAAAAAACATTAAAAAAGTTTGGCAATTCTTTATCACTCGATCACCATTTTTCTTTCCTTTTACTTTTTGTTTTCCTTCTTTTTTCTTACCAACCAAACAAAGATCCAAGAGAAAAAAAAAGGAGCACGTAATTTATTTTTAACCCATAATTCATATTTTTAAGTTTTAAGAATAGTAATTAAAAATTATCGGGATATGATTTGGAGAGCAAGTCAAGTATGTAAGGTGTGCAAAGATCGAAGACGGACACGAAAAAAGGCAAAAGGAGAAGAAGGCGGTGCCCAGGGCTGGGCGCCGCAATGCCTAGAACAGCACATGAGCGTCGCAGCATTGGGTGGTCAGCGCCGCAGTGCCCAAGTGGGCGGACCAGCGCTGCGACGATGAGCGTTGGGAGCAGGAAGTGTTTCCCAAATTGAATACTTCCTTATTTGTCTCCCACTTACTTCAAGACTCCCTAATACGATACTTACACATTTAGGGTAAATCTAAGATGTCCTAAAGCCTATATAAAACTTATCAATTGACTTATAAAGACATCTACATGAAAGGAAAATATCTTTGTAATAACCGAATAGATCTAAGTGATCAAGTAAGAAATCTTTATGGTTCTTTGTGAGAAAAAATTTTTAGAGTGCAAGAGAGATTTTTCTTTATGATTTTTCTTGTAAAATGCGTGCTTTGTGAGTGCCTTGTGATTCAATAATAAGAGTGAATGATCTTGATCCACCATGGATGTAGGTAAGTTATCGAACCACGTAATTTTGTGTGTTCTCCTTCTACCATTTCTCTCTTTTTATTTTCTTAATAACTTGTTCTGCATGTATTGCTTGGATAATTTTACTTGTTTATGTGCTTCTGCTTCAACAAACTAGTATTAGAGCCAAGTTTTCTAAACAGACATGACCACACCTAAGTAAGAGATAGAGAAATTTAACGGTACGAATGACTTTAATCTGTAGAAGATGAAGGTTAATGCGTTATTGGTGAGCCAAAGGTTAGGCTCGGTATTAGCGGAGACTGTAGCTCTATCTAGTGATGAAAAGAAGATGTCAGAGTCATCTAAAGCTGAAACAGAAAGAAAGGACATTCAAGAAAGAGCTCATAGTACAATCGTTTTGTTATTGAGCGATGAAGTACTAAGGGAAGTAGCAAGTGAGACGATGACAATAAGTCTTTAGAAGAAGCTTGATTCACTTTATATGCGAAAATCGTTGGCCAACATATTGCATATAAAGAAGAAGCTATATCAGTTATTTATGTCAGAGGGGACGCTGATGAAAGATCATATAGATGCCTTCAATAAGATCATCCTTAATATTGAGTTTATCAACATAAAGATAGAAGATGAAGATAGAACAATTATCCTGCTGAGTTCATTCCCCAAGAGTTATAAGAGTTTTGTTGATACGCTACTCTACGGCAGAGAGAGTTTAACGACAAGTGATGTGAAATCATCATTAAACTCAAAGTTATTAGGAAAACAGATCGAGGGCAATTCATAAAGTTTATTTGTAAGAGGAAAGCCCTCATATAGAGATGAAAGGAAAATGGCTCAAGATCGAAGTTTAGGACAGTGTTATTACTGCAAGAAAGAAAGGCACTTCATAAAGGACTGTCCTGAGAAGAGAGCACAAAAGAAGAAGAAAGCGGGTGTTGCGCTTGTCTATGATGATAGCTACAATAGTGCAGAGATACTTGTCGATACTGATGGTAAGAACACTGAATAATGGGTTCTTGATTCTAGTTGTACTTTTCACATGTGCCACACAAGTCTTGGTTTACAAATTTTTAGCCAATTAGTGGTGGTAAAGTTTTAATGGGTAATGACGTTGCATGTTAGATGAAGAGAATTGATAGTTTTAAGCTTAGATTGCATGATGGGCGAGTGAGTGAGTTGACAGATGTTAGGTATGTTCCTGACTTGAAGAGAAATTTAATCTCATTAGGGACTTTAGACCAGAATGAATGTTCCATCAGGATCGACGGAGGGGTTTTGAGAGTGTTGAATTGATGGTGGTAATGAGAGGAGAGAAGCACAAAGGCATTTATGTGCTTAAGGGTGAGTGATTCTGTATTATTCTATATAAATGATGAGAGTATGCAAACTAAGTTATGGAATCTTAGACTAGCACACCTAGGCAAGAGAAACCTGAAGGAGTTATATAGTCAAAAGGCGTTTAGTGAGAATAAGTTCCAACCTTTAGAGTTTTGCGAGCATTATGTGCTTGAAAAAGCACATAGGGTAAGGTTTAGTACCGGCAAACACAAGACTAAGGGACTCTTGACTACATACACTCAGATCTTTAGGGACCAGCCCAGACAACTACTCATGGTGGTGCCAAGTATTCTCTCAGTTTAATTGATGACTATTCAAGGAATCTGTGAGTCTATGTGTTGAAGAGTAAGGATTAAGTGTTTGATGTATTCAAAAATTGGAAGGCTCTTATTGAGAATCAGACTAGCAAAAAGGTGAAGAGGTTGAGAATTGACAACGGCCTCAAATTTTGCAATAGAGAGTTTGATGGGTTTTGTGCCAAGCATGGGATTGCAAGGCATAGAACGGCGAGATCAATACCACAGTAGAATAGCGTAGCTGAGAGGATGAATAGAACTCTACTTGAAAGGGTTAGGTACATGTTTACCAATGCGAAGATGTCCAAAATATTTTAGGGAAAAGCTGTAGTGACTGCAGCTTACTTGATTAATAGAAGTTTCTCATCCGCAATTGACTTCAAGACGCCATAAGAGAAATTGTGTGACAATCTTTCGAAGTATGACCACCTCAGAATATTTGACAGCCCTACCTTTGTACATGTTAAGGAGAGGAAATTAGAACCTAGAGCTATTAAATGGGTATTCATAGGATATCCCAAATGAGTGAAAGGATATAAGGTGTGGTGTAAAGACTTGACACCACCAAAGAGTATCATAAGCCGTGACGTGACGTTCGATAAGACGACGATGCTAAAAACCTCTCAAGAAGATGAGAAAGAAGAACTTATGCCCAAGAAAGACTCAGTACCTGAGTCATTAGAAGTTGAAGTAGAATATGAGAATAGATCTGATATGCCTACAGATCAGCACTTTAATAAGGAGATCATTAAAGAAGAACCAAGAACACCAGCGAGTTTCTCTAAGTCCACCCAAGGAAAGACTAGAACTCTTGATATGGAACTTGAAGAGTATCAGCTAGCTAGAGACAGGTTAAAGAGAACTATTAACCCATTAGTCAGGTATGCACAAGCAGATTTAGTTGCCCATACTTTTAATTCTACTTACACTCTTGAGTATGATGAGTCTAGGACATATGGTGAGGCTATGAAGAGTAAAAACAAGAAAGAATGGCAGCGGGCTATGGAAGAAGAAATTAGTTCTTATAGGAAGAACAATATCTGAAAGTTGGTGGAGAGACCTCAAAAGAAACTAGTCGGGTGTAAGTAGGTGTATAAGGTGAAGAAGGGGATATTGAGGAGATAGCCTACAAGATTCAAGACTAGATTAGTTGCACAAGGTTTTACTCAAAAAAAAGGTGTTGATTTTCATGAGATATTCTCTCCAGTCGTTAAGTACACATCTATTAGAATTTTGTTAATCATGTGTGCAAACTTTGATTTGCATCTAGAGCAAATAGATGTAAAGATAAATTTACTGCATAGAGAGCTTGAAGAGACAATATACATGGTATAGCCGTAAGGGTTCAAGGAGCCTGAGAAAGAAGATTATGCTTGTTTGCTAAAGAAGTCATTATACAGGTTAAAGAAATCACCTAGACAGTGGTATAGGAGATTTGATGAGTTTATGGTGGCTTATAGTTTTAGTATAAGCAAGTATGATGGATGCGTGTACTTCAAGAACATAAGTTGTAGAATGATGTATTTGTTTTTATACGTCGATGATATATTAATCGCATGAAACAACATGGAAGAAATACAAAAGCTCATGAAGCAGTTGAGTGGCGAGTTTGAAACGAAGGATTTGGGAACAACGGAGAGAATTTTGGGTATGGATATTGTGAGGAAAAAAAGAGATGTTATTTTCTTATCCCAACAACGATATATACTCAAAATTATGAAGAAGTTTCGTAAGTCCAACGTAAAGGCTGTCTCTACTTATTTGGCCATGAATTTCAGACTTTCAACAGTACAATCGCCGACATCCAAAAAGGAGAAACTGCAGATGAGTAAAATATCGTATGCAAGTGCTGTGGGGAGAATTATATATGCAATGGTTTGCACAAGACCAGACATAGCACAGGCTGTGAATATGGTGAGTACATACATGGCAAATCCGAGTAAGGATTACTGGGTTGCAGTGAAGTGGATTTTGAGATATCTCAAGGGGATGTCAAATCACGAGTTGATGTATAAAACGGATGAGGACAACAGTGAAATGGTAAGAGGGTACGTAGGCTCAGATTATGCAGGTGATTTAGACAAGAGAAGATCATTGATGGGCTACTTATTCACAGTGTTTAGGTGTAGTGTGTGTCGGAGATCAGTTTTACAACATGTGGTTACACTATCTACTACAGAGGCAGAGTACATAACTGTTGGTGAAGCTATCAAGGAGGCCATGTGGTTAAAAGACATATGCGCGGAGGTATTGGCTAGTGAAGATGTGAACACCGGTGTATATTATGACAGCTAGAGTACCATACACCTAAGCAAGCATCAAGTGTTCCATGAGAGGTTAAAACACATTGATGTGAGGCTCTATTATATTTGAGAGATTGTCTAAAGTGGTGAAGTTAGTCTAACAAAGACAGTGTCGTCTAAAAACCTACTGATATGTTGACGAAGTCACTGCCCTCGGTTAAGTTCATCCTATACAAGGACTTAATCGGAGTCACTACTTTGTTAGGATGACCGAAGATGCGAAAATAAGAGATCAAGTTACTTTATGGATGATTTTGAATCAAGAAGGGAATTTGTAAGAATACTAATTGAAAATCATCGAAATATGATTTGGAGAGCAAGCACAATATATAGGGTGCGTAAGGATCGAAGACAGACGTGAAAAGAGGTAAAAGACGAAAAAGAGCAGTGCCCAAGCGTGGGCGCTGTGGCGACCAGGACTGGGCGCTGCAGTGCCCAAAACGGCACCTAAGTGCCGCAGTGCCTAGGCGGGCTCACCAGCGCCCAGCACTGGGTGCGGGAAGTGTTTCCCTAATTGAAGACTTTCTTATTTGTCCCCCACTTGCTTCAGGACTCCCTAATACAACTCCCACACGTTTAAAGTAAACTTAAGACGTCCTAAAACCTATATAAAGACTATCAATTGGCTTGTAAGGACATCCAAGTGAAAGGAAGATATCTTTGTGATAACCCTATAGATATAAGTGATTAAGTGAGAAATCTTTATGAGAGAAAATTCTTAGAGTGTAAGACAGTTTTCTTTGTGATGTTTCTTATAAAAGACGTGCTTTATGAGTGCCTTATGATTCAATAATAAAAGTGAATAATCTTAATCTATCATGAACGTAAACAAGTTATCAAATCACGTAATTTTATATATATATTTTTTTACTATTTTTCTTTCTTTTTTTATTTTTTTAATAATTTATTCTATATATATTATTCAAATAATTTATTTATGTTTACTTCCGCTTTAACATAAGTTAAGTCTCATTTAAATGAAGAACAAAGAAAGTTTATAAAATTGGTGCACGTAATTGGCTAAAAGCCAAAGAAAATTTTAAATTCACACTAAATTTTTCTCTTTTTTAAAGTATTTTCTTTTAAAAAATTGTTATATTTCTCTTATTATTTGTCATATTAATCATGTCTCCCCTAATTTTTTATATTATCCAATTTCTTTTTTATTGTGAGAGAAAATACATTTTTTATAGGTACATTAATATTTTTTACATGATTATTTTATATTTTTAAATTTAAATTTAATAAAATATTTAAAAAGATGTGCATTTTTTAATGTAGTTTTATTTTAATATTTTAGTAAATGGATTGTTTTCTTTTTGTCTTTTAGTGTATTTTTACTTTTAGTTTTTAAGTTTTTTTAGTCTACAAAAATGTTATTATTAGAACTTGAAACTTAAATATTATTTTTTTAAAGAGTAAATAGTTAAAAATAAAAAAATATTGTAGATAAAAAAATCAATTGTGTCATGTATCACTTTTAGTAAGCTATATATATATATATAATTACTACATTTTTTAAGTTTTATAGTTTTAGGTTTAAATATTTAGGATTACAAATTATATATTATACATTAATAAGGTATAAATTATATATTAAGTTTTACATCTCATTTACATAGAAAATGGTAATTTTTCCTTCTTCAATTCTGCCGAGACAAGTTTCAAATCTAACATATTATCTTCATCTCTTAGTTTATTCATCAACTTCTTTTGGGTTTTTTTGACTTGACGGGGTTTATTGATTTGTACCTTTTTTTTCGAGGGAAAAAAAAGAAACTTTGAATTTGATTGTGGAAAGATATGTGAAAGAGATTTGTACATTTGTTTTTTTTTTTAATTTTAATTTGTTTTTGGAGATGTGTTCTTCATGCCTTTCTTGGTAAAATAAATTAGTTATAGATATTGAATTCTTATTGAGTTAAACTAGACTGTGATTTGGTTTAATATTATTGACAACAATTTGATGAAAGAAAGAGAATTAGAATTTTCTTTCCTTTTGAGGAAAATCTTGTTGCTATTAATTTACATGAAGATCGTGATTTATTTTCATATTTTTATAAAATTATCAAATTACCCACAAATGCCATTAAAGGCATTAATAGTCACTTAATAGATGCTTGTCATCTAAGTGAAATTTCAAAAAACCTCAAGGGAGGTAAGTGAAAATATATGTGAACTTGATTATTGATAGCTTAAGCGATGTTATAATATATGTATTTATATTTATTATAATTATTCACTTGTCTAATAGTTATTGATATAAATGTATACATAATACAACTTTATTAAATTATTATATGAATAATATCGTATTTATTATATATTCTAGACTTCATATTGATAACGAAAATTAAGATTTTAATTTAATTATTTAGTTTAAATTATTATTATTATTTTTAGATAGATTTCAATTTAGTTAATTAGTTTAAATTATTTTTTTTTCTTTTTAAATAAATTCGTTTTTTGGTTGTATTAAAATTCTAAGTCCTATTAGGTATATTTATTTTTTAAATTTATATTTTTCTTTTTAATATATTATAAACTTTATAAATTCAAATTTTGATCAATGAGATTAATTTTTCTCTTCTCTTTAAAACTCTTCGTGGTATTAGACTCACTTATAGATTAATTTTTTTTAATACCACAGCCACAATTTCGCCAATCGCCTTCACCAAGTAGAGGTCTTTGTTGCGACAGCCAGACAAGTTCATTTACCATTTTCTCTTATTCTCTTGATTTTTTGTTATTTTGATTTTTAAACCCTACTTCTCCGTGGTTTACTTAATGGACTTCTCTTGTTGGAAGCTACTATACTTTTGTAGAATCTTTTTCTCTTTCTTTCTTTAAAATGTCTTCATAATTGAAATTTTTGACAATAAAAAAAGATTTATACAAAAAAAAAATTAAATAAATAAAATCCTCACTTAATTTGGACAAAGTGAAGAGACTTATCTTCTTCCAGCTTTGGTATAATTCTTCTTCGTTCATACCTTTTTTTTGACCCAACAAATTTGCCGACAAGTAGCTGTCTCCATTAAAATTTTCTTCTCATTTAAACTCCCTTCCTTTATATTTTTCATTATTCCTTCACGCTTCCTCTTTGAATCCTCTCCCATCTTTCTATTTATTATAATTTATTATTCAAGTTTTTTTCTCTCTCTTTCATCAGTTACAAATTTTTGGTAACTTTCTTTTTCGCTTTATAACCAAGCCATATTTTCTCTTTCTCCTTATTTCTGATCTTTACCTGTTTCATTTCTTTACTCTCAAAAAGGATTTTTTACTTTTTTAGAATACGTGAAAATATTAAGTTGTTTTAGTATTTTTTTCTTTCTTTTCTTCGTATAAAAAATCTCAAAAAGGATTTTTTACTTTTTTGGAATACGTGACAATATTAAGTTGTTTTAACATTTTTTTCTTTCTTTTGTTCGTATAAAAAATCTCAACCAAGTTTAATTCACTATCCTTACTTCTTGATGAACTTTCTTGGTGCAACGCTTTCATAGGTTCCCACCTATAATGCCAATTGTGCTTTAAATATAGGCTTCTTAATTTCATTTTCTTTCTTAATCCTTTTGAGAAGCCACACTTGCAATTACAATTGGAGGCTTCTTTTTCTTTTCCTTCTTCTAGTTTTTGAGAAGCCACACTTGTAATTACAATCAAAGCTTTCAAACCACTCTACTTTTTATCAATCTTGAATTTTCTTTTTTTTAAATCCTTTGAGCTTAACAATTTAAGTTAGTCTTCGATTTTTTTCTCCATCTTTAATTTCTTATTTTGGGTCTTACACTCCAAATAAGAGATAGTCTTACTTCTTCCTCCCTTGCCACTATGGCGCCAACTCCTTCATGCCGTGGCATTGCATAATTGCCCACTCCAATCGTTGCAGTGCCAAATTCTCTTTGTCACGGTGTTGCACCGTCTCTCACCCCCATAACGAGTTTTAGACCTATTCGCTGGTGCTGTAAGACAGTTGGCTTGAAAATCTTCAACATAACTAGCCATATAACTCTCCTCTCTGTTGATCAAATCACATCAACCATATGTAGACAAGAAAATTAATGGTTTAGGTTTATCAAGTGTTTCATCACATTAGCAACATGAAAATATTTAGTTCAAATGCAACTTAGCCTTTGAATAATAATAAAAAAAAAACAGTAGTCAAGAGCAATCTTAAATCATCATCAAACCTTTTTCACACACTCAATTTTTACTTTTGAAAAATAAGATTGTACTCTCTTCTTGGAGTTTACACACTCAATTTTTACTCTTAAAAAATAAGATTGAACTCTTCTTCAGGAGCTCTATCTTGTAGGACATGATAACGGAAATCAAGATTTTTAATCTAGTTATTTAGTTTAAATTGATTTTTTATAAGATTATAAATTAATTATTTAGTTTAAAATATTTTTAGATAAGATTTCTGCTTGTATTTACCTTCTAAATCCTATTAAGTTTATCTTTTATTTTTTTACTTTATTATAAATTCTATAAATTTACGTTTTAATTAATTAGAAAGTATGTCATATTTTCTCTTCTCTTTAAAACTATTCAACAATTAAGAGTGACATGCATGAGATTTAATGTCATATCAAAGAAAGAAAAACATCTATAATAACAAAAAGCCTCAAATATCTAATTAAGTGATAGGACTCAAATAAAAGACTATAAAATCACAATAATAAGAATACATATAATTTGATTCTGATCAAATTCCTTAAGAGATGAGAGTTTCTGTAAGAGATAAAAGTTGCTTCAGTAGAGATCACTCAAGAGTTCACGATTTACAAAGTTGCTAAATTGCTAAAACACCTTACGGTCAATAACAATATTCCAAATGAGACAAAGGGTCAGTTTGATAATAATCGTATGTCTGCTTAATTTTAAAATAGAAAAGTTAAAAATATTCAATAAAAATATATACAATTAATTTACTAAATTATCATTTATATAACTAATACTTTGTATTAAGCAATACGCGCAGTGCCGTGCAGTGCCAGCAGCTGCACTAACTACTGGGCGGTAGTGGTAGATTGATTTTGGGAATAGCTACCACTTTTTTAACTTCCACCAATTAGGAATAGTATTTATGCAGGAGAAGAACTACTTTCCTTGTCCATTTGTTTCCATTAGTTAAGATGTGTGCTAGCTTATTTTAGTCAATTACATTCAAATTCAGCTTCCTGCAGTATTTCTTCTTTAATTTTATATAAACAATAGGAAATTATTTATTCAAAAAGAGGTAGCCAAAACTATGCATAGTGCTATAGATAAATCCATGAGTGTGGTCAAATGTGGATGTGACAAATTCCTAGATGATGAGCTTATCCCTCCTTAAAATACAGAGTTGCCTACTCATAATCACTTTCTTGTGATACCTATCAACTTTTTAACTGATAAAAGAATGCAAAAGGTTTAAATCCTAAAAGCAGGCCACTCAGCTAGAATCCATGACAGTTGATCTCATCTAGAAGACATTAAATGTGAAAAGTGTCAACCTGTAACACATGAGCATATATGATCCTTATTCTAACAAGAATGTGATATTTTCAATTTAATTTGATCAGAAAAAGTCCAAAAAAGAAGAAAGATAAAATTAATTGGCATCACACGGAAGAGAGGGTTCGGCTCTCCAAGCCCATCTATAAATAGGGTCCAGAAGAGTTTGTTTTAGAGCGCAGAACCAACCAACCATTCTCTGATCACTTTGCAAACTATAACATAATCATGGCAGTCTTAGCAATAATAGGAATTATATTAGGTTTATTGAGCAAACAAGCAAGCCTTGTTCTTGGAGATGTTGGTACTGCTAGCTCTTATAATCCCCCATACTTACGTGAGTGAATCATATTCATTTATATTCACATACATCTCTCTAGTTGCTTTCTCTCTATTAATGGCACCGTGTTGATTGTAATTAAAATAATGTCTTTGCAGCAACTAGGTGTAATGGCAACAGACAAGATCAATTCCCACCAGGGAATTTGTTTATTGCTGTGGGTGAAGGGTTGTGGGATAACGGTGCTGCTTGTGGGAGGCGTTATCGAATGAGGTGCTTGAGTGGCAATAACAAGCCCTGCAAAGATGGTACTATTGACGTCAAGGTGGTGGATTACTGTCCAAAATCACCTTGCCCTTCAACAATTCTCCTATCCAATGAAGCTTTTGCTGCAGTCTCCCGTATTAAAGCTAAAATCAACGTTGAATATATCCAGTATGTGTATATATATATCTAGCTAATTCTGTGTTAGTTACTATATACTCTCTTAATTGCTCATCATCGTCTTCTTCTCTTTCTTCTTGTTCTGTCTGTCTGTCTGTCTGTCTGTCTCTCTCTCTCTCTCTATATATATATACTTATTCTTTTCCTTACTAATTTTATGCTGCAGGATATGAGTTTCAGGATTCTGCGACAAGTATGGAATGCTGAACAAAGAAAGAACACAAGTGCATGTGATGTATGAAGCTTATCTGCTTCTGAATTATTAGAAATTTAAGAAGTTAATTAAATAATAGAGAGTCAATATGTAGAACTAAGATATATTGCTAGATCAAGTTTATTTTTGTATTCTTGCTTGTAACATTTCTTGTAATAATAGTAGAACTCTTTATAAAAATATGAGTTGTATATTTTTTTCTTTTAAATGTATACGTGAAAAGTTAAAGCATGGGATGAATTGCAATAGTCGATGGATTGATAAGGTAGAGCATACATATATATATATATATATTTGATTTAGTGGACTACGTAGTTTATTGTATGGTGAGTTTCTGAACACGTGATAGTATTTTGTAACGTATTATAAATTATATAAAAATTATAAAAAATTGTGAATTTATTAGACAATGACATGTCACATATGACAATATTATTCACTATATATAAGTTACATAATATATTAAATCAATTATATATATATAAATACTGCCAAAATATTCATACAACATGATCTTTCTATTTAGAATCAAGAAGCAGTAAATCATTTTTAATAATACTAATTATTTATTGAGCACGCGCCCAACTGTTTCTTTCAAGTGGTAAAGCTTATGCACTCGTTAATTTTAGTCAAGGGTTCAAATTTTAATAAAAATTTAGAGTAGTGTAAATATTTTTTCTTCATGTGAGGGTTTTATCGGTGATGTCAGTCCAAACATGCTTAAGTATTAAGTGATATATAATTTTATAATAAATATTTAATAAAATATCAGTGTTAAAAAAAAATTACTTAGTGCATATAGCAAAGTGTCCATAACTTTTATGGGAGAATCGAATACACAAATTAAATAACATATCTTCCAAGAATTAATGATACTGATCCAATCATATAATATCTCCACAAATGAAAAAACTTATAATTTTGATACTGCCTATGGAACTAAAGAAAACCAGTCTCACAATGATGAAAGGAACACCACTATAAATGCTATTGGTGATCACTTTTCCCTCTGTAAAATGACATGTTGCAAAATCAAGGCATTTATGAGGAAAATTGTTCCAGTTGCAATGAGTTTAACTACGTAGTAAAATCTATATAATATGCGCGTTTTCATGGAGAAGCAAATTAAGCCAAACAGATGTTACCGACAATGGCACGTTAAGCACGACGTCGTGTTTAGGACTAGAAAATGAAGATGGAAGACCATATATATATATATATATATAATTAATGACTGAAGCTAATTGTTTGCGACGTAGGTATCATGCATATATCGATCACCATAATAAATAGGTCATATATATGTTTGATTATATATGGTTTATAGTAAGAGATATACGGCTGGTTGGTTCGCTCTGTCACTCTCATATTAATTGCATATGACTATGAGACTTTGACTATAGCAAAGGTGATCTCAAACGCCGTATGGGTTTAATGTTAATTCTCTTCCCAAGAACTGAATCCCATTGAAAAATGAGATGCCACGCATGCTAGCTACAACCTATTCTAGTAATTAAGCTCCGAAGTAATTAATTAAAACTAGCTAGCTCTAAGTGGGGATGGATGGATATGTTTAGCCACAAACAAGATCTCTTGATTGAGAATTAATGAGATCATGACACAGTCTTCTCATCCATTGTGTGAAAGAAAAGCTAGCTAGCATATACGTAGATGTAATGATAATGATATTGTGATTCAAGGATGAACTCATTGTTAATTAGCACAGCAGCTAGCTTTCTGGGTGGTTGAAGCTAGCATGATTAGAAATTCATGTTTGAGGACTTAACTAAAATCTTTCAATTCAATGTAATTTTTTTATTAGCTGCAGCCACAAGATGATGATCATCATCCCACCCGTGCGCCGACCACGTAGGCAAACCATCTACTTAGTGACAAAATTATTAAGAGTTGGCTAGCTAGGATTAAGAATCAATCAACTTGTTAATGACACCTATACTGTACTTTGTATTTTGGCAAAATATTAATTAAACCATCTTTTTAGAGTAAAATCTTATCATATACAATTACTGGCAGAATAGTTATCTCTCAAAACTCGAAAGACAAAAGGGGTGGTGCATGTACAAAGCGTGAAAACACCTTGTGAAATATGATATGGATATATATTTGTGCTGCTTTTAGTCATTATTTAGAAATTATGATGATTGATGAAGATCTTAGAACAAATTAAATGTTCGGCCAAAAAGCATCATGTATTGGTACAAAGGAATCAATCAACTAAGTAAGTCAAGAAAATAGTACTACTGAGAATTAACAAATAGTTAGACTGTCATCGTGTGAATGGTTCATAATTCATATTCTTCAGAGAGAGACCCATATCAGCTTTTATTTATTATTCGGTTTATCACTTTGATTAGACCAAAATGAGAACACAAAAAAGAAAATATAGATTCCCACGTTATGAAGAAAGTAAAGAATCAGCTGCCCATTTATATATTGCAAGTAACTGATTGGGGATTCTAGACGCAGAGAACATTAATGATATCATATGGAAGCCGTAAGCTTCCATATAAATCTCTTACTTCAGCCAAGAATCAAGACGACAAGTCATGATATGATCTCCAACTAATTACCAAAAGCTTAAGTTACAGAAAAAGAAAAGGCCAAGAATATTAAATTAATCATATGGGAATATTGCCATAGGCAGTAGCGAGCCACGCTTACGAAAAAGATGCATATATGTCTCTCGTGAGTATACAATCAATGACTGATTTATTATAAGCAACGTTAAGTGGCAACAACAATATATAGCGAGTAGTTAGACACACGATAAAATTTTATAATACATCATAAATTTTATAAAAATTATAAAAATTTATAAATTAACGAGATAATAACACATAACAGTATTATTAAATTATATAATCTATTAAATCATTCCTCCCCTTGCTAAATCTCCCCGGCTCTCTGTCTCTCTCTCTCTAAATACGTTCTTTGTTTAATATTCTAAGGAAGTATTTGCATTACTAATCTGCTCGGTTAACTGACATAGATATGATGTTTATAAGATTTTTTAACTAAATAGTAAATTCTGTACTTACTTTAAAGAGCTGAATTTGAATTTGAATTTGAATTTAAAGGGAGAGTCAAATGTAAAAGCTGAAAATTATATGAAAATAAAGTTTAATTATATGAAATTTTAGTATTAAAATTAAAATTTTAAGGAGTTAAATTATAAAAATACTTATTTTAAGAAGTAAAATTATAAAAATTTATTATTGAATTTAAAATTTTTTTAAACTTAAAAGTCGTGATCTTTTAATTTTATTTTACGTCTCATATTAAATAGAAATTAAATAGATTTTGAATGTATACCGGTGGATATGAGCATTACTTAATAGGTTAGTCTTTTGAGTTATTAACAAACGCTTAACTCACAACAAATAATATTATGATAGACTTGAATTTTTATTTTTAGGTAGGACTCAAAATTGTACTAATGGAGATTGTCACATGGATAGTGGGTCCTCCAAGAATAGTAGAGATGGACATTACGGGTTAAGTGAATCTTAAAAATTCTATCTTAAGCTTTAATAGAGATTGTCACGTGAGTAGTGGTCTTTCATAACTCCAGAGGAATAGACAAATCGAGCTAAATTGGCCCCTTAAGTTTGGGTTAAACCGTGATGTGGGGTATCATATGATTATGTGGAAGAGAATGTCACATCCCACATCAAATGAAAATTAAGTAGATTTTGAGTATATATAGGCGAATAGGTGGAGATGAGTATTACGGGCCAAGTGAGATAAGTAGATTTTGAGTATATCTAGGTGAATAGGTGGAGATGAGCATTACGGGCCAAGTAGACTTTGAAAATTCTTTCTTGAGCCCAAATAGAGCTTGCTATACGAGTAGTGAATCCCCTATAGCCTTAAGGGGATAAGCAATACGGACTAAGTTGACTTTTAAGTTTAGATGAGAAAAAATGTCATGTTGCACATTAAATAAAAATTGAGTATTGCCTATATATAGGCTAATATATGGAGCATTGCGAGGTAAATAAGTTTTGAATATCCTATCTTAAGCCCTAATAAAAATGTAATGTGAGTAGTAGGTCTCCCATAACTTTAGGGTGCTAGGCAATATAGGTTAGATTAACCTCTTATTTTAAAGATTGTTATGTGAGTAGTGGGTTCTCCATAGCCTTAGAGAAATAGACAATATGGGTTAGGTTGGCCTATGAGTTTAGGTCACAACGTAATGAATGTCATGTAATTTTGTGGGAGAGAATGTCATGTCTCACATCAAATATAAATTAAGTAAATTTTAAGTATATATAAGTGAATAGGTAATATTACCTAACAAACTAATATTTTAAATTAATGACAAATACTTAATCCATAACACTTAATATAAGCCCACCCTACCCAATTTATTTCCACTTTTAAAATAATTCAATTTTTGATGATAACCAAATATTATTTATAATGTTGTTAAAAAAGAAAAAAAAATACAACAACAAAAGCAAAAACAAATAAACAAAGTTGCATACAAATGAGATGAAAGCATGATCAAAGGCTTTTTTAACATGGGGCTTGAGAAAATAACACTTTTAAAAGTAAGTTTAGCTAAAATTACAGTGTTTTCTCCTCTACCATACCAACTGACCGTTAAACTTCAATTTGAGATTCCAAAGAGTAAAAAGAAAAGAAATTAGGATTAAACTTAGAAAATATCTAGAACTAGCCACTTTTTTAAAGTAAAATATTTTTTAGCCACACTTGATTTTCAGATTATTTTACGTCTAAAGTATTTTGCATCTTCCTTTATAAGTTATTTAAAATTTTGATCCAAAATATACTTTAAAATTAGTTAAAACTAATAAATTTGAAGTAAAATAAGTTAAAAATGAACAAAATCAAGCAATAAAAATCAAAAAATGAAGTTAAAGTACAAATCTCCCGTACAAGGCATGGTGTGAGTTGGGGTCTCACGCAAGGGCCTCGCACCACAATTGGCGTGGGTTGGGGTCTCGCGCTATACCCAACGCGCGACGCGCAATGTGAGGTGTGAGAAATTTTAAGTTTTCTTCCACAATTTTTATCCCTAATTTCTTCTTTTTTAATACTTTTTTTAGATTAATTTGGATAATGACAACATTCAAATAAAATATCAATAAATCCATACAAGTATCTGATTTACAATACAAGAAATATTTTTTTTTATAATCATTTTTCACTTCTCAAATTCTGGTTTTTAGTTTTAAATCTTCAAATATCATAACATAATCATTCGATCTACCAATTTTAGAGATAAGATTTTGAGAGTGATGGTAATTTTGAGATTTAAGAGTGATGATAATTTTGGAGAGAGAAATGAATGGTTTGAGAGTGTTGGAGGATAATATGGTTTCAAAATTTTTTTTGTGGTTAATAAATATTTTCTTTTTATTTATTGGCTATAAAAGTGTAGTCATTAAAAAAATTTGGCTAATTTCGGACATTTCCCTTCAGAATTTAGACACAGTAAAAACACAAAATTTCCTTCGATTAATTTACCATGTTTTCTTTCATAAAATACATCACAAACTAAAATTAAACATCTATCAAAATTTCTTCATGAATCTAGAGGATTTAAACCAAGAAATACAACGAAAATGAAAATTAGACAGTGTTAAAACTAGAACCCAAGGTGAATATGATGATTAATCACATAATGATATACCAAGATCAGGATCAAGATAAGAGGGATCAATCTAAAATTCCAACCTGGCTAAGTTATTTTTTTTAAATAATGATATCATTGATAATACATTATAAGACTACTAATATTACAATTAGAAGATTACTCGACCTATTAACATACTTAATAGTGACAAGTGCCCAAACTCTACCTTTACATTAAAGAGGAACTAAACAATCCCCAGGGAGATAGACCCTAAAAGGGAAAAAAAAATCCTAAATTTAGAAAATCAGCCCTTCTGCAGAAAAGAGATACAATCCTTACAAAAGGAATAAATTATTGAATATTTTTTTATTAAATGTGGGTTAACACTAATCAAATTTTTTATTTTATAAAAACGAGTTAATAGATAGTCCATTAATTAATTAGTCCAATATATTTAGTGATCACTTTTAAATTGATTTATAATATCTTTTGCGTAGAAACCTAGTTGAATGGCAAGTGTAGGCTTTTGAGTTTTATTGAAACTTGTTATGGGAGGGCTCAGTGTAAAACTATAATTTTGTGTATAAAAGTTAGGTCCCCTCTTTAACTTAAACTCAACTTTTGAGAATAATAAGTTTTTTTTTCATTGAGAGCCACCAACTATCAATTTAGGTAATATAGAGAAAGATTAATTCTTAATCCACTGCAACAATCAATCAATTAATCAATGATAGTGGCTCAAACAAATACGTTTTCTATAACCTATTTTTCAATTGTTATGTTCTTTTATTCATATATAATGTTAATCTATAATTGTTTAATTTAATAATATTATAAATATTAATTAGATTAAATATCCAACACAATTATCCCTATATATTAGCTTATTATACACAAACATTTCAAAGTTATTCAAGCCATCTGTCATTGTCAAATATAACACAAAGCAACAATAAAAAGATAGGTAAAGGACTGTTGAACACTTCCCTCATCCATTATGTGTCTACCTTTTTTTAATAGAATCTTTTTTAAATAGCCTAAAGTTACAATTTTGCCTTTTTTTTTTAATTTTCATTTATTTCACTTAAATTTATTTAATCCTTTTTTCTCACTTGCCAAACACCACCCCCCAAATATATCAATTCCTCTCAAACTTGATTGTGGATTCGATCTCTAGTTAGGAGAAAAAAATGAATCAAGTCCATTAAAACGGGTCATCTTCTTCCCCTGTTTCATTGTTTCCTCATACACTAAAAAACCACAAGCCTTAATCATCCAAATAACAATAAAGCACATTTATACAACATTTAAAGTAATTTTTACTAATTAATAAAGCGCTGCCAAAGGTAAAAGTACTTTCAAAATAGTTTGACAATGTTTACTAAAGGTCAAACGCCAACTATTCACATTCTCTCTCTCTTTTTTTTTTAAAAAATTCTTTCAATTCTCTCAAATTTCATACCAAAATCAAATGAAATTCACTTGATATAAAGAAATAGAGAGAGAACAATGGTTGATGTAGCTGATAAGATAGCGTATTTTCAAGCAATCATGAACTTAAAAGACGCTGGTTTATGTATGGAGATTCTTCAGGTGCACGGTTGGAACCTCGAACTCACAATCT
Source organism: Ailanthus altissimus (assembly GCA_946807835.1). Lineage (NCBI taxonomy): Eukaryota > Viridiplantae > Streptophyta > Magnoliopsida > Sapindales > Simaroubaceae > Ailanthus > Ailanthus altissimus. The sequence goes on along the minus strand of OX327686.1, from coordinate 33,317,595 downwards.
CATCCCTCACCTCCTCTAATCTGATGCCACCGCAACAACAAATTCCCAACGCCGATTATACCACCAATTGATCGATTGGATAGTATTTCTAATTCTGCTGCCATTTCTAATTTTTTTATTTTATTTGTGCTAATAGAGTTTTGGCGAAGATGGGAACAAATGAGAAAGATTTACGGAGAATTTAAAGAGGGTTTGGGTTTGAAGAGAGACATTAACGAGAAATGAGATGAGATATGTGATAATAAATAGGTTTGAAACTTTGATCATTACTTAATTACTTGATCATTACTTAATTAATGCAAAACTTTGAAATTTGATTGGATAAAGATATGTGAATGAGATTAAATATGTGATAATAAATGGGTTTGAAAAGTCAAAGGAGGGTAAACATGTTGGATGAGGATCTTTTCAGTCCACCGCATCAAATTCAAACCACGTTCATCCCGGTTTTGGACGAGCTGTTGCTGGGTTCAACTAAACTCTTTAACCTTTCGTTTCAAATTCAAAGTATTTACTATCAAATATAACTAGTTTAATCTTTGTTAAATATAATTTTTTAATAAAATTATTTTAACCTTTAAAATAAAATTGTAAGTATTTATTAAATATTCAGTTGATGTCTTTTTTAAAAAAAAAATAAAGCAAAAAATAGGATAATGTAAAATGAATTTTATAGAAAATGAATTTGTTAGAGAAATATATAGTAATAATTTTCCTCAATAAACAGAACTCTTTTAATTAGTTGCAATTTGCAAAAGTAATTCTCAATAGGGGAGTTAGCAACTATTCTATTTTTAAATAATTATTTAAAAATTTATTTAAAAATTTTCGATCTAATCCGTTTTGATTTGAGGTCGGATCGAAAATAATTCCAACTCAAAAAATGTCCCAAAACACTTTTTGACAATCCAAATGTGTTCAGGAATAGTTCAAAAAATTTTGAATTCAAAATTACCTATTCATAATAAGTATTATTTTACTTATGCATTTGCCAAAAGAAACGACATTCATTAACAAACAAAAATCTTTCAGACAATTTTAAAATTAATAAAGTGTTTAAAGCACTTAGCCAAATTATAGGGGTTTAATAGTTCTTTATCTATAAAAATATGACAATCCAAACATCCATTGTCTAATCGGCATCCATCATCCAGATATAGATTCAGCGTGGAATTGCTCCACGTAAGAAGTAATGGAGAAGCTTGAGAGTTGTGGGGATCTGCCGTTCCACCAGATTAAAGACTAAGCAGCAGTTGATGATGGGCAGTGCTTGCTTGGGTAACTGAGTTTGATCACTCAGTGGTGGTTTTGTAGAGGTGACAAGGTACATATGCTTGCAGGAAATGAGTACAGACTATGAAGGTCAGCAAAAATCTTCCAGCTGATGAAACTAAAATAGAGCAAAAACAAAGGATATAAAATTAGAAACTGGAAAAGCGAAAAAGACCAAACAAAAAAAATTTATTAGGAGAGGTTAATGGTTTGTTCATTGAAAAGAGGGCTGAAAGACATTTTCCCTAGTGGATTTGGAAATTACAGAGTGGTTAGGATTTTTTTTTAGAGAAAATTTGAGGATTTTTGCGAGAGAGAAGTTTCGTTTTAACCTAAGTTAATTAGAAGGTCAATAGTTAATTTTAATTTTCCTACTTAAAATAATTAACTCTTTTTTTAGAGTCTTTCATTTGCAATCTATCATGACCTAACTTAAATTTAGTAAGATATTATTCATTTTAGGTTAAAATTCACACAATTTTATTCTTAAATTTTACGCAAACTTCTTTCATTCAGAATCCGTCTTGTTAATGAAGGTGTGAATCATCTCTTATAAATTCAGTATTTCTCCCATACCTTAGCGATGTGAAATTTGTCTAAGGTGTCACATACATTCCTCTTAAGGACTCAGCATTATCGTTGAAGTTTGCCCCACCACTACACACGAGGACAAGTAGAGCGGTTCTGATACCATATATTATACTCTAACTTAGACCTGGCAAGATATTGTCCACTTTAAGCCAAAATCCTCATGGTTTTGTTCTTGGGTTTCACGCAAGCGTAATTCACCCAAAACACATTTAGCAAATTAAGGTGTGGGTTACCTTTTATAAACCCAACATCTCTCTTGTGCCTTGGTAATGTGAAATTTGCCTAAAGTGTCACATACACCCCCTTTAGGGACTCAGCGTCCTCGCTGAGGTTTGCTCTACCACCGCATACGAGAACACACGTAATGGCTATAATGCTATTTGTCATGACCTAACCCAGACTTGGTAAGATATTTTTACTTTGGGTTAAAACCCGCACGATTTCGTTCCTGGGTTTCACACAAGAATCCTTTACCCAAAACGCGTCTTACCAATTAAGGTGTGAGTCACCTCTTATAAACCCAGCATTTCTCTCATGCCTTGGTCATGTTAAATTTGCCTAAGGTGTCACATACACCATCCCTTAGGAACTCAACGACCTCGCTGAGAATGTATACCCTTTAAAATAATTGTAATAATTTATTTTAAGTCTTTACTACTTTAGAACTGTTAAATAACGAAGTTCTTATAAAAGACCGAATATATTCTAGATAGTCAATAAAGTAAATCGGGGATCTTTGGTTCAACCCATTTTCTACTTTGGCTCATTCTGGTCATAATTCAAGTTTTGAAATAAGAAGTTCTTATACTAATTCTATGTTTTATATTATTGTTATTACTTAATTGAATTGAAGGTTTTGCCTCCTAATTGTTATTGCTTCATACATGTCAAGCTTCTTAATTATTATTATTCTGTTTAAGGAAGACAATGCCTCATGAATTTTACTTTTGATATTTATATTTTATAATGTGACATATAGAAGATCATGCCTCCTAAATATTTTTTTTGATATTCTGCATAAGGTTAATATTCTATGTACTAAATTTAATTTTATTCTTCCATATCTAAAGGCCCTATGAATAAAATGTCTTTGACAAACTTGCAAATTCCTACACTTGACGTCTCTGGGAAAAACTACCTATTATGGGTGCTGGATACTAAAATGTGGTTTGGAAAAGACCATTGAAAAAAAAAATGCTACGTCCCTGCAGGACAAGGTGAAAGTGATGATTTTTCTTCGTCACCACATACACGAGAGCTTAAAAGCTCAATATTTAACCATAGAGGACCCGCAGATCCTCTGAGAAAATTTAAAAGAAAGATTTGACCATCAAAAGGATGTGTTCCTCCCAAAAGAAAAATATGAATGGATGAATCTGCGATTGCAGGATTACAGAACTGTTGTTAAATACAATTCTGCCCTATTCAAATAACCTCACAGATGAAATTATGTGGGAAGAAAGTGACAGAGTATGATATGTTGGAAAAAATATTTTCAACCTTTCATGCTTCTAACGTGGTTCTGCAGCAATAGTACCATGAACAACGATATACAAAATATTCAGATTTAATCTCATGTCTTCTGGTTGCTGAACAGAATAATGAACTGTTATGAAAAAATCATGAATCACGTCCAACAGGTTCTCAACCATTCCCTGAAGTGAATGCAAATTTTTATAATAATGTTAGACGTGGTAGTGGAAGAGGAAGAGAGCGTGGTTATTACCCTTGAGATGGTTATAAATACCAAAGACAGAGATATATTAAAATATTACAGAAGTACCAAAACATGGAAAATGATATAGAAACCAAACGCCCTAAGTATCATGAAAATGAATGTTATCGATGTGATAAAAAGGGGCATTGGTCACATACATGTCGTGCAACAAAAAATCAAATTGAGCCCCATGAGACATTTGTCAAAGGAAAAGGGAAGAATATAGAGATAAATCTTATTAATGAATCGGATCCTGCAGATCATCATTATCTAGAAGTCTCTGACTTCTTTGAAAATTGAAAAGGAGGCTTAATTATTTAAAAGTTCTATATTTGTACTTTTATTTTATGTCAGTATGTTGTATCTTTTCTTGTTTTTAATATTTATTGTATTGGTTTCTCTTAATGTTTTCTTGTAATTTTTATTTTCTAATGTTAAATATTTTATTAAAGGATATGGCTTCCAAAAATGAATTGTCCACTCTAGAGAGAAAAGATGGGGATGTCTGTTTGACTGACAGTGAAACTATACACACTATCTTAAAAGATAAAAAATATTTTTCAAAACTAACAATGATTGAAGGGAAAGTTAATACTATATCAGGTCCTGCAGATTTGAATGAAAGCTCTAGAAGAGTAACAATCTCATTAAAAAATGGAATAAAATTGTATATAAATGAGGCTTTATATGCTGGTAGATCCTGAAGAAATCTTCTGAGCTTTAAAAATATTCTCCGAAATGGATATTACATTGAGACCTTAAATGAAAATAATGTAGAATATCTTTGCATTACTTCTACTATCTCAAACAAGAAATGCATACTTGAAAAGCTTCATACTTCATCATCGGGTTTGTATTATACAGTTATAAATTCAACTGAAAGCTACGCAGTAATGAACCAGAAGTTCAGTGATCCAAACACTTTTACACTATGGCATGACCGCCTTGGCCATCTAGGATCAATAATGATGCGTAAGATAGTTAAAAAATTTTATGGACATCCGTTAAAGAACCTAAAGATTCTATTATCCAATGAAAATATTTGTACTGCTTGCTCACAAGGCAAACTCATAGTCAGACCATCCCCTTTTAAGATTAGTTTAGAATCTTCATCATCCTTACAAAGGGTCCAAAGAGATATATGTAGACCAATTCATCCACCAAGTGGACCTTTTTGGTATTTTATGGGTTTAATTGATGCATCTGTGCGGTGGTCACATGTGTGTTTATTATCTACACGAAATGTTGCATTTGCAAAATTAATGGCAGAGATTATTAAATTAAGGACACAATTTTCAGAATACCCTATTAAGACAATACGTTTAGCCAATACTGGTGAGTTTACATCCAAAACATTTGATAATTACTGTACATCAGTGGGAATTGAGATAGAACATCTTGTACCACATGTTCACACACAAAATAGATTGGCAGAATCCTTAATTAAACGACTTCAGGTAATTGCACGTACTTTATTGATGCGCGCATAATTACCAACTTTCGCATGGGGACATGCTATATTGCATGCTGCATCATTAATTCATTTTAGACCCACTGCTTATCATCAATATTCTTCATTACAACTTGTACTTAGTCATCAACCTAATATATCCCATTTGCGTATATTTAGTTGTGCTGTATATATACCTATGACACCTCTTCAACGCACTAAGATGGGACCTCAACGCCACTTGAGAATTTATATTGGTTTTAACTCACCATCAATTATAAGATATCTTTAGCCCTTGGCAGGTGATCTACCACACAATTTGCAAATTGCCATTTTGATGAGAAAGTATTCTCATTATTAGGGGAAAGAAATTTGCCTCCTGAAGTAAGGCATGAACTTTCTTGAAAAATAACCATTATGTCTCATTTAGACCCTCGCACAACTCAATGTGAAAATGAGGTGCAAAGAATTGTTCATCTTCAAAGAATAGCAAATGAATTACCAGATGCATCAAAAGTAACAAAATCATATATACCAGCTGCTAATACACTAACTCGGGTTATTATTCCTATAGAACAATCTAATCAAATAGCAGCAAATGAATCATTTGCAGCACGCCAGAAGCATAGTAGACCAATTGGTTCAAATGATACTGTTCTGCGAAAAAAAAAATAAAAACACAGGATCCTATTGAAAATAATGCTCGAGCAAATGAATCTACATTCTCTAAAATAATAGAAGGATTAATAGTCCCTGAAGAGACACAAGTTTCTGAAATGACACATGTCCCTGAAGTGACACATGTCACTGAAGAGACAAAAGTTTCAGAAGACATATTAGTCTCATAAGAGACACAATAATTTCAAAATGAAGAAAATAGTATAAATTATGCTTATACAGGAGAGATGTGGCAACGAGATAAAACAATCGTTGACAATGTGTTCTCATTTACAGTAGCTACTGAAATTATGAATGATGATTTTGAGCCACAATTTGTTGATGAATGTAGAGAAAGGCATGATTGGTTTCAATGGAAAGAAGCAATACAAATAGAATTGACTTCACTAACTAAACAGGAAGTATTTGAACATGTAGTTCGAACACCTGAAGATGTCAAACCCGTAGGATATAAATGGGTTTTTGTACGGAAACGTAATGAAAATAATGAAGTCATCAGATACAAAGCAAGACTTATTGCTCAAGGTTTCTCGCAGAGACCTGATATTGATTATGGTGAAACTTATTCTCCTGTGATGGACATAATTACATTTAGATTTCTGATAAGTTTGGCAGTCTCAGAAAATTTTGGTATGCATTTTATAGATGTAGTAACGGCATAACTATATGGAACACTTGACACAGATATTTATATGAAAATCCTTAAAGGATTTAAAATACCTGAAGCATGTAATCAAAATTTGTACTCAATCAAACTACAGAAACCTTTGTATAGATTAAAACAATTTGGGCACATATAGTATAACTGTTTAAGTGAATATTTGATAAAAGAAAGTTGTATTAACAATCCAATATGTCCATGTGTATTCATAAAGAAGTCAAACACTGGATTTGTTATTGTAGTTGTATATGTAGATGACATGAATTTGATCAGGACTCCTGAAGAGCTCTTGAAAACTGCAGAATACTTAAAGAAGGAATTTGAAATGAAAGACCTAGGGAAGACCAAATACTGTCTCGGTTTGCAGATTGAGTATAAATCAAATAGAATCTTTATCCATCAATCTACCTATATTAAAAAGATTTTGAAAAGATTCAACATGGATAAAGCCCATCCATTAAGTACCCCTATAGTTGTTCGGTCTCTTGATCCTAAAAAGGATCCATTCCGCCCCAAAGAAGATGATGAGAAGATACTTAGTTCAGAAATACCATATCTAAATGAAATTGGTGCTTTATTGTATTTAGCTCAATATACTAGACCGGATATAGCTTTTACAGTAAATTTATTAGCAAGATTTAGCTCTGCACCAACTCGACGTCATTGGAATGGTGTCAAACATATATTTCGTTATCTATGTGGAACAATAAATTTGGGATTATTTTATTCTAATGAACTAACAGAAAATTCAAGTCTAGTTGAATATGCAAATGCTAGATACTTATCTAATCCCCATAAGGCTCGCTCACAAACAGGTTATGTTTTTACCTACAACAATACACCAATCTCATGGCGATCCACAAAGCAAACTTTTGTTGCCACCTCATTAAATCATTCTGAGATTCTTGCACTCCATGAAGCAAGTAGGGAATGCATATGGCTACGATCCGTCATTCATCACATTCAGAGTACATGTAGCCTACGTTCTACAATAGATATTCCAACAACAATATATGAAGATAATGCAGCTTGTATTGCTCAAGTTAGAGGCAGATATATCAAAGGAGATAGAACTAAACATATTTCTCCAAAAATTTTCTACACCCATGAACTGTAATAAAATAAGAAGATTGATGTGAAACAAATACGTTCTATTGACAACTTTGCAGATTTGTTCACTAAATCTCTACCAACTTCAACTTTTGAGAAACTGGTTTACAAGATTGGCATGCGTCAGCTCAACAAATTGGCAAACTGATAGGATATTACTTTGAGGGGGAGCATTTCATCAGGAGAGCATATTCTTTCAGAAGAAGAAACGTATTAGTTACAAACGTGTACTGCACTCTTTTTTTCTTCGACTAGGTTTTATCCCACTGGGTTTTACTGACAAAGTTTTTAATGAGGTAGTATTAAATACGTTCGATACCGCTGTACAAAATAGAGTTGTATTTATTTTGTATTTATTAAAAATGGTGTAGCTTAAAGGAAAAGTTAGGATTATAGTGGAGTCCAAGGGGAAGTGTTATAAATATAATAGTGAATAGTACTGTACAAGTGAACAGTATTGTATAAATAAATAGTATCATATAGATGAACAGTACTGTATAAGTGAACAGTGTCCTCCACCAAAATCTCACATTGAAAAGATTTCATTTCTTTCTCATTCCCTCATTCTATAAATATAGGTGAGTTCTTTCATTTATGTACAAGTGAGAAACAAATACAAATATTAATATATTTACAAAAGTATTTATTTATATTTACACTTCACATTTTAGTTCAAAATTTTTGCTTCTTCATCTTATTATTCACAACATGTTATATATTATATATTATATAAGATAAAAAATTTCATTATACATTACATCAGCCACTAAATTTATTTTTATATATTATATAAGTCCTTAAAAAATTAAGTTAACTAAATTAATATATATTACAGGTTATAAATTGTATAATCAAAAAACTTTTTATTACACATTACATAAACTACTAAATTTATTCTTAAATATTATATAAATCTTTAAAAAATTAAGTTGACTAAATTATTATATATTATAATGACCTACTCCTACACAATATGATATTGTCCGCTTTGGGCTTAGGCCCTCGCAGTTTTATTTTTGAGTCATTCCAAAAGGCTGCTATCTATAGCCTCAGGCATCTTGGATCTCGGGCGTTACAATCTACCCTTCTTAGGAGCTACACGGCCATGTGTGCACTAGACCCCTAGGGACACATGGTTGATCCATGTGGGCTAGACCCTAAGGGTGCACGGCATATGTGTGCTATCTGTAGTCCAGATTGTGGGCTTACTAGCCTACACCGCGATGTAGGTTTGGCTATGATATTATATGTAATGACTCACTCCCACACAGTATGATATTGTCCATTTTAGGCCTAAGCCTGCACGATTTTGTTCTTGAGTCTTTCCAAAAAGCCTTATACTAATTGAAAATTAGCTCTACATATATAGCTTAAACTTTTTCTAACCAAACGATGTAAGATTCTGCACTTCACCCTTACCTCATCCATCTTAACTCTGCTATCTATAGCTTCAGGCATTTTGTATCTCGAGTGTTACACACGATGAATTCATGATCTAATTTCTTTTATTAATAGTTCACAAAGAACTCTTTAGATCACAAAATATCTTTTAAATTATTTTTAGATTTCAAATCTCTTAGTATCTCAACCTAGATCTAACAATCAAGGAGTACAATAATAACCAGAGGTCTCTCTCAAACGATATATCATCACTCTCTTGCGTACTCAATATTCAAGTGATCTCATAGTTACACTCTTATGTATTTAGCACTTAGTGTGCACCTAATTTTTTATTCTCTCTTATGTTTGCATCGTTAATACTTGATTAATTTTAAGAGTTTTTAAGGGTTTATATAGTATTTATTTAGTCCTTAAAAATTTTGAACTTAATTAAAATAAGAGTCCATATGTGTGGAAGTCCAAATCCCTCTCAAAGAAGTCAATCCAACCTAAAATGAAAGTTTTCTAAAACTAGGCGTTGTGGTGCCACAAGCCAGCGTCGCGTCGCGGATGCAACCTCGACCTAGCATAGCGGCCCGCTCAAGTTAGCGTTGGGGTACTAGGGCTTTTGACTTCAGCGCCGCAGCGCTAACACTAAAAAATTGTTTTCTTCATATTTTCGTACCCTTCCTTATTGACTCTTTGTTTTACTTTTTCTTCGTATGTCCATCACGTACTCGATTTCATGATGATTCTTCATTAATTTTAAACTCAAAATCAGAACACGATTTTGAATCACCAATTTCAACATTTATAATGTGCCCATATTATGCTGGCCAGCCACTGAGCTCTACATATTGTACAAGCTCACGAGCTCCACACTAGCTCGTCGCTAACCCCATTTTATTGTCTTAAAAATAAGCCAACTTACAATGATATCTTGTTCCACAAATTTTCAGGAAAGAGAGGCCATAGGTCAGCAAAAAGATCGGGTAAATGTGGTGAGCTAAGCTGAAAATGTAGCTGTAAGTTCAGATAAAGGGTTGCTCAAATGAGGCTATCTTATGCTAGCTCAAGTGGCCGAGATTTTCTCCAAGCTATAAAGTTGGTTTGGCATAGAACGTTTTGGGAAATATGGTTGGTGAAAGATAAGTTGTTTCTTGTGTGGTGGTTGCGTGCAATAACTATGTCAAGAAAGCTGAGAGCTTGTTATTTGTGAACGTTTAGGCATTAACTGTTTCACTCCTATGAAGAGTATGATCATATATCGCTCATTATTAGGCAAATTAACCATTTAGGCCGGATATTATTAGCTTTAAGAAAGTAGATTTTTTTGGTCCTGGACCTTTGGTGCAATGTACAATATACTGACTCTTGAGAAAGGGACTATTTTGTGATGTTGATAGCCTAAAAACGTTGGCGACCTTGTACTTCTGTGTGCTCTATGCAAAAATCTAACTACCGGCAAAGCATGTGCAGTTTATGTTGACTTGGTTTGGTGGCAAGCTGGAAAGTTAATGCAATTATCTGCTATCATTTTCAAGTTCAATGTGATGACACTGCGACTTGAATAGCTGCTTTCCGAGACACAAGGTTGCCATCGTAAAAACTCTTCCCCGAAAGTGACCTGTAAAAATCTAAATGCTTCAACTTGTAAGTGTTGACTTATTTTTTTAAAACCTGTGCTGCAAGTGTTGAAGTGAGTGGTTATCTTTACATTGTAAAGCAGTAACTTCGTTAGCTTTTTTTATGTTCTTATCCACTTTGAATTGTTCTTCTCTTAACATGTGTCAAATCTTGGTTACAGTTCAATGATGAATCATATATCATATATTATTGTAATTTGCAAACACCATTCCTGAAGAAGATTTCACCAATCTTCCGTAAGGATATTCTATCATGCCCACTTTGCCGACTAGCAGAATCAACCTTAGACAAGGACATGAGAGTCTCATCGGAATCTTGTGGGGTATGGTTAAGAAAGATCCTTATCCATACTACTTGTCTCCTCAATCTCCTTCTTCAACCTATCACATAGAGTCGGGCTTTATCCATACTATATTATCTGAGACACCACCTGCATGCCCTGTAGGAAAATTTTCAAAAAGGAGCACCCAATTTGCAACCCTTATTGTCCAATTTGAGCTTAATGATATATCTACCCCTTTATAATATTATATTGTTCTCATAAATATGTATGCCAATGCATAACTGGCTTACATCTCCTGTGGCCGCAAACTGGACTCCAGGTTGTTGTATGTTCATCAATTTATGATCTTTTATGTTATATTATTTTATATCATATGCTAATATGTAATTTGTCTCTACATGGACCAGAAAATTCTTGTTGGAATTTGTTTTTTAGTGCAATGTTCTCAACTTGGGTAAAACAATCCACCGGACGAGGAACCAAGGATCTGTCTTTCACGGGAACCCAGAAATCTTATTGGTACAAAATCAATCAATATAACTTAGTGGGGAACCACTAATCACCTTTAGAGTGAAATATTTTGTTGCAATTATTGTAAAGCTGGACTTAAAATGTACTTTATGCATAAGTTGTTCAGGTACAGTATCTGTCACTTTTGCTCTACTCTCTTGCCTCCACTTCTTTTTACTCGGTTGGAGCTTCCAAGTTGTGCCACGTTTCACAAATTGTAATCACATACATGAGATCAGTGATCTGTAGAATTACGTAAACAAAGGGAAAGGTTCAGATGAATATGAGTTTCCAGTTAAGAGGGAGTAAACACAAATTCTTGCTCTTCATTTGTATACGTGTAGTGGAGAGCTCAGTCGGATGCGGGGTTTTGCATTATTTTTTGAACATGCTGCTTGAAATTTTCTATTTACGTGAAGCAGTACTTCATGTTTATCACTGGGGCCAACGATAATTGAAGTCTTTCTTTCACTCTCAATTTATACCATCTACATATGCGTTCATTTTCAAATCTTACTGTTTTGGTCGAGTTTCTGCTTCTCAATAATTCTTTATTTTAACATTTTACTAGATCACATTCGCGTGCGCTGTGCTTCCTTCCTTACTAAACTATATTTAGGTGAGCTGTCGTATTATGTAACAGCATGCTATGTTCACCTCTGGCGATGAGCCTTTTGGGCAAAAAAGAATTCACATTTTACATCAAAATGTGGGCAATAGATAAATTACTGCTACTTATGCACACCCATGCCTCACTTTCACCTCAATTGGTCCACAATTCCAAGCTCCAGATGCATTCCATTTCAAATTCAATTTATGGCCTTCACTATGTGCACAATGTATATATGTCCAGAACCAATGATATCAGAGCTGAAAAACTAAGTAATGTCAACTCAATAATTTAGCAGGTCAACTTAGTTTCTTCAATCCAAAAATCATGAATCTAGAGAACCAGAGTGTAGCACTTTATGCTTGATTAGCATATATAAGCACCGGCATTTCAGACATAAACACAATGTAATGGCTGAGAACTGCGATGGCAAAGATTCCTTAGCCTTAACAGTGAGGCAGACTAAACTTTGTGTTGAAAGGACCACGGCCACGGGGGATTATATTGTCTGGTGAATAGGCCTAATTGTAAGGATAAATCAATTGCATGTGAACTTGGATTATATTGCTGTTGATTATCTCCACACAGGAATGGGGTCAAATGCTATTGTCTATAGAAAGAAATTCAGGCTTTTTGTCCGTACACAGGAACGAAACAAAAATATAAATGAAGCTAGCTTTTTGCCTGTGTGGGGTAGCAAAAGCTTTAAAACAACTTAAAAATAAATGGTCTGTGTGGTTGGTTCAGATCTTACTACAAATTTAATCAATCCTCTCATAATTAGATTAGTGAATATATACCCATCAACAGTGAATATTGATAGAATTCCTTTTTGTTTAGCCAAATAGCCTTACCTTCCACTCCAATGATTTTTCATCACCTACAACAGCCAACCTTTTTTCTTTTTGAAATACCTCGTAAAAGTAGAAAAAAAATTATTGTATAAAAATTATTCAAGTGCTAAAAATTCCCATATTACGATTTGATAAGCCCAATCCTTAACAATGCCAAAACAAAGAGAGATTTGTCAGAAATGGTAGTGGAGGTCATTGTTAAAGGGGACATCACTTGTATCATTGCCTATATTAAAGTTATTTGGCTCCCATAGGCAGCTCAGTTTGCTTTGCTATCTTTCTCCGTAGCTCTGCTCAAGCTCCTCTCCAACTGAACTTTGAAGATATGGTTTGTTTCTGTAGCTTCTTAACTTATATTCTCGGTTCAGAGTATTTCCAATCATATAGCCATTTTTAGATCATTTTGCAAAGGGGATGTAACCTTTCATTGATTTTAACAGGGAGAGATGATGAGCTGGACTGTTGCTGATGCTGTAGACTATAAGGGATTTCCTGCTGACAGGTCTAAGACTGGCGGTTGGGTTCCTGCTGCTCTTAGCTTAGGTATGGCACGAGTCAGAAACTCGTATTCCTGTCTCATCAAGCTGTTACTTTGATCTGAAAATAACTCTACATAACCCAATATGAAATTTCCTGGTGAATGATCTAGATCAAGAAAAAATTTAGCTCTAGAAGCTTTGTTTCAGTTAGATTGATTATGAGGAAGTTTAGGATCACTGAGTATACACATAAATAAACTAAGTTAAACTATTAATGCTATTAACATGTATCATATCTTTGTTCATGGACACGTTTTTTTATGGCCAACGTTGTCTAAGCTATATAGTGCTTAGCAACCATTAAGGGCCTCATCTTGGACTATATATTACCAAGATCTAAACTAAACTTGATTATCTTGGATGATAAATAACTTCTTGTTAATGCCTGCTGCCTGCTTCCTCATTTTGATCGAATCAGATTTCAGCCTATTTTTGGCCTTTAGGGGATTTCGTAGACTTACTTTCATCCTCTTTACGATTTAGTTAATCTCACTTGAATGATTGATCCTCTCTTTACCGTTCAGTTAATCACTTTTTTGTCATGTCTTATATGCATTGGATAGCAAATACATTCGAATATACTTAGTCTTTAAAGCTTTTCCAGGAATTGAAATATGCGAGAGGCTCTCAACAATGGGAATTGCAGTGAACCTTGTCACATATTTGGGTGGAACAATGCATCTTCCAAGTGCAACTTCTGCAAATATAGTTACAGACTTCATGGGCACCTCCTTTATGCTATGTTTACTTGGTGGCTTCCTTGCTGACTCATTTTTAGGCAGATACAGAACAATTGCAATATTTGCCTCAGTCCAAACTGTTGTAAGTGTTATAATTCTTTCTCACCTATAGTTTATTCTATAGCCACACCAAATATCTTGGGATCGATCAAGCATCTTTATATTTTTTGTTGTTTCTTCTTTTTCCTTCTATATATGACTGGTTATATGATAATGGTGAATTAGGGGACCGGCTTATTAGCAATATCCACGAAACTTCCAGCGCTGCGCCCGCCTCCTTGTTATGCCACTAAAATTACCAAATGCCAACGAGCCTCTGGACTTCAAATGGGAGTTCTATATATTGCCTTGTATCTAATTGCACTTGGAACAGGTGGACTAAAATCAAGCGTCTCAGGTTTTGGAACAGATCAATTTGATGAGAAAGATAAGAAGGAAAAGGCTCAAATGGCCTTCTTCTTCAGTAGGTTCTTCTTTGTCATTAGTACCGGGACTTTAATGGCCGTCACAGTGCTGGTTTATATTCAAGATGAAGTTGGTCGAAGTTGGGGCTATGGAATTTGCTCCATTTCAATGTTTATTGCTATCTTGATATTTTTGTCAGGAACTCGAAGATACAGATACAAGAAATGCATGGGTAGTCCTATAGTCCACATTTGCCAAGTTTTTGTGGCTGCTGTAAAGAAGAGGAAGGTTGAATTACCTTCCGAATCTGCCTCCTTATATGAGGTCTACTCTGGGGATTCAAGAATCCAGCATACAGATCATTTCCTGTAAGCAACATGTTAATTGTACAAATTTTGCAGTTCTCTTTTGTTTCTCTCTCTGTCAAATATAAATTTGAAACACTGCTAATTTGTTCTCAAGAATATTTCTTTTTCTTTTTCTTGACTGTCAAACGTATGAAGACAATTGCTCTTCAAAAGTTTTGAGAAGATATAAAGCATTTTTACCGTAGAACAACCTTCTAATATATTCCTAGACATCTATTAGAAACAATGCAAAATCCTAATACAATACATGAGAACTACCTAAAGTTCAACTTTGATTCTGCTTTATAATGTTTAAACAATTATTTGTTTCACAACTCTTTTCCCTTTGTTATCATGTTGTAGTTTCTTGGACAAGGCCTCCGTTGTCACAAAAGGTGATTATGGGGACGATGGTTCCTTTGTTTGCGATCCTTGGAAGGTCTGCCCAGTTACAAGGGTGGAGGAGGTGAAGATGGTGATTAAACTACTTCCAATTTGGGCAACAACAATCTTATTTTGGTCAACATATGCGCAGATGATTACATTCTCAGTAGAACAAGCTTCTACCATGCAGAGATCAATCGGACATTTTCAAATTCCAGCTGGTTCTCTCACTGTCTTCTTTGTAGCAGCCATATTGATAACCTTGGGAGCTTATGATCAAGTTATTATACCACTTTGGAAAAAGTGGAAAGGAAAACCAGGTAAGACAGCCAGCTCTCCAGAAACCTCCCTCCAAAAAGTTTACAGTCATTCAGATTCACTGCATTGCATACTAGTATTCAGAGATTTACTCGCTTGGTTTCTAAAATAATGGCTTGAGTCTGTTTGCTACAGGATTTACAAATCTGCAGTTGATAGCCATAGGTCTCTTCTTATCAGCAGTAGGAATGGCATCGGCAGCAGTAGTAGAGGTGAAACGTCTGTCAGTGGCGAAAGCCGACAGTGCAACCAGGCCAACTCTACCAATCACAGTTTTCTATTTGATCCCACAATTTTTCTTGGTGGGTTCTGGGGAAGGATTTATATACACTGGTCAGCTAGACTTCTTCATCACTCAGTCACCTAAAGGAATGAAAACAATGAGCACTGGACTATTCCTCACAACTCTTTCACTTGGGTTCTTTTTTAGCAGCCTTCTAGTTTCCGTTGTTAAGGCTGTAACTGGAAGTAGTGGCAAGCAAGGTTGGGTAGGAGAGAACATAAACAGTGGCAGACTCGACTGTTTCTATGGACTTCTAGCTGCATTAAGCTTCATCAATTTTGGATTGTTTCTTCTTTGTGCTTCATGGTACAAGAGCAAAACAGCTAAACAAGTTCCAGAAATGGAGATTATGGTCAAAGGATCAGCAGCGGAAGAGAAGCATTAGATTCTAATACTGGATGTACATCAAATTAAGGGTTTAAGAAGTGTAATATTTGCTGCCTTGCAACACTGGTGTGATTCTGCTTTGAGTGCAATCTGTATAACGTAAATTAGAAATGCAGAGAGAAAATTAGTAGCATGGGTTTGTAGTTTCATCAATATATTGCGATTTCACTTCTGTACTTTTTGTTATCTTCCTGTAACTAGCCTTTTTAATTTATTAGTTTCATCACTCCCGTGATTGAGTGCCCAAAACTTGAAAAGCACTTAACACTACTGATTTATGGCCCATTAGAAATATTTCTAACAAACAATCAAAGCCTTGTTGTATTGAAGGTTCAGAGGACTCCTCTCAGAAATGGACAACCAAACTTAGAGCAATTTTATAATTACCATTCAGTCATGGAGATTACAGGTTAGCTACCTAATGCCGCATGATAGCTATAGCAACTCAGTTGGACAGGAACTAAGTGCATTTTCTTTAGGCCACTAATGTTATTATCACCATACCCATTATTTACAGATGGGTCATCGCTATAAAAGAAATTCTCAGTGGGATATCATATCACCAACAAAAATTTTCACACCCCAACTACATAGAAACACAAATTGTAGGATCCCACCGACGGGCCGGGGAAGCCTACGAATACGATGAGAGTAAGTGAAGGCTACTACTGAACTTGAAAGTCATTTAGTTGCCAGACTCGTTCGAGAAGATAGGATCCCAAAGGGATGCACGACTAGGTCTGGAGAATGGTCCACGACGAGAGAAAGTCGCGACTACTGTTAAGACTTGAAATCTATAGAATATAGCAATCTTAGCATCTAACTGTTACACTTACAGCAAGCCTTCAGCGGTCCTCAACATGGGGGCAAGGGCCCTTAATGATTCAACGTTAGATGTAAAAGTGAAATTGCCGAGGGGCCCTTCCCTCCAAGTATATAAGCACCGACACCCAAGGATCTGATGAAAATATATATAACAAACTTTCCATGGGGAGTAGTGGCTACATTAAATTCCTTGCATGGATCACCGCTACTCTGATATAGCCAACCCAGCAACTAATGAATGAGTGAGATTATGATAACTCGATACAAATGAAGATTGTTGAAGAATTTGACCCTCAACAACAATCACATTAAAGCTATTGAATTCCAATACAGGGTATGCACGGGACCAAGGAAAAAGAAACAGAAGTTTCTAATTACAACATTGGCATCGCTTTCAATTTCTCTGCGGATCTGAGCTTCATAACCTAAGCCTGGATAGATTAGAGTTATTAGACAATGACAACTTGATTGAGATATGCTATATTAGGGGTTTCTCTAATGTTGTAACATGGGGATGCAGAAACAAACTTGGGAAGAAGACACCATCAAGCATTTTTACCGCAAATTTTTTGCTGCTGTTTCAAGAATCTTGCTTCTTCTTTTTAAGCAAGAATCTTGCTTCTGGTACTAAACAACCCTTACTTGCTCTGTTCATTATTTATATGGCTCAAGGAAGGATGCATAATACAGATAGTTGTTGAATCGCCTTAGCCAACCCACTAATAACTGATGGCAAGGAAGTGGAAACAAATCTTTGTGATGTAGAAGATAAATGATTCGCCAGCTCATAATTAAAGGCAGCACAGTTATGCATAAGTTGGATCAGCTGATTGGGGCTAAAATGGCAAGGAGAATGCAAAATGCCATACCTTATTTGATAGGGACTAAGGGGTTGCTGGACTACACTTGTGCAGTTTGGATTAGGTTCAAGGTAATGGATGTCATGCCTCATGGCGTACCAACCAAACTTGTATATAGGAGAAGTTGGCAGCATGTATCAAACACCATAATTGCATCACTTACTAAGAGACAACTTGGAAATAAAAAGATCCAGCAATTCTCCCTCACTACTATGTGTGCGTCGAAGCAGATTCTAAAATTCAGTAGACATCCAACAAATGCTACTGCACCTAAATATTTAAGCAATTTCATGTTAAATTGAAAGGACGCGTTTCTTAGTCTTGTGTTTGAACAGATGTGGCTTAAGTCCCAAAGGCTAAAAAAGAATGATACTCTGCTTAATGGGGTCAGTTTGTCCTAGACATCTTGAATGCAGAACTGCAAAGTAACAGTACTCTCTACTCTGCACCTCATTCATAAACCATAGAACACAAACCGCATAAGGCAAAAGAAATATATATGAATAAATAAGCATTAAAACATTAATAATGAAAGATGTAGCACCTACGACAAAAAGATACAGGACATTTGAGATTCTTACTCTACTAACATACATGAACCGGCATTTAAGCAGCAAGACATGAATCTCAAATCCCTAGTACTATTAAGAAACAGCCATAATAACTAGCATATGAAACTTAAAAACAGCATACCACACCCCAAAAAAAATGCATCCGATGAGCAAAAGGAAACTAATGCCCTTAATTTCTTTTGCCCAAACTTAGAAACCCTTTTCTTCATCATCATCCTCTTCCAAAGCAATCTTATTTTCGTACTGCTGTTTCAAATGCAATTCCTAAATTAACACTTTAAATTAATTGCTTGAATCATTTCTCTTGCCACCTCCATCTCCATCCCTCTCCTCCAACAATTTCCCGGCTTCCTCATCAACCTGTGCAGCCTTCTTCTGCGACTCTTTAGCCTTCAACGCCTGCAATTTTGAGTGATTATAATACGCAACACCCAAAAACGCAAGCCCGTACCCGAACAGATTTATCGGAGTCACAGTATCCTTAATCACAGACCAAGAGAAGGCGATTAATAACCAATCCTTGACCACACCAGCGACATTCATCGTCAAAGCAGAGGTCTTGCCGACAAGCAAGAACACGGCGAGATTCAAGGCGAATGCGCACAACGAATTAGTACCAAAGATCACGAAATCAAAATGAAAACTTGACGTCTCCTTCAAAATGGGATACTCCACGAAGATCCAGGGCACAATCAAGAAAACCAAACAACAGGGAGCAACGTAATATAAAGAGGTAATAGGATTCAAGGTAATTCCTTTAGATGTAAGCAAGATTTGAATCATTACCAATCTGGTGGCCTCAAAAGCAACGGCACCCAATTGCAAGATCACACCCCAGGTGTCGAATTTGGCCTCGCCGTAAGCGGCAATGCCGACACCGAACGAGATCGAGAGCATGTTAATCATAGTGTCGGACTTGAAATTCTCCTTCTTGAAGAGAACCCCGATGGAATAGACAGCGACGGGCATCAGGGCCTTGAGCATCTGAATGAAAGAGACAGAGAGGTAAATATAAGCGGAGTTAGAGAGCCACAGGCTAAGGGAATAGAGCAAGCCGATGGGGACGACGGAGGAGAGGTAGAGATCTCGAGACATGGTGACAGGCTCGACGACTTTGAAGACTTTGATGAGGAGGAAGGCGAGGCCCGCACAGAAGGACATGTGGATCATGGTGAGTGAGATGGGGAAGGGCCAATTGTACATCTTCTTGTCGAGGATGTATTTGTTGTAGACGATAACGGTGAAGGATAGGAAGATCCATACGGCCACGTAGGTGTAGGAGAGCAGGATCTTCTTGATGACGCTGTCGCTGAGAGAGCCACCCTTGCCCATTGTTGAGATAATGGTGGGACGGTGCGTAGGATAAGCAGGGAAAGGGGCGAAGGGTAAAGGAAGAAGAAGAAGAAGACGAAGGAGTTGCGAGATGTGAGATTCTGAATTCAGTGAGAAGAGTTCTTTTTTGTTTTTTATTTTTCTTTTTTTCAAGTGAGAGGGAGGCTGTCTTCCTGTGTGTTTGGTTGGACAGAACCTATCAGCTCCTTTTTAGTTACGAGTTTGCTTTCTATTTGTTGATGGCGATGGCTTCTTGTTTGTGTAATGGAATGGGCCTGTTCTTGCGTTTATTGGGCTTTTTGCTTTTTTAAATTATTTTTGACCAATTAATTAATGAATTAATTTAGACAAAAAATAATCCCTAAAAAAGGATTTTGATTTGATGAGTTATTCTCTATAAAGAAAATTTTTAACTCTTTTATGATTGTAATTAATTCCAATGATAATATCTTATTTATTTTAACAAATTAAAGAAGTTTTTTCTTAATTTTTAATAAATTATAAAAAAAAGAAAAAAGTAAATCTATTTCTTACTATTAAGATTGTTGTTGTTGTTTCTTGTATGACACGAACATCGTTGCTTCCTATATCTCACTCGCTTGCTTGTTTTGTGAAGGTAAATATACTTTTTATATCTCACCTGCTCTCTTATTTTGTGAAAGTAAATATACTGTTAATTTTTTATTATTAAATTATTAATATAAGTACTTTTTAAATATGTATTTTATAATATCTTATGTTATGTTATTTTTTTTTCTAATCCAATTTCTATTGTTATGTTAATCCATGAGTATTTTTTAATACTTATCCAAAGTGTTTTACTAATTTGGATTTTCGTAGTTGAAGTGTTCTAATTTGATCATCATTCGGAATAGAAAATTAATTAATCAATAAATAAATAGACAAAATAAAAAAATAAAAAATAAGGATACTTAATTGAAATGACAAAGACATCTGATCTAATCGTGCATCTCTCAATGAACTCCTAAACTTATAAATGCTCAAATCTAAAGATGGATCTAATAGTTTGACTTTTTTAAAATTTGAGGCTGAATTTTATTTTAAACCACTGTACAAAAGTAAAATAATACCATTTTTTATTTTAAAAAAACGATTAAAGCATTAAAGATTATTATAATTCACCTAAATTAAGTTCATATCTTATTTAATCTAAGCATCCTATTTTTAAGAGAGAAGTTTACTTTCATATACCCAATGGAAGATAAAAAGGAGGGGCACAACTAATTTTATGTTAATCACTTTTATTTTTGAAAGAATACAATAATCAAATATATATATATTTATATATTAAATTTTAATATTACAATGTTATAAATTAGTACAATATCAACCCTTTTAAATAGTTAAAAAAATTACTCGATAATCAAAGTACACATCTCAATATTTAAAGTGTTAACACAAAATATTAGATTACAGTGGTGATTGGCCACTTCTTTTTTAAATAATATTAAGTATGTATTTAAAGACATGTTTTAACAATAAATATTGTTAGCTTTTTTTATTGAGATTAAAATTTTGAGTTTTGGTGAATAACAGAACAATTAAATACTTTTTTAATTGAGATTAAAATTTTGAATTCTAGTAAATAACAGAACAATTAATTTATTTTTTCGTTTTGTGAGAGTTTTAATTACAATTCAAATTTAAATCATTAAAAAGCGTTTAGATTGAGAAATTTTATTGTCGATAAATATTTTAATTGAGATCAAATTTAAATCACTAAAAAGCACTTAGATTTGTTAGTAAAAGCTTTTATAGTCTCGAAGAGAAGTAAAAGGAACGTTTTAATTCATAATGAGGATGACTAGGGAACTTGCTAATTCTTTATGAGACAATCCATGTTCCTACAATCAGACTTTATATATATATATATATTAAGGTTTCATACCATACTATAAAAATTAATCATCTCTAATTATTATTAACACAAAATTAGCCTAATTTCTGGCTAAGGATTTGACTTTGGAATATCATGTTTGGCAAGGCATCTTAGGTGGAATAATACTGATGTTAAAAGCAAGCGTATAGTATGACAAACAATTGTCACATTTTCTTTTGTTGTGAGGCGACATTATTGATTGAAAAATAATGGGTCCAGGAGGGGGGCAGAGGCTGCTATTTTTAGATCAGAAAAATACAAAGGTTTGGTAATGAAAAAAAAAAATTCCACTAAAATATACCTAACACAAGAAACGAACTTGGTATGTCCTGCCAACCTTTTATTGTCAATGCTTTTGAACAATCCATGTTGGCTCATCATGGCTGCGTGTAGTACATACTTGGGTATTGACTATTCTACACAATAATTAGCGACGGAGACTGTGGACTGGGGATGGAAATTTGGAAGCATAGCTAATTGCTTTGGGTTTGGACCAATTACTCCATATACCAATTCTTCATCCCACAAAATTTCTTGAGAAAGTTTTTAAAATGACTCACTTTTTAAAGTAAAAATTTATTTATATGAATTTTATTAGTAAAATATTTAATTTTTGAACTATTTTATTCATGAAGTATTTTTGCATCTATTTTTTTTATAAATTATTTTAAATTTTGATTAAAAATACACTTTAAAAATTAATTAAAATGAGTTAAAAATTAATAAATTTAATTAAAATTAAGGGTAGGTAAAAAAAATCAGAAACCGAAAAATCGAACCGAATTGGCGGTTTGGTTCAGTTCGGTTCAATCCATTTTTTTAACAAAAAATCGAACCGATTTTTCTCAAAAAAATCGAAAAAAAAACTAAAAAAAACTCATAATTTAAAATAAAAAAATAAAAAATCGAACTGAACCGAATTGAAAAAAATCGGTTCTATTCGATTCAAGTTTTTCATTAAAAAAATCAATTTCGATTTTATTTATCAAAAAACTCGAACCGAACCGTGCCCATCCTTAATTAAAATAACAAAAAAATGATAAAAATAGATAAAAATCAACAAAAAAGTTAGAGAAGTAGATCAAATCCATGTTCCAATGATAGGGCCAAACGCTTTATCTCGTAGCATGATGACCTTCTTTGCATCTATCCTCGTGCTACGAGGAGAGCATAAAGAATTCTAGACTATGTCCACCATTTTAATTTTTAATTTTAGTATTAATAAGAATAATTTTATTAATTCGTTATCTTCTTAATTAATAAAAAATAATAAAATAATTTTTTATTATAAAAATTTATAACGGCTATTTTTGAATATTTTTCAAATTTCTTTATATTATTGTCATTAAATTTGGGATAGAGTTGTTTGTGGGATCAAAGTTAAGTAAGTTGTCAAATTCAATTACAAGGAATATAGATTTAATTAATTGATATATTATTAAATAAATTGAAACAAAATAAAAAAAATATGCACTTAATTGAGTTTGCCCATTGTCGGTGGGTTTAGGCAGGAAATATATTTTATATGGAGGATCTAATTATTGGCATTGGGAAAAGTTTTTAGCAGAGCGGCAAAAACTAAAGCCGTTAATCAGTCTGTTGACTGCAACGCGTCATGTGTCTAATGTATTTTCTTCACCAAGTGAAGTTTAGGTAATAATAAGAAAACAGGACCGGCCACAGCAATTTGGAAATTGGGGCATTACCGTTACTTAAACAAGTTTCTATCTTGATTCTTTCTGGGGTTTTTGCTTGATTTCCTTTTGCTTCGTGGACTTGGGAACCTGCCCTTCCTTTTCATCAATTTAGCATTTAGCTTCCTGCATTCACATTAAATGGTCATTATTTGGGTCTAGAAATTTTATTCACGAGTGAAAAAGTCAATAGATTCTGAAACTTGATGATCATTTTTTTTTGGAAATGAAACAAGGATTTGAGCACAAAATTAATTTATTCAGTTTTTTTTTTGTTATGCCAGATCACAATGTTATGGTCTCGTTTGTTAGAAGAGAATGTTAGTAAGGGGCCATTGCGTGTAATATTCAAGACTAATTTCCGAGATTGCGTGGGAGATTAAACAATTCACACATTTTGACTTTTTTTTTTTTAAATAAGGGAGTGCAAAAACACAAATGATTTTACTCCTTATCCGTAGAAATCGAATCCTAATAACTTGACATAAAAAAACATAAGCCCGCTACCAACTCAAGTTTGGGGCATTCACACTCTTTGAGTTTGAGTCTCAAAACAAACGCCCGTCTGAAAAAGTTTTCTCCAGGATTTTAATTGCCCACCCACGATATTTGACAGCATCAACTTGTAAAGTTTCCTTTTGGATGTTCACTTTTCAAGCCCATCTCTTTTGTCCTCCTTTTCTCGTATCATTAATAATCCTCTTTTGTCTTTGGCAATTATGATTTTTTTTTAAAATTTCTTTTGACTTGATTTTGTTTGTACTCTGACTCGCAAAATGGGCGAAGTTGAGGGTATTTTGGGTTTCCAGTCACCCAAGTCGTTCAAATGGGCCAAGCCCACACAATTACTATTTTCAATAATAAATATTCTGAGAGCTTTCCATAAAAAAAGTTTGGAAGTAAATGTACAAGCAAAAATCAAATCGTGCATTAGTTTGGGTTTCCACGTGGTTTACTTGACAAAATGTCGTCTACTCATAAAAAACCAGAGACATTTATCTACGAGTTGTGGCAGCTAGCACTCCATTTTCTCCCATTCCTGGGATGAGATCAAGATGTGCGAAAGTCGGATCACAACATTTGACATGTTCGGGCGCAGTTTCCAGTTATCATCCACGCAGTCCATCGACAAAAGTGCCATCTAATTTAACAAAATTGAAAACAAGATAAGTGCTGTAAAATTAAAGCTTGTTTGGGTTAAAAGTCTCAGGATACTAGGAGGTTTAAAATGGGAATTCTGACTAATACGTAAGGCAGAAAATGTTTGGTCAAGAGTCAGATCAACTCCCAGGACTAGACTGACCAAGACTCTAGCAATTATCCACTGCGCTGATATTGCAGTGAACGGTGCCGAAAAGATTCAGCTTAAACTGTGAGTCCTTTGGATTTCAAACTCCCACTAGCTTTGAAATTTTCAATTTTCCATTTAGTGTTAGTTTAAGCTTCATAATTACAATTTGAGAAAGAAAAAAATGAAGAAAGAGACATGCCTGGAGGATTGAATCTTTGTGGTAACGTATGAGGTCTGGATCTAGGCTTTCTGTCAGCTTGGCCACACAATCGTGGGTATCATTTAGCACTGCCAACATCTACAACAACATAGATTCAGTAAATGTAGTCAAATTTTAGCTAAAAATATCTGAAAATATTGATAATTTTTAAGGATAAAAACATTGACCCATTAACATAAATATTAATATATTCCATTCCAAATCAATAAATAACAACAGAAATATGAATATTCATCTGCTTGCCAATAGCTGACCACAGGGGCACAGAATTATTTTCCTGTGGCTGATATATTTTATCTTATATTATATCGGAAAGAGATAGAAGGGTAGCAATTTCTAGAAGATGTCTAACATAAACGTGATGGAAGCTTACATAATCAACCAAAGAGCGATGTTCACTGTACTGATCATTCCCGGGATTTGCATCTCTGCTAACTGCTTGTTGGCCAGTAATTAGCTCCATGAGAACAACCCCAAAAGCATAGACATCGCTCTTTGTAGTCACACACCCATCTCGTACATACCTAGTTGTTGGGAAACAATGGCAATAAAATCATTTTTTGTCTAAATCTTAGACGGCTTTACTATTTACTGTAGATGCGGATAAAGAAATGGACTTTTAGGACTCAAACTATAAGATCACTTAACATTGGAAAGAAGCAAACAACTCACTCAGGGGCAAGATAACCAAATGTGCCAACTATTCTAGATGCTGCAGCTGCAACTTCAGGAGAATGATCTAGTAATTTTACCAGTCCGAAATCCGCAATCTGCAGGAAAGAATGTTTAGAATTATATACATTGGTACCAAATAGTGGCACATTAGATGCCGGAAATCAAGTTCATGAGAATATTGCTTTGATTACTTAACGGCATGCAATGGTTAATAGCAGCGAAAGAAAACTTTCAGAAATTGACTTGCCTTTGCACGGAAATTAGAATCTAAAAGAATATTGCTTGTCTTCACATCTCGATGGACATAGTATGGTTTTGTATGCTCATGTATATACTCTAGACCTTTAGCTGCATCTAGAGCAATCTGAACACGCGTGGTCCAAGCAAGAGGCTTATAACCTGTAGATTATCAAAGCTTAGCAGGTAAAATGACTAGCATATACTTCTCTACTTCTTTTACACATTCTAGAAATTTTGAGGGTATCTTTCAGTGCATGAAAGTGTACACCATACAGAAACATGTTCAAAATTGACTGATATACGCAATTTGACAACCATAATTATATAAGACCATGGTAAAATAAAATTTTCATGAAGCGTAGGGGAATTGTTCATCCTAGGCCAAAATGCTGCCCAAGTTATATAGCTGATACGTTTTTGAGATTGCACCCTTATACTCTAAAAGGTAACCCAAACCTCTTATTCCCGGCCTGTGCAGATGATCACTCAATGCACCATTTTGGGCATATTCATATACAAGAAACAGAGAGTTTCCACCAGCTGCATATCCAATAAGCTCAATCTGATTGAATTTTACAAAGGAAAAGAAACCCAAAAGATAAATAAAACAAAAAAAAGAAGAGGAACAAATTGAGGGAAAAAAAAGAGTGAAAGATGCTGATAAGACAACATTGATAGAACGAAGTAAATCTACCAAGTTTGAATGATGAACTTTGCAAAGGATATTCAGCTCTGATAAGAACTCTTTTGACTTTGTGTTTTTCATCTGCTTGATTGCCACATTCTACATCCATATAGGAAGAAGATAATATTAGTGAATGCTTTTTCAGAGAAATCAGTCGCACAAATGTGAGGAAAAGTTTGCAGGACCCACTTGTACCAATAAAGGAAAATAATAAGAAGAAAGGATAAAAAATGTCCTCTGTTACTCACAGTTCCTCTCAACTTTCCAAGGTAAACAGATCCATAAGATCCTTGGCCAATCTTTAAAGATGAACGAAAGTTGGAGGTTGCATGACAAACTTCATGGTAAAGAAAAACAGTAGCTTTATCCGAACTCAACGAGGAAACCATACTTGCCACAGATTCTACCCAAAAAAAAAAAAAGACAAACTCATGAATCCACTCTTAGGTGATAAATATAGACAATCAACATCTTTTAACAATAATGACAAATATGCTCAAATGGAAAAAAAAAAAAAAAAGTCTTAAATTTCAAAGTGACTCTCACTTGTGTGGAAAGGAAATGAATCGAGATAACAGTGCAAAGAATCCATTCTCCTTGAATAGACTTTTGAGTGCCTACTTCTTTTCCTCTTATATTGCTTCCAAAACACAATGACTACTATTAATAACATGATAGTAAAAGCAGCTAAAGTGCTTCCCACCACAATTCGGATTCGAGATTTCGAGCTTCTTTTGACAACAGGATCTGCAACGGGGATGATGAACACTTAAAAACTACATATAATGTGAAATAGGCTATGTTTAAATAAATTAATTAAGCACACTTGTTAAAAGTCCAAGACTAAATCCCTTTACTCTTTAAGCTGCTAAATGAAGTGAGTTAAAGAAAAAAAAAAAAAAAAAAGGGGTCAACAAATTCATTTTGGGGGCTGTCTCTGCCCAGTGAAAGAGGTGAGCTTCTCACTTTCATTTTTATTTAAATCTTTTATTTTATGAAAAATTATGATCAATTTTAGTACAAATACTTGAGGTTTTTGAGAGTGGAAATTAGTGTAAGAAATTTTAAAGAGTGAAGGTTAGTGTAAAAAAGTGTGTTAGAGTTTTTGAGAACAAGATCATAACTCAAATTAAAATATTTAACTATATATTTATGTTGGAATATTAAATTTTATAGAAAAGAGATAAAATTGAGTTTTAAAAAATTATAACCTTTTGATTTGAATATAATTTCAAAATTTATTAATTTATTAGTCTAATTTATTATTATTATTTTCATTTTAGAACTTGTAAAAGATATATGGAATGACTTGGATCACCAATGGCATCGTTGGCATCAATTTTGTGAGTTGATATATGTATAAATTGTTGTGTTACTATTTTGTTTAATAAATTTTTGTTTAAAATATCAGTTTTTTTAACTTCCGTTGTGACAAATAATTATTTACTTTCTTTTATTTAGGAGAATTTTCGTATGTAATGTATCTCAAGAACGCATTTTCGATTAGTATCGTTACTTTTTGTGAATGAAATTTATATATATACATATATAATTTATTTTTTATATTTAAATTTTTTTATTATGCATCTTTTTATAAAACTATGAAAGCATGATGAATATATTTATAAGTATGATGAATATAATTTTTAATGTTAAACAGTGTTTTATTTATTGAATTAATTTTTTTTTAAGTTTTATTATATTTAAATTAAATATTTATTCTACTTTATAAAAAAAATATTCATATTATCATTTGATGCATTAAATATTTGTAAGTGATATTATAAATATAAAAATATATTTAAATGATTTATGAGATTGAAGTATAAAGTATGAGATAAGATTTTGTGATTTTATATTTACATAAAGGGTAAAAGATAATTTTGTCCATCGAATTTAATTCAATACTTAATTTTGTTTTTAAAATTTTGAACTATTCAATTTTATCCCTCTTCGTTAATTAATTTTTATTTAATCTAACAAAAAAACTTATTTTACTTTATAATAATATTTTTATCTTTATTAAAATTTACGTCTCATCGTTTAACTGTGTCTGCCATATTTACACATAAATTAATAATTAACCATTGATAAAATAAATACACATGACATACTTAGATAAACCCAAATTTTAATATATATTTTTTCATTTTTTGTTTCAATCCAAATTTTAGATTCCAAATCTTCCATTAAAAAGCAATTATTCTAGCTCTTCTTCTTAAGCCTTTCAAACCCACTATGTGCATTTGGATTTTGATTGGATACTAGTAGTTTGTTGTATTTACGTCCAGGACCTTAGAATTTTTTAGAATAAGAAAGAAAAAAAGGGAAAAAGATTCATTGAACCACCTAACCAGTCAACTGCTCTTGCATCCATCTATTAGGAATTTTCAATAATCATAATCTAGTGGGTTAAGAAAGGAAAAGGCAATTTATGCTTATTAAATAATTGGATATTATAAAATTACTTTTAGTTTTGATTTTGTAGATGGAAATCGATGCTTCCAAAATTCGGAGTTAAAGCACCTGCAAATCGAACCCTTCTCTTCTCCACGACCTATTCCTTGCTTTTTGCAAATCAAAATACCAGATTCCGATAGTTGTTAATGATTTGGTTGTTCTTAATTTGGGTTTTGGGGTTTCAAAATAAAATTGGAAAAGTTTAATTTTTTTTCTTAGTGGTATTGTGTTTGAAAATCCGGAGTTTAGATTTTTGAATTTGGGAAATTTGAAGGAATTAAATTGAAAATTAGGAAGTGATTTCGTTGCTTTAGAGACCAAAAATATAGTGAGATGTTTGAGGAAGAAATATTAGATGAAGAAGAAGAAGAATTTCTTGAGATGAATTTTCAGAACAAACGAAGCAGACAATAATTTATTTATTTTTTACTTGTAATTAATAATTATTTAACATATTATTATGATGAGACATATTATGTATCAACTTTCTTTTTGAGTTATTCTTTTATTATTTTGCTGTGAACTTAAATGGTAATTAATTAATAAAAAGAGATGAAATTGGGCAATTTAAAATTTTAAGGACAAAATTAGATATTAAATCAATGAGAGATGAAATTGTCCTTTTCTTTTACCGTGGTTTTTAAATTATTAAGTAATACCTCTTCTTTAAATAGAGAGATAAAATTTAGGTCTTTATTTATACACACACAAGTTTTAAGTCATATGTATGAATGCTTTTATCTTTAGAAACTTTTTTGTATTGTGAATGCATAAGATGAGATTATAAAATGAGATATAAATAAGTACATTTAACGCTCTATTTGAGGAGTATTCTGAATATAATGATATTTTTTTGAGTATTAATTTTATGTAAAATTTTATAAAAATATTTAAATTTTATGACATGTATATGAATTAATTTATAAAATTCACTTACGAGATTATGTTAAAATTTGAAAAACTCCAAATTTAGCCTGAAAAGAAAAAGAAATTAATAATTATCATAAAGTTTTTGAAATATTTATAATATACTTATTAAGATAGTATAAAAGTTTAATTTTGTTATTATTATTTTATTATTTTATTATTTCTATTATTTTTCTCATTTATTTTATATTATTCTACTCATTAAATTTGTGCAAACTTACTCCTACTTTTTTTCTCTCTCAAGAGATTATAAATTTTTTTCAATTTAGTGATTAGTTGAGATAAGTTATATGGTGGTGCTTTAGTGAGTCATGTGAGACTTATGAACTTTTTTTTTGGCCTATAAGAATTTGTTGCATTAAACTTTTAGACTTTAAATATGTATTTTTCTATTTGAGGTATTTGATGTTATAATATCATTAATATTGTTCTAAATACTTAAAATTTGTTAATGAATAGTTTATAGATGTATTTTTATTTAATGATTAGTTGTGTTGTGGATAAAAAATAAAAAAATTAAAAATATAATAGTTTATGTTGGATTTTTTTAAAAGTGTTTATATTTTTAAGTTGAAGTTTTTGGAATGTTCAAAAAAACAGAATAAATTCTATCGCAATTTCAATAGAATTTATACGGTTGAAAAATTATAAAAATATCTTTAAAATAGCAGTTGAGATCCGAGCTAAAGAAACCTGCAAGACATGTCGTTTCATAAGTGCATGTCACTTGTTCATTAGCCAGATTCCTTATTTTAATGATCGCACACTTGAAATACTGTTCTCAACATTTAACATGGAGATAGTACTTCATGTTATCCAATGTGTATATGAAGCCTATAATCAATTTTAAGAGGGTACTGAATGCGTATAAAAGAATATCAGTTGATGCTAAAACAAGATTAGCGAAACTTACAAAAAGGGGAAAAAATGACAATCAATTGGAAACAAAATAAATCAGAAAGGCAAGTTTGTAACTGACCTTTATGTTCAACCATGGTAAGGTTTTGAAAGCCTTCCGCCATGACCATCCACGACAAGAAGAAGAAGAAGAAGAAGAAGAAGAAGAAGAAGAATCAGTAATATAACTAGCTGATGATCCATGTTCTTTTAAATAAATATTGTCACAAAATTAATGCATTCCGTTTGAAACCAGCTCTTCTGTGTTCTTCAAAACAGCCATTACAACAGTTCCTTATGTCAAGACAAAACCAAAAGAATGCAATTGCAATTGAAACAAATTTCAAACAAATAGAAAGACCTTTAAGGTCATTTGTGAATTATATTATTGATGTATAAGATAATAGGATAATGAACATTGTACAGGAAATGTGATGGGAACAAAAATAATCCTGTGTGCCATAAAGGATCCTATAATGAAAACAATGAAACCAATGCAGATATAATTTGTGTTCAGAACAAAGAAAAAAGATCAATCTTCAAATGCATTAATTATCAATATACAAGAAGTCCAGGTGATGGTTAAATTTCTCTTACCTGGTCCAGGGATAAAAAGAACATCTCCAGCATGAATAAGATCTGCATTTTCTAGGCCATTCAACTTGGCAGCCTTGTTTACATCAGACTTAAACCGCGAACAAATTGTAAAAAGGGTATCTCCAGTTTCAACCTTATACGTAATAACAACATCAGAACTCTCGGAACAGCCACAAAAGATGTCTAAAGTTACAACCTGCGATGCAATCAATGCCTTTTCAGGTTTTTCAACAACAAATGACCCAAATTTGGAAGAGATGTTCTCCCATGAATCCCCATGTTGGACTGTGTAGTCCATATGCCAAGTGTACTCATCATGGTCAGGTAGGCAGCTGCAATTTATCGCGATCAGATAACCATCAACGGTTTTATTGACTATGTCAGGATTCACATTGAATAAAGAGGCTGCTTCTTCGAGAGTTTTCATTCTGTTTGGTATATAATATAGTGATGCAGGACAAGATTCAGTCGTAGATACATTACATGGAATTGAATTCACATGAAAACTCTGGCATAAGCACAAAAAAGATATTGATATGAAAAATATCAGACATATTTGATTTTCAATGTCCATAAAAAACTTTCTTTTCTTAAACCAATTTAAGTCAAAGCAACTTCGTAACATCCAGCATTACTTATTTGAGCAAATGAGATAAACAATGGAAAAATTTTAAGTAATGACACACAAAAAAATGGAAAAAAAAATTGAACCCTGAAACCTACATTTACCCAGTAACCAAACAGAGCCAGAAAACTGTAAAATCACGTGCTTCATTGAGATTTCAAGACCATAATATCATAATCCCAAGAAAAGAGAAAAAAAAAAGGTCTCTTCTGCTGAATTATAAGCTTTCATTTAGAAAGATATATAAAATTTCTATGAAACAAAAACAATGGAAAAAGAAGCAGAGAATGAACTTAGAAAGACTGATGAAAAAAGTCACTGGGAAAACGAAAAAGCCATGAAATGATGTAGAAAATCGAACAGAGGCGTCACTGTCACCAGCTGGTACATAATTAGACACTGAAGATGATGTGCAAAATCGACAAGCAGACATGTAAGAGAGTCCAAGAAACCGAGTTCCCATTCCCGGGTTTTGGTTTTTGATTCTTGAAACAACGCGTTTTGGTCTTGATTCCACCATTTGTAGTTTACCGGAAACATTTGATTTCATATAAAACTAGACTAGTGATAGTGCATGTCACTATCTTTTTGTCAGTTCTGTTTACTACTACACGCATTACGCAATCAGCATTCGAGAAACGACACTACATATTAGTCCAGGGCCGGCTTCCTTTGTTTTTTTTTTTAATCCTTTTATTCAATGTATTGAAAATAATCAGACACCCGTATTTGTTAACCAGGCGTTTGTAGTCCAACGGTTAGGATAATTGCCTTTCAAGCAATAGACCCGGGTTCGACTTCGGGTAGACGCAATAATTTTTCCTTAATCTCTTTAAAAAATTTTCTTCAACCGAAGGAAAAAAGTGCGTGACTTGATTAATCAGTCATTTTGATACGTTTACATAAAAGATAATTGTAATAATAATGTTGTCTTTTGCCTTATATACAGCGAGTTACAATTTCTCTTATATATTAAACTATGTCATGCGGCTTTAGCTAATCAGTGGTATTGGCACTTCTCGAGCCAATATCGGTCGTTGAAGCGTAAGAAGAAGACACAGATACATAGACAGCGCTGGGCCGAGTTTCAGGCACGTCCATCAATGCCTCGTTTGGGTTCAAGAAAACTTGTACCACTTTTCTTATTTTAGGACGAAGCATGTAGTCCGGGTGCAGGCATGCAAGCCCCACTACCAATGTCCTCTTCACTTGTTCTTCATCAAATTTGCCTTCTAGCAGTTTATCTACGCAGTCGAGCAATGCATTTTTCCCGTATAAATTCCATACATAATCCACTAAACTATTTTCTTCAAAAATACCCCTTGATCGTCTTCCACAAACGACTTCAAGTACTACCATTCCAAAGCTGTAGACATCGGCTTCAGGGGTGGCCTTGCCTGAGAAGCCTACCTCCGGAGCTAAATATCCCGGAGTTCCAGCAGGCATGGTGGTGGCACAGGCATCGTTTTGGAGCAATCTTGCAAGCCCGAAATCGCCTAGATGAGCATTATATTCGGAGTCCAACATCACATTGTTTGGCTTAACATCTCGATGAACCACAGGGTTGTCACATTCTTCATGAAGATAAAGCAAAGCTGATGCCAACCCTGTTAAGATTTTGAACCTAGTTTTCGAGTCGAGAAAGTTCTTGCCAATGAAACGATCAAGGCTACCATTGGCCATGTATTCATACACTAGGAGTAGATGCTCGCCCTCGTGGCACCATCCTAGGAGTTGCACCAAGTTCTTGTGCCTCAGGCGCCCTATTGTGCAAATTTCTGCCAAGTACTCCCTTTCACCTATTGAAGTCGAAGACCAAAAAAGGGTAAATAAAATATTAATTAACTGCATATGATTCAGAAGTGGTTGCCTAAAAGAATTGATAATTACTAGAACAGACCTTGATGTGAGGTTGCTGAAATCTTTTTGACGGCTACAATTGCTGTAGGATTCGATAAAGTGCCCTTGAAAACACTTCCGAATCCTCCCTTGCCCAATAAGTTATCCTTGCTGAAATTATGAGTGGCCTTTTGTAGCTGCTTGTAGCTAAATATTTTAGGGACATTTGCAGCACTTCTGGATCTTTTCTCTATGTCTTCTTTCTTCTTAATCTCTTCTTGTTTCTTCTTCAGAGTTCTTCGAATAAATGGATAAGAGCCCATCATTACAAGCATTAATCCCATAACAGGAACAACAATAACCAAAATGGTTCTTAAGATATCCTCTTTTGACTTCCCAGTACCAACGAATTCAATTGGAATTGATGTGAAAACCCAACTGAGCAGTTGATGACTCTCAGGTAAAGTCCCTGTAGAAGCTGTAAATCCCACATAAACGGAGTTTGGAACCGTTTTTGACATGATAATAGATTGATTAAGAATGGTCACTAATGGTTGCCCAGAATATGCTATATAAACACGGAGCATCTGCTTTGACCCGTCATAATCAATTTTGACAGTTATATTTCTTCCACTTTTGAGTTCAATGCCAGAACTGTTGAGACTCTTAGCTGCAACTGGGTTTTCCATGCTTGTTGTGTCGATGCCCATATGGTTTCCATCTGGATCGATAAACTCGTTCATGTAAGTGTCTAGCTCAACTGCTAGTTGACGAACAACACCATCTGCACTTTCCATACAATTGAGTTTATATATAAGTAGTCTATACATTCAGTCTACTAATGTTTTTGAGAAATTATATCATGCTTTAAAGGCACAAGTTAAGATTCTTCCTTAACTGAATTTTTTTAAAAAGATAATTACCTTGAGTGGATTTATCCATGATCCCTAGATATGAGCCATAGCTACTTGGTGGTGAAGGCTTATCATCCTGTGCCATGATGAATGCCATTCCGTCTCCAGAGCCACTTGTATTTGGAAATTTAGAAATCCTGACGGTGAAAGTGGTGGTAAACGTGGCAGGCCAAGCAAGCACAGGTTGGTGGAAGAGAACCCGACCAATCTGGTTATGTGGCTGAGATGGCGGTGAGGTTGAATTGCCTTGTTCTGCTGCCGGCTCCTGAGTAAGACTCAAATACCCATTACCAGCGGTAACTGATCCCATGCAAATTAAGTTCCCATTGCTGCAACTATTAGGATCGAAATGATTGAAAGTGATAGGTATAGGATGGACGATAGAGCTTAAGGAAGCTTGGTTTAGCAAGGAGAAGAGAAGTAAATGAAAAAGCATAATTGTTTAAGAGTCGCACTGTAAAAATAATGCCATGCATTTTCAATTGAATGTATGTATATATATAGAGGATTGTATACATAAAAGTTTATTTCTCATGGAATTATATGTTGATCCTAGTGTCTGTTTTTATTTTACGAGTTTCGGATAATTAGGCTATCTAAATTCAGTTTCTTGTACGTATCTATATATACGTGTGGTAGCTGTATCTTGCAAAAGTTGACATGCAACCAAGAAATTATGCAATTTCTTGTCTTTGATTGCGTCTTGTATATATGCTGACTTAAACACTTTTCAAATTAGAATCAGTCTGACCCTTCTTATGGCAGAATTAATAAAAATATATAACAAGAAGTAAATTGCAACAAAAAGGGGAAAGATTCCTTTATTTTTTACCTTAATTTCAACAAGTTTTATATGTTCTGAATACTGCAACAAGCAAATTTATACCAGAACTGAATCAGGGAATGCCTTATGTGTTATGCAATCGTAAAAAGAAGGTAATATAGCATACATAATTACGAGGGATCTAGATCCTCTCCTAACCTAAATTTTTATTTATCTTTTTACTAGTATGTAATCGGTAAGAATTGATGATTGTTAAAAAAAAATTAAAAAAATAGATCTTAATTACTCATATTTAATAAAAAAATACGTAATTTAACTTAAAATTTAAATAAAACATAACTTTGACTTTATATAATATGGTCAAAATGCCATCATTTTTGCAACTTCTAATGCCATTTAATTAGTGTACGAAGACTAATTGTCATTTTAGGCATGAAATAACATAGTTTCTTGAGATGGGGTTCGATTATGAATTCAAAATTTTTTATTTTAGTTTGAAATAATATTAGGTTTATAATGTTAAAATATAAAATTTATATTTAAGAGATGTATTACTAATTAATGACCATCACGTCTTAATTTTTTTAATATATATTTTTTTATTAATGTGAGAATTATATAACATTCCTAAACAAGTGATATACGGAATATCAATTATTTTTCTTAAAAATTTGGATAGGGATAAAAAAACTTTACTCACAAAATATTAATCTTTACCCTTATTTTTACTCGAACTCGAGTAACACATATCAAATATCATTTTTTTTCTCTTAAGATTGGATGAGGATGAAAAACATTACTTATGAAACACAAACTCTTATCCTTATTTTTACTTGAATTTGGGTGGGAGACATATATCAAATATTATATCATTAGATATAAATTTTGTATTTTAACTTTATAAGTTTAGGATTTTTTTTTTAATTTTATAAAGGTGTAACTTAATTTCAATATCCTAATATATTTTGAAATTATTGAGTTTACAGTACCTTTTCATCCTACAAGGAACAGAAAGTTACAAATACTTTTGTTGTATAAATGTGAATGAAAATTAGGTCCTCGGTTTCTAAGTGATTTTTTATTATTAAAATTTTTAAAAAAAAAGGAAAATGTCTCCTATTTATAGGTGAAATTTGGATGGAAAAGACGGCCTTTCTCCAAATTCCTCCTTGGATGTACGGTCAAGATCATATGTTCTAAGCCTTTTGATCTTCCATGTCAGCGACCCAGCACAATCTTTATTTGTGGACTTGGTCAACATCTATTTATTTTAAATGGAGGGTTCCATGTGTACGGATTCACAGTAACTCTTCCTTTAATTTAAAAAAGGAGATAGTTGCCATGCTCTCTTGGGACTATCTAGGTCTGGTCCCAAGAACAAAATTCAACAACAAAATTCAAACGTAAGTTAAAAGAAAAACAAAATGGTCAAACTAATTATTCTGACAGTGAGACGTACAATAGATCATTCAGAAGCTGTAATGGGAACAAATGTTCGTCTTGGATCATCAAGAGCTGTTGCTGGACTAGCTGTTACTAAATATTGTAGTAAACTTATCACATTATTTCCAGAAGTTCAAATTTTAGTTTAACACTTTGCATGAACATCAATGATGAGCAGAAGTTGACAAATCGAAATTTCGTCCTACAGAATATTGTAAAAATGATATATAATGTGATATCGGTGAATCTTTGTATAAATAATATCAAAGAGATTTGTCAACGGGGTGACAAATTTGAAAGAGTAACCTCATTGACAGAGCAAATTTTGGCATCCGATATTTGATCTGACCTTGCGACTGTTCGGCCAACAGAAAATGCAGGCTCGGTTGGTTGAGGAAGTGTCACTGTTTCGCTTGCCAACATAACAACAACAGAGGACATGGTAGGTCTGTCTGCCGGGTCTTCCTGAACACACAGTAATCCAATATGAATACATTTCAAGACTTCAGTTGGAACACATGACTCCACGAATACTGGGTCCATCAGCTCTAGCGCAGCTCCTTTACACCACAGTTTCCAAGTCTGAAATGTTATACAAAGTGGTAAACAAATATTAGCATATCAATCATTGGAAATAATATCTCAGAAAGAAAGATATGGAGATACATTTACATACGTAAGTAAGGAGGCTTTGACCATGTTCTGAAAGGTAAAATCCACTGTTCTTTCTCCCACTGATTATCTCTAGTAGAAGAACTCCAAAACTGAAAACATCTGATTTTACCGAAAATAATCCTTCCATGGCATACTCTGGAGCCATGTATCCACTATTTCAAAATGAATCAACAAAATAAGATCAAATGTCCTAGCAAAATTAATGACATATACCTTAGTATCTTAAATCTGGAAAACATCCTATTTAAACCACATGATAATGAGCTCAGAAGTTCAAACCAAACCCAATAAAAGACAGGGTTGGCCAAGTGCAATTGAGATTTTTAATGGTACCCGTCTAGGAAAGAAGGGCAATTTTTCCAATAAACATTTTAAAGCATAGTAATAAAACAGAGCCCAGGAGGATCAAAGCACTTACTATGTTCCAACAACTCTATTGGTGTTAGCTTCACTTTGATTTCCACCAAATATCCTAGCCATTCCAAAGTCTGATATCTTCGGGTTCATCTCGTTGTCAAGCAAAACATTGCTAGCTTTGAGATCCCGATGAATGATCTTGAGTCGAGAATCCTCATGTAGATACAGAAGACCCCGTGCAATTCCATTAATGATGCTTATGCGTCTTTTCCAGTCCAGTTGTACACTCCTCGATGAATCTAACAAGGAAATTGACAGAACATTTAACCCTATTACTTGCTCAGTCATGCTTTTTGGCTAATGCAAGGAAGGGAAAAAAGAGGAAAGGAAAGACACAGGAATAATTTCTCAGTGCTGGTAGTTATGTTGCGCAAACAATGTGAACATGGCCACTTGCCACTTGAAAAGCTTGATACAAACCAGAGTTAAGCCGAAATAGCAAACAATTTCTGCTTTTATGTGCACAACTTAACAACCAGCGATCAATGAAATGCACCCAAGTCTTACTTCCCATATGTACTGCAACTAGTATTAGAAAGTTAAGAGAGAAAAACCAAAGAGGAAGACATCAAGGCTTTTGTTGGGCATAAACTCGTAGATGAGCAGCGATTCATTCTCCTCCAAGCAGCATCCCAGGAGCCTGACAAGATTTTTATGTTGCAATTTGGCAATAACAGTAACTTCATTCTTGAACTCTTGTAGGCCCTGCCTAGATGTTCTTGAGAGCCTCTTCACTGCAATTTCCTTACCATCAGCTAATATACCCTGCAAGCAAAGTTTCATTGTTATCTTAAAATGAAAGAGTTCGGTAAGTGGAAAATGTAAGTTTCCTCTAACATGATCAAATTCCCAATAAGATTTAGCATTTGGTCAATATTTAGTTACCATATACCCCGACTAGAGTGATTTATAGTTCCTTGGCCATCACTATGTAATTACCTTGTACACAGGGCCGAACCCACCTTCTCCAAGCTTATTTTCATCGGAGAAATGCCGTGTAGCTTCAACCGTGAGATCTAATGGAAACAAAGGGAATTCTTGAGAGTCCCCCTGATTCTCTCCTTGTAAAATATCATATGAGTAGTCATTTCCTATTCTACCTACTCCCATATGAAGCAATTGAATCTCTTGACTATCTGATTTCTCCTCTGCCAGACATGGATTCATTTAGAAAGGAGGAAAAAGCAAAAAATGGGAGTGGTCAACTATATAGCTCTCTAAGGCTAACAGTTACCTTTCAGTCTTTTACTTCTTTTCCTTAAACGCCAAAGAAAAGAAGTAGATAGTACGAGTATTATACTTGCTGGGACAGTTATGCTAATTGCAATCCATGTTCTGCTTTCCTTCCTCTCCCTGTTTCCTAAATCTGATACTTTATTTAGCAAGGTATACACAGTCAGTCAATATTAGCATATTACCCATTAAGTGCTTGTGCATTAATTGAATAATTCAACTCTCACTGACTATGGAAACTGGAAAGGGAACCAATTTAGTAGAGAATTTCAGTTTTAAATCAACTGGCATCAGCATCCATCTTGCATAAAGAATCATGTCAGTGGATACTAACAGAAGTATATAGGAAAGTATCATAATGAATAGATATGAGAACAGAAAAACATTTAACAAAATTGACCGAAGTCATAGTCTTACTTTCAACCACAACGATATGTAAAAAAATAAAAGCTTGACTGAGTGGAACTCTTCCTGAGATATTGTCAATAATAACATGGTGATCCTGCTGTATAATTGCGCACAAAATATTTTTCGTCTCATGTAATAATCATTAAATTATACCTCAACATATTCGATTGAATTTTGCCAATATGAACTTTCAATCCATTCACGAAATGTCAGATTGACTGCGTTAGGTACTATTTAAGCCCGAAAACTCTTTCTACTAATGTACTGTTTAGATTCATTAACCGGAAATTTTAGAACTCACCATCAGTTCTGCCAGTCTTATTGGGTGAAGAGACGGGCACTGGAGCTCCAACTGGAGGGTCCTTGAAAAAGGGGTACAACTCGTACCGTATGTAACAACTTGGAATAAGAACTCTACCACCTTTCTTTCCTTGGATGTTGGAGCTTGGAATCGAAGCAACAGCAGTTCTCAGGCAAACAGAGCAATCCAACACTGATAAATCAGGTAAGCACTGCGCAAGAGTATATAATGTAGCAAAGCTAGAGATTTTAACCATTAGGGTTGCATATTTATTTTCACTTGAGATTGCATTTCCAGTTACATTATTGAGAGACCGACCCAAAGACTCGGAGAATTTATCAGGTTCAGTTATGTTCTCTACATTCCACATAATTAGAGACGGAGTTGTCTCCAAGGTAGAGGCAAAAGATTTGTTAGAAAAGCGTACCAGGCACTCATCATACCATACAATTGCCTCCTTGGTGCCATTACACAGTTGGATAATGCCATCGATTGCAGCATCTATGCAATTTTGGCAGACCTGTGGAGAAACATCGAATTTACAAAGATAAAGACCATAAACTTCGTCTGGATAATCCCCTTCAGTCGCGTTGTAATAGTGGGAATGGCCACCTTCATTGTAAAGCTTCCGGTTGAAGAGTTTGCTAAGATTATATATGAACTTGCTGGAAAAAGCAGTATTATTAGACTCACGTGGGCAGAAATGGTAGATATAGTTGGGGAGTTGAGCGTCCGACGGACTCTGTAAAAAGACCAAGGATAGAAATGATAGAAGGTGAAGTAATCGAATTAATCGTATAGTTCTTGAGCCATAGAATACGAGAAAATTCAGCATCTCCTCCCTTGCTCTTGAACTCGAAAACATAGCGTTCTTCTGTCAAGACTAAACAAGATATCAAAATAAAAGTAAAATATTTGAACAATAGTGAAAGCAAACCCAGTTCAGACGTTAGAAAAATCAAAATTAACGAAGAGAAAAGGACTACACACTCTTGTCCAATGATGTTCAGTCAACTCGAGAGGAACGTGCTAGTAGACCATGAGGAGTTTCCAGGCATCTTCAGATCGGAGATTAGTCATCAAGTTGTAATGATGACTATGATAAGAAGAAAATTGAGGCCGTCTTCAGGAAACTACAATCGTACCATCTTCTTATAACTATAAACAGGTAGCCAAATTTTCTTGTAAGCACATGTAAATAAATAAAAATAAATTAAGAAAACCTTTTATCACTTTGAGATTTATAAATTCAGGCACTACTCAATGGAGTGAATGAGTTAGTGACATTCTTGTTAATAGTATTCTAGTTATTTCATGATACTTTATGCTGTTCAAATCATTATTGGCGGACATAAGCTAATAGATGAGCCCCGGTACATTCACGACGCTTGTAATAATTTTCTTTGGTAAATTTATCTCTCTATATTACCAGACTAACCTGACCATTAGTAGTGAAATACCAAGAAACATCAAATTGTGTCGACTGATTTCATGCACAAGGGCTCTCAAGTATTTTTTTGAGTACTTGGTGCGCGATTAAGTCTATTAAAAGCTACTTGAATCATAAAGTATTATGTAGACCGAAATTTTTAAAAAATTCGTTGATTGAGATGGAGATGCAGGCTTAGCCCGTGACTTATTAGGAATATAAACTCCTATTTGATAAGGAGGAATATTTCATAGTATATTTTTCTATCTTGTATATAAACAGTTAAATCATTATATAGCATCTTAAATCCTAACTATTGATTGTGTAGAGTTAGTAGTATAAAAGAAGGATACTCTCAGTTGTACATGTTAGGGTCGGTGCTTACGTGCCATCTTTGAATGTATATATATTTGTGTATTTATACAAGTGTACATTCTTATTACATCACTAATATCAATTTATATGGTACTATACAATGTAACGTTACAGACATTATAGATCTGAAGGAGTTCAGATTAGATCTAAAGGAGTTTAGATAAGGACTCATAGTTAGCCACGCTGAGAAATATAAATGCTAAATGTTAGCATAACTAAGGGTTAACTGGTTATAATACTCAGTAAATTCAAAAGTTGGAGCCTTGTCTGTAATGAGACATAGACTTGGGAATATACTAGTAACTGTATAGTTGCAAGAGTTGCAATCGGGTGTTAGAAAATGCTAGTTGCGTAAGTATGTTCTCGAATAATTGTCCCTGATCTATTTCTGCCGATGCAGGTTTGTCGGTAGATACTTTTAATATAGATCAGCATATGTCATACCTATAGGGTATAGATGGTTGTTCCTAGTTGACTGTGAGCTTGGAGCTCGTATTGACATATAGGTATCCAGTTAAGACTGGATATGAGACAGACTCACGAAGGCCTCCGATCGACATCCTATATAAGCCGTCAACGAAAAGTCATCTCGAGTTGAGTAGTATAAGTGGTCATTTGACCTGAGTGCCACGGTGGGGCTTGTAAGTGATCCTCCATACTTTGGTTCCATGCATGTCATAGACCTTTTATGGTGTGACTGCTGGGTATGGTCCGATACTTATGGAGTCCGGTGTGTACAGATATAATATTCATCAGCTTGTATAGGGAGTTCGATATCCATATATTTCGAGACTGTATCTTGAAAAGTCTTGTAGCCACAAGCATTAATCTCAGAAATGAGTTTCGTCAGGGTAGAACAATATGGCAAAGGAGTTTGCACATATTGTTCAATGAGTGAGCGAGTATGGAGATAAGACATGAATAAGTAAAAAGGGATTTGATGGTGATAATCTATATCCCCGCACATCCAGGATATCATGACGGAAGGACTATACGTATGCGTTGTAACCTCAACTTGCATTGTTCAACGTGTTGATTTGTATATTCGTGACGTGTGAGTGGGGCATTGCTCACGGACTCATGGAATAGTTCCATTTAACGAATCGGGCGTAGGACCTAGGGAGTCTCGTGATATAGAGTGTACTCGTTGTGCACTGGGGCAGCATGACGGATTAAAATGTTTAATCTAGCAATATTCAGCAATATCACAGGAATGCGTGAGTGTTTGTATTTAAGTGTTAAATACAACAATTAGTCAATAATTATTATTTATTAATTGTAGCGCATTGTGGACCCTCGGTTGAGTTTACCTAAGTGCAGGCTTGGTGGAACCCACTAAGGATAGACTTGGTAACTATTCATAAGAGGCACAATGGTCATATCACATATTGATTATTTAATTGTTAAATAATCAAAATATATCTCTTATTATATTATATAATATATATTTATATACTATTATATATAATAATATTTTATTTGAGTGCCAAATAGTTGGCACCTATTATGTATATTTTATTATTATTATATATATATTTTATATTATATTATATTAATATTTTATTTTTTATATATATATATATAAAGAAGGAGATAGAGAGAAAAATGAGTGAATAAATGCAAAAGGCTCAGTGTAAATGACGCATTTCACCTATATGAAACTATGAGTGCATAAATGCAAAAGGGTCAGTGTAAATGGCGCATTTCACCCACATGAAACTATGAGTGCATAGATGCAAAAGGGTCAGTGTAAATGACGCATTTCACCCACATGGAACTATGAGTGAATAGATGCAATATATATATATATATATATTATATTATATTATATAGACACAATTGCACATGCATATACTCACATGTATTAGATCCCCAACAATA
Organism: Ailanthus altissimus; assembly: GCA_946807835.1. Taxonomy (NCBI): domain Eukaryota; kingdom Viridiplantae; phylum Streptophyta; class Magnoliopsida; order Sapindales; family Simaroubaceae; genus Ailanthus; species Ailanthus altissimus. The sequence continues at coordinate 33,273,930 of OX327686.1, read as the reverse complement.
ATGATATCAGATCCATTTAGGATATATTTGGGTATTTTTTGAGTGAATAGATGCAAAAGGCCCAGTGTAAATGACGTATTTCAAGTGTTGAGACGGGTATGCCAAAGGGGAAGTACTGGGTGCTGCAGCACTTGGGGCTGGTGCCCCGGCGATGGGGGTTCGACCTCCCAGTACTACAGCGATGCAATTCGGTGCTGCGGCTGTGTACTATTCACTTGAACAGTAGCACATAAACATTATTTTTTACTGTTCACAGTTACAGTATTTTTGAACAGTGTTTCAAAATTAATTTTGCATGTGTAAGTTTATGAGATGTAGGGATAAAAGTTATCCGTCTACATTATAAACCGGGGTTTATGAGATGCAGTGATAAGAGTTATCATTCTGCATTATAAACCAGGATTAATTTTTCTGTGTTGGTAACCACAATAAGAGCTCTACTGGTAAGAGTTAGTTATGCTTACATAGAAAAATTAATTAATTGAGAATTACCTTCCCTAGGAGAATGGAGACCTAGATACAAAAATCTCTCTTAATCAGATTGAAGAATATTATATTATGAGATAATGTTTTATTTTGATCTGTCTTGTCAATACGATGTTAAACGAGTCACATCGGCCTTTTTTCAATATTGCTACAGCGTGAGAGACTTAGTCGGTTCGGCTTGGACTATACTGGTTAAATATGAGATAAGGAAAATATATGCGAAAGTATTGCCTAATATTGCTACAGCGTGAGGGTAGTATTGGCAGCATATATTTGATCATTAACAAATTAATCTGGAATACACTTACCTAATATTGCTACAGCGTAAGGATAAGGTGTATTCAGGATCAAGTGGTAAGAGTTGCATGAGATATAATTGACAAATGTTGTCTACCTGTTGGGTTTACAAAGGCCAATATTGCTACAGCGTAAAGTCCGAGTAAATTTCAATGAGATTTACTTCCCGCTGTATAGTTTAAAAGAGTTTAAATTATCATCTTCTTGTTTGAGAGATTTTTGGGATTATGTAAAGTAGTGGAAGGGCGTTTTAAATCAAAAATGTATAATTAGTATACCCATAATTTAAAACGTTTTATTAACGATTTAATAACCATTTCATTTACATCTCTTATTATTATGGCCTGTCAAGAATAATGGCCATTATGAATCAGTTAGTGTGTATAGTTGATGCAGTCTAACTTTAGGGTACTAGGAATTACTCTGATTGATGGATGAATCTAAAAAATATTTTGGATTAAATAAAGTTTTGAATTTATTATTGATCAGAATTTGTCGTAAGGCATTTCTGATAACATCTATCTAGAGGATTGAATAGAGAGAGTGTGACCCTATTTGTTTAGGGTGCTTCAGCTTTTACTTTAAGTATATCTGGTGAGATCAAATATATCAGGAAAAGAAGATGAGACAGATACCCAGAATTAATCCTCAGAGACAATATTTATCCAAAGATCAATAAGAAAGCATGTAGATAGAAAGTGTTTCCACTACAGTAAGGTTGGGTATTGAAATCCCTTTACCCTACAAGCCTTATAATTGTTAGGAGACTCCCACAGGTTTGTGCTTGACACACATAGACATTTCTAGGGCATTTGATGCTAGTTCAAGCCGGGTATGAGATACCGCATGTCCCTTTCATATCTATAATATGTTACAGGGATTGAGAGAGACTAGAATGCAACAGCTTGTAGAAGTAAAGTTAAGAGTAAGAAATTGTGATTTCTTGCATGTCCAAATTATTGGGCAGCTTGACTTACTTCTTGTATGCAATACAATAGTTGTATTGCATAATAAGTATGATGTTTTATTAACTGAATGTCAGTTAATAAATGGACATCATATACAATTAAAAATGTCTGTAGATCAGAATCCTTAAATCATATGAAGCTATGGTATATAATTTAGGTCATATAGGCGTAAGACGCTTATCCATCTGGTTAAGGATGGTTGGATTCTTAATCTGACCATAAAGACTTAACCAGTTTATGAATAATATATTCACGGAGATGACCAAACATACCAGAATGTATATCACATCCCTTCGATTAGATTGAAGTAGTGAGTATATTAACAGCAAGTTTTCATTTGTTTAAGAAAGAATAAGATTCTCACTCACTATAGTTCTCCGGGTAATCCATAACATAATGATATTTCAGTGAGGAAATGAGGAATCAAACTTTATTAGATATGGTCCGATTGATAATGAGTGTTACCGATCTATATCTGTGAAAATATGCTCCAAATACAACTGCTTATTAAGTAGAGTTCCATTAGAAGATGTTCCTTTCATTCCGTATAAGATACAGAAAGGAAGGAAGCCGTATCTTAAGTATGTTAAGACTTGAGGTTGTCCTGCTTATGTAAGAGTTACGCAGTAGGGTATCTTATTTTGTAAGAGTTACTCAGTAAGATAAATAGCCCTAAAAGGCACAAGTATAGGTTCATTGTGTATCATATGAATACAATAAGATACTAGTTCTATAATTCAGAGAAGTGAAGTGTGTTCGTTTCTTGATATATCGTTATTCTAGAAAAAGAGTTTCTCATAGAACGTGAAAATCATAGAAAGATTAAATTTGGTGAAGTTAATCTAATAATCAATGAACCAAGGATGGGAACTTAAACTTAATTAAGCAGTGACCTTTTACACAAATTTTCCAATGGGTCGGAAAGGATGTCCTGCTCACTTATTGAGTATGTTTGATGCCTAAAGGTGAACTTGGAGTTTTCTTGGTAGAAGAAAAATAATCCTTTAACCTATACGGAGACGATGTTAGACATCGAATCGGGGAGTAACAAGAAGCCATAAAAAAAAATATTGACTCTATGCATCAAAATCAAGTCTGGGACTTGGTAAAGCTACCCATGGGAATTGTTCTCATTGGTTGTAAAGGGTTTACAAAGAGGTAGTAGAAATCGGAAGGAATGTAGAGACCTTCTAGGCCCGATATTGGTTCTAGAAAGATAATCCTCAGTGATCTGGGATCAATTTAGATGAAATTTTTGGACCAATATTAATGCTAAAGTTAACTAGTATGTTATTGGCTCTTGTAGCACATTGTAACTTTGAAGTTTGACAGATGAATGTAAAGGATGGCATTCCGGAATGGATATCTCGATTAAGAGATATTCATAGAACAGCCTGAAAGTTTTACGTCCAGCCAGACTTCTGGTCTAGTGTGCATAAAAGGTCAATTGGAGCATGATAGTATTCTTGATGCTCTTTATTGATGACATACTGGTCATTGAGAATGATGTCAGTATGTTTTAATCGGTTAGAAGTAACTCGTAAGTGTTTCTCCACGAAGGATTTAGGAGAGCTTCCTTTATACTAGGTATAAAGCTTTATAGAGATAGAACTAAGAAGCTGATAGGACTCTCCCAAATCATTTCAGATCAATAGACCTGGTGTTCATTTTTCGAGGAGAATGTCTCTTCAGATGGAAGATGAGAGAGTTAGAATGTCTAACATACCAGATACATCAGCTTTTCAAAGATTGATATATGCTATAATGTGTTTGAGACCTGAGATCAGTTTGGCTGTAAGAGTTACGAGCTTATTTTAGTCTGATTCAGGTGACCACCATTTGATGGTAGTCAAACATATTCTAAGGTACTTTGAGGGTACAAAAGATAAGTTTTTCAAATATGGACAAAATAGCTTGCAAGTGAGAAGTGGCACAGAGTCAGACTTTTATTTTGACCTAGATGATAGAAAGTCTACATCTAAGAATGTGTTCATTCTCAATAGTACTAAGCGAGTTAGAATTACACCAAACTAGGATTCACTGCTAATTTAGATTGGCACAGCGAAAGCCACAGTGAGGATTCGTAGGTTTATCGCTGGCCTTGGAAGAGTTCCAAGACAGATGGATCATACCCCATAATTTTGCAATAAAACAAGGCCATTGTACAAGTCGAGGTGGCAAGAGCACATCAATACTCTAATCATGTTGAGAGGAGCCTCATATGACTAGATGGATCTTGGCTTAGGGAGATATGATTATTTAGAGAAATGCTCTATAAATAATTTAGCGGACCCACATTCTAATGCTATGACTCTAAAAGTGTTTATGAAACACATAGAGTCGATGTGTATGAGATGCCATCAGGAATGACACTAGAGCAAGTGGGAGATTGTTAGGGTTAGTGCTTACTTGCCATCCTTGAATGTACATGTACTTGTGTATTTATACAAGTGTACATTTTTATTAAATCACTAATACTAATTTATATGGTACTATGCAATGTAACGTTATAGACATTATAGATCTGAAGGAGTTCAGATCAGATCTAAAGGAGTTTAGATAAGGACTCATAATTAGCTACGCTGAGAGATATAAATGCTAAATATTAGCATAACTAAAGGTTAGCTAGTTATAATACTCAGTAAATTCAAAAGTTAGAGCCTTGTCTGTAATGAGACATAGACTTGGGAATATACTAGTAACTGCATAGTTACAAAAGTTGCAATCGGGTGTCAGAAAATACTAGTTGCACAAGTATGTTCTCGAATAATTATCCCTGATCTATTTCTACCGATGCGGGTTTGTCGGTAGATACTTTTAATATAGATCAGCATATGTCATACCTATACGGTATAGATGGTTGTTCCTAGTCGACTGTGAGCTTGGAGCTCGTATTAACATATGGGTATCTAGTTAAGACGGGATATGGGACAGACTCACGAGGGCCTCCGATAGACATCCTATATAAGCCGTCAACGAAGGGTCCTCTCGAGTTGAGTAGTATAAGTGGTCATTTAACCTGAGTGCCACGGTGAGGCTTGTAAGTGATCCACCATACTTTAGTTCCATGCATGTCATAGACCTTTCATGGTGTGACTGCTGGGTATGGTTCGATACTTATGGAGTCCGGTGTGTACAGATATAATATTCATCAGCTCGTATAGGGAGTTCGATATCTAGATGCTTCGAGACTGTATCTCGAAAAGTCTTGTGGCCACAAGCATTAATCCTAGAAACAAGTTTCGTCAGGGTAGAACAATATGGCTAAGGAGTTTGCGCATATTGTTCAATGAGTGAGCGAGTCAGGAGATAAGACATGGATGAGCAAAAGGGGATTTAACAGTGATAATTATATCCTCGCATATCCAAGATATCATGACAGAAGGACTATACGTATGCGTTGTAACATCAGTTTGCATTGTTCAACGCGCTGATTTGTATATCCGTGACGTGTGCGTTGAGCATTGCTCACGGATTCATGGAATAATTCCATTTGATGAATCGGGCGTAAGACCTAGGGAGTCCTGCGATATGGAGTGTACTCGTTGTGCACTAGGGCAGTGTGACGGATTAAAATGTTTAATCTAGCAATATTCAACAATACCACAGTTATACGTGCGTATCTGTATTTAAGTGTTAAATACAGTAATTAGTCAATAATTATTATTTACTAATTGTATAATAACACGTAGCGCATTGTAGACCCTCGATTGAGTTTAGCCAAGTGCAAATTTAGTGGGACCCACTAGGGGTAGACTTAATAACTATTTATGAGGGGCAAAATTATCATATCAGATTTTGATTATTTAATTGTTAAATAATCAAATATCTCTCTTATTATATTATGTTATATAATATTTTATTATATGATATTATATATAATAATATTTTATTTGGGTGCCAAATAATTGGCACCCATTATGTATATTTTATTATTATATATATATATTTTATATTATATTAATATTTTATTATATATATATATATATATATATAAAGGAGGGAGAAAAAGAAGAACGAGTGTGTGTGTGTGTTTGGCCAAATTTGGCCTAGAGAAGCAAAGAAGAGAAATGGATAAGAAGAAAGAAAAAAAAAGAAAAAAATGAAATTATTATTATTTTTTTATGCTTTTAATTGAAGCAATGGTGGATTACTTCAAATTCTTTATTTCTTATTCTTTTGGAGAAAATGATGAAAAACACACACCTGGTCATTTTAGGGATTAAGAGTTAATCTCATGTTGGCTATAGGGCTGCTATTCTAGCTTACCAAGCCCACCGTGTTGGTGACTAGAACTGCCCACGAGTTGGTCTCCATGCGGACTCTGAGAAAATACGTGTATAATGTTACATGTTGAGGTGAGTTCTCTATACTACTAATATATTAATATGATTAATATATTTTATTTATTGTATTTATTATAATTTACATGCTTCCGCCAAGTAGAATATGTATAAGATACGTATTTTAGGCAATAGACACAATTGCACATGCATACACCCACATGTATTAGATCCCTAACAACAGTACAAAGTATCTCATAGTTTGTATTCTCTTTAGTAATATAGAGAGATTTTTCTTAAATACTTTTTGTGTGAGTTTTTTCATCTCTTTGTGGTGTTTTCTAGGCTGCTTCGTGTACCACGCGTTTAAGGCCGCACGATTCTTGAAAGGTTTGTGACATTTGGCATCAAAGCGGGTTCAAAGAGACAGGGACAGATTTTGTAACATCAACGGAGTTGATTGAAGAGAGGGGTATGGACCTCAAAGCTAAGAGGCACAGTAGTGTATCTCGTGACAAATCCGTTGATCCAGGCCATGATCTGGGGAACATGGTGAAAACACTTAGTGGTGCTGTGGAAAAGGTGACAGATCACCTTAGGGAGTTGGAGCAACAAGCGGAGAAGTTTGTGGTAGGCCTTGACACTCAAAGAGACGAGTTGCGCTTCCTTATCGACACATCCATCGAGACTTACGCTGATAAGTAGCGAGACTGGATTAAGGCATTTCAAGAAAAGGTCTACACCACAATAGACAAGATTCAAACCTAAGTAAAAGAGTTGCGTCGAGGGTTTGAGACTATCAAGGAGGATGTAGTGCTGTGCAAGCGGGCGGTGGTGAACGGGTCTGTTGCCGTTCAAGTTACGGTAACTATACCGAGAGTTGATGCTCTTAAGCCTAAGGAGTTCAGCAGAAAGTGGAATGCCAAGGAGCTCGACAACTACTTCTGGCAGATGGAGAGATATTTTGACGCCTTGGGCATACGGGACGAAGATAAGGTAAATACCGCTACCCTATATCTCTCTGACCATGCAATTTTATGGTAGCGTAAGAAAAACGAGGAGATTCGTAAGGGTACCTGCACCATTAACACCTAGGTAGAGTTGCAGCAAGAGCTGAAGTGCCAATTTTATCCGAAGAATGTAATGCACGACTAAAAGAGTTGAGACAGACGAAATCCATTAGCGAGTACGTGGAGGAGTACTCTCTATTAATGCTACAAATCCCTATCATAAGTGAAGAGGACTTGTTGTTCAATTTCTTTGACGGATTACAAACATAGGTGTCCAATGAGCTGAAGCGGCATAGAGTGTAGAATATATTCGACACCTTCGCGTTGGCAAAAACGCTTATGGATTATCACAAGAGCTATACAGGAAAGTCCAATCACATCAAAGGTGGGGGAACCAAAGAGTCTTACCCTCCATAGGATAAAGAGGGAAAAGGTAAACCACCAACGGGGAGAGAGCAAAAGCATAACAATGGGAGAAAGTTGAGATCTAGCTACTTTCTTTGCGATGAAGATCATTGGGTGAATAACTGTCTAAAGAAGAAGGCTATTAATGCAATGTTAGAGACTCAACAAGTATGTGACTATAGATAATTAGGATGTATATAGCTGCTCAATGCCAAGTGGGCAGCTAGTGCACCAACGAGAAAGCGCTGATGTACGTTGAAGCCTACATTAACCTGAAAAAGACTCAAGTGCTAGTGGATACTGAAGCTACGTACAACTTCTTCAAGCGTGCGGAAATGAAATGCTTAGGCCTTAAGGTAAAGAAAGAGATTGGTTACCTCAAGACAGTGAATGCTGTAATCAAATCACTAGATGAGGTCATTCGCGGAGTCAAAATGTGCCTCAAAAAGTGGAGTAGTAAGGTAAACTTTTCGATAGCACCTATCGATAATTTTGACGCTGTTCTTGGTAAGGATTTCTTGCAGCAATTTAATGTGGTACCAATTTTCTGCCACAACTATGTATGTATCTTAGATGGAGGATCATATATGGTGTCGACAGTAGATAGGCTTGGAGGTGGGCAATCTAAGCCTAACCCATACCACTCTTCTTTCCTCCATGCAACTGAAGAAGGGAGTTAAGTGAGGGGAAGAGATATACCTTGCCATTATATAAGAGATGGATGATGAGGGGAATGAGGGCATAGAAAAGCTGCCAGTAGAGATCACGAAAGTGCTTGAGCAATGCAAGGATATAATGCCAACAACACTACCTCAAAGTTACCACTAAGATGGGTGATTGACCACGAGATTGAGTTGAAGCTAGGAACTAAGCCCCCAGCCAAAGTGCTCTAACAAATGTCTCCACCAGAGTTAGCGAAGTTGTGGAAATAACTCAAGGAGTTATTGGATGCAGGGTTCATCCAACCATCTAAGGCGCCTTATAATGTGCCTGTGCTTTTTCAGCACAAGCTTGACGGATCATTGCGGCTATGCATAGACTACAAAGTGCTAAACAAAGTCACCGTAAATAATAGGTTTCCTATTCCTTTAATTGCTAACTTGTTTGATTAATTAGGGTAGGCAAAGTACTTTTCAAAAATGGACTTGAGATCAGTTTACCATCAAGTGCGGACAGCCAAGGGTGATGAACCGAAAACTACCTATGTAACGCATTATGGGACGTTTAAGTTTCTTGTTATGCCGTTTGGCCTCACAAACGTACCAACCACCTTTTGCACATTGATGAACAACATACTCCAACCGTTCTTAGATAAATTCGTCGTCGTGTACTTAGACAACATTGTTATCTACAGTAACACTCTTGAAAAGCATGTGAAACATTTGCAGTCTATCTTAAAAGTTCTCCGTGAAAATGAATTGTATGTGAAGAGGGAGAAGTGCTCATTTGCCAAGCCAGGGGTGGACTTTTTGGGTCACAAGATCAAGGGCGACGTTTACGCTATAATGGATTGAGAGGCACCCATGAGAGTTACTGAGCTGCAGTCTTTCTTTGGGTTAGTTAACTATTATCGGAGATTCATTAAAAGCTACTCTACCATTATTATATCCCTTATTGACTTGTTAAAGAAGACTAAAGCATAGGAGTGGACAAAGGAGTGCAAAGAAGCTTTTGATTGATTAAAGAAAGCAGTGATTGAGGAATCAATTTTAGTATTGCCAAATCACTTGTTACCGTATGAGGTACATACTGATGCATATTTTTCCATTGGTGGTGTTTTGATGCAACAGGACTATCCGATCACATATGAGAGTCAAAAACTCAACGAGATAGAGAGACGCTATACAATGTAAAAGAATGAGATGATAAGGGTCATCCACTGTTTGCGCACTTGGCGATACTATTTACTTAGAGCAAAGTTTGTAATGATGACAGACAACATAGCAACGAGTTAGTTCCAAAGCCAGAAGAAGCTCAGCCCAAAGCAAGCTAGGTGGCAAGACTTTCTGACGGAGTTCAATTACAAGCTTGACTACAAATAGGGGAAGACAAATATGGTGGCAGATGCCTTAACCAGAGGGTCAAGTTAGCAGCTAAAAAAAAAAGCTAAAAGGGGATGTACTCAACCTATTTCAAGAGAGAATAAAGCATAATCTCGTAGCCACACAGCTCTTCACTCAAGCACACGAGGAGAAGACTTAACGATTTTAGGTAAAATATGGGCTTCTCTACACTAAGGTCCGTCTGGTATATGTGCCAAAGTAGGAGAATTTATAAAGTAACCTTATTAAGGAGTGTCATGCCATGAAATGGGAAGGACATCTAGGACAGCGACGTACACACGCCCTATTGGAGACGGTATACTATTGGCCACACATGCAGAGAGATAGAATAGTTTGTCAAAAAATTTCTTTTATGCCAACAAGACAAGATCGAGCAGCGGAGTCTTGTAGGCTACTCGAGCCATTGCCCATACCAAAGAGAGCTTGGCAGAGCATCTCTATAAATTTTATCGTAGCCTTACTGAAATTTGAGGGATGTGGGACCATCATTGTAGTGATAGATCAGTTTTCCAAGTATGATACTTTCATACCAGCGCATAAAGAGTATAGTGTGAAAAAGACAACGAGACTTTTCATTAAGCATATAGTCAAGTATTGGGGCTTGCCGAGAGTGATAGTAAACGATCGTGACACGAGGTTTATGAGGAGATTCTGGACAAGGTTGTTCAATCTCATGGGATTGGAGTTTCACTTTTCCACAAACTTTCACCCACAAACGGATGGGCAGACCAAAAGAGTGAATGCATTACTGAAGCTATACTTACGGTACTTTGTGAGCGCAAATTAGTAACATTGGGTTAAGTTATTCAATGTGGCGTAGTTCTCATACAACTTATAGCGGAGTGAGTTAACGAACCAAAATCCATTCAAGCTAGCTATTGGCCGAAAACATCTTATGCTGCATACACTCGTGTCTAGCGATATGGGAAGGAGTCCTGCAATATACAAAGTTATAAGGTTCTGGCAAGACCAATCAGACTAAGCGCAGGTGTATCTGGATAAAGTGATAAAGCGGATGAAGAAATGGGCTGACGACAAACGAAGGCATGTTGAGTACAGCATGAAAGACTTGATGATGGTAAAAATCTTTCCGACGCAGCACAAGTCTACACGCCCACTTTATAAGGGTCTTGTTAAAAAATATTAGGGGCATTTCCTATTGCCAAGAGGGTTGGCAATGTCTCATACAAGTTTGAGTTACCTTCGAGACTTCGGCTATATCTGATGTTTCATGCAAGCTGTCTAAAGCCATATCACACTGATGCGGAGGACACGAAGCGTGGGCCATAAACCAGGGCACCATTAGAAGTTTCCACATCTTACGACAAGCGGCTGTATCTGGACAAGGCGATAAAAAGGATGAACAAATGGGCTGACGACAAGTTGAAGCATGTTAAGTACAATGTGGGAGACTTAGTAATGGTAAAAATTATTTCGACGCAATATAAGTATACATGCCCACTTCATAAGGGTCTTGTTCAAAAATATGATGGGCTATTTCTTATTGCCAAGAGGGTTGGCAATGTCTCATACAAGGTGGAGTTATCTTCAAGACTTTGGTTACATCTGGTATTTCACGCAAGTTGGCTAAAGCCATATCACGGTGATATAGAGGACACAGAGCGTGGGCCACAAACCAGGACACCATTAGAAGTTTTTACATCTTACGATAAATGGGTGTATCTAGACAAGGCGATAGAAAAGATGAAGAAATGGGTTAACGATAAGTAGAGGCATGTCGAGTACAGTGTGGGAGACTTAGTGATGGTAAAAATCCTTCCGATATAGTACAAGTATACACACCCACTTCATAAAGGTCTTGTTCAAAAATATGTGGGGCCATTTTCTATTGCTAAAAAGGTTGGCAATGTCTCATACAAGGTAGAGTTACCTTCAAGACTTCGGCTAGATCCGGTGTTTCATACAAGCTGCCTAAAGCTATATCACGGTGATGCAGATGACATAGAACGTGGGCTACAAACCAGGGCACCATTAGGGATTTTCACATCTTACGACAAAGAGGTGAAACTTATCCTTGATGTGAAGACAGTACGGAAAAAGGACTAACCTCTGAGTCATGAGTATTTTGTCAAGTGGTAAAGATTGCCTGATAGTGACGTAAGCTAAGAACCCAAGAATGCACAGTGGCAGCTCGAGAGCAAAGTGCGAAGTTTCAGTGAAGAAGCGACGAGGGTGTCGTGTGAATTTGGTAGGGGAGAGTATCATGCGCCAAGTGCTCTCAAGCATTTTCTTGAGCACTTAGTGCGTGACTAGGCCTACTGAAGGCTACTTGGACCATGGAGCATTATATGGACAAAAGTTTTTAGAAGGCCTGTTGATTGGATGGAGATATGGGCTTTGTCCCTTATTTATTAGAGATATAAACCCCTATTTGGCAGGGGAAAATATTTCATAACATATTTTTTCATCTTGTATGTACACCATTAGATCATTGTATAACATCTTAGATTCTAACTATTGATTATATAGAGCTAGTAGTATAAAAGGGGGATGCCCTCAGTTATACAAAGCATCTCATAGCTTGTATTCTCTTTAGTAATATAGAGAGCTTTATCTCAAATACCTTGTGTGCGTGTTTTCTCTTCTCTTTGTGGTATTTTCTAAATTGCTTAGTGCATAATACATCTAAGGCCGCACGATTCTTGAAAGGTTCGTGACATTGAATACACACGAGTCACGACTCTCCTTTAACTAGAAAGACAAGAATAAGCAACTGTAATTTATTTTTTTAAAGAAGGAATATAATTTTATCAATAAAAAATTTGAAGATTCAAATCCTTTAGAATAAATTATTTTATAAAATTTGGAACAACTACAATCCAAGTAATATTAAAAACAAAATGTTAAGGCAACTTTTGCAAGTTCATGAGCTACCCGATTAAAATTACACTAGGTAAAAAGAACTTTAAAAGGTTAAAAAGAACTTGAATGATCTAAAATGTCTTTGATTATAAGCCTCGGTTGTGAGCATGAGCTTGTCTTAGAGATAATATCATTTATCATTGTAGCAACATATGTTTCAATTTTAAGCTTATTGTATCTTAGCATTTGAAAACATTAGAGAAGAGAACATCACTCGCATGATTACAGCAAACAAAACCAAGTTCTGTTGTCAGCAACTATAATTTTTCAACACAGAATCCCCTTTTATTATTCATTGCACATTTGATCTATTGAAAAAAGGGTTTAACTTCGATATCAATCGATAGAGTATAATAGTAGTGTCGATCTGTAACACGTTAAATTTGTATTGAGATGCAATAAAGTTTATGTTACAATGTTATTAAATATGAATATTTAATGTTTCAAGTCGTCATTAGGTACGGATTGGCTCTAATTTTATAATTCTCTAAAAAAATAGGTAATATAAATCTATAAGTGCTACAAAAAATTCTTCCCGTGGATGAGGGAATCCTTATAATTTAAACAGCTGAAAAGTTCCTATAAATGCTCGGGCAAAGTATAGCCGCATTAATAATTAATAAATGAATAATTCTATATTTTTTAAATGATATTCTAACTTCGGTTGCCTTTTTTTCCCTTTGAACTATAATTATCATAGATAGAGTTGTGAATCGATCTTATCAAAAACTTCTATCTTTTTCTAACAAAATAATAACTAATTATGGTTAAATATTAATTAGTTTTAATTTATAGTGTATTTCAATATACAATAATAAAATATCCAATAAAAAATGTAAAAGCCATCTAAACAAAGACTATATATAAGCATTCATCTTTTCAACTAGTTTTCATCTTGCTTCAAACTTCAAAATAGAAAAAAGTTCCTAAAAATTTCTTTAAAAGTATAAAAATTTAAAGCTCCTATATCATGGCAAAAAATGCACTCTGAAATTTATTGACTAGTATTTTCGATAAGCTACATATATAGTAGATGTTATTATTGGTGTAACAATATGCTCCCACATAATATGATATTGTCCACTTTAAGTTTGAGCCCGCAAGATTTTATTTTTGATCTCTCCAAAAGACCTCATACTATTTGAGATAGAGCTTTATATATATAGTCTAAAAAATTTATCTAACTAAGAGATGTGAGATTGTGGCATCTGACTCTCACCTAATGATGACAAACAAATTTGGACCCAGACCTTGAAAAAACCGAATTTGGACTCGATTCTAAATCTAAAACCCAGCTTAAAAAATTCAATTTTTTTTTCTTCTGAATCTAGGTTTTTGTGGGAACTCGAAAACTTAGACCAAAATCTAAATTTTATTTATTATTTATTTATTATTAAAGACCTAAATTAATTCTTAAAATTTTTAATCTTTAATATATATGAATCTAACAATTATTTTATAAAATAAATATCTAAAAAATTCAAATTTCACCTAAATATTAGGTATGGATTGGCTCCAATTTTATAGTCCCCTAAAAAAATAGGTAATATACGTCTATAAGTGCTATACAAAAATTCTTCTTGTGGACAAGGGAATCCTTCCTTACAATTTGAATTGCTGAAAAATTTCCTGTAAATGTTCGGGCAAAGTATAATCGCATAAATTATTAATAAATGAATAATTCTATACTTTTTAAATGATATTCCAAGTAAGCATATAACTATATATATATATATATATGTATATATAAAAGCAAAACTTTGAATTTAGTTAAAATATAGATATAAATAGTTTTGAAAACTTCATTTTTTCAGTTTATAGAATCTTGTCGAATGGTTTTTCTTGTTTAGCAGATATTGAAACTTGCTATGTCTATATATGCTTAGCTTAATATACTCAAGTTGCATTGTCTAGCTCGATTGTTATGGGAAATATGTCCTCTATTGCCTACATTTGTATACATTACTACTTAGTAGGTTTGAGATAATTAATAATGTTTCCATTAGAAAATCACTTTTTGGGCGTAAGGCCTCCAGGCCTAAGAGAAGTCAAATTCCAAGGGCCTAACTAGATGTTTTTCTGTGGAACAGCCCTCTTCAAAGCCCATCACTCCTTGTAGAATAACCCATTTTGAAGACAAGCCCATGCTAATAGCCATCGGGCTGAGCCCTGACAGGGTTAAACAGCGGAGAGCTTACCCGAATTTAAAGGATCGATCGGCAATTTGAAACACCTGCTCGACAAGTCAGGCCAGAATACGGCCAAAATCGCCCTTTATACACTAACCAAATCGGCTCATCTGAGCGCCTGCGTGATCAACTAAGAAACTGGGTTAGAACAGACATCAGGTCAGTTGTCTGCCAAACAGGCCGACTAGGTACAACCAGTGAAGTCACTAGAAGACCAACTCTTTGAGAAGACCTTGGACTACGGTTGAGCCAAACAGGAAGAGACTACCAGAAAACTAACCCAAGTAGATTGAATTTAGCCTCACACTTAACTAAATCTACTGGTGAATATGGGCATAAGAAATATGCTTAACATATGTCAGAAAAATATTTGCAGAAGGATAATTGGCGTGTAACAAAAGTACAGTAAAAGTATAGTCAGAAACACGTAAGAAGAAGATCTGCAGAAGGATATTTAGCGTGTGATAGAAGCACAGTGAAAAAAGGATACCCAGAAAGTCCTCTAAAGATTAGCATTATAAAAAAGAGAAAAAGAGACAGAAGCAAAGGATGATGCCCAAAAAATAAAAACAGAACTAGATATAGAGGAAAAATGGTCATTTTTGTTACTCTTAAGTATTTTGGCTAAAACTTCTTTCACCAATTTCCCATCAAAAAGATCATTTTTGACTTAAGCATCAAAGAGTCTTCATCGAAACCCACATCGGTGAAACCATTACGATAGTTTTGTTTGTGTTTTACAGGTTTTGTCGTTGTCGACAAGGAAGAGAAGACCCAAGCTTTTGTAAGTAAGCCCAAGCCAAGACGAGGCCCAAGTGCTAATTCTCACTAACAAATAAATTCAAAGCTCGTTTGCTCGAAGAACTATTTTTTTCGATTAACAGATTTTGGCACCGTCTGTAGAAAACATAACAAAAATCTTTGACCAAGAAGATGACAGGTGGCTATGGCGGAATAATTGTCTACCAGTAAAACCCTCATCATCGAAGAGTGAGGCCCGAATGTAAACAGAAATAGAGGCCACACTGAGGACCTTAAGAGAAGAAAGAGAAGAATTGAGACAACTCATGACTGAGTTAATAAGAAGTAAAAGGAGGGAAGCGAAAAATGGCGGCATGGGGGAATCTCAGGTAGAGGTTTGTTTATGCTTAAAATATAACGCGGCTATCACAATATAGATTGAGGTGTCAATCCCATGAGGAAGCTCTTTGGCAAAATAGGTTGGTAAAGTAAAATATTAAAGCAGTAGCAAGGGATAAAATTAATTGATTTAAGTGGATGAGATAGAATTGTCTATGATTTGAAGAAAATGTCTTATGATAATTCAAACAAGGCTTCGAGAATCACAATTATACTTTATAAATCTACTTTGCACTTTGATTCAGTGTTTATAACTCAATTGACTGTTTTACATCTAAACAATCAATCGGAAGATATGTAAAATATAGCACATTTGATAATACATGCATTTGATATAACTCAACTATTTTGCAAATATTAACACAAATCATGTTTATTTATACAAGTTATCTAAGATCGACAATATATCATTTTGACAATATTGCAATAAAAGATCAACTTGAATATCAAACATTTATTGCCTTTACATGTTATCCAAGATCGATAATATATCAATTTAACAATATTGCAATAAAAGATTAACATATAAAACAATGTAACCAATAACAGTTATAATTCAACAAGAATCACATAAGAAAAACATGACTGAACATATATGAGACATGATAATTATAATCTTTGGATTATAGAAAATAAACTAGATAAGAGTTTAATCAAAACCAAACTTACAACATTTGTAGCTCTTGACAACGAATCAAAGTATAGAAGTTGATTTATTACACATAAAAGTTCATCTCTTAGCCTTGTCAAAAACTATAACCTAAATTACTATACATGTTAATGAGAAGAAAAGAAGAGAGAATTATCTAATGTTGAAAACGTCCTAAGAGTCTCCTTATATAGGCAATGAATGAAAATATGTCATGTATGACATCAATCTTCAATAATTTTAGGCCAATAACTTATTTATCCACTTGCAGTACATTTTTGATAATATAAATGACTGATTTAGCTTCTACAACCGACATAAAAGTTGTAGAATTTTGTCTTTTCTTTCCATAGGCACCAATTTCATGCAAATTGGATGAGTATCCAATGAGATATAGTAAATTTCTAAAGATACATCAGATTTCGGCCAACAACCATTTTACCCACTTGCAATGCAATTTGGTCCATGATAACGGCTGATTTGGACTTACCATCAACATAAGAGTTGTTGATAATTATGTCAGTATTTCATAAATTTAAGAATTATACCAATTGATTACGTATTTTATGAGATACGGTACAAATACGTGAGTTGGGTCAAGCTGGGTTGAAGTTGTAGCCTGATTCTATTGTATCTCAATTTTTGGCCCATAACATGTTGGATTTGGATTTTTCACTATTCTCAAAATTTGTGTAAGATTGAGTCATGTTTCACCAGGTTCAAGAATTTCTTTATTTCGATTTCTACATTGAGAGTTATGTCCATTTTACCTAAACCTGTCCAAATAACATTCATTAATCACAATTTAAGGAGAACACTTTCTTTCAAGCTAAAAATATAGAAAATGCTAAAATTAGTGACATTAAATGGTGACTAAATCTCTTAATAAATATGTATTTTTATGTGCTCATCACAGCCCCCAACCAGCTTATTGCTAGTCTCTAGCAATTCAAGCGTAAATAGAATATGCAAAACTACCTAAGCATTTCAAACAAAACATCAGTTCAAGATCACTGTTGCTATTATGGTTTTTTTCAATTACAACCTCCAAAATTTGTATGTGTGTAAACTAAGCCATAACCATGTTACCATAAACCACAATAGATTTAGCCTTGAGAATTTCTCCAAGTAAAAGCCTCAACTCCATATTCTCACAGGTGTATGACTGTTTAAAAGGCCAGGACTTCTCTTATGGAGTTGGAAAACAGTTAAGCACTCAAGAAAAAGTCAATTTTAAGGACAGACATATAAACTAACATTGATCCAAAGATAGAAAAATTATTTGTTTAAAAATCAATTATTCCTATCATACGCCAGCTTTAGAACTTTAATCGACTTGTGAGAATAATATAATTATAACTTAGTGAGAAAATTGTTTTACAAAATATTTATCTTCTAAAATTGAATGAAGACTTTATTAAACTGAATTGCTTTTTTTTTTTTGTTGGTATTTTGCTTTTTTTTTATTTTTTATTTTTGAAGAATACAAGGAAGCATTACAAAGGTTTCTCACCAAATTATATTATATGCAAATGCAACTAACTTATTTTGTAATTTAAATAATATCAATTTAAACAAAAATTAACCAATTCAATGGATCAATGAAGGTTCATAAGCTGTTTTATTAACCTTTCCACTTACTCACAAAAGATATGTGAGATTAGAAAAAAATATATATACTTAAACATGAGAATTCTCCTGGCTATATAAATTGAATCATTCATCTTACCACAAGGCTTAACATTGTGCTAAAAAATATTTTGGAAGTCATTCTTTAGTAACCTAAATAGAAACAGTGACTCAACCTAAACAATTTTGAAATCATACTTAGGTAGAAAAGCAAATTCCTTTATACAAAAATTACCAAGACTACAAGCAATAAACAACAATACATGAAACATAAAACAAAACAACAAAAAATTAGTTAAAATGCGTTTCAAAAGTTAGAACTAAAACTCCTTACTCTGCCATTCTAACTTGACCTAGAATGCGTCTCAAGAGTTCAAGACTGAACTCTTTACTCTGTCATTTTAATCAAATATCGGACCACAAATTTTTTATTTATTTATAAAGTATGACTTGTGTCTACTATCTTCCCCCTAAATCAGATGAAACATTGTCCTCAATGTTTAAATAGAAAGAGATAAAGTATAGAAGACATTACCTGAAACGCCAGTTATTTGAAAGAAACAAACCTGAGAGACACTTAAACAAATATAAACTAAAATGATGACGCTGATAAATAACTAAAACAAAGAAAAATTTACAAACGAAGTGTCAGATCCAATTTTCTCTTGTTAAGGCCTACTGACCAATCGATCTGAGTTATTGTTGGGTCAAGTTCGTAGGTAACTGCCTGTAATTTGTTAATCAATTCATCCGCCTCAATAGCAGAAACCAGGATCTGTCGCGCCGAATGTGAAATAAAATTCTGTTTTACAGCTTGATCAAGAAAACAAAGTAAGCAATCAAAATAGTTATTAACATTCAACAAACCTAAGGGTTTTCAGTGGATATTCAGTTGGGCCCAAGAGACAATTTGAAAAATTTCTTCCAAGGTACCAAAACCACCTGGTAAAGCAATAAAAGCGTCTGCATTGCAAAGCATTCTAGTTATACGTTCATGCATGGATGAGACTCGTAATTCTTCCCCTATTATTTTTTCGGTCAGGTTTTCCACGGCCAAAGCTATAGGAATAATACCTAAAACTTGACTTTCTCCTAAATGTGCAGCTGTTGACACACACCACATTAACCCAAGGCTACCCCTTCCATAAATCAAATGAATTTTTCTTGCAGCTAATGCTTTTCCTAAATTGTTTGCTGCTTCTACAAACACTTTACTCTCCCCAGGACTAGATCCACAAAATACACATATATTTCAAAATTATTGAACTTGGGTTTCCTTCATATTTACATTCACCTTTATCTCAATATATGAAAATGAAGAAAATGAGGTGCTGTATTTATAGAGTACTAAATGATAACAATGATTATGGTAACCTGACAGTTTGTCAAAAGAGAGTTAAAAATAAAACATAAAAACTTAAACATAATGACCCACATGCATTATTGAACAAAAAGATTTGAATTTAAGACATCTACATAAGTAGCCCTACTATTCATAAAATAAAGTTTGAAATTAAAACACATGTATTTATAAGTAGTTGTGATTGTGGCTCACATCTTCCTTTAGTTTTAGGTCCAGTAACGGCTTAAACGCCCTCTATGGGTCAAGAATAGGCTTCCCATCCAATTTTTTTATAAAATGACAAACAAGCTCTTTTAGAGTCAAATTCCCGAGACTATACCATTGATGTTCATTTTTGAATTTGTTCCATAAATCGAGAAGTTCACGTTGCACGAGCCCACGGGATGCGTCTCAAGAGTCAATAGGATATCATCCAAAGACTCCTTACTCAGTCCATCCTTAATGATTTGAATTTTGTCTTCTCGATTTCTAGATGCAAATCCTAAAGAACGACAACTCCGGTTACAATTCTATCGAGCACATTTATAACAGACTTGTAACCTCTTTGCTCGTCGCCTTTTGGCATAAGAGCTTCTTCCAAGACCAAGTATATGAGAAATAATCATTTACAAACTCACCAGACAACTGAACCTTGGCTTTAATTAACCAACGAAGATCTACAAGGATATTACCCAACATCAATAGCCTTAGTCTTTCACACCGTGCTTTGTAAATCTTAAGTAGAGCATTTTGAGGCAATGAAGGAAAATGTTTTTTAAAGTTGGCAAGAATGTGATCCATTTTGAAAGAAAGAAAAGAGATGAATGTAAAGTTTGAGGGACAGTTTTTACGGAACTGAGAAATTGACTTTAATAGTCAAGGAGTACCGTATCCGCCACTTGACCGGAAAATAAAATCACACTGAAGAAAAAATAAAAAGAAGAAAATAAAGTAAAATAAAATGTGAAAGAAAATAAAAGCAAAAATAAAAAGTCAAAAGATAAAATATAGACAAAATATAAAATATGGTACAGATAGATTGAACCTAATCAAGCATGATAAACAGGATCCACAAGAGGGATCTCGCCTAGGTACATAGAGTCGTCTACCTTTTCCACATAGCTTTTTAGCCACTGTCCATTCACTTTGAAAGTTCGTCCATCAGTGGGGTCCTCTATTTCAACAGCACCATTAGAAAAAATATGCCTTACCATAAATGGACCAGTCCATCGAGATCTCAACTTTTCAGGGTGTAAATGCAATTGAGAATCATAAAGATAGACCCGTTGATTTGGCTCAAAGTGTTTCTTTGAGATCTGTTTATCATGAGCTACTTTCATTTTAGCTTTGTAAATTCTGAAGTTGTCATATGCGTCATTTCATAGCTCTTCTATTTCTGACAATTGTAACTTTCTTTGGAAACCTGCAGCATTCAAATCAAAGTTAAGGGCTTTGACAGCCCAATAAGCTTTATGCTCTAGCTCAACAGATAAATGGCAAGATTTCCCATAAACAAGCCGGTATGGAGACATTCCTAAGATGGTTTTGTATGCAGTGCGATATGCCCATAATGCATCAGAAAGGCGTAGAGACCAATCTTTGCGATTCGGGTTAACCGTCTTTTCCAAAATCTGTTTAACCTCTCTATTTGCTAGCTCAGCTTGTCCATTTGTTTGTGGATGGTATGTAGTGGAAAATTTATGAAGAACACCATACCTGCGCATCAAAGCTTCAAAATAACGATTACAAAAATGTGTTCCTTGGTCACTAATGATGACACGTGGTGTACCGTACCTAGATAACACATTTTCTTTTAAGAATTTTACCACAGTTGTATTATCATTAGTACGACAAGCTACAGCCTCCACCCATTTTGATACATAGTCAACAGCTAAAAGGATGTAAAGGTAGCCAAAAGATAAGGGAAAATGACCCATAAAATCGATACCCCAACAGTCAAATATCTCGATAACAAGAATAGGGTTAAGAGGCATCATATTTTTTCAAGATAAAGCACCTAACTTTTGACATCTTTCACAGGAATGACAAAAATTATTAGTGTCTTTGAACAAAGTGGGCCAATAAAGACCACACTGTAAAATTTTCACAGCTATCATCTTTATAGAGAAATGGCCACCACAAGCAGCACTATGGCAAAAATTTAAGACACTAGAAACTTCACTTTCAGGAATGCAATGTCTCATGATTTGGTCAGAACAGTTTTTGAAAAGATATGAATCATCCTAATAAAAATTACGTACCTTAACCAAGAACTTATGCTTATCTTGTGCACTCCAGTCAGATGGAAGTTCACCACAAATCAAATAATTTACGATATGTGCATACCAAGGTATTTGGCTTATAGTAAAAAGATGTTCATCAGGAACATCATCTCGAATGGGTGAAAAATCAGTGGAGTCAGTGAGCTCAAGGCGGGATAGATGATCAGCAACAACATTTTCAACGCCTTTCTTGTCTTTGATGGTTATATCAAATTCCTGCAAAAGAAAAATCCACTTAATTAAACGGGCTTTAGCATCCTTCTTAGAAAGAAGGTACTTAAGGGCTGCGTGGTCAGTAAAAATAACAATAGGTGAACCAATCAAATAAGAACGAAATTTATCTATGGCAAAAACAATAACTAGTAGTTCTTTTTCAGTAGTAGTGTAATTCATTTGATCATCATTCAAAGTCCTACTAGCATAATAAACGACAAAGGTTTTTCCCTCCATATGTTGCCCAAGAACTGCTCCTACAGCATAATTACTTGCATCACATATAATTTCAAATGGGAGGTTCTAATTCGGTGATTACATGATAGGAGCGGTGGTGAGTTTGGCAATGAGTGTTCGGAATGCCTCTTCACACTCATGTGTCCATGTAAATTTTGCATCTTTTAGCAACAGGATACACAATTGTCACGCCCTAGACCTAAAAGATCTGATACATGACATAACTTACACTTATTCAATAATATTTAAACATTCATTTTAATTTCTTTCAGAATTATAGCAATTGAATTATGACTGAGACAATTAGTAAACCGGAGATACGCAGAGTTTTCTTAGAGATTAACACTCTACTACGTCACCAGTAGCAACTCTGTTACCGGAAGCCCAGAATATATTCATTACAAATTCTTACTTAAAATCAATCTATAATCACACTTGATGAAACTTAAACTAAATCTAACCACACACAATAAAAATAATACATAAGTATTTATTCAATAGGGACAAATCAAATATCTTATCCCATTTGTCCCTAAATGAAACACTCAGCAACCTAGCAACTTAGGGAACCCAAGGAACAACAGAAGCCTTGCCAAATTCGCTAAGCACACATGTACTTTATTTACCTGAAATCACCATAAAACTCAGTAAGCATACTAATTTTTCATATATCAAATACAAATACATATATGTACACAATGCATATGTATGATATGCTATGATCAATTAAAATCATAATCTTATCAATTCACATGTCATGTAAGCGCTTACACATTCTTTAAAAATATATTACAGGAATACCATCACTCAACTACTATTTAGTAGGACTTACACATCACATATGATATAATGAGCCAAATGTCACTCGTAGGTGACATACCGTATGAGAGAAATAGTACAAGTGAGGTTTAAATTACACATATATAATGTTTAAGTCTGAAGGTAAGAGCCAAACCCTCACCCTGATCATCGGTGAGTCCTCTCACATGCACCAATACGCCACCACACGAATATGATGACTCAATCTTCCTTTAGGTACCAATAGGATCCTCCCTACATACGGAACACATAACATATACCAATCCCGAAGGAAAGACCACACATAAAGGCTCCATAAATCATACAAGATGCCTACTAAGTCAACAGTGAGTTCAAGCATCCTCAAAACACAAAATGTTTCTTATGGACATATTACACTTCAAAGCTTTCTTTGTTAAACACAATTCATTTTGAAACCTCATTTTCAAAAATACATGTATGTCCAGGCTCAATGTCAATGCTCACATTCATAAACATATGTCTTTCACATTTCATATCAAGTACACTTTAGCATAACATAAAAATATTTCTAAGCACATTTACAAAATCATACATAGACAATTACTATGCTTATTGTGATTTCAGTAAAAAGTCTAGTATACTTACCTCTTAGCACTTTCGAGTACAAGATTTAATTCTCTTTAACCTATCAATGGAGATTAATCCTTTCATAAGCCTCATAATTCACACAAAACACTTTAAATAACTTACAAAATTATACAAAATACATTTATCACATCAAATTGGTCTAATTACTCAGTTTCTCAAAACCTGTCATTCTGACCACTTACACTTAACAAAATTTTCTAATACATCAAATGATGTCCAATTACTCCAAAATCAGAATATATCATTCTTGACTCATATATCCTTATTGTATATGAATATTATATAGTATTCAGTCTCGTAATTTTATAAAATCAGATACTAACTCAAAAATTACAAAACTACCATATAATTACTCTTGAAACATATTTCAACCCATGATAAATATTTCACTTCAAAATCCCTGTCAAAAGTATTTTAAAACTATTTTATTCCATAACTTTAAAAATCTGTTAATCAAATACTGCAATGAGCTGATACACTTTAGAAAATTATAACAATTTAACCACATTGATCTAAATTCTAAATTCTGAGTATATTATATTAGACATATAATTTTATGATATTACACAAATTGGTAATTTTTGAAGATCATTCAACAGGCCAAAAATCGTTTGCCACTGTATCATACTATTTACACAGGAAATTTTTAGAATTTTAGGGTCATTTTGGTAAATTTACTGAAAATTCAATTTTTGGAATCTTTAATCGATTCAAAGTCTCAGATGATCATAAACATGTCTAATTTCATATACTCAAAATTCAAAACCAGAATCGAATCACAACAATTTATAAAATTCCTGGATCAAGAGACTATCAAGTAGAAATTCTACAAGTCATCATGATTTATCAAACTATCTACATAGATCATCATCAATTCTCACAATATCTTACGAAATACACATCAAATCCTCAATTATACATATTTTTAAAAATCAAAACTTAAAGAAATTAACTTAATTAACACCAATAAATTGAGAAATAGTTGTGATATATCTCTTAAAATCCAAAATTCTAATTTCTTCTTCTTTTTCTTTTTCTTTTTCTTCTTCTCTTTCTCTCCCCTCTATTTCTCTCTTCTCTCTCTCTAAAGGGATAGCTCGACCCAAAAAAGTGAATCAGGGTTTCAAAAGTGTATTTTTATACTAAGAGGCTAATTTTTTATATTTATGAATTTGCCCCCAAAACTTTTAAAGTATTACAAATTGGTCCCTGAAATAAATTTAAAGTCTTGCAAATAAACCCAATGCTAATAGTATGTCCGTAACCTATACAAACATTACTAATAACAATATATAAATCAAGTATCACCCACATACAAATAAAAATACGTATATATATATATATATAAATACTTATTCTTACTGGTTGTGGATACTAGTTACTACAACAATGGTCTGGATATGGCAGAAAAATTTTATATAAGCCTTCTGTAAAAGCCAGCGTGTCCAAGAAAGAATCGGATATCTTTTACCGTTTTGGGTGTAGATAATTTAGAGATTAATTCAATTTTTGCCTTGTCAACCTTTATCCCTCTTTCAGATACAATGTGCCCCAAAACGATTCCTGAAGATACCATGAAATGATATTTCTCCCATTTTAGCACAAGTCCTTTTTCTTCACACCTACTCAAAACAGATTTCAAGTTAAATAGGCATAAATCAAAAGAATTACCAAAAACAGTCAAATCATCCATAAAGACTTCCATGCATTTTTCAACCATATCAGAGAAAATACTCAACATACAACGCTGAAAAGTAGCTGGTGCATTACATAATCCAAATGGCATTCTACGAAAAGCATAAGTACCAAAAGGGCATGTAAAAGTGGTTTTTTCTTGATCTTCTATAGCTATCTCAATCTGGTAATATCCTGAATACCCATCAAGAAAGCAATAAAAAGGATGTCCAGCTACACATTCTAAAATTTGATCAATAAAAGGCAATGGAAAATAGTCTTTCCTAGTAGTTGTGTTTAACTTTCTATAATCAATGCACATTCTCCAACCACTTACTACCCTAGTTGAAATAGGTATCCCTTTCTCATTTTCAACAACAGTAACCCCAGATTTCTTAGGAACTACTTGAGTTGGACTTACCCATTGACTATCAGAAATTGGGTAGATTATACCCGCATCTAATAGTTTCAAGATCTCTTTCTTCACTACTTCTTTCATTGTTGGGTTAAATCTTCTTTGTGAGTCCCTACGAGATTGGGCACCTTCCTCTAAATGAATTCTATGAGGGCATATCAATGGAGAAATACCTTTAATATCAGTTATGGTCTAACTTAGTGCAGACTTATGTTCTTTTAACAATTTTATCAATTTTTTCTCTTGTTCAGCACTAAGTTCAGAAGAAATGATGATAGAAAAGGTATCACCTGGTCCCAAGAATGCGAGTTTCAAACCTTTGGGGAGTGGAGAAAGCTCAACTTGTGGTCTCTCCCTCTCTCGGGGCAACTCTTTAAAGCGTGGCTGCCAAAATCTAGTCCCTTTATCCTGTGAGTCAAAAATGCTAAACACATCAGTTGTTACATTAGGATAATACAATTCTTCAAAATCAAAATTGAGAAGGTTTTTCAAAGAATCAGAGCCATGATTTTTATAAGTTTCCTCTGCTACAAGTGTGTCTATCATATATGAATGATAGCACTCGTCTTCTTCTCATGGTTGTTTGCCAATATTGAAAATATTCACCTAAAGAGTCATATTCCCAAAAGATAATTTCATTAAACCATTTCTTAATAAGAGCGTTAGCAGTGGCTAGAAAAAGTCTCCCTAAAATAAGAGGGATTTTTGACTCTATGTTAACAACAGAATGAGTATCTAAAACAAGGAAATCAACTAGGTAGTAAAATTTATTAATTTACAACAAAACATCTTTTACTATTTCCCGTGGTTTCTTGATTGATCGGTCAGCTAATTGTAGGACTATAGATGTTGATTTAATCTCACCAAGTCCTAATTGCAAGTAAATAGAATAAGGCATTAAATTTACACTTGTTCCTAAGTCCAATAAAGCTTGACCAAACTCATGTGTCCCAATTTGGCAGGAGATTGTGGGACATCCTGGGTCTTTATACTTGGGTGGTGTCTTTTTTTTAATCACTGCACTTACCTGTTCTGCCAAAAATGCAGTTTTCTTTTGATAGTGCATAAATCCTTGATGACTTTGGCATAAGTTGGAACCTGCTTAATCAAATACAAAAAGGGAAGATTAATCTTAACTTGTTTCAAATGTTCCAAAATCTCACCTTGAATTTCTGAATTTTTTCCAACCGGTCGAAGAGCTTGAGGAAAAGGCACTGGGATTGAAAACTTATTTTCGGGCTCTTTTTTCACTGTGGCCTTTTTTTCAAGGGGGGTGTCTTTACTACTCGTGGATGTGTTAATTTCAGAAGTAGGCTCACTTACAATCTTACCACTTCGAGTAGTAATGGCATTGACTTCTTTGAGATTTTGAACATCAGAAGTAGAAGCTTGTACCATAAATTGTCCTTTCGGATTGGATTGAGGTTGATATGGAAACTTACCTTGCTCTTGTACAGTTAAGGCACTGGTCAACTTTATGATTTGACTCTTGATTTCTTTGTTTTCGTATACCACCTGTGTAAGAATTATTTCAAATTTTTGATTAGTCTTACTTTGTGCCTCCATAAATGCTTGTAATATATCATCTAAAGAACTCCTAGTTGGTCGTGCATTATATTGAGGTGCAACATAAGACTTGGGTGCTTGTTGTTCTTGTTTCCACTGGCTGTTGGCTTGTTGGTCAGATTTCCAACTGAAATTTGGGTAGTTTCTCCAGCTAGGATTATATATTTCAGAGTATGGTGAATAAGGCTTCTTGTAAATCCCTAGGGCATTACATTATTCCTCATATATGCCTCTCATCTCACTATAAGTGGGGCAATCCTGAGCTAAGTGTTTTGCTCCTCCACAGACAAAACAGACATCATGTGACTCAACTCTAGCAACAGTGTGGGTGACCTTTCTATCTTTGGTTTTCAAGGCCTCTAACTCCCTAGTTAAGACCTTTAATTGGGCTTTGAAGTTATCCTCTTCCCTAAAATGAAAAACTCCATTGGGTCGTGACCTATTTGTGCTTTCAATAATGCTAGGTCCAGTCCATGTATGGGTTTTTTCAGCTAAGTCGTTAAGGAATTCTATGGCTTTCTCAGGATCTTTGTGAAGGAACTCCCCATTACACATCATCTCAATAAATTGGTGCTCTCTAATTATGAGTCCCTCATAGAAATAACTAACTAAGCGTTAATTTTTATACCCATGGTGAGGGCACAGATTTAGCAACTCTTTAAACCTTTCCCATGCTTGATATAAGGTTTCACTGTCTTTTTGGGAGAAGGAAGAAATTTATCTTTTCAGGCCATTAGTTTTGTGTTGTGGGAAGTATTTATTGAAAAATGCTTGGGTTATTTCTGCCCAAGTTCCTATAGATTTCGGCCTCAAAGAGTATAGCCAACTCTTTGCTTTGTCTTTCAAAGAAAAAGGGAAAAATTTATGTCTAACAGTGTCTATGGCTTCAGGTTGGCTATGAAATGTGGCAATTACCTCTTCAAATTCTCTAACATGTACATAAGAATTTTCACTGTCTAGACCATGAAAAGTGGGCAGAAGTTGTATCATTCCAGGTTTAAAATCCGAATGTGGTGTGTTAGGTGGAAATATAAAGCATGATGGTGTGGCTGTTCGAGTAGGATGCAAGTAATCTTTTAGAGTTCTAACGGGGTTTTCTTCGTGTTGGCTCATTGTGTTAGAATTACAAGATGAACTAGAAGGTGAATTCTCTTCCCTTATAAATTGTAGGGGTGGTTCTAGGTCTAGTTCTCTCACAAATCTTCCTCGTTTGTCTCTAAGTCGATGCATACATCCTAACAACAATTTTTTCTTTTTTAAGGAAGGAAATGCTTAAGAAAAATTAAGAAGTGGAATAAAACACAACAAGAAATAGAAATGAGTTAGGTGGTAAGACCAACTATGAAATATAAATACAATAACTGAATAAAAGATAATAAACTGTAAAGTACGAATAAAAAAAGTACAATAAATAAATATAATAAGTAAATAAAAGAAAACAAATGCAATAAATAAAGAAAAATAAAATACAAAGTACAACAAATAAATAAAATAAAATAAAGTGCAATAAAAAAAGGTACAATAAGTAAATAAATAAAAGGTTAGGCGGTAGAACCGGCCATTAAAATAAAAAAAAATACAACATATTAACTAAAGAAAATAAAGTGCAATAAATAAGTAAAAGAAAATGAAAATAAAGTACAAAAAAAAGTGTAATAAATAAATAAAGTACAATAAAATAAATAAATAAACTAAGTTAGGAAGTGAACGAAGTTAACTAAAGAAAAACAAATACAACAAATTAACTAAAGAAATAAAGTACAATAAATAAATAAAAGGAAGTGAACGAAGTTAGCCGGTAAAACCAGCCATTAAAATAATATAAATTATAGCAACTTAACTAAAGAAAATAAAATAAATTAGGTGGTAGAACAACCATGAACAATAAGATGAATTACAAAAAAATAAAACTAATATTTTACAAAGGAAAAAAAATGTACAAAGTTACCACTTTAGTATTTATAATCGCAACCGACTTTCGCTTAGTGTGCTTCCCCGGCAATGACGCCAAATTTTATTTACGCTTAATATATAACGCGGCTATTACAGTATAGATTGAGGTGTCGATCTCACGAGGAAGCTCTTTGGCAAAATAGGTTGGTAAAGTAAAATATTAAAGCAATAACAAAGGATAAAATTAATTGATTTAAGTGGATGAGATAGAATTGTCTATGATTTGAAGGAAATGTCTTATAATAATTCAAACAAGGCTTCGAGAATCACAATTATGCTTTATAAATCTACTCTACACTTTGATTCAGTGTTTATAACTCAATTGACAGTTTTACATCTAAACAATCAATCAGAAGATATGTAAAATATAGCACATTTGATAATACATGCATTTGATATGACTCAACTCTTTTGCAAATATTAACACAAATCATGTTTATTTATACAAGTTATCTAAGATCGACAATATATCATTTTAACAATATTGCAGTAAAAGATCAACTTGAATATCAAACATTTATTGCCTTTACATGTTATCCAAGATCGACAATATATCAATTTAACAATATTGCAATAAAAGATTAACATATAAAACAATGTAACCAATAACAGTTATAATTCAACAAGAATCACATAAGAAAAATATGACTGAACATATATGAGACATGATAATTATAATCTCTGGATTATAGAAAATAAACTAGATAAGAGTTTAATCAAAACCAAACTTACAACATTTGTAGCTCTTGACAACGAATCAAAGTATAGAAGTTGATTTATTACACATAAAAGTTCATCTCTTAGCCTTGTCAAAAACTCTAGCCTAAATTACAATACATGTTAATGAGAAGAAAAGAAGAGAGAATTATCTAATGTTGAAAATATCCTAAGAGTCTTCTTATATAGGCAATGAATGGAAATATGTCATGCATGGCATCAATCTTCAATAAGTTTAAGCCAATAACTTATTTATCCACTTGCAGCACATTTTGGATAATATAAATGACAGATTTAGCTTCTGTAGCCAACATAAAAGTTGTATAATTTTGTCTCTTCTTTCCATAGGCACCAATTTCATGCAAATTGGATGAGTATCCAATGAGATATGAGCAAAATTCTAAAGATACATCAGATTTCAGCCAACAACCATTTTACCCACTTACAATGCAATTTGGTCCATGATAATGGCTGATTTAGACTTTACTATCAACATAAGAGTTGTTGATAATTAAGTCAATATTTCACAACTTCAAAAATTATACCAATTGAGTACGTATTTTATGAGATACGGTATAAATACGTGAGTTGGGTCAAGCTGGGTTGAAGTTGTAGCCTGATTCTATTGTATCTCAATTTTTGGCCCATAACATGTTGGATTTGGCTTTTTCACTATTCTTAAAATTTGTGTAATATTGAGTTATGTTTCACTAGGTTCAAGAATTTATTTATTTTGATTTCTACATTGAGAGTTATGTCCATTTTACCTAAACCTATCCAAATAACATTCATTAATCACAATTTAAGGAAAACACTTTATTTCAAGCTAAAAATATAGAAAATGCTAAAATTAGTGGCATTAAATGGTGACTGAATCTCTTAATAAATATGCATTTTTATGTGCTCATCAAGGTTCAAGAGTAGATGATTGAGGGATCACATCGGGGACCTTGCACGACTTAGCCGAAGCAACCAGGCTAAATCAGGCACCCCTCGAGAGAGAGATGACCCAGATTAGAGATTTCGAGCAAACAGCGAGGAAAAGGTCGTCTAATGAACAACAACCACCAATCAGGTGAACTGGACCTGGAAGACAAGGCCCGCAATTTAAAGGAAAAACTGAAGAGCCTATTGGCAGAGAAAGAGAAAAAAGATCAACCTCTTATGAAGAGGACAGAGAGGAAGAGGAGATCGCCACTAATGGATAAACTAAGAGATGCAAAGCTCCTGAGTGGGTTTCGACTTCAAACATGCCCATTTACAAGAGAGTCACTGACCTCAACTACTACGTCGATTGGATTACTGACTTGCTATCAATTGCAGGGCTGAGGCATGATAAAATATGCAGACTCTTCCACATAAACTTGAAAGGACCCACTCTACTCTGGTATAGATGCTTGAATCAGAGTAGTGTCACCTTATACCACAAGCTGACTGAGAAGTTCACACAACACTTTTGAGGTTTGTGTGAGCAGCTAAAAACCCAGAGCAGCTAAAGTGGGTTAGGCAGGGTAAAGGTAAGAGTCTCAAGAACTTCATCCAGAGGTTTCACAAAGAGGTAATAGCCTTAGGAGCTTTTAACCAACCCATTACCCTGAACGCCCTCAAGTCAAGGCTGAGGCTAAATAGATTCTAGTATTACCTAGCAGAAAGCAGCATTGAAAATTATGCGATGGTATATAACAAGATGCCTTAGTATATATTGATAGAGGAAATGGAAGAAGCTAAGAGATCCCTTACCGAACTACCCAGAGAGCATGTTAGGCCCAGAGAAGATAACATATACGGGGAAAGAAAGGACCCTAACCGCTTCTTCAGAAATACCAGAAGCAGAACGACTAATACGGACCTCTGTAGAGGGGAAATTTTATAAACTGGCGTAATGCACCGAACAGTTAAAGGAAAAATGGGCCGAACAATAGGCTTGAAAATCGAAGAGATCATAGGCCTAACAGGTTTATCTGAGCAACCCTTTCGGGCAGCCTCAAAGCCCGAGAGACCATGCTGAACACTTGATCGAAGAGAGAAAGGTAACTTATGTTGAAAATTTTCTCCCTCTAGTAGTACCACTTGATATTTACAAAGCAATCCAAAATAAGAGTTTGCTTAACAGAAATTTCAAAAAGAAATAGTAGAGTAGTGAGTAGATCTGAAGAAGTGGTGCGACATGCATAAAGGACCGAGACACACTACATGGGAGTGCTCAGAATTGAGGAAGCAGCTAGACATACTAATGAAGAATAGGTACTTGGGAGAATTTTGAGTTGATAGACAACTCCTCGCATCCACTGACCATCCCAGTGGGTCGAATCTCAACCCCGTAACAATCATTTCTTACGGACCTATATTGGTAGGAGATTCAAATAAGCAGCATAAGAATTACTTCAAGTACTCAATGAAGGCACACCAAGGTATTTGCAATACTTATTTGGTCAAGAAACCTAGGTTACAGTAAGAGGTGTTGACCATGTTTACAGAGAAGGACACACATGGAGTTAGTTATCCCCATGATGATACACTTGTAATAGAATTGCTGGTGGCAGGTGAGAAGATAAATAGGTTGTTTGTCGATCCGGGTAGCTCGGTCGATATAAACTTTAAAAAAACTCTAGATAAGCTAAAAATCAAGAACCTACATATAGAAAGAGACAATTGTATGATACGGATCCTTCTCGAGTGGCCATTTATGATGAGTACGAATGCTGCTCTATCAATTCATTATTTAAAGTTAAAATTCTCAGCTTGAAAGGGAATTGGAGTAGTTTCAGGAGATTAGAAGGCAGCTAGAAGTTATTATGCAGTGATAGCGAGGAGGGCATTCTGTATTTCTGCCATCAACCTAAAGGAGGAAATCAATAAATCACCAGAGCCAACAGAGGAATTATAGAACGTGCCATTTAAAATTGGGGAATCAGGAAAAGCAGTTAGAATTGGGTCCTAGTTAAAGCAAGGGGTCAAGGAAGGGTTAACCCAGCTAGTTTGTGAATTCTCAAACGTCTTCGCTTGGACCCATAAAGACATGCCTACAATCGTCCCTAAACTGGCTTTCCACAGGTTGGCCATTAACCCCACGTTCTGACTGATTAAGTAGAAGAGAAGAATCTTTAACCAAGAGCAAAATGAGGCTGTAGCGGTAGAGATAGAGAAACTATTAGTAGCAGGTTTTATCGGGGAAGTCCATTACCCTGACTGGCTGGCCAACGTTGTAATAGTGAGGAAGGCTAATGAAAAATAGAAGATGTGCGTGGACTTTACTGATCTGAATAAGGCGTGTCCGAAGGATAATTTTCCCTTTCCAAAGTTGACTAGCTTGTGGATGCCATAGCTGAGCACGAGTTACTGAGCTTCATGAACACCTTTTTTAGTTATAATCAGATCCCGATGTTTCTCCCAGACTAGAAGAAAACATCATTTATCACCTACCAGGGGACATACTGCTATTGAGTAATGCCGTTCAGATTAAAGAATGTTGGAGCTACTTACTAGAGGTTGGTGAATAAACTCTTTAAAAACCTGATTGGCAGGAATGTGAAAGTCTACGTGGATGATATGATAGTCAATTTTAAGAAGGCAAAGGACCACATGGCTGATCTAAGGAAAGTTTTTGTGATATTAAGGGAGAACAGAATGAAGCTAAACCTGAAAAAATGTGCTTTCAGGGTGAAGTTTGAGAAATATTTGAGCTTCATGGTGAGTCAGAGGGGGATAAAATCCAACTCAGATAAAGTTCGATCAATTCTAGAAATGAGGTCCTCGAGCACGGTAAAGGAGATTCAACGACTCACAGAAAGATTGTAGCCCTGAACAGGTTCATCTTCAAGGCCACAAACAAATGATTTACTTTCTTCTAGGCAATAAAGAAGAAGAAAAAGAACATGTGGATGGAGGAATGCGAACAAGGCTTTCAACAGTTGAAGGCTTACCTTTCTAAGCTAGTACACTTAGCTGTCCCTATGTAAGGAGAGACATTGGTGCTATACCTGGGAGTCTTAGAACAGGCTGTGAGCTCAATATTAGTCAAAGAAGAAGAAGGGGTGTAGCAGCCAGTATATTACATAAGTAAAGCCTTCACCAGTCTAGAGGTTCGGTATCCTCCCATTGAGAAGTTAGCTCTGGTCCTGATCGTATTGGGAAGGAAATTGCGGCCCTACTTTCAAGCACACACTATCATTGTGTAAACTAACCTACCGTTAAGGCAGATCCTGCACAAGCTAGACTTATTCGGGCCATTGGTTAAATGGGTCATAGAGCTAAGCGAGTTCGACATTCACTACAAGTCTTGTACAACTATTAAGGAGTAGGCCTTACTTAATTTTGTAGTCAAATGCACCCCTGAGTCAATAGAGATCAAGGAGCTGAGTGTTCAAACCCCCGATCAAGTTTAAAACAATGGCTGCTCTATATTGACGGGGCGTTTAACCTGCAAGAAGTGGGGCATAGATTATTCTCGTAAGGCCTGAGGGGAGACGAGGTTAGTTATGCAATCCGCTTCAAGTTTAAGGCCTCAAATAACAAGGCAAAATATGAAGCTCTCATAGCCAGATTAAGAGTGGCTCGAGCACTAGCTGCAAAGGAGGTGTTGGTGAAAAGTGACTCCCAGTTGGTGATGAATTACGTTAATGGCAGCTTTGAAGCCAAAGAAGAAATAATGGCCACATATCTGGCAAAAGTAAGGAGCTTGACCAGCCAGTTCAAATAAGTGAAAGTAAAATTGATCTAGAGAAATAAGAATCGTCGGGAGACATTATTACTTCTATGGCGTCAGCCAAAGACTCTCGATTACCTCAGACGGTCTTTGTGAAACTCATATTGAAGCCCTTCATCCAAGAGGAAGAGCAGATCATATAGATCGAGTCATGACCGAGCTAGATGAACCCCATCAAGGATTACACTTTGAACGGGACAATTTTAGCTAATAAAAAAGAAGCCTAGAGAATTAAATATCAAGCCACCAAATACTCGGTGATCGGTAGAGTGTTATACTGGAGAGGTTTCTCACACCCCTACATAAGATGCTTGAGCCCCCTAGAAGCAGAGTGAGTCCTAAAGGAAATCCATGAAGGAGTTTGCAGTAATCACTCAGGAATGGAAGCATTGGCTCATAAAATATTCAGACTGGGCATTACTGGCCAATCGCTTTTTAGGATGCTAACAGCCTGGTTTAACGTTGTGATTCATGTCAAAGATTTACTGACAAGATCCAGGCACCTACGAAAGAGCTGACCATAATAAGGTCTTGTAATATATAGTTATGGCGGTTGACTACTTCACCAAATAGATCGAGGCCGAGCCATTATCATAGATAATAAAGAAAAGCATTCGGGATTTTGTTTAGACCTGAGAACTTTTTACACTATCATCATCGACTAAGGGAAGCAGTTCGACAACAACTGCTTCAAGAATTTCTACGACC
Organism: Ailanthus altissimus; assembly: GCA_946807835.1. Taxonomy (NCBI): domain Eukaryota; kingdom Viridiplantae; phylum Streptophyta; class Magnoliopsida; order Sapindales; family Simaroubaceae; genus Ailanthus; species Ailanthus altissimus. The sequence continues at coordinate 33,238,688 of OX327686.1, read as the reverse complement.
AGCTCAGAGTACGGTTGTCATTCGCCTCCCCCACACATCCTAAGACCAACAGACATGTTGAATCTTCCAATAAGTTGGTCAAGAAGCTACTCAAGAAGAAGTTGATAGAAAAATAGGGAGCGTGGGTAGAAGTGTTGGGATTTGTGCTTACTTGTCATCCCATTATGTATAAATATATAATGATAGTATTTATACAATTATCATTTCTAATAAAATCGTTAATATTATTTATTATTAAATGGTAAGATGCTTGTAATGTTTCAGATATTGTATGATCTGAAGGAGTTCAGATCTGATCTAAAGGAGTTTAAATCAGTGCTAAGAGTTAGCAATGCTAATAGTTAGAAGTACTAAGAATTAGTAGTGTTAAGAGTTAGTGAAGCTAAGAGTTAGCAGGTTCATATAGTTAGAAAAATCTAAAGAGTTAGAGCTTTGTTTGAAATATAACAATGACCTGAGAATATATTAGTAATGACATAACTGTAAAGAGTTGTAGATAGTGCTAGAAAATATCATTATGCAAGTATGTTCTCAAAACACAATGTTTCTGATCTAATTTTATCGATGCAGGTCTATCGGTGGAATCCATTAATATAGATTAGTGTATATCTATATCTAGATAGTCCAGATGACTAGTCTTAGCAAACAATAAGCTTAGTGGGAAGCTTGTATAGAGATGCAGGTATTCAGTAAGGACTAGATATTGAACAGACTCACGAGAACCTCTAATAAACATCTCATAAAGCTATCAATGGAAGGTATTTCGAGTTGAGTAGTATTTGTGGTCTTTTGCCCTGAGCGCCACGGTAGGCTTGTGAGTGATCCATCATGCTTTGGTTTCACTCATGTCAGAAACCTTTCATGATCTGACTGTTAGATGTCGCTGGGTATAGTCCGGTGCTCATGGAGTTCGATGTGCATAGATATGGGATTCATCAGCTCATATGAGTGAGTTGTATATCCTGATGCTTTAAGATTGTATTTGAGAAAGTCTTGTGGCCACAAGTATAAACCTAAAAAAATATATTCCGAATGAATAAATAATATCACAAAAATATTTGTGGATATTGTTTAATGAAATATAAATCTAGAGATAAGTTCATAGTTGAGCAAATAAAGATTTGACGGTGATGATCTATATCTCTGCTCTTCAAGGATATAAATTGATGGAAGGATTATACGAATATGCAATAACCTCAACTTGCATGGTCTAACACGCTGATTTGTAATATCCGTAACGTGTGTGTGGGACATCATTCACGGACGTATACAGGAGCTCCATATGACAAATCAGGTGTAGACCTAGAGAGTCTCACAATATGAAGTGTACTCGTTGCGCACTAGGGTAGCAGATTGGATTGAATAATTTGATTCGATAAATTTCAGCAAAATAAAACGATTATTTCGGGATCCCTCGAGATGTACATTTGTCAAGACTTAATTGTTAAGTACATAATTTAATTAGTTAACAAGAATTGTTAACCAATAAGATAATAACAAATGGCAAAATCTAAGCCCTTCATTTTGTATCATGATATATTAATAAAATAATAATAAAATAATAATAAAATAATAATAAAATAATTTTTGATTTATTTATAATATTATAATATATATTTAATCCACTAAACATTATTTATATTATTTAGTTGCATTAATATTTGTTTATTGGAATTAAATATTTAACCATTATGAATGGTGAAGACATAATAAATCAAGTGGCATTCATGTTGGCCATTATATGAATTTTTTATTCATTTGATTAAATTGAAATAAATTATTTTTTTTTATTCATTTTGCAAGGGTTACATTTGGCCATGTTTTTCAAGAGGTGGGTGGAGCCTTGAAGTGCAATCAAGTGTTTCAACCACTATAGTAATAATGGGTATTCATTATTATTATTGAGTGGAGCACTTCTTAATAAATTTTGATTAATTTATTATAACAAAATTGAAACAAAAATGAAGGCATATTCATTCTTGCAACATGAATGATTCGGCCATCAGAAGGAGGGAGAGATAGAGAGGTAAGTTTGGTTTTTATTTTTCCTTTCAAGAAGTTGAAAGAGTAGAAGGTGAAGCTGATTTTGTTTTTTTTATTCTACATGCTTAAAATTGGTGAATTACAAAAGAGAAATTGTTATTAATTGTTACAATTTCTCTAACAAGAAATTGTTATTAACAATTTACTTGTTGTGTTAGTAAATTGTTATTAACAAGGACAAAATAAAACTTCATCTTCCTCTCCTTCTATGGATGGCTAAATTACATTCATATTTATGAAACTAATATTTGTATTCAAAGAGTTTAAATACAAGTTGTTGAAAATTCTAAAGCTACTATTCTAACTCCATAATCTCACCAAATCATTATGGACTAGAATTGTTTAACAATACACTCCAAGGTAAGCTCTTCACATAGATTGGTGGAAGACTTGGAGATTTTGTAAAGCTACCTTCATTAGGTAAGTATTTTACATAATGATTTAATACAATTATTCATCATGTATAAATTTGTATAATAGTTATACTTATGTATATATGTGATATATATGTTTAATTTGTTAAATTAGGTGTATATGTTAACATGCTTCCGCTACATATAGTAATTTTTAAAATTATGTATACACTCGTATGTCATACACTTGATTCCCAACAAATGGTATCAGAGCATGCTATATTGAGTATGTGATAATTCTTATTGTTAAATATGTTTACATGGTGATATTGTATATTTAAACAACTTGATGATGTTTAAATTTGAGCATGGTGATTTTTTTTGTTTGAACATGGTGATGATCATATTGTTGTATTCTTGAACATATTAGTGTTTAGAATTGAAGCATGATGGTGTTTGGATATGATACCATAGAGAAAATAGTAAAAATCGGGGGCAAAAAATAGTGTCTGAAGGGTCGATACACTGTTACAACGGTTAGCGCCGTGGCACCTAAATCTGGGCACTGCGGTTCCTAGGTTCTGACCTGAGCACCGCGACGCTCAGGTCCCAGCACCCTAGTGCTCGAGCAAATTGGGTGACCGTAAAAAAAAGAAAATTTATTTAGCATTATATTGTGTAATGCTAGAACCTTTATTTTTTAACATTGATCATTCCAAACATAATACTTCTATTTGCAATTTTTGCAAGTATTTTTAATACAATTATAATTGTTATAATATTGTATTAAAATTACAAATGATTTGTTTATGCTATTAATCACAATAGGAGCCCTATTGGTGGAGGTTAGTTGTGCTTATGTAAATAAATTTTTTAATTATGAATTAGGTTTGTATGAGATGCAAAAATTAATTATTATTATTATTATTGTTAATTTTAAAATATATTAATTAATAAAATAATAATTAAAATTTTAAATCTCTCTTAATCAGATTGAATGGTATTATATTATGAGATAATAATATACAATAATTCGTCTTGTCAATACGGTATTAGACAGGTTATTTCGATCACTCCTAATATCGCTAAAGTGTGAGAGATTGATCGGGGTGATTCGGGCTATGTTGGTTAAACATGAGATGAGGCAAATATATGCGAAAATACTATCTTAGATCGCTAAAGTGTGCGGGTAGTATCGGTAACATATATTTGATGATTGATAAGTTAATCTGAAATACAATTATCTTAGATCGCTAAAGTGTGCAGATAATGTGTATTTAGGATTAGAAGTAAGAGTTGTATGAGATACAATTGATAAGAGTTGTCTACCTTTTGGGTTTACAAAAGTCAAGATCGTTAAAGTGTGCGGCTGGAGTAAAATGCTAATGAGATCCACTTTTTGCTATACAGTCTAAAAGATTAAACTGTTATTTTTTCCTTTTGAGAGATTTAGAAAATTATGTAAAGCAGTAGGAGTATATTGTGTGGGTTCTAAAGGCCTATAAGGCCTTCAAGGTGAGATGTCGGGAGTGTTGTAGGTGTTTCAAACTACTAGCAAGACAACCATAGATGAGACATCGCTCTCATTGGCTTTCGAGAACGAGGCAATAATTCATGCGGAGATAAGAACCCCAATACATCGGGTGCTAAACTTTTCTGAAGCTATCAACAATGAGCTGATATAGGGATAGTTGGATTCAATTGAACAACTTAAAGACAAAACCCAGATCTGAGCAACGACTTACTAGCAAAGCAATGCTAGGTATTACAATAAGAGAGTCAAGGCCAGAGAATTCGAAGAGAGAGACTTGGTGCTAACAAGAGTAGTGCTCAACACAAGGAATTCAGTGGACGGATTTTTTGACCTGACTTGGAAAGGATTGTATAAAGTTCTCAGACCTATCAAAGGAGCCTATGAGTTCGAAAGGGCAGACAGACGAGTTGTGAGAAAACTATGGAATGCCGAACTATTGAAGAAATACTACTCTTAATTCTTTAATTTCTTTATAATGCAACGATTAGTCCCTATATACGAACATTATTTTCTTTTAATAAAGTTGTTTTGTGTTTTTCCATGTATCTCTGCAAAACATGAACTGTTCAGAATATAAGATGGAATACTTACGAACGTTGCCCTCAGGTTGTTTAACAAAGGCCCTGCGAGGATTATTTCGAAAGAATCACCCAAGTCGACCTAAGTGGATTGACATCTTCTAAAGGTACGCCCTTATAAACTACAAGTCTGGACAAAGTTTCCCAGACCAGTGTCATTTTACCCCTATCCGTTAGTTCGGACGAGTTTCCCCTGATCATTTATCATCATATCACATCATCCTCATCATCATCACACCATGTTGTTGTCTTTGTCACTACATCGTCGTGTCATCATCATTATCATTGGAATCACCATGATGGTTCGACGCCCATGGGGTATTTCACCATGATAGGCACTTTACCTTGACTGGTTCGACGCTTGCATGGATAATCAAGACGGCTCGGCGGGGCGAGGACAGTGGCATTTCTACAACATCACCGTAGCCTTTTTCACAGTGCCCATTGAAGAGGGTTTAACTGTGGCCTTTCTACAGTATCACTGTGGCATTTTCACAGCACTTATGGCACGCTGTTCAGTGTTATTATACTGATTCGGTTTCCCAAAATAGCTGCAATTTGCTCGGCCAGCATTATTACTTTGAGCTAGGTTATCATTTTTTTAGCGATTTTTGAACTGCTATAAGCTGATCGGTTAGCATTATCACTCCGAACCGGCGTTTATTTTTCACCAATTTCTGAGATGGTCGCGCCGCTATCAAGCGAGGCATTATTTTTTATATGACTCACAAGTCTTTACAGAGATGATTTTCATCACAATGATGGGCCAATTATCATCTTGACTTCCACTAACGAGTTATCCTTCTATGCCGAGCCAATTGTTATCTGATAAACTCTCAGACTCGGATGTATATCTTTATCCTTACGCCGATTCAAGTATTATGTGACACTTATCGCCGAACCGGTTATTAACACAAGGCGCGTCAAGCGAGTCTCTATTTCTATTTATTATAGTGGGATCAAGTTCACACAATTATCATTGGCACTCGAACGACTGAGCTTGATATCTTATGGTCGTGGAGGAATTTTTTGTTTACAACAAAAGCTGTTTGACAATACGGTTAGCTTTTTTTATTATAAGTTTTATTATCATGAATAGCTCGGTTATGCTAAAATTCTTTTTATCACAAGTTAGTTATTATGAGCAGTTTAGTTATACTAACATATCTTATTGCAAGTTTAATATTATAAGTGGTCTAGTTATATTATTATGATTCACTTTAAACAGTTATAAGAGTAGATCGACACAAGAACTGGAAGAATGAAAAATATTTGCTTTCATTAGCGAAAGATATCACAAGAAGTTTCAGATATTACAAGAATTTCAAGCTTTACAAAAATGAGAAAGGAGAAAGGAGAAAGTGAAGGAGAAAGAATAGAAGGTGGAAAATAATACGACAGCTTATACTACTGGAGCCGCATCGATCACCTCCAAAACTGCAACAGGAACTGCCACGGGGTTGGCATTAACAGGAAGATCGACTGCAGTTTCAGTTGGCCCAAGAGGTTGAACGGCTGTAGTTTCAGTTGGCCCTAGTTTGTAAGAAGAGCGGCTTCGCTGGCGTCTACAACTGTAACACCACCAATAGTAGTAGCCGTATCGACAACAGCAGGAGCATCAGCACCAACACTAAAAGGCACTGATGCCTTTTCAGCATCCCAGGCTCTAGAGGTCTCCCCTTTATAGTGTAAACCTCCAGTGGCTAAGCTCCACAATCATTGGAGGTCAATGTCTGGGTAGTACTCCTCGAAAAGAGTGATTAACCTCAGGAACCCCTCCATCGCTCCTCGGTAGAAGCCTTCATCATGACCAACAAACCAGCGATTCCTCTGTTGCTCAAGTTAAGTCGCCAAAGAATTCTTATTTTGCTCGATCAACTCTCTATCTCGCAGAGTTATCGCGAGCTGTGTGTCAAGCTCTTCATTGTAGTGTGTAAGCTCGGCAATACAGCTCTCCGCCACGGCTAGAGAGTTAGTCATCTTCTGCTTGACCAGTCTTTTCTGGTGCTCAAGCTCTGACAGCTTACTCTCTGCCTCAGCACGGGTGGTCATCATCTTCTCCAGCTTAGCATCTGCCTTATTTTTTATTATTCTCTCTTACTCGACAATTCTCTTTACCCGTTAGGTCTTGGCTCTAGACTAAGTAAGATCATCCTCAGCCCTTTAGGCTCAGGCTGCCATGTCCAACATCTTGGCTAGGAATCAAGTGAGAAGAAAGACAGACTACACAAAGTATAAAAAAAGTCAAAATAGGCGAACATATAAACAGATGAGCAAAACCGAACAGATACCTAACCAGCCTAGGCTAGGGTTAAGTACCTTACTATCTCCTACATTATGAAGTGTAGAAAGCCCATATCCTCCCTCACCTTTCAGACTAGTATAGAGGGGGACACATGAATAGGAGGACCGTTGCTGACTGTAGCCCCTCCCATTTTCTGGAGCTAGATGCCCCCACGGCTCGACCAATTGAGGTTGTCTGTGTTGAAAGTCGAGCTGATGAACCTAGCCCTTTGCCTTGAGTTTGAGGAGCAAGGGGGGTATTGTGCTTGGGGAGTTTGGGTAGAAGCTCGTCCTCTCCTCGGAGAATTACTCTGAACCTGCCCCTTATCCCGGACAGGTTGGCTCATCATAGTTCTTTCTTCGGGGACCTTCCTACCAACAGTATGGCCAGACGACCCCCTTTAACGGACTGTACCCTCGCTTAGCTTCCTCATAAGCCATGGCTAAATAGAATCCCTATAACATTGTCAGGATTCAGAGAACATCAATCGCCTGAAGCAAATGAGCCTTCAGTCTGGCTCTATTTTCTCCTCTCAAACATCCCTACACAATGCATATAGTATGAGCTTTAGAAGAAATAAAAGAAGACTGGTCTAAGGCAAAGAAAAATAAGAAAACTTACTTCGAACACAGAGCTAGAATGGTAGGAATGTACAAGACCTGATTCGACAAGGCTGGCCAGCGATAGCAGCTCCTAAATGGGGTAAATATACTAGAGTGTAATGGTTATCCGATTAAGTGTTTGCTCGGATACTTCAGCGTTAGTAGCCCAGGTCACTGCAAGTATATCAAAAATGTCATCCAAACAGCACAGGGCAACAAAGAAAAGTAATGCAAAAAAGATAAGGACCTGTATTCAAAGAAAAGTTAGTGGGGATGACCCATTCTCCCCCATCTCTCTTGGGGACCCTCTGACGCCGTTCTCCCCCAACAAAGAACCATTCCTCCTTTCAATTTTTCATAGAGGTGGGACGACTAGAGATTGGGTTTCGGAGGCCATGGAAGGAGAGATAATAGAAGCCCTTTTGGCTCCTACCATTGCTCCTGAAGTGGTACAGGTAGCATAATTCCTGAAAAGTAGAGGAGACTACCCTGACCTTGCTCACAAAACATACAAACCAATTAAGACTCTTCAGGAGTTAGGACCTAGTTGGGAATGAGTTACTGATGAACACATGAAAATGCATGTTGTTAAAAGATTCAATCACCATTTAATGTCACCAATTTTAGTATTTTCTGTATTTTTAGCTTGAAATAAAATGTTCTCCTTAAATTGTGATTAATGAATGTTATTTGGACAGGTTTAGGTAAATTGGACATAACTCTCAATGTAGAAATCGAAATGAAGAAATTCTTGAACCTGGTGCAACATGACTCAATCTTACACAAATTTGAAGAATAGTGGAAAAGCCAAATCCAACATGTTATGGGCCAAAATTTGAGATACAACAGAATCGGACTACAACTCTTACCCAGCTTGACCCAACTCACGTATTTGGACCGTATCTCCCAAAATACGTACTCAATTGGTATAATTCTTGAAGCGGTGAATTTCTGACTTAACTATCAACAACTCGTATGTTTATGGTAAAGTCCAAATCAGCCGTTATCATGGACCAAATCGCATTGCAAGTGGGTAAAATGGTTGTTGGCCGAATTCTGGTGTATCTTTGGAATTTTGCTCATATCTCATTGGACACTCATCCAATTTGCATGAAATCAGTGCCTATGGAAAGAAGAGTCAAAATTATACAACTTTCATGTCGGCCACAGAAGCTGAATTGATCATTTACATTATCAAAAACGTGCTGCAAGTGGATACACGAGTTATTGACTTAAAATTATTGAAGATTGATGTCATCCATGACATATGTCCATTCATTGCCTATATAAGGAGACCCTTAGGACGTTTTTAATAGATAATTTTCTCTCTTCTTTTATTCTCATTAACATGTATTGTAATTTAGGCTAGAGTTCCTAGCAAGGCTAAGAGATGAACTTTTATGTGTAGTAAATCTACTTTCATGCTTTGATTCGGTGTCAAGAGCTATAAATGTTGTAAGTTTGGTTTTGATTAAACTCTTATCTATTTTATTTTCTATAATCCAGAAGTTATAATTCTCATGTCTCATATATGTTCAGTCATGCTTTTCTTATGTGATTCATGTTGATTTATAATTGTTACTGGTTATATTGTTTTATATGTTAATCTTTTACTGCAGTATTGTCAATTTGATATATTGTCGATCTTGGATAACATGTAAGGGCAATAAATGTTTGATATTCAAGTTAATCTTTTACTGCAATATTGTCAAAATGATATATTGTCGATCTTAGATAACTTGTATAAATAACATGATGTGTGTTAATGCTTGCAAAGAGTTTAACTAAATCAAATATGTGTGTTATCAAATGTGCTATATATTACATACCTTCCAATTGATTGTTTGGGATGTGAAACTTTCAGTTGAGTTATAAATATCGAATCAAAGTATATAGTAGATTTATAAAGCATAATTGTGATTCTCAAAGCCTTGCTTAAATCATCATAAGACATTTTCCTCAATTCATAGACAATTCTATCTCATCCGTTTAAATCAATTAACCCTTTGCTACTGCTTTAATATTTTACTTCACTAACCTATTTTGCCAAGAGCTTCCTCGTGGGATCGACACCTCAATCTATACTGCGATAGCCGCGTTATATTTTGAGCGTAAACAAAAATTTGGCGCCGCTGCCGGGGAAGCACACTAAGCGAAAGTTGGTTGCGATTATAAATACTAAAGTGGTAACTTTGTATATTTTCTTTTCTTTGCAAAATCTTAGTTTTATTTCCTTTGTTGTAATTTATTTATTATTCATGGTTGGTTCTACCACCTAATTTATTTTGTTTTCTTTAGTTAATTTGTTATATTTTATATTATCTGAATGGCTGGTTTTACCGCCTAATTAGTTTATTTTCTTTTATCTATTTATCGCACTTTATTTTCTTTAGTTTATTTATTGCACTTTTTTTTAATGGCTGGTTTTACCGCCTAACTTTGTTCACTTTCTTTTATTTATTTATTGTACTTTATTTCTTTAGTTAATTTATTGTATTTTCTTTTTATTTTGTGGCTGGTTCTACCGCCTAACTTAGTTTCTTTATTTCTCATTGTACTTTATTTATTTATTGCACTTTTTTTATTGTACTTTATTTTCATTTTCTTTTACGTATTTATTGCACTTTATTTACTTTAGTTAATATGTTGTATTTTCTTTTTATGGTCGGTTCTACCGCCTAACCTTTTATTTATTTACTTATTGTATTTTCTTTTTATTATTTATTTATTGTACTTTTTTTTCGTACTTTATTTGTTTAGTTATTGTATTTATATTTTATGGTTGGTCTTACCACCTAACTTATTTCTATTTCTTGTTGTGTTTATTCCACTTCTTAATTTTCCTTAAGCATTTCTTTCCTTAAAAAAAAAAAAAAAAAAAAAAATTAGGATGTATGCATCGACCTAGAGACAAACGAGGAAGATTTGTGAGAGAACTAGAACTAGAACTAGAACCACTCCCACAATTTGTAAGTGAAGAGAATTCACCTTCTAGTTCATCTTGTAATTCTAACACAATGAGCCAACACGAAGAAAACCCCGTTAGAACTCTAAAAGATTACTTGCATCCTACTCGCACAGCCACACCATCATGCATTATATTTCCACCTAACATACCACATTCGGATTTTAAACCTGGAATGATACAACTTCTTCCCACTTTTCATGGTCTAGATAGTGAAAATCCTTATGTACATGTTAGGGAATTTGAAGAGGTAATTGCCACCTTCCATAGCCAACCTGAAGCCATAGACACTGTTAGGCTTAAATTTTTCCCTTTTTCTTTGAAAGACAAAGCAAAGAGTTGGCTATACTCTTTGAGGCCGAGGTCTATAGGAACTTGGGCAGAAATGACCCAAGCATTTTTCAATAAATACTTCCCACAACACAAAACTAATGGCCTGAAAAGACAAATTTCTTCATTCTCCCAAAAAGACAGTGAAACCTTATATCAAGCATGGGAAAGGTTTAAAGAGTTGCTAAATCTGTGCCCTCACCATGGGTATGAAAATTGGCGCTTGGTTAGTTATTTCTATGAGGGACTCACAATTAGAGAGCGCCAATTTGTTGAGATGATGTGTAATGGGGAGTTCCTTCACAAAGATCCTGAGGAAGCCATAGAATTCCTTAATGACTTAGCCGAAAAAGCCCATACATGGACTGGACCTAGCATTGCTGAAAGCACAAATAGGTCACGACCCAATGGAGTTTTCCATCTTAGGGAAGAGGATAACCTCAAAGCCCAATTAGAGGTCTTAACTAGGGAGTTAGAGGCCTTGAAATCCAAAGATAGAAGGGTCACCCACACGGTTGCTAGAGTTGAGTCACACGATGTCTGTTTTGTCTGTGGAGGAGCAGAACACTTAGCTCAGGATTGCCCCACGTATAGTGAGATGAGAGGGATATATGAGGAACAATGTAATGCCCTAGGGATGTACAAGAAGCCTTATTCACCCTACTCTGAAACATATAATCCTAGCTGGAGAAACCACCCAAATTTCAGTTGGAAATCGGACCAACAAGCCAACAACCAATGGAAACAAGAACAACAAGCACCCAAGTCTTATGTTGCACCTCAATATAATGCACGACCAACTAGGAGTTCTTTAGAGGATACATTACAAGCATTTATGGAGGCACAAAGTAAGACTAATCAAAAATTTGAAACAATTCTTGCACAGGTGGTGGACGAAAACAAAGAAATTAAGAGTCAAATCACAAAGTTGACCAGTGCCTTAACTGTACAAGAGCGAGGTAAGTTTCCATCTCAACCTCAATCCAATCCGAAAGGACAATTCATGGCACAAGCTTCTACTTCTGATGTTCAAAATCTCAAAGAAGTCAATGCCATTACTACTCGAAGTGGTAAGATTGTAAGTGAACCTACTCCTGAAATTAACACATCTACGAGTAGTAAAGATGCCCCCCTTGAAAAAGAGGCCACAATGGAAAAAGAGCCCGAAAGTAAGTTTTCAATCCCAGTGCCTTTTCCTCAAGCTCTTCGACCGGTTGGAAAAAATTCAGAAATTCAAGGTGAGATTTTGGAACATTTGAAACAAGTTAAAATTAATCTTCCCTTGTTACATTTGATTAAGCAGGTTCCAACTTATGCCAAAGTCATCAAGGATTTATGCACTATCAAAAGAAAACACCATGTGAAGAAAACTGCATTTTTGGCAGAACAGGTAAGTGCAGTGATTGAACAAAAGACACCACCCAAGTATAAAGACCCAGGATGTCCCACAATCTCCTGCCAAATTGGGACACATGAGTTTGGTCAAGCTTTATTGGACTTAGGAGCAAGTGTAAATTTAATGCCTTATTCTATTTACTTGCAGTTGGGACTTGGTGAGATTAAACCAACATCTGTAGTCCTACAATTAGCTGACCGATCAATCAAGAAACCACGGGGAATAGTAGAAGATGTTTTGTTGCAAATTGACAAATTTTACTATCCTGTTGATTTTCTTGTTTTAGATACTCATTCTGTTGTTAACATGGAGTCAAAAATCCCTCTTATTTTGGGGAGACCTTTTCTAGCCACTGCTAACGCTCTTATTAATTGCAGAAATGGTCTAATGAAATTATCTTTTGGGAATATGACTCTTGAGGTGAACATTTTCAACATTGGCAAACAACCACGAGAAGAAGACGAGTGCTATCATTCATATATGATAGACACACTTGTAGCGGAGGAAGCTTATAAAAATCATGGCTATGATTCTTTGAAAAACCTTCTTAATTTTGATTTTGAAGAATTGTATTATCCTGATGTAACAACTGATGTGTTTAGTATTTTTGACTCACAGGATAAACGGACTCGATTTTGGCAGCCACACTTTGAAGAGTTGCCACGAGAGAGGGAGAGACCGAAACCATCAAACCTCGAGACACCACAAGTTGAGCTTTCTCCACTGCCCAAAGGTTTGAAACACGCATTCTTGGGACCAGGTGATACCTTTCCTATCATCATTTCTTCTGAACTTAGTGCTGAACAAGAGAAAAAATTGATAAAATTGTTAAAAGAACATAAGTCTGCATTAGGTTGGACCATAGCTGATATTAAAGGTATTTCTCCATTGATATGCTCCCATAGAATTCATTTAGAGGAAGGTTCCCAACCTCGTAGAGACCCACAAAGAAGACTTAACCCAACAATGAAAGAAGTAGTGAAGAAAGAGGTCTTGAAACTATTAGATGCGGGTATAATCTACCCAATTTCTGATAGTCAATGGGTAAGTCCAACTCAAGTAGTTCCCAAGAAATCTGGGGTTACTGTTGTTGAAAATGAGAATGGGATACCTGTTCCAACTAGGGTAGTAAGTGGTTGGAGAATGTGTATTGATTATAGAAAGTTAAACACAGCCACTAGGAAAGACTATTTTCCATTGCCTTTTATCGACCAAATTTTAGAACGTGTAGCTGGACATCCTTTTTATTGCTTTCTTGATGGGTATTCAGGGTATTACCAGATTGAGATAGCTATAGAAGATCAAGAAAAAACTACTTTTACATGCCCTTTTGGTACTTATGCTTTTCGTAGAATGCCATTTGGATTATGTAATGCACCAGCTACTTTCCAGCGTTGCATGTTGAGTATTTTCTCTGATATGGTTGAAAAATGCATGGAAGTTTTTATGGATGATTTGACTGTTTTTGGTAATTCTTTTGATTTATGCCTACTTAACTTGAAATCTGTTTTGAGTAGGTGTGAAGAAAAAGGACTTGTGCTAAATTGGGAGAAATGTCATTTCATGGTATCTTCAGGAATCGTTTTAGGGCACATTGTATCTGAAAGAGGGATAGAGGTTGACAAGGCAAAAATTGAATTAATCTCTAAATTACCTACACCTAAAACGGTAAAAGATGTCCGATCCTTTCTTGGACACGCTGGCTTTTACAGAAGGTTTATACAAAATTTTTCTGCCATATCTAGACCATTGTGTAACCTTTTGCTAAAAGATGCAGAATTTACATGGACACAAGAGTGTGAGGAGGCATTCCGAACACTAATTGCCAAACTCACCACCGCTCCTATCATGCAATCACCGGATTGGAACCTCCCATTTGAAATTATGTGTGATGCAAGTAATTATGCTGTAGGAGCAGTTCTTGGGCAACGGAGGGAGGGAAAACCCTTTGTTGTTTATTATGCTAGTAGGACTTTGAATGATGCTCAAATGAATTACACTACTACTGAAAAAGAACTACTAGCTGTTGTTTTTGCCTTAGATAAATTTCGTTCTTATTTGATTGGTTCACCTATTGTTATTTTTACTGACCATGCAGCCCTTAAGTACCTTCTTTCTAAGAAGGATGCTAAAGCCCGTTTAATTAGGTGGATTCTTCTTTTGCAGGAATTTGATATAACCATCAAAGATAAGAAAGGCGTTGAAAATGTTGTTGCTGATCATCTATCCCGCCTTGAGTTCACTGACTCTACTGATTTGCCACCCATTCGAGACGATTTTCCAGATGAACATCTTTTTGCTATAAGCCAAATACCTTGGTATGCACATATCGTAAATTATTTGGTTTGTGGTGAACTTCCATCTGACTGGAGTGCACAAGATAAGCGTAAGTTCTTGGTTGAGGTACGTAACTTTTATTGGGATGATCCATATCTTTTCAAATACTGTCCTGACCAAATCATGAGACGTTGCATTCCTGAAAGTGAAGTTTCTAGTGTCTTAAATTTTTGCCATAGTGCTGCTTGCGGTGGCCATTTTTCTATGAAGAAGACAGCTGTGAAAATTTTACAGTGTGGTCTTTATTGGCCCACTTTGTTCAAAGACACTAATAATTTTTGTCGTTCCTGTGAAAGATGTCAAAAGTTAGGTGCTTTATCTCGAAGAAATATGATGCCTCTTAACGCTATTCTTGTTATCGGGATATTTGACTGTTGGGGTATTGATTTTATGGGTCCATTTCCTTCATCTTTTGGCTATCTTTACATCATTTTAGCTGTTGACTATGTATCAAAATGGGTGGAGGCTGTAGCTTGTCGTACTAATGATAATACAACTGTGGTAAAATTCTTAAAAGAAAATGTGTTATCTAGGTACGGTACGCCACGTGTCATCATTAGTGACCAAGGAACACATTTTTGTAATCGTTCTTTTGAAGCTTTGATGCGCAGGTATGGTGTTCTTCACAAAGTTTCCACTGCATACCATCCACAGACAAATGGACAAGCCGAGCTAGCAAATAGAGAAGTTAAACAGATTTTGGAAAAGACGGTTAACCCGAATCGCAAAGATTGGTCTCTACGCCTTTCTGATGCATTATGGGCATATCGTACTGCATACAAAACCATCTTAGGAATGTCCCCATACCGGCTTGTTTATGGGAAAGCTTGCCATTTACCTGTTGAGCTAGAACATAAAGCTTATTGGGCTGTCAAAGCCCTTAACTTTGATTTGAATGCTGCAGGTCTCCAGAGAAAGTTACAATTGTCAGAAATAGAAGAGCTACGAAATGACGCATATGACAACTCCAGAATTTACAAAGCTAAAATGAAAGTAGCTCATGATAAACAGATCTCAAGGAAACACTTTGAGCCAAATCAACGGGTCTATCTTTATGATTCTCGATTGCATTTACACCCTGGAAAGTTGAGATCTCGATGGACTGGTCCATTTATGGTAAGACATGTTTTTCCTAATGGTGCTGTTGAAATAGAAGACCCCACTGATGGACGGACTTTCAAAGTGAATGGACAGCGGCTAAAAAGCTACGTGGAAAAGGTAAACGACTCTATGTACCTAGGCGAGATCCCTCTTGTGGATCCTGTCTATCGTGATTGATCAGGTTCAATCTATTTGTACCATATTTTATATTTTGTCTATATTTTATCTTTTGACTTTCTATTTTTGCTTTTATTTTCCTGCACATTTTATTTTACTTTATTTTCTTCTTTTTATTTTTTCTTCAGTGTGATTTTATTTTCCGGTCAAGTGGCGGATACGGTACTCCGTGACTATTAAAGTCGGTTTCTCAGTTCCCTAAAAACTGTCCCTCAAACTGTGCATTCATCTCTTTTCTTTCTTTCAAAATGGATCGCATTCTTGCCAACCTTAAAAAACGTTTTCCTTCATTTCCTCAAAATGCTCTACTTAAGATTTACAAAGCACGGTGTGAAAGACTAAGGCTATTGATGTTGGGTAATATTCCTGTGGACCTTCGTTGGTTAATTGAAGCCAAGGTTCGGTTGTCTGGTGAGTTTGAAAATGATTTTGTTTCTCATATGCCTGGTCTTGGAAGAAGCTCTTATGCCAAAAGGCGACGAGCAAAAAGGTTACAAGTCTGTCATAAATGTGCTCGATGGAATTGTAATCGGAGTTGTCGTTCTTTAGGATTCGTATCTAGAAATCGAGAAGACAAAATTCAGTTCATTAAGGATGGACTGAGTAAGGAGTCTTTGGATGATATCCTATTGACTCTTGAGACGCATCCCTGTGGGCTCATGCAACGTGAACTTCTCGATTTATGGAACAAATTCAAAAATGAACATCAACGGTATAGTCTCGGGAATCTGACTCTAAAAGACCCTGTTTGCCAATTTATAAGAAAATTGGATGGGAAGCCTATCCTCGACCCATAGAGGGCGTTTAAGCCGTTACTGGACGTAAAACTAGAGGAAGATGTGAGCCACAATCACAACTACTTGTAAATACATGTGTTTTAATTTCAAACTTTCTTTTATGAATAGTAGGGCTACTCATGTAGATGTCTTAAATTCAAATCTTTTTGTTCAATAATGCATGCGGGTCATTATGTTTAAATTTTTGTGTTTTATTTTTAACTTTCTGTCGGGTTACCATAATCATTGTTGTCATTTGGCACTCTATAAATACAACACCTCAGTTTCTTCATTTTCATATATTGAGATAAAGGTGAGAGTAGATATGGAGGAAACCCAAGTTCGACAATTTCGAAATATATGTGTATTTTGTGGATCTAGTCCTGGGGAGAGTAAAGTGTTCGTAGAAGCAGCAAACAATCTAGGAAAAACATTAGCTGCAAGAAAAATTCATTTGATTTATGGAGGAGGTAGCCTTGGGCTAATGGGGTGTGTGTCAACAGCTGCACATTTAGGAGGAAGTCAAGTTTTAGGTATTATTCCTACAGCTTTGGCCGTGGGAAACCTGACCGGGAAAACAATAGGGGAAGAATTACAAGTCTCATCCATGCATGAACGTATAGCCAGAATGCTTTGCAATGCAGACGCTTTTATTGCTTTACCAAGTGATTTTGGTACTTTGGAAGAAATTTTTCAAATTGTCTCTTGGGCCCAACTGAATATCCACCGAAAACCCATAGGTTTGTTGAATGTTAATAACTATTTTGATTGCTTACTTTGTTTTCTTGATCAAGCTGTGGAACAGAATTTTATTTCACATTCGGCGCGACAGATCCTGGTTTCTGCTACTGAGGCGGATGAATTGATTAACAAATTACAGGCAGTTACCTACGAACCTGACCCAGCAATAACTCGGATCGATTGGTCAGTGAGCCTTAACAAGCGAAAATTGGATCTGACACTCCGTTTGTAAATTTTTCTTTTTATTTATTTATTTATCAGTACCATCATTTTAGTTTATATTTGCTTAAGTGTCTCTCAGGTTTGTTTCTTTCAAATAACTGGCGTTTCAGGTAATGTCTCCTATACTTTATCTCTTTCTATTTAAACATTGAGGACAATGTTTCATCTGGTTTGGGGGGAGGATAGTAGACATACGTTGCATTTTGCAAAAAAAAAAAAAAAAAAAAAAAAAATTTTGTGGTCCGACATTTGATTAAAATGGCAGAGTAAAGAGTTCATTCTTGAACTCTTGAGACGCATTCTAGGTCAAATTAGAATGGCGGAGTAAGGAGTTTTAGTACTAACTTTTGAAATGCATTTTAACTAACTTTTTGTTATTTTGTTTTATATTTCATGCATTGTCGTTTACTGCTTGTAGTCTTGGTAATTCTTGTATAAAGGAATTTGCTTTTCTGCCTAAGTATGATTTCAGAATTGATTAGGTTGAGTCACTATTTCTATCTAGGTTACTAAAGAATGACTTCCAAAATATTTTTGAGCACAATGCTAAGCCTTGTGGTAAGATGGATGATTCAATTTATATAGCCAAGAGAATTCCCATGTTTAAGTATATATTTTTCTAATCTCACATATCTTTTGTGAGTAAGTGGAAAGGTTGAGAAAACAGCTTATGAACTTTCATTGATCCTTTGAATTGGTTAATTTTTGTTTAGAATGATATTATTTGAATTAAGGGATAAGTTGGTTACATTTGTGCATAATATAATTTGGTGAGAAACCTTTGTAATGCTTCCTTGTATTCTTCAAAAAAAAAAAAACACAAAAGTACCAAAAAAAAAAAAAAGAAAAAAAAAAAGAAAAAAAAAGAAGCAATTCAGTTTAATAAAGTCTTCATTCAATTTTAGAAGACAAATACCTTGTAAAACAGTTTTCTCACCAAGTTATAATTGTATTATTCTCACAAGCCAATTAAAGTTCTAAAGTTGACGTATGATATGAATAATTGATTTTTAAACAAATAATTTTCCTATCTTCGGATCAATGTTAGTTTATATGTCTGTCCTTAAAATTGACTTTTTCTTGAGTGCTTAACTGTTTTCCAACTCCATAAGAGAAGTCCTAACCTTTTAAACAGTCATACACCTGTGAGGATATGGAGTTGAGGCTTTTACTTGGAGAAATTCTCAAGGCTATATCTATTGTGGTTTGTGGTTAGATGGTTATGGCTTAGTTCACACACACACAAATTATGGAAGTTGTAATTGAAAAAACCATGATAGCAACAGTGATCTCGAACTGACGTTTTGATTGAAGTGCTTAGGTAGTTTTGCATATTCTATTTACGCTTGAATCGCTAGAGACTAGCAATAAGCTGGTTGGGGGCTGTGATGAACACATGAAAATGCATGTTGTTAAAAGATTCAATCACCATTTAATGTCACCAATTTTAGTATTTTCTGTATTTTTAGCTTGAAATAAAATGTTCTCCTTAAATTGTGATTAATGAATGTTATTTGGACAGGTTTAGGTAAATTGGACATAACTCTCAATGTAGAAATCGAAATGAAGAAATTCTTGAACCTGGTGCAACATGACTCAATCTTACACAAATTTGAAGAATAGTGGAAAAGCAAAATCCAACATGTTATGGGCCAAAAATTGAGATACAACAGAATCGGACTACAACTCTTACCCAGCTTGACCCAACTCACGTATTTGGACCGTATCTCCAAAAATACGTACTCAATTGGTATAATTCTTGAAGCTGTGAATTTCTGACTTAACTATCAACAACTCGTATGTTTATGGTAAAGTCCAAATCAGCCGTTATCATGGACCAAATCGCATTGCAAGTGGGTAAAATGGTTGTTGGCCGAATTCTGGTGTATCTTTGGAATTTTGCTCATATCTCATTGGACACTCATCCAATTTGCATGAAATCAGTGCCTATGGAAAGAAGAGTCAAAATTATACAACTTTCATGTCGGCCACAGAAGCTGAATTGATCATTTACATTATCAAAAACGTGCTGCAAGTGGATACACGAGTTATTGACTTAAAATTATTGAAGATTGATGTCATCCATGACATATGTCCATTCATTGCCTATATAAGGAGACCCTTAGGACGTTTTTAATAGATAATTTTCTCTCTTCTTTTATTCTCATTAACATGTATTGTAATTTAGGCTAGAGTTCCTAGCAAGGCTAAGAGATGAACTTTTATGTGTAGTAAATCTACTTTCATGCTTTGATTCGGTGTCAAGAGCTATAAATGTTGTAAGTTTGGTTTTGATTAAACTCTTATCTATTTTATTTTCTATAATCCAGAAGTTATAATTCTCATGTCTCATATATGTTCAGTCATGCTTTTCTTATGTGATTCATGTTGATTTATAATTGTTACTGGTTATATTGTTTTATATGTTAATCTTTTACTGCAGTATTGTCAATTTGATATATTGTCGATCTTGGATAACATGTAAGGGCAATAAATGTTTGATATTCAAGTTAATCTTTTACTGCAATATTGTCAAAATGATATATTGTCGATCTTAGATAACTTGTATAAATAACATGATGTGTGTTAATGCTTGCAAAGAGTTTAACTAAATCAAATATGTGTGTTATCAAATGTGCTATATATTACATACCTTCCGATTGATTGTTTGGGATGTGAAACTTTCAGTTGAGTTATAAATATCGAATCAAAGTATAGAGTAGATTTATAAAGCATAATTGTGATTCTCAAAGCCTTGCTTAAATCATCATAAGACATTTTCCTCAATTCATAGACAATTCTATCTCATCCGTTTAAATCAATTAACCCTTTGCTACTGCTTTAATATTTTACTTCACTAACCTATTTTGCCAAGAGCTTCCTCGTGGGATCGACACCTCAATCTATACTGCGATAGCCGCGTTATATTTTGAGCGTAAACAGTTACTTCTAGGCAGGCTAGCATATTAGCAAAGTAGCACTGCATGGGAAGCCTGAGGCCTAGCCTAAAAAATTTCACATTGATGGCCACATCTCTATTGATAGAGTTACTCGAGTAATTTTCCTCGATGGGCAGCCTAAGGGTGACTGACTCGGGGATATTGTAGAATTGCCTAATATGACCCAGGTCGGCCTCATTCAAGTAGGACATATGGTATCTGGTGTCCAGCTCGAATCCTACCACTTTGACACCACTAGCCTCTGATAGGGCGTAATTGTATAAACTATTTTATTCTTCTAACTTAATGTTTGTTCAATTTTTTTAAATAATTTGGCTATTTATGTATATTAATGTTATTTTGTATGTTTAAGCACTATCGGAGCAAAAATACCAGAAATCAGATGCAAATGAAGCTATTTGAGATGAGAATCCGAGAAGGGACTAAAATGCTCAAAACATGAACAGTACGAGTGAACAGTGCAATACCGAGGTATTCGATTTGAGCGCCGGGGCATTAGCCGAGGCGCCCATTTCAGAAGCTCCACACTGCAGCATTGAATTCGAATGCCGTGGCACTAAATTTTGAGCACTTTTTAAAGGCACTTTTGTCCTATTTTTATAACCCTAAACTTATATAAACACCCATTGTTGAGCCAAGACTAGTTAGGCAGCAAGAGGCACGAAATTTTGCAAGGACGAGAAGGCTTGAGCTCGAATTTAAAGAGAAGAAATGATGTCTCCAAGGTTTTTTATGCATCATTGAAGACATTTGAAGGATTGAAGCCTTGGAGACATTCCCAAATTCGATTTTCTCTTTCCTTTTATTTGTTTTTCTCTTTATTTTAATTTCTAATTATGAACATTGCTTAATTAAGTTGTATTTATGGAGTTTTGGATAATTTTAGTTATGGTTGGATTTTTATATGATTAAACTTGATTCTAAGGCTTGATGTAGTTTTATTTATATTATATTTAGATGATTTAGTATATTTTCGTGTAATTCATTTATGTTTCTTTATGCTTAATGCTTCAAATTGATTGAAAAATGAATTGGTTATTGTGAATTTATGGATTGATGCTTGGAAGAGATTGACCCATTTATTGAATTTGGGAGAAACATAGCATTAGGTTGTTATTTAGTTGGAAGGCCAATAACACTTAGGTAATCATCATGGTTTTCCTTAGGATTTATATGTGGTGCACTCCAAGTGTTTGATAAAACGCGTGACAGGCGCAAACACTTTGGGTATGCCATTATGCCTAGGATTACATGTGGTGCTCTCCTTTTTAAAGTGTTTGATAAAATGCGTGACAGGCGCAAACACTTTGGGTGTGCTATTATGTCTAGAATTTCATTGACGCTCGAGAGAGGTAATGAAATTAATCATTGGGTAATCAATTTAAGAGTTGCGTAATGCATGTTTATGTAAACAAGTTAGATAGGCATATCAACTTGAATATATATGCATAGTATCTCATTTGGCACTCAGAAGAGGAAATGAGATTAGTCTTAAACCCTTGATTAATGAATTGAACAAATTTGCTAAATAGGAAGAATAGAATGAAATCAATACTCTAGGATTCCATTTGAAAAGAATTTACCATATCGCAAGATTATCATTTTGTTGTAGATTGTGTGTTCTAAACCTTAATAGAACTCTATTGAACAATATATGTTGATGTTGTTATGTGATTAATGACTATCTTGTGTTATTCGTTTATGCTTTTTATGCGCTTCATGCTTCTAATTGCATTGAAAAATGTATTAGATGATTTAAACATTTGGGTTATGTACTTGGAAAAGTTTAATTCATATGTTGGTTGTAAAAAGCATAGCTTTGAGTTTGTTGAGTTGGAAGACTAATGAACTTAGGGTAGTCGCTTAAGGGTAGCTTAATGCGTATAGGTATAACGGGTTAGATAGGAATATCAACTTAGTTGTATATGCATAGTATCTCATTTAGCGCTCGGGAGAGGCAATGAGATTAATCATATACCCTGGACTAATGAATGCATAAAATTGATTGTTGATCACTAATAACAAAGACCATAGGAGCAATAGAAGGAAATCAAGTCCTTAGAACCCCATTGCCATAAATCTCTCTTTTCTTTAATTTACCAAGTTTTTTAGTTTTAAGTTCCTTTTAATTCAATAATTCATCTTACCTTTTAGATTAGCCTAGATAAAGTTAGGTTGCCAACATCATAGTACTTAGCATTAATTTAGGACCCAATTCTCGTGCGAATGATACTCACCCATCACTTTATTACTTACTCACGACCAGTGCACTTGTGGTTACAAATTGTTGTATGTATAATTTTGCGAACAGCCTCTTTAAGGTCTTCTAGGTCATTGTCCTCTCCCTCTCTAATGCTAGAGACCGGCTCGGCCTCAGTGATGATCACTCCAGAAGAAGAAGGCATGTCACCTGTTGAAGTGGAAGCCGTTTCACTATTTCTGGCCCTACTACTCCTCCTTACCAGTGAGACATCTGGGGTCACCCCTTCTTTCTCCTTAGCTATGTTTACGGCAAAACCTAAACTATCTCTAGATGCTATCAAACCATATAAATGTTTGTTAAAAGCTACGGGCATTACAGGGCAAGGACAGAAGCAATCAACCACACCTAGAAAATAGGAAACAAGGAAAAGCAGAAAATAAACGTAAAAAAAGATGCAGAAGCAACCAAAACAAGAAAACAGTAGCAGAAATCCAAAAAATAACCTAAAAACTACAAAGCTGTAAGAAAACAGAAGCAAGATCTAGCAATAGAAAGCCCACATTAGATGCAAAAATACCAAAGAAAATGAAACTATAAAGAAAAAAACAGGTAAAATGAAGAAGAACTTACTAGAATGATGCACCAAAATCAAAAGAATTCATAAGCAGCAATCGCGAACCATTAGACAGAGAAGAAGCCTTCATACCAGAGGGATTGTATGGCAGCAAAAAAAAAGCAGAATAAAGAGGCAAATGAAGAAGAAGGTAAACTATTTATAGATAATAATGGAGCAATCAAGACTGCCCAAATCAAATGGGTGGACAGGATCAACAAGAGACCAAAGGGACACCTATTAGGATAAAGAGGTCTGACGCCATGGTTTCTAGGTGCATTAAATGCATGTCTCTTCGAAGAATAGTGGCCTAGGCCGTCGAATCCAGTAGATCAATGATCCAAATCATCTCGACCAACCAAATGCCACTCAGAAAGTAGAAAATATGTGACCCTTAGGTCTCAGCTACTCTCAGCCACACAATCAAAAGTAGATCAGCGGCTAACAGTAAGTTCCTTATTCGAGAAGCTTCTCACACAGATTGATGAAGACACTTGAGAAGATCTATCATTATTATTTGAAGAAAGTTTGGGAGAAGCCGCCGATATTTGGTAGTAACTCATTGAGCAGCCATAACATCATCACACTGAGCCGACTAGTTCTAACATCATTAAATTTAGAAGATAGCCAATTACTTGTGATAGTATAACACCATCAAAGAAACCAGTTCAGACTAGCTTAGATAAGGAGAAACCTACAAAAAAAAAAGTGAAGAAAGCAAACAGATATCAGAAGGACGACCTGAATTGGCCAGGACAGAATAAAGTTTTCAGTTTTGAATAAATCAAAAACTAAAAACTAATGGACTCTTGTTCCCCCCAAAAAAACACTTTTTAGGCCTAATGCCTCCAAGCCCAAGAGAAGTCAGCTCCCAAGGGTCCAGCCAGATATTGTCCTATGGAACAGCCCTCCTCAAAGCCAACAACTCCTTTTAGGATAACCCACTTTGAAAACAAGCCTACGGTAATAGCCATCGGGCTAGGCCGTGGCAAGGCTAGACAACGGAGGGCCTGCCCGAATTCAAAGGACCTAATCAATAATCTGAAGCACCTACTCCATAGGTTAGGCCAGTATACAACCAAAATCTCCCTTTACACACTAACAAGATTGACTCATCTTAACGCCTGTATGATCAACGAAGAAACTAGGTCAGAACAGACATCAGGTTGGCTGTCTGTCAAACAGGCCGACCAGGTACAGCCAATGAAGTCGCTAGAAGACTAGCTCTTTGAGAAGACCTTGGACCACAGTAGAGCCGAACAAAAAGAGACTACTAGAAAACTGACTCGAGCAGATCGAACTTAACCTCACATGTAATCAAATCTACCAACAAAGATGGGTATAAGGAATATGTCAAGAATATGCTTAACATATGTCAGAAAGATACTTGACGTGTGACAGAAGCATAGCAGAAGCAGAGTCAAAAGAAGATCTACAGAGAGATATTTGATGTATGATAGAAGTACTGTTGGGATTTATGCTTACGTACCATCCCATTATGTATAAATATTTAATGATAGTATTTATACAATTATCATTTCTAATAAAATCGTTAATATTATTTATAATAAATGGTAAGATGCTTGTAATATTTTAGACATTGTATGATTTGAAGGAGTTCAGATATGGTTTAAAGAAGTTTAGATCAGTGCTAAAAGTTAGTAATGCTAATAGTTAAAAGTACTAAGAGTTAGTAGTGTTAAGAGTTAGTAGATTAATAAAGTTAGCGAAATATAAACAGTTAAAGCCTTAACAACGCTAGTAGTTAAAAGTACTAAGAATTAGTGGTGCTAAGAGTTAGTATATTAATAGAGTTAGCAAAATTTAAACAGTTAGAGCCTTGTCTGAAATGGGACAATGACTTGAGAATATATTTATAATGACATAACTGCAAAGAGTTGTAGATGGTGCTAAGAAATGTCATTATGCAAGTATGTTCTCAAACATGATGTTTCTGATCTAATTTCATTGATGCGGGTCTATCGGTGAAACCCATTAATATAGATTAGTGTATGTCTATATCTGGATGGTCCAGATGATTAGTCTTAGCAAACTATAAGTTTAGTGGAAGCTTGTATTGATATACAAGTATTCAATGACGACTAGATATTGAACAGACTCACAAAGACCTTCAATAGACATTTCATAAAGCCATCAATGAAATGTCTTTCAAGTTGAGTAGTATTTGTGGTCCTTTGACCTGAGTGCCACAGTGGGCTTGTGAGTGATCCACCATACTTTGGTTCCACACATGTCAGAGACCTTTCATGGTCTGACCGTTGTGTATCGCTGGGTATGGTCTGATGCTCATAGAGTTCGGTGAGTGTTGATAAGGGATCCATTAGCTCATATGAGTGGGTTGCATATCCTGATGCTCCAAGATTGTATTTCAAAAAGTCTTGTGGCCACAAACATAAACCTCAAAAAATATATTCTAAAAGGATAAACAATATCACAAAAAAATTTGTGGATATTATTTGAGAAAATATAAATCTAGAGATAAGTTGATGGTTAAGCAAATAGAGATTTGACGGACGGTGATGATCTATATCTCTGCTCTTCCAAGATATATATGATGAAGGAATTATACAAATATGCAATAACCTCAATTTGCATGGTCTAACGCGCTGATTTATAATATCCGTAATGTATGTGTGGGGCATCGTTCACGGACATATAGAAGAGCTCCATATGACAAATCAAGTGTGGACCTAGAGAGTCTCATAATATGAAGTGTAATCGTTGCGCTCTAGAGTAGCGGATTGGATTGAATAATTCAATTCAATAAATTCCAATAAAATAGAATAATTATTTCGAGATCCCTTGAGTTGTGCATTTGTCAAGACTTAATTGTTAAGTACATCATTGAATTAATTAATAGGATGTTGATAAGTGGCACAATATGGTCCATGATTTGATTTTACCTTAGCTTTACCATTTAACATTGGTAGTAAAAACTAGTAAAGTAAAAAGTAATTATTCAAAATTATTTTGAATAATTAAATTAGATATTATTATTATATTATTAGATAATATGATAATATATTAATCTTAACCATTGTATTTTAATATAATGAAGGGCTTAGTTGTTGGCCATTTATTTATCTAATATAATTAAAATAATTATATTTGTTAGGTAATGATTTATTTAGGTGGCCATTATTGTAGTGCTTAATAAATTAATTCTAAGTAGGAGACCAATAATTAAATTGGTGGATCACTTTTTTTTGTTTTATCAAAAAGTGTTGAATAACAAAAATAAAATTTGGCTAACAAATGAATATATTATTGTAACAAATTAATAAAAAATAATTGAATGAATTCATTCAATTAGGAAGTGCAAAAATCGGCCAAGTGTTGAAAGCAAAAGGAACTTCTCTTCATTTTCTTCTCTCATGAATGGATCAAAATGAATAAATAAAAATGGAGAAAGAGATTATTAATTGTAGACAAGAGTTGTGCTAAAATTAATTAATATATGAAATTTTTTTCTATTATTTGAACAAGAGTTGTATGTAAATGTTTACCATCTCCATTTAAAAATTAAATAATTTATGTTCAAAGAGTTTGAATATATATGCTAGAAATTATAAAACTAAGCTACCATTCTAGCTTCATAATCACACCAAATTGTTATGAACTAAAATTGTTTAACAATTCACTTCAATGTGAGCTCTTCAATTAGATTGTTGGAGGACTTGAAGATTTTGTAAAGCTACCTTCATTAGATAAGTGTTCTTTACATTTTTTATTTTTTGTACACAATTGTTCATTATGTGTAAATTATTGTATAATAGTTATACTTGAGCATATATGTAATATATGTGATTAAATTCATTAAATTGTGTATATATGTTAACATGTTTCTGTTGTATGTAGTAATTTTTGAAATTATATATACACTTGTATGTCACACACTCGATTCTCAACAAGTACAATAGAAGCAGAATAAAAAATATATCAGAAAAAGATCTGCAAAAGGATATTTAGCATGTGATAGAAGCATATAAAAAGAATATCCAAAAAGCCCTCTAAAGATCAGTACTTTAAAAAAGAGAAAAAGAGACAAAAGTAAAAAATGTTGCTAAAAAAAAAAGTAGAACTAGACAAAGAGGAAAAAGGGCCTTTTTGGTACTTTTGAGTATTTTGGCTAAAACCTCTTTCACCACTCTCCTATTAAAAAGATCTTTTCTGATTTAAGCATCAAAAAGTCTTCGCCGGAACCCACCTCAGCGAGACTATTACGATAGCTTTGTTTGTATTTTGCATGTTTTGTCGTAGTTGATAAAGAAAAGAAGACTCAGGTTGCTACAAATAAGCCTAACCAGGATGAGGCCCAAGTGTCGATTCTTACTAACAAATAAATTTAAAACTCGTTGGCTTAAAGAACCATTTTTTTCCGATCAATAAATAACTATACTAACAGAAAAAGGAAACCAAAGGCTGTAAACGAACGTATTAAAAACTGAACTTGAATTGAGAGAGGAACTTGTTACATGTAACATTACATCACTTCAAACAAACATTTTAACCAAAAACAAAGACAAGCGTATCACAGAGAAAGCTAATGGCAGTCCTTGGTCGCGGCTGTCACTAGCATTTCTTGCATTTTACTCAAAGTATATTTAAGTCTATAAAAATTAATCATGCACATTAACCTCAATCTGATAACCATGCATGTGTTAAGATTTAAGTGTGAGTTCAAGGTTGGCACTGGATTAATTAGGGCTTAACCATCTTTCGATTCTTGAGAGAATTAGATGGCAGTGGGATTGTTGTGAAGGACCAATCAAGAACGTGATGGCTTTGTGTGAAGTCTCTTGTAGCGGCTGTGAAGCCAACATAGATGGAACTTGGAACCGTGTATGACATAACAACAGGCGTCTCCAACAATCTCTTCAGTGGGTAACCATAATATGACATAGAAACGTAGAGCATATTTGTCCATCCATCATAATCGATTTGAACCTTGATCATTCTTCCACTTTTGAGGTCAATGCCTGCGCCGTCGAGACTCGTAACTGGTAATGGCTTTGTCATATTTGTTGTGTCTATGCCAATATGGTTTTGATTCGGATCAAACTCGTTCTTGAAAGTGTCCAGCTCCACGGCTAATTGCCGATAATTCAAACCTTACAATTTGCACGATAATTAGAAATAAGTTTTATCACTCTCACTCATTCAATAATATATATATGGACAAAAACAATTTATAAAGTCATATTATATATCGTTTGAGAGATAATATTTACCTTGAGGTGACCTACTCATGATTCCAAGGAATGAGCCATCGCTGTCAGGAGGTGAAGGATTGCTATTAGATGCAAAAATAAACGACATACCATCTCTAGGACCAGCATTTTTGATACGGTGAAATCCTAATGGTAAAGGTGGTGCTAATGGTTGCAGGAAATGCAAGCACAGGCAGGAAGTATAAAACCTGTCCAACCTTGTGTTTCGACAGAGATGGTAAAGAGGTCAAATTGCTTTGCAAGGGCTCTGATGTGAGGCTCAGGAACCCATTGTATGAAGTAACTGAGCCCGTGAAAATTAAGCTGCAATTGCTGCAACTTTCATTGTTGAATGAAGAGAAAGAGAAGCTGAGAGAGCTTGATGAAGAGGCTTGGTTAAGGAAGATTGAGAGAAGTAGTAGTGGAATCATGGTTGAGACTTGAGGTATTTATTGAGAGCACGCACGTACAACTTGAATCACAGTCTCAGCTTCATATGTGCTTATATATGAAGGGCTTAAGATTTATTTTAATACAAGTCTATGGCATTATCTTAATGTCTGCTTTCATTGGGAATAACTGTAGGCGGCAATTTAAGGAGCTTTTGATAATCAAATCCATATGTGCCATTTTCCTGAAAAAATCTTAGGAAATGCAAATTATGTGTCTTTTTGGATGGGCCTCCAGAAGAAAAACAGACAAATTAAAGTCCACGGATATTCTAAGATCATGATCATATAAAGATAACACCCTAACTAGCTCGTGTGTAAATGAATTTATATTACGTATTGCCAAAGAAAAGTAATGCATGCCATATTTTATATGCGATAAAGTTTGAATGCTCCCTAAAGTATTGCTCCCTTTCTATTAATGAAAATTTATAATTTAGTCCTATATTTTCATTAAATTATTCACTTAATCTTTAATATTTTAAAATTTATTAATTACGTTTTTTAAAGACATTTTTTAATTATTTTTATCTTAAAATATATTTTTTATTATTATTTTCATTCTTAAAATATGATTATTTTAATATACTTTTTTATTACAATTTTTATTCTTAAAATATGATAATTTTTGTCTTTAAAGGAATCAATTAATAATTTTTAAAATGTCAAAAACGTTGCAGAGTATAGCAATTGTTGAAGCGAAAGCACACAAACAAACTAAATAATTCACCCAAATAATATAATAATGCAGAACAAGTTATTAAAAAATAAAATAGAGAAAGGAGTAGAAGAAAAACACACAAAGAATTACGTGGTTCGACAACTTGCCTACATCCACGGCGGATCAAGATTACACTCTTCTCTTATTATGAATCACAAGGCAGCCATAAAGTATGCCTATTACAAGAGAGATCACAAAGAAAACTCTCTCTTGCTCTCTAGGAATTTTCTCTCACAAAGAACCATTAAGAATTATCACTAAGATTATTGTTGATCACCAAAATGTGTTTACAAGTCAATTGATAGTCTTTATATAGGCCTTGGGACGTTCTAGGTTTTTTCTATACGTGTGGGAGTCGTATTAGGAAGTCCTGAAACAAGTGGGAGACGAAATTAGGAAGTTTCCTAATTTCAAAATACTGTTCCCGCATCCAGCGCTGCGGCGCTGGGATCTCGTCGCTCCAGCGTTGGCGCGCTTCTGCTGAGCGCTGCGGCGCTGGCTTCCTAGAGCCACGGCGCTGAGGTTCTGTTCTGGGCGCCGCGGCGCTGGTCGCCTGGTGCACCTTTCTTCATTTTTCGCCTCCTTTCGCATCCGTCTTCGATCCGTGCACACCCTACATACTTGACTTGATCTCCAAATTATATTTTAATAATTTTTAATTAACATTTTCACAACAATATTTATTTTGAATTAAAGAAAAAGTAATGAAAATTATTACATGAGTGATCAAAATGGGTTCTATCTACAATATTGGATATAGGAAGGAGAGGAGTAATAAAGCTTCACCGTCAAAATAAGGACCTTTTCAAGTGAATATATATATACAGGATTGTATCTTTAAAACATTTTATCAGTAAAATTGTACGTTATTCCTGCTTTTTCTTTAATTTCTTTCTCTTTCTTTTATTTGGTTTTCTAATTGTGAGATATATATTTTTTTTCAGAGAAATTTTGAATAATCAGGCAAATTAAAGTCCAGTTTCTGGTGTGTAAGATATTACCGCTCAGTGGTAAAGGGTTGACGTTATTTTATGTATTTTGAATACTGAACATATAAATTTGTGTTTGAACTAGCATGACCAAAGGATGTCATACATGTGTATTTCTTGGACTATATATAGTAATAGACAATCTAGATTTGTTCTTCTAAAAAATTTCCAAGCGGATAATGGATTTAATTGATTTCATTTATAGAACTTTCAATATCATTTAAAAAATGAAAGTATGGGAAATTTTTTTCATTTTATACATGAATTATTGTAGAAAATTCTAACGTTTAAGTCAATGTTTATCTAAAAATAATAAGCCATGTGTGGAGAGTATTCATAAAGACAAATATGAATGTGATATTTATTTTGTGTATGAATGGATGGTTTAAACAAGGAACCAATCAAATAATTATCAATAGATCCTTTTAATAAATAAATAATTATCTTTATTTATTATGTATGAGTTTTAATCTCTTTTAAAATATGTATAAATGTTCATATTTAATTAAACTTGAGTTAATAAAAATTTAAATTTGTTAATAAACCCTCAAACAAAGAAAAATAGTTTAAGTGAGATTCGTTCATCAATAAAAAATTATTTTTAATGTAAAATAATAATTAATTAATTAATTTAAATTAAAACTTTGTCTCTATCTCCTCGTTAAGCGCATGACCCATTTGTGAATCTATGAAATTCTATATTTGAAATTTGGGCTAAATCCTCACTTCTATAAAATTAGACATTCTTTTCGTGTGGGCTAACTTTTAAAAAAATTGGACTATGTGCAGTTGGACTTTATATAATGAGCCTAACACTAATTATCATGCAAATTATAAGGTTTCAATTAATAGTGATTAGTTACGGACTGCTGGACACTTTCAAGAACGAATTTGATCTAGATCAAAACTATATTGTGAAAATTAATTGTGATTGATTGATTATAAGTGAATTTTAAGGAATCTTTACTATAAACAACGCATTTGTAAATATGTGTTTAATGTTATAAGTTGAGTATTTTTTATTTATTAAAAAAATTAGACTATTAAATAATTTTGCCTTTTGTTTATATATATATATACTTAATTTTTATTTAACGTGGATATAATACTAAAAATCAAAATAATTACCTTAGCTCAAAGAGTTTGTACTTTTGTTTATTTATTTTCATAGAAGGCATCCCCTTGAACATAAATATCGAAAGAAAATTTTGAAAATTGATTTTAAGTTTGAGAATGGAGAATCCTTGAGAATGAGAATAGAAAATCCAAACCAATCTAAGAAATGGCCTGCCTAGGCCCTTGCTAGACTCTGGAGTTCAAAAATCATCTTTATGTTTCAAGAAGTCGTGATCTTATAATTGATAAATACATTCTGCCAATTGTTCTTCAATATGATGAAACAGGGAAATTTACATGATTGCACATCTTGGATAATCAGCTCTCCGCCATATGGCAATTTTCCACAACCATACCCAATAAACAGGAAAAAAATTGAAGTTGAGACTACACCGCAGATTTTCTTCCTTTTTTTTTTTTCATTAACAGCAACACTGATGGTTGCTGCCACTTGGAATCCCTAGTTACTGAAACTGAGGGTCAATATGAGTATAAGAGTTATCCTTGGACTTGTGTCCGTATTTCTTCCGGAAGCTCATCCAAAACGACACAGAATTTGCTTTCTTAAGATTTTTCCAGGAGAGTGGCACATATGGATTTGATTTATCAAAAGCTCCTTTAAACTGCCGCCTACCGTTATTCCCAATGAAAGCTGACAGTAAGATAATGCCATAAACTTGAGTTAAAATAAATCTTAAGCCCACTATATATAAGTACATGTGAAGCTGAGGCTATGATTCAAGTTGTACGTGGCTCTCAATATATAGCTCAAGTCTGAACCATGATTCTGCTACTACTTCTCCCAATCTTCTTTAACCAAGCCTCTTCATCAAGCTCTCTCAGCTTCTCTTTCTCTTCATTCAACAATGAAAGTTGCAGCAACGGCAGCCTAATTTGCTCGGGCTTAGTGACTGCATAAAATGGGTTCTTGAGCCTTACATCAGAGCCTAAGCTTACCAGGCAATTCGACCTCTTCACCATCTCTGTCGAAACACAGGGTTGGAAGGGTTTTATACTCCCTACCTGTGCTCGCATGGCCTGCAACCATTAGCACAACCTTTACCATTAGGATGTCACCGTATCCAAATGCTGGTCCTGGAGATGGTATGTCGTTTATTTTTGCAACTAATAGCAATCCTTCACCTCCTGACAGCGATGGCTCATTCCTTGGAATCATGAGTAGGTCACCTCAAGGTAAATATTATCACTCAAAACGATATATATTAGAAAATTGAGGGATGATGCAGAGTCACAGTTAAAGTAAAATTGAGAAAAATAATGAAAATAAAAATAAGACAAAACACAAGTTTATGTGGTTCGGCTTTTAGCCTACGTCCACGAGCGAAGACAAAAGAATCTTTTATTTTCAAAAATGGAGAATACAAGTATTGTAGTGTTTTAACCTTACAACCCAAAACTCCAATACACCCAATTCTCTCAAATTTTTGTATTTGAAAATGAATTGCTAAACTCTCCTATTTATAGGGAGAGTTTAGCATGGTGGACAGCCAAGAATTGGCTGTCCACCCTTGCTGGAAAATTGCTGGCACCGTGTACCAACAATTGTGTAGCTGGCACACGGTGCCAGCTACCAGCATTTCTCATACTTAGAGATTTGATTGAGAATTAATCAATTCTCTACACCATTCTTTCTTCTTCGCCAAAGCCATGTTGCCTACGTGTCTGTTAGGCCATGCAAGGATTTACACCATACAAACTTGTTGGTATTGGTGGGCTTGGTCAACACATCTGCTAGGTTATTATCTGTATGAATTTTTTTCCTATCCACACTTCCATCTTCTACCACTTCACGAACAAAGTGATATTGAACACCTATATGCTACGTTCTTGAATGAAAAGCTGGATTCCTTGCAATGTGCAAGGCACTCTAACTGTCACAAAACAATTCAACTTTCTTTTGCTTGTGCCCGAGCTCCTCCAGTAATTTTTGTATCCAAATTGCTTCCTTGCAAGCTTGTATAGCTGCCATGTATTCTGCTTCTGTAGTAGATAATGCCATAACAGTTTGCAGTTTCGAAACCCAGCTTACAACTACTTCTGCAAGTTTAAACACATAGCCAGTAGTGGATTTTCTTTTATCAAGGTCTCCTGCAAAATCTGAATCTACATAGCCCTTAACAATAAAATCTGATCCTCCGTAACATAAAGCAACATCTGAGGTACCCTTAATGTATCTAAGGATCCTCCTGACACAACCCCAATGCTCTCTACCAGGATTCGCCATGTATCTACTAACTGCTCCCACTGCTTGTGCAATGTCTGGTCTGGTACAAATCATAGCGAACATTAAACTTCCCACTGCTAATGCATACGGTACTCGAGACATCTCATTCCTCTCTGCTTCTTTGCTAGGACACATCTTAGAGGATAACTTGAAATTAACAGGGAGTGGGGTACTAATTGGCTTACAATCTTGCATGTTGAAGTGCCACAAGATTTTCTTTAAGTAGTTTTTCTGAGAAAGCCAAATCTTCCTGTTATTTCTGTCTCGGTGAATTTGTATCCCTAGAATCTTGTTTGCTGGTCCCAAGTCCTTCATATCAAATTCCCTAGCCAACTGTGCCTTCAATTCTTGGACTCGATCTTTGTTGGGGCCTGCCACCAACATGTCATCCACGTATAACAATAAAATAATGAAATCATTATCATCTTCAAACCTTTTGTAGTATGTACAATGGTCTGAACTAAGTCTGTTGTATCCAAGGCTGATGATATAGGAATCAAATCTCTTGTACTAACACCTCGGCGCCTGTTTGAGACCGTACAGAGATTTGTTCAACCTGCAAACCAAGTTCTCTTTTCCTGATGATATAGGAATTTGACTCTTCTTGTACTTGATTATTTTCCATTTGTACCGTTGTAATCTCTGGATTTTCCTTCACTGTGCTATCATCTTTATCATTCCTTTGCAGTTTATCTTCTGCAAATATCACATCTCTACTGATGACGATCTTGTGGGTAGTGGGATCCCACAGGCGATACCCCTTGACTCCATCAGCATATCCCAAGAAAAGGCATTTTCTGGATTTTGGATCCAACTTCGTTGTTTCTTGGGGATTATACATCATGTACACAGGACTTCCAAATGTATGAAGATGAGAATAATCAACTGGTTTTCCAGTCCACATCTCCACCGGTGTCTTCAACTCGATTGCTGTTGATGGTGATCGATTTACCACATAACAGGCGGTTTTGACTGCTTCTGCCCAAAATGTCTTGGCTAAACCTGCAGTTCTCAACATAGCTCTTGTTCTCTCCAACAAGGTTCTGTTTATCCGCTCTGCTACTCCATTCTGCTGAGGCGTGTAAGCTGTGCTGAATTGCCGCTTGATGCCTTCTTGTTGACAGAATGCAATAAAATCCTCACCAGTATATTCTCCTCCATTATCTGTCCTTAAACACTTGATCTTCTTTTCTGATTCAAGTTCTACACGCGCTCTGAATATTCTGAAAGCTTCAAACACATATGACTTCTTCTTGATTGGATACACCCAACATCTCCTGGAGTAATCATCTATGAATGATACAAAATATCTCGCTCCTCCTAAGGACATCACCGGTTCTTGCCAAACATCAGAGTGGATCAATTCTAGAATTTCTTTACTTCTAGAACTAGATGTGCTGAACTTTAATCTGTGCTGCTTACTTGTGACACAGTGCTCACAGAAAGGTAAATGAACAGATTTGAGCCGAGGAAGTAAATTTTGATCAGAGAGAATCTTCAAACCTCGTTCTGACATATGGCCCAGTTTACGATGCCACATGATCGTTGACTCTTCTGCTGAACTAGTTGATACAACAGATGCATCTCCTTCCTGCAGTGTTTCTCCATTAAGCATGTACAAATTTGCAGTAACCTTTTCTGCTTTCATTACTACAAGCGCGCCTTTGAGAATTTTCATTATCCCATTTTCAATTTGGGTCTTACACCCAGTGTTATCTAATTATCCCAATGACAAAAGATTCTTCTTGAGGCCTTTCACATGTCGCACCTCCTGGATAATACGAACAGTACCATCGTACATCTTCATCTTGATGGATCCTACTCCAGCAATTTCCAAAGCATGATCGTCCCCCATATATACAGATCCTCCAGAGATAGGTTCATATTGATGGAATCATTCTCTTTTAGAGGTCATGTGCCATATAACTCCAGAATCCATGAGCCATACATCAGAGAATCGTTTTCTGCTTTCAACAACTGTTGCTGCCTCGCTGTATAAAATTTCACCATCATCTGAGATGCTTGCAATATTCCCTTGAGGTTTGTCCTCTGCACTTTTCTTCAATCCCCAACAATCCTTCTTCAAATGGCCTTTCTTGCCACAATAGTAGCATTTGACGTTCTTTTTACTTCTGGATTTTGGTCTACCATGATTTTGACTCCCACTGGGGCCACGTTCTGTTGATCTACCTCTCATCATTGTCAAAACTTCTGCTTGCTGCGAACATTCCTGTTTGTCTTCTTTATTTTTCCGTCTTCGTTCTTCTCCCAATACAGCAGCTGTAACATCATCGAAGACTAAGAATTCCGTTAGGATATTATTCGTCAAGTTGATGATGAGTTGATCATACGAATCTGGTAGGCTTTGAAGTAAAATCTCCGCACGTTCACCTGCCTCTATTTTATGCCCCAAGGAAGTGAGTTGGGAAAATAGAGTATTTAACGTGTTGATGTGCTCTGTCACTGAAGTGGAGTCTGCCATTCGTAGAGTATACAATCTCCTTTTTAAGAAGATCTTGTTGTGCAAAGATTTGGCCTCATACAATTTTATGAGAGTATCTCAGATCTCTTTTACTGTCTTCTTTTCCGCTACACTGGATAGCACGTTATCAGCAAGTGCTAGATGCAGATCAGCAACTGCATTACCGTCAATCTCATTCCACTTGATATCATCAGTGATACCAGCGGGTCTTTCATCAATTACTTCTAAGCATTTGTTTTTCCTTAAAATTGCCTTTATTTTCATTTTCCACAATGTAAAATTACCTCCATTGAACTTCTTAACTTCGTATTTTGCCGCCATTGCTTTTCACCACGAACTGCTTTCTGCTAGGATCGGCTCCCACTGTTTCACGTGAATAGTACCCATACGTATAAACAGTAACTGTATGTATAAATAGTAACTATATATGTGAATAGTGACCTCCTTCAACCAGAAGCTCTGATACCACTTGTTAGGAAATTGAGGGGTGATGCAGAATCGCAGCTAAAGCGAAATTGAGAAAAATAATGAAAATAAAAATAAGACAAAACACAAGTTTACGTGGTTTGGCTTTTAGCCTACGTTCACGGGCGAAGACAGAAGAATCTCTTATTTTCAGAAATGGAAAATACAAGTATTGTAGTATTTTAGCCTTATAATCCAAAACCACAATACACTCAATTCTCTCAAATTTTTGTATTTGAAAATGAATTATTAAATTCTCCTATTTATAGGGAGAGTTTAGCACGATGGACAATCAAGAACTGAAAAATTGCTGGCACCGTGTACCAGCAATTGTGTAGCTGGCACATGGTGCCAACTACCAGCAATATATAATACGAATTTATAAATTGTTTTCTTCCATATATATATATATATATATATACATATATTCTATTGAGGTGAGTGAGAGTGATAAAACTTATTTCTAATTATCGTGCAAATTGAAAGGTTTGAATTATCGGCAACTAGCCGTGGAGCTGGACACTTTCAAGAACGAGTTTGATCCGGATCAAAACCATATCGGCATAGACACAACAAACATGACAAAGCCATTAGCAGTTACAAGTCTCGACGGCGCTGGCATTGACCTCAAAAGTGGAAGACTGATCAAGGTTCAAATTGATTACGATGGATGGACGAATATGCTCTACGTTTCTATGTCATATTATGGGTACCCACTAAAGAGATTGTTGGAGACGCCTGTTGTTATGTCATACACGGTTCCAAGTTCCGTCTATGTGGGCTTCACAGCCGCTACAGGAGACTTCACCCAAAGCCATCACGTTCTTGATTGGTCCTTCACAACAATCCGGTTGCCACCTAATTCTATCAAGAATCGGAAGTTGGCCTAAGCCCTAATTAATCGCTAGCAACAGCCGCCACCAGGACCTCCACTAGCTTTCTCCGTCATACGCAAGTTTTGCTTCATTTTTTGTTCTTGAATAATTAAAGTTACCATAATTCCTTTTAAGCAAGAGATGTAGTATTAATTCCCGCTTTCAATTCAATTTCAGTTTCTATTACATGCTTCTTTTTTTTTCTCAACTTCTGAATTCTTTTTTTTTTTTTCAAATATAATACCCTCTATTATCCCCTTAATCTCCACTTTTATATTTTTCTATTTTAGTTGGTCTCTAATAAATATATTATAATTTTATTTGAAATAAAATAATATTGTTGTCACTGTTATTTATTAAATTCCATTTCCTCTTTTAAGAGGTAAAAAGGCATTAAATTAATTATTTTTAAAGAAAAAAAACGAATCCAATGCGGAGTCTAACCTTGATACATTACTAATCTTATAAATAAACCTCGTAATTACACGAAATATAAGCTAAAGACACAAAATAACCACCTGAACTCAAGCATAAGCGTGTAGTGCACACGCAACAGAGGTTGAAGGCAATTCAATTGGGCGCATGCAGATCACATGCCATTTGTTGTAGCCAATGAGTGCCTGGGAAGTAGGAACCAAAATTAACCACCTGAGCTCAAATATTCAAGTTGAGCAAAGCGAGAAACAATACGACAATGTATAAAAAATGAGTTTTAACTAAAAGAACAAAATTTTAAAAAAAAAAGTCTGAAAATGGAGGGTTTATGCTTTTATTTATTTATTTTTCATTAACAGCAATACTCAAGTTGCTGAAAGTGAGGGTCATTACGAGTATAAGAGTTTTTTTTTTAAATATTTTGGATGAGATAAGAAATTTTAAACACCAATTTTTATTTTTTATTTTTATTCGAACTCAGGTAACCACTAATGTTTTACAAATTCATTACCAACCGAACTATGTCTTTACTCTTTATTTTTACACGAACTCAAATGGTAGCATTCGCTTTACGCATTTACAATCAACCTTCTACTTTTACTCGAACTCAAATAACTGCAGGTGCTTTGCGTATTTACAACCAACCGAACTACGCCTAAGAGGCAATATGATTATAAGAGGAAATTGTCATTTTGTCATTTTAGGTATGCCAATTACTGGAGAGATTTCTTGATTTACAAACATTTATATTCCATCCCAACTTGATATACAATGAATTAATTATTATATTTATTATGCATTTTCTTATATTCCTAGCAGTGAAAATTCACGATTCACAAATATTTTGTCATGTCAATATGCATCTCAATTATTGTTAAGAATTAAGGACTGACTATAAATGAAGGATAAATAGAATTTTTTTTATAAAATAATACTATATTTTTCAAATAGTATTTTTGATACGGTAGGATAATAAAATATAAAGATAAGATATTTCAGTTCTGAAACTCCAGGAAGATAAAGCTCAGGTATATTTAGTCAAGATGAAAAAGGTTGGTAGATTATTATTCCATCATACGAGATTAGATGTCATTCTGATCCAAACGACTAAAAAATAAGATTTTACATAACAAAGAGGGGGGAAAAATATTATTCAAAGCTGTGAAATATTCATGAGATTACGATCTTTTTTATAGTAGACTAATCCTAATCTTACTAAAAAAAAGGTGAATAATCTTAAAAATTCTAACATAACTAAAATAGAATAATATGACTAAAATATGAAAAGCCTAAGAAAATAACTCTAACTAAAATAAAAAACATAAAATAACTCATTAAAAATGCAACTCCTAGTATGTCTTACATCAAATTTATTTGTTTGTTTTTTTTTTTCGTTTTAAGTAATGTGTAATGTATTTATTAGATAGTTTGTTTGTTTTTTTTTTTAACTTTTAAAATCGGACTAAGATTCTTTCCAAAATTAAACTTGCAGCTAAATAAACATAAACATGCAATTAGTGATTGATAAAAAAATAGTGAAAGAATAAATTTTAACCACTCATACCTAAAATAGTACATATGTCAAAAGAGTCTTAAAATGTTAGATAAATTTTGTTTAGGAGAGGATCTTAATTCTTCAAGATCATTTATTATAATATTTCCTTGCTCAATAATTACTTGACAAAGTACTTGAATAAAAAATATTAGAATCAAAATTGAAAAATATAACATTACTCTTTTTATAATCATATATATAAGCTTTTTCATCCTAATTAACGTGACAATTAATTAATGTTGTCATGTTTTTTCTATTGGGTTAAATCTTCGTTACCATGAAAATTTTTATAAACAAACTCATAAGAGTGGTACTATCTTGGCAAGGACTTTTGATATTGAGATTGAATTTAAGTTCTCTTTATAATTGACTAAGAGATAAAAATGGAAAATAATAAATTGGTGTTACCAAAAAGACTATTTATATTTCCTTTGAAACTTTTTTGCATGGTTTGTACTTCTGAAACCACGTAATGGGGATTATTATTGATTCACTTCAAGTCTTTGCCCGATTTAGCGGATGAATTTGGTGAATTTGTAATGGGTATGAATTTGTTTTTAATCAGAAGCAATTGAAAGAAGCAGATAAGCTGTAAATGAATTTAAAGACAATTAATGTTTTTATAACTCAAACCAAATGCCTGTTTTAAAGAAACGAGCTTACATTATTCTTTAGCTGTTGTAGCTATCATTATTACCTCTTCTCCTATTTTAATTTATTCCCTGAATAATTTTCGACACGCATAAATCATGTCCTTCATTCAATTATTATCATTTGATATAATTTTCAAGAGTAGTGCTAGAATATAA
This sequence comes from Ailanthus altissimus, assembly GCA_946807835.1. Lineage (NCBI taxonomy): Eukaryota > Viridiplantae > Streptophyta > Magnoliopsida > Sapindales > Simaroubaceae > Ailanthus > Ailanthus altissimus. The sequence continues at coordinate 33,198,101 of OX327686.1, read as the reverse complement.
TTAGGGCTTAAACCACTTTTTCTTCTTGAGGGAATATGAAGGCAGTGGCATTGTTGTGAACGACCAATCAAGGAGCCGATGACTTTCTGATAAGGCCCCAGTTGAGGCTGTGAAGCCAACGTAGACGGAGCTTGGAACTGTTTCTGACAAGAGGATAGGTTTTTCGAGAACTCTTTGTAGTGGGTACCCAACATATGCCACTGAAACGTAAAGATTCTTCGTCCATCCATCGTAATCAATTTGAACCTTGATCAATCTTCCACTTTTGAGGTCAATGCCGGTGCTGTTAAGACTCTGAATTGCGACCGGTGTTAGTATGCTGGTCGTGTCGATGGCGATGTGGTTACCATCGGGATCATATGGTGCATTCATATAAGTATCCAGCTCCACAGCCAATTGCGATAAATTGGCACCTACAATAATTTGAGCGATTTGAAATTAATTTTATGAACAAACACAATTTGTAAATATCATGTTATATCCATTACCTGGTGATTGTGCCCGGCCAATGATTCCAAGATTTGAGCCAAAGCTGCTGGGCGGTGAAGGACTGTTATCAGGTGCAAAAATAAAAGTCATCCCATCTGCAGAACCAGGTGAATTTGCGTAGGTTGAAATTCTAATGGTGAAAGTGGTACTAATCATTGCCGGCCATGCAGGCACAGGCTGGCGGTATAAAACCCGCCCAACCCTGTTCAGCGGCAGAGATGGTGGAGAACTTGAATTGCCTGGCAATGGCTCTGACGTAAGGCTTAGGAACCCGAGGTAGGCAGCAACCGAGCCCGAGCAAATTAGGCCGCCAGTGGTGCAACTTTGAGGGTCGAATGCGGAGAAAGTGAAGCTAACAGGTTGAGTGACAGGGCTTGAAGACGCTTGGTTAAGAAAGAGCGAAAGAAGTAGTAGCCAAATCATGTTTGACATTTGAGGTAATTAGGAGCTACAACTTGGATGTACATTTCATTCATATATCATGGGCTTTATATAGGGAGCTTGAATTAAAATTATTATAATCCAATTGTTTGTTTTCAATTCTGAAATGGTCAGACGATAAGTCTTAAGGAGCTAAGGGTAATTGAAAATCGAATATCCCACCTTCCTTGAAACAACCTTGGGAACAAGGAAATGTGATATCTTGTCTTTGTTTTGTTCGCTGGGCTGTTATGAGAAATCAGAAAAAATAAATACCCATTCAACTAGATGGATATTCTAGGAACATGAGAATATAAATTCTAAAAACCTTTTGTTTATAAATGAAGTAAAATCATTATATCAAATAACAACCTAAAGTAATCTCGCATTGTTTATACGCGTAAAAGTATTTTAGTCATAATTAATGGGATGTATGCGATCGATATTTGCTATGTAATGAAATCGAGAAAAAGAAATGCAATATACTGGAAAGTGATACAAAAATAGTAAATTTTGTTTTGTTAACCCCGATGAAATAAGGAAGAATTTATTAGATAAAAAGAAAAAGAACGAATACAAATTAGAGAGATATAATGGCTTCATTCTTACATAAAATTAAGAAAAAATGACAATTAAGCTCCTAAAATTTGTGGAAATAGATAAAGGACTCTTATTGTATTAAAAAATCCATTAAAACTCTTGTCAAATAATAGTTTTCATCTATGAAAGAAAAAGACTTTAAGCATGAAAGTACTGTTACGCTTCTGTTTTGAATTAAGGTATTTTATGCTTCAAATTGATTATGCCAATGTCAACAAATGAAAAACAACATTATTATATTACCCAAAGTTATTGACTATAAAATTACAATTTTATCCTTACTAAGTTAATCGATTTTGACCCTCATTATTGTAGGAGAAATTATAAAATTACTCTTACTTAAATTAATCATTAATTTACAAAATTACATTATGTATTATATTTAATACCTTTTTTATCCTCATTAATTAGGAGGAAATTACAATGTTAGCCATTTTAACCATTGATTTTTTTATTGTTGAGCAGCAATAGTTATGTGTTGTTGGTACTTTTTGTTTTTTTTTTAAGGGTACCAAAAGAATTACGATACGATTATTCAACATGAATTTAATATGCTTTAAGCGAATATGGATATAGGTAAATTGACACGATTAATAAATAGGTTGAATTCGTGTTTCTTGTTTATTATTTGTGTCGAATATGTGTTTGAACTCTGCAATTCGCAATTCCATTTAAAAAATATTATTGTTTAACTTATTGCTGAACTAAACGAATTAATTTGCAATTCATTTAGAAATAAATTTTTTAAAATTAAAAATTAATTATAACTTCTTACTTCTACTCATTAAACTATTCTACACAATGAATTTTATTTTTTAAATTATGTTTTAAAATAATTTTTATTTCTCGATGCATTAAATATTTAATTTTTGATATAATTTTAAATTATATTAATTGTGACTTAAACGTGTTTAATCGTATTAAACGAATCGAATATTTCATGTAAATGAATCGAATTTAATATTATTATTCATTTAAATGAATATAATTGTAAATGAATCAAATCGTATATAATTGTAAATGAATCAAATTGTGTATAATCATGTTATATCGTATAATTTGAATATTAAATGAATCGAATTTATGTTTCAGTGCCTAATTCGTTTACATAAACGAATCGCATACGAATATAATAAAAATTCGATATAACTACTATCAATTTTGAAATTTTGAAGCAAATAAACTCAATCCAATCATAAGGCACTCAACTTTAATAAATAAGGCAAACAAGGGTTTGATAAAATTTAGAAATAGGATTTGTGAATGTAACCTGAGAGCATTTATTAACATATCTCAATCACCAAATAATCCTAACAAGCTATACTTTCAATGTGTAAGAAGATGCAAACATACTTCCAATGTGTAAGAAGATGCAAACTTTATAGGTTTTGGAAGCCAACCAAAAGAGTTCAGTCAAACTCAATTCAACACATATACCCATTCCTCGAACAATGGTTTATTAATGCATGGTGATAATAAAATTGTGTATGAAAGTGAAAACGAGGTCTTGACAACATTGATGCAAGAAATGTGAAGAATGAGAAAAGAAATCTTATCAAAAGTCAACTATTTATAGTTTTCATAGCTTTAATTATTGGTTACTATCTAGAGTGCAATACGAGGGATCAATGTATACGTTGTAGTAAGAATGGATAAAATAATATATATATATTTAACTATACAAAAAATAATACAAATTCAATGATGTTAAGAGTAGCACATTTTGAGAAAATGATAAACTCATAAACTTATTAAATCCATATAGCTTAATAATCCATCAGAAAATAAATTTAAAAAAAAAAACATGAACGAGTTGATAACAATACCAACCTACAGTCAAAAACCCAAATAATTGATGGTAAAGATGAAGTTGTAAAAAAAAAAACCTGCACCAAGTAGAAAAATGATTGTAATTTAATTCCACTATAATGAACCATCAAAAAATGGAAAGTAAAAAACACAAAAAATTCTGTAACAATACTAGATTTTTGTCAAGTAACATGGGTGATCATGATTTGAGGAAGCGTATTGTGGATTACTGAAGAGTATTGGTTATATCATAAAAGTTGTGATGTCTTCTAAAGATGTTCCTTTGACTAATTTGAAATGCAAATCCTCTTTGTACTTTATCGGTGTTGGTTGCTGCAACGTGAAATAAGTGAGTTTCAATTGTTGAAAGTTGCTAAAAAATATTAATATTTTTTTTAGTTAAGTGAATGATACATACGCGAGGGTTGTGAATGAGAGTCATTTCGAGGTTGTAGTTGAAGACTTGTGGTCTCTGCATTTCCATTCGTAGTTGCCTGAGAATGTAATAATCTAAAAACATTTGGAAATTTGAAATAAATTTAAACTAGAAAGTAAAAAAAAAAAAAAAAAAACTCTTAAATGGAAAATGAACCTGTAAAGTTGGTGCATTTGTCCATGCTCTTATATTGTGCTCAAACAGTTTACAATTATCACGCTTAATTATTATTTTTTTTAATTGTACCATTAAATTAAGATTTTCTCTTAAATTAAATTTTTACCTAAACAAAATAAGTATGTGATTGGTGATTGTAAAAAAATAATAATAATAAAAAAATAAATCTTGACCACTCATATTTAAGTGTTAACACGTATCAAAAAATCCCTAAAAATATAAGTAAACTTAACTTAAGAAAAGATCTTAATTCTGCTCCATTTCCCTTACCGCTCTCTCTTTTTAACAATCTTCAGTCCTCCAACCTTGGCTTTTTTCTCCAACCTTGGCTTTTTTCATCTGGCCTTTAACATCTGGCCATCTTTTTTCAAGCATGTAGCTAAATAAGCTTCAACAATCAATTTTAGATTAATATAATCAAGTGGATTCTCTTTTCTAATTGCAATATAAGGCATATTTACATGGAATATAAATAATTTAAAAAACACCACAATCACAGATTTTTTTTCAGGTCCTCTACAAATGATTTTCAATTTTCATCAATCATTTCAAATTAGTTGTAAGCACTTTTACAAATCTCTCATACTTTTTAACACTATTAACCGTTGCCTCACAATTAGAAGCAATTTGTGGGTCTACTATTTTGTAGTTACCAATCACTTCTGCAGTCTTTTCACAATCTTTGTTCGTATAAATTCAATCAAGGTTAGTACATGCTTACTTCTATACTTATTCAACTTACCATTCCATAACTCTATCATGATGCTAGTTATGTGATTAGATTTGGCATCATCCTTAAATATGTGTATAACCCACTCGGTCACCACATACTTATATGCTTTCAAATTGTCCTTTCCAGTGTCACGGACTGTTTTCGAGACCGTGCGATCTTAGACGCGTTGCGTGCTAAGCCCGGTTCTCCATCCTAACCAGCGGGCCTTCTAAAAGCTCCAGTCCACGTAGCGCTCCATGGTCCAAGAGGCCTCCAGCAGGCCTAATCACGCACCAAGTGTTCGAGGAAATGCTTAAAAGCACTTGGAGCGTGACACCAGGCACTTTTATGCCTACAAAATGAATTCAGTCATGACCTAGTTTGTGCTGCTCCAATCCAATTAGAGAATGGTACGAGGGTGCAAATTTAATAAATAGCGTTTTGCTTTCCCACTTATCTTAGGCATGATCTTTCCTACACAATGTTTCAATATTCAAATGGGTGGGGCTATATTCAACCAACTATAAAATCCTCAATAAATTTATTATTAGAATTTTAAATTTTAGTTTAAAAACCAGTTGTACTTATTGAAGTTGCTAGGTTTGGAATCTTTACAGTCAATTATGTTCCTGCGCAGCTCCTTCGATTGATAAAATACACCCTTTGTTCTCGTACAAAAAAATATTCTCACCACTTCGTGGTTTTCATAACTTATTTGTAGAGATCTATGGGTTAACAGGCTTGGGTCACTTTTCAAAAGGGGATTTGGAATTGGGTCAGGTTTATCGCCTCTTAACACTTAAGTTGCTAGCTTAATTTGCTATGAACCGTTCCTATTTAAGCATCGACTTTAACCTCTTTGCGCAGGATAGTTGAGCCTTTTAAGAAATATACACAAAAGTTATTAATGTAATCTTATTAATTTAAATTATAATAAAAATATTAGTTTTAAATAATTATTTTTAATAATAATTAATAAGTTCTATAATCGTTACTCCAACTCAAGAATATATAATTATAAATAATTAACTCTTAAACTAAAAATCAAGAATATATAATTATAAATAATTAACTCTTAAATTAAAAATTAATAGGACCTATTATTTTGTGTATTATTTGTAGTGAAGAACAAATTAATTAATAAAAACAAAAAGAAACAAAAAATTAAAAAGTAAAAGAAAAAATCCAAGGAACTCGGGAACTCGCTCAAGACTACAAACAAATTTGAAATCACTCATATGGTGAAATTCAATCAAAAATTGAATCATATAATAAACAATTTGATCCAATCAATCAAAATATAATAGGTGTTTAAGAATTTAATTAAATATATACTTTTGACCTAATTTTTCAGAACAAACACTTTGACTTACTCACATAAAAAAATAAAATTTCTTTGTGATTAGTAAAGTTTTTAGATCAGACAGTCAATATTATTAAGTTTTAGTTTTAGATAAGTAAATATTGATGAAGAAAAGATTGTAGAATTTATTTAGCATCAGAAATTTATATTTGTATTTAATAAAAATTAATTTTGTTTTAATAATTTAATTTAGTAAGATTTTTATTGAAAATTAAGGTAGATTTATAAAATAAAATTTAAAATTATATTGATGATGATTTTTTTCTTAAAATAATTGTAAGTTAAAAATATTTTAGTGGGCTAAAATAACCCCATCCTATTCAAAATTCAAAAACATTCCTTTTTGTATTTCAAGCCATTTTTGTTCTGTGTAATTATCATGTGGCAATATTTCATTGGGTTGAACACCACATCAACTTTGTGATCATGGCGTCCAGAACTTGTATACTCATTTTTATAAATTAATTTCTTTTACTGTATTTGATTAACCATATTCACTACATCAAAGACAAAGATGGATTCTACCATATTTTGAAGCAGACACATGGGATATATTAAGTGGAAAGAAGATGATATATACTTTCATAATATGCTAGACCATCTCTTTGAAGAGTAAGACTCATTGCATCCCTACTATACATTTAGATGTTTTATTCTCTTTCTTTCTCTAATAATTTTTTTATTGTACTTAAATTTTTTTTCAAAAAATAAATTGTGAGAAACTCATTTCTCTTAGTTCGAGAATTAATTCTCTGTGTCTGAAATTTCTTTTCAAATCATTAATTATCAACAGCTTTTAACTATTCTAAACTGTTAGTCTTATTTTTATAAATTTTCTTACTATAATTGATTAACCATATTCAATGTTTTAAGAATAAAGATGAAGTTACATATTCTGAAATGTAAAGTTCATTGTATCCCATTCTATTTAATCGTTTTTTTTTTCTCTTTATTTAATAAATTCTTTTCTTTTTATCGAGGTTTGTAAAAAAAACAGTGCTTATTTTTTAATTTAAGGATTAAAATTCATACAAATAATTAATTCTGCACGTTTAAAAATTTTTTGGATCAATGATTGTCAACGACTTTTAACGGTTGCAAACTGTTAATTATGTGTCAAATCTTACAGTCTTACAAGTTAGATATACAAATACATGCCAATCAAATGGAAAGGAAATTAAGTTCTCACTTGGCAAGCAATTGATGAACATATATACTATTATTATCTGCTAGTAGAGAAGAAAATTAAGCTAGACATAGATTATTAAAAAGTATAAAGTGAAAGATAAATTAAAATTATGAGAATAAATAGAAGTAGAGAATATTATGATAGATATATTAAAGATAGATAAATACTTAGTTCATTTATAAAAAAAATTTAAGAATATGGGATAGTTGTTCAATATACCATGCCTAGTTCATCTGATTAGAATGGTGTAGCAGAAAGAAGAAACTGAACATTAATGAATATGATGCAGAGTATGCTTAGTAGCTCCAAGTTTCCTAGACACTAGTCTAAAGCTCTTAAAATAGTAGTGTATATATTAAATCGAGTTCCAATTAAAACTATTCCAAAGACACCATTTGAATTATAGAAATGTTGAAAATCGAGTTTGCGACATATACGCGTCTAGAGATGTCCGTTTGAAGTAAGAGTTTACAACTCACAAGAAAAGAAATTGTACCCTAGGATCATTAGTGGGTATTTTGTTGGATATGTTGAAAAGTTCAAATGTTACAGATTCTATTGTCCATCTCATATCGCTAGGATTGTGGAATTAAGAAATACGAAATTTTTTTAAAATGACTTAAACAGTGGGGACGATCAATCTCAAAATATTGTTTCTGAGAAAGATCATATTAATTCTCAACCTTCTACCTCAAATAATAGATTGATTGTTATTAATAACACTCTTCAAGTTCAACTATATGTTGTACAACTAATCATTAAAGATCCACAAACTGCTATTGATAATAATCCAATAGATGAAGTTGTTCAAGAATTTCAAGAATTTATTGAACAACCAGTTGAAAAGCATATTCCTCAAGAAAATGTTAGTATAATATTAAGGAGATCTACTAGAATAAAGAAATCAGTAATTCCTAGTGATTATGTTCTATATCTACAAGAATCAGACTATAATATTAGAGTCAAAAATAATCCTGAAATATTTTCACAAGCCATGAGTTGTAAAGAATAAAATTTATGGTTCGATGCGATGAAAGAAGAGATGAATTCTATGACATCTAACAGAGTCTGTGATCTTGTTGAGTTGCCTGATGGTGCAAAAGTCTTAGGATGTAAATGGGCCTTTAAAATGAAGAAAGACTTTTTGGGCAACATCGAGAGATTTAAAGCAAGACTCGTTACTAAAGGATTCACGCAAAAAGAATGAATCGATTACAAGGAAACTTTCTCTCCTATATCTAAGAAAGATTCTTTTCAAATTATTATAGTATTAGTTGCTCATTTTGACTTAAAGTTGTAGCAAATGGATGTGAAAATAACTTTTCTCAATGAAGATCTAAAGGAAGAGGTTTACATGAAACAATCAAAAGAATTTTTCTTTAGTAATTGTGAACATTTGGTGTGCAAGCTAAAATATCTATATATAGATTGAAACAAGCCTCTCGTCAATGGTATTTAAAATTTCATGATGTTATCTCTTCATTTGATTTCTTTAAAAACATTATAGATTATTGTATATACTAGAAGGTCAGTAAGAGTAAACTTTATTTTCTTATTCTATATGTGGATGATATTTTACTTGCAACCAATGATAAAGGTTTGCTACATAAGATGAAACAATTTCTCTCTGAAAACTTTGACATGAAAGATATGGATAATGTATCTTATGTCATTGGCATTAAGATACATAGGGACAGATTACAAAATATTTTGAGTTTGTCTCAAGAAACCTATATTAATAAATTTTTGGAGAGATTTTGGATGAAAAATTATTCACCAAGTATAACTCTCATTGTGAAGGGTGACAAGTTTAATTTGAACTAGTGCCTGAAAAATGATCTTGAAAGAGAACAAATGAAAACTATTTCATATGCTTCTGTTGTTGGAAGGTTGATATCTGTTCAAGTCTACACAAGATTTGATATTGCATTTGTTGTTGGAATATTAAGAAAATATCAGAGTAATCCAGGTCTAGACTACTAGAAAGCTGTAAATAAGGTAATGAGATACCTTCAAGGGATAAAGAATTACATGCTTATGTATAGACAAACTGAGAATCTGAAGGTGATTGGCTACTCTGATGCAGATTTTGCTGGCTGTGTTGATTTTTGAAAATCAACATCATGATACATGTTGGCCATTGGAGCTGTATCTTGGAAAAGTGTAAAGCACACTTTGATTGCCACTTCTACTATGAAAGCTAAGTTTGTATCTTATTTTGATGCTACCTCGCATGGTGTATGGATGAAGAGTTATGTATTTGAGCTTAAAATTATAGATTCAATTTCTAGGCCATTGAAGATATATTGTGATAATTTAGCTGCAATTTTTATGGTTAAAAATAATAAAAGTGATAATCGAAGTAAACACATTAACATCAAGTACTTAGTTATAAAGGAACGTGTTAAAGATAAAACATTGGTCATTGAACACGTCAGCACTGAATTGATGATAGTTGATCCCTTGACAAAAGGCATGCCGTCATTTAAGTTCAAGGATCATGTAGAAAATATGAAACTTGATCTATATGCTTTTTAAAATTGCTTCAAACGTGTTTAGATCACCTTAAACTAATCTAACAAGACATAGATTATTAAAAAGCATATAGAATGATAGGTGATAATGATGATGATGAAGAAATTAATTAGTTGTAGTATTTGAATCTACTCTCTGCGTTCATACTTGCGAGCCCATATGTGTTTGCCATTGATCCGAAACTTTGCAACGCGTCTCTCATTCAGAATTTGATCAACGATTGCCACAGAATTGAGTACCAAACGAGCGAACAAGGGTTGTTCATCAGATGTAACATTCTCCTGCATATACACAGTTTCAACACAATCACCATAAATCCTTGTAAAAAGCTCCTTCACTTCATCTCCCGTTACAGGAAATCCCCGAGAGAACGTGAGAAACAATGTTCTATCGTCCTCTGTAACGTTATTCGTTGGGCTCCAACCCCACAAGCCTCCTGTTGGAAAATCAGAGTCCAATGTTGCTCTTGGCACAATAGTTAAATTACCAAATAATGGGTGAGGAAAACCAGGTATAACAAGAGGCTGGCTTAGATTTACCTGAGATGTCCTCCCCAACACACGCACCAAAATATCAGTGAAAATACGAGCACAGATTGTGTTGAGAAGATTCTTTATCCCGCTGATTGCACTAAATCTGTTTTGGAGAAAAATTCTCAAAGAGATGTCTTTCTCCATTACTCTTGATGTAAAGGGCAAGCCAATGTTAGCTGCCATGTGAGAGTTCCTTGATTCTAGAGAATTCAAACAGGAAACGGCTTCATCAGCTAGCATATTTACCAAAGGATCTGAAAGGTTCATCATCTCTATTATGATATTGGGAAAGCCCTTCTCTTCAAGCCATAGCCATGTTGCCATGACTAGCAGCGACTGAGCTGGGTTTCTCAGAAGAGTTATCACCAATCGAGAGAACACTTCTCGATCAATGCTATGATAAGCATGTAGCATTTCAAGAGAAATTGATGATGAGGCCATTGTTGATATATGTGTAATTGTGTATGTGTGGAAATACAGATTATGCAAAGAGCAGAAGCACACTAGGCCGATTTATATAGCACTAATGTCATTATATTACATGCATGGCAAGTAGTCTAGAAACACCACTACCACAAAGAATCGTTTAAATTTCATACTCCGTTAGTAAAAATATTACATTTTCCTCACTTTTTTCTTTTGCAAAATTTATTTCTTGATAATAACTAATGTTATTCCACGTAAACTATTTTTGTATATATATGGCTTTATGGTGGCTTCAGCAGTCAAAGTTGGGAAGAAAGTGCAAAAAGACAAGTAGAGTCTTAGCTGTTTCTCACTATGATCTTTCCTTGTGAATCTGTTTCTACATAATACTATCAATTAATGTCATAATTACTGAAGCTGGACATTGATTCTGGTTTTATGATAAGAACTAATGACCTCAAACTTACTTAATTTTGAAGGATAAACATTCCCTTCTTTGCCCTTCATTGCCATTTAGGTTGTAATTGTAAATGTTGTCTTCAAACTTCGAGTTTAGGTTTTAATATATCTATTATCGAGATAACATTTTGTCGCGGACGGGATGCCATTGTCATCATTTCTGACCCAGATTGAAGTAGGGTTTACTGACTCGGCCGTTTGTTTCGCTTTCTTTAAACTTAACCTCGTAATAAACAGAAGAAATCGCCATATTGGCTATTGTTACTCGCTTGAGTTTGATGAGAAAAATTATGGGTACGTAATAGATTTCGTGAGATGAGATTAACTGAAAATGTAGAAGTTTTCAGGCTTTTGAAAAGCAGAAAAGAGATTCTATTTTTCCTAGTTTCCCTTGTTAACCACCAACGGTTACAAAAACTAGTTTCCGAAAACCTTCACTTTTAGTTTATTGTTAGATTCTCTTATCCAAATCTTTTTGTCTCTTTTTGACTCTTTTTTAAGTTAACTTATGTAGATTGAAAAAATTATAAATTGACCTGAAATTACTTCAACCTTTAAAAAGCCATTCTTCACCCAAATTTTTGACATTTTTTTCGCCAATAATTTGTTTCGAATGATGGAAGCAGTTTGTTGATACTATTTTTTATAAGGATACATTAACTTGTATAATAATTAGGATAATATCACGTTACATGCTAATAAATCTTCAAATTAAATAATTTTCACAAACGAGAGAATAATGGTTTCACACATGCCCCAAATAACTACCAGAATAGCAGTTTGTTGATATTATGAACTGAGGTTTATCCATTGGTTGTATATTAAATTTCTTTTCTTTTTTTACTTAATTTTTTTTTAATACGTGAAATATAAATTATATTCATTTTCATTCATGCGAATGGGGTTTGAACTCAAAACGTTCTGATTTCACTAAAGAGGATTTACCAATTAAATCAAATTATAATTCACAATTCTATCCACTTAACTTAAACAACAAATCAAATTAAAAAATGGAAACTACCAATTCTTTAAGAATGACCGCGAGAATCTAAGTTGTTATCCACATTACTTTAGTTCAATAAAGCAATCATAGTATTTTCATATTAATTAAGCAATTAAGATACAGACAAACTAATAGAGTTTAAAGAGAACATATCTGGACTTAAGATCCAATTGAAGAAATTTCATCAAACCAACAATTAAGAAACAGATAAGAACCAGAAATGTTGACATCAAATAAAAGACTTTGTTTCATATGATTTTGATACATGATTCATGTATTAACATGAATGGAATCAGTGTTTATAATATGTAGTTAAAATATCAAATTTAAAAATTATAATAGTCATGGTCTATATTATAAAAGGTCAAATATTAAAATTGAAAACCTAGAAAGGTCAAAATACAAAATATTATGCATATGAGGGATTGCCTCAGCTAGGGGGGGAAAAATGAGTCACGATTTAATTATTTGACACGAATTAAACACACTTTAAATAAATATGAGTAAAGAAAATTAACACGATTAATAAATAGGTCGAATTCGTGTTACCCATTTATTAATCATGTCAAATATGTATTTGAGGTTTATGATTCGCTAATTCATTTAAGTCACGTTTAATAAACAAATCGTATTTGTGTCTTTTCATGTATTTGTTCGTTTAAATCACATTTAATAAACGAATCAAATTAGATATTATTATTCGTTTAAATGAATATAATTGTAAATAAATTAAATCATATATAATCTTATAAATGAATTGAATTTGATTTATTTATTTAAATGTGTCTAATTATATCGTGTCGTATAATTCAAATATTAAACAAATCGAATTTGTGTTTGAGTGTCTAATTTATTTAGTAAACGAATCATACACGAATATAATAAAATTTTATTAATATCTTATATCGACATGATACGAATACGATTCACGAATTGCCACCCTTAGCCCCAGCAGTAAGCTTTATGTATCTCTTTGGCCTAGGTTAAAAGTTCGAGTCCTAACAAATGTTAAAGCAATATAATTATTCCTCTTGTCTCGTGGAAGTTATAGTCCGAGTTAGGTATATTTAAAGTTGTAAATGTTATTCCTAATGACCCCGATAGTGTATGATAATATAATCTAATTAATGTAAAATTAATAATATAATTCTGATGTAATATCAATTGCAAAGTATGTAAAAAAAAATACAAATAACATTTTAAAGGTTAAAGTAATAAATATATAATTATTTATTTAAAAAATTTTGTAGGGCATGTGAACTTTAACAGACGCCCTAATGATCATGAGATCTTCAACGCAGAGCTTAGAAGGTAGATTTGCTTTTGACAGCAAATGAAGATGAATTTTTATGGAAGGATGTTCAAACTTCATGGAAAATCGTTTTTTAGTATCAAATCATTACTAGTAAATCGGATAGAATAAAAGAAATGCTTCACTTATGCTAACCATTCTTTGATGTTTTGCAAGAAGAATTTGAAAGAAAAGGAGAGAATGAAAATATTAGATACTTGAACAATTTGCATTTTATTCTTGGCATTTCAAGAACGTTTTTGTGTAAAATATCAAAATTGTCTTCATATATATATATACACATCTGTGTGTGGTTGAAACTCGTTACTATCTTTATATACACATTATCTTAGGGTTGGGATTTAATAACTGTTCAACTTTCTAACCCCAACTCAAAGGGTTGGGTACTAATTATCTCACAACTTATTAAAATTTTTAAATTAACTCTAAATTATTTTATTAAAAGTATAAGATTATACTTTAATTGATCTATGTAATAAATAAATTTAATTTTAATTAAATTAGAATTAGTATTTAATTAATAATAACTACTCAATTAATTATTTATATGTTGTTTATAATTAAAGTTAAGTCATAAAAAAAAATCTTACTTTTTAATTAATTATTTACTCTTAAGTTACTAAATACTTTAATGATAATCTTCTAATTTGTAAATAACTTTACAAATAAATATCATTATTCAATAAATAATTTATTGAATAAACAATTAGTACATATTTAAATGATCAAGTATTGTACACAATTTAGTTGAACATAAAAAAAAGGACCATTGCTCCTTTGTGGTTTCAGCTAATACCCATTTATCCTCTACAGTTTCAAAAATGACCAAAACTCTCTTATTGTTAAAACTTTTATGTTATATTTTTACTATTTACATTATTTTATGAATTTACCTTTAACAATATATAATTTGATAATTTTACCCTTAAAAATTTTAAAACAAAATAAAATTTTGAGCTTGAGGAGAATTAAACCTTTGACCTCCAGGATAAAGGTAATAGAGTTTTCCCACTTAGACAAATTAATGATTAATGAATATTTTATGAAGAATAATATATATCCAATAAATAATTAGATGAATTATTAATTATAAGTTAACAAGATATTGGTACTTAAAATCATTAATAATAAAAAGTTTAAAATATTTTAAATAACGTTTAATTTAAATAACCTTATAAAAATGAATTTTTCAAGAAAGCCATTATAACCATCTTTTAATTTTTCTAATTATTCTTAACTTAATTGAAAAGTTAATATTTTTATTAACTTAATTTTTCTAATCAAATAAAAAAATTAATTAATTAATTAAAAAATACTTTTCCAACAAAAGTTAAAAAAATTTATTTTCTGTATTTAGTCATCAATCATAATTTCTTTTTTACTTGTGATATAACATTAAATTTTTATTAGCAATTGTAATAATTAAAACTTATTTTCAAAGCACTGAAGAATTTATCTTTATTTGTAGTAATTTACTTTAATTTAAAAATTGATGAAAATAAATATCGTATGAGCTGAATATAATTTTTAATATTTATTGTTTACAAATTAATTTTTTTTCTTTTAATTCTCATAAGTTATAATTTAATTTTAGAATTATTTTATGAAATTTTATTTTATTATTTAATATCAAATACCAAAAATTCACCTGTGATGTTGAAAATAACTTTATTTTTAATATGTATTATATTTTAGTATTTTTTTATTTTTAGATCAATTTAAAAAAAATTATAAAATAATTCATTTTCATAATAAGTTTTTCAAACTTAATCTTGAAGCCTTTTGTTATACATACTTTAATTGAATTTATTATTTATGATTTTTTGTTCCAAAAATTTATTTAATTTATGATTTATAATTAATCTAATTTATATATAGGGTGTATATATTAATCTTTATAAAAAATTTATTAATTATAAGTTTAGCCAAGCGGTGAAGCTCCATTACCATTATCTTGAAGGTTAAAGGTTCAAATTCCTTCAAGTTCAAATTTTTATTTTATTCTCAAATCTTCAAGAGTAAAATCATCAAACCATATATTATTAAGAGTAAATTCGTAAAATCATGTTTACTGTTAAGCGATAACGAAATTTTTTAACGGTATAAAAGTTTTGGTCATTTTTGAAACTACAGGGGGTAAGTGAGTATTAGCTGAACCACAAGGGCATATTGGTCATTTTTTCAATGAACATCATTTAAGTATAGATTCCTTATAAAGTATATATTCTTATGACTCGTGGAATTACATCGTTAAACCATTAAGGTTTTAACCATTTATATAAATTTCACTATGATATCTTAAAAGATATAATATATGAATGCATAATCATCTCAGAATTAAAGTCAGCTTATTAAAACTTTATGAATTAAGATTAATAATATTTAATTAATTACATTAAAATTTATGTTACTCCAATTCAAATTATTATCTACATTAATTTTTTACTTTAAGTCACTACTTAAATGGTCAAGATAAATCATATATTATAAAAAATATTAAAAAACTACATCTTGTATAATAAAAAGCTATAACAATTAGAAAATATTCAAGTACTTACTTGTCACGCCCCAAACCTAAAAGATCTGATACATGACATAACTTATACTCATTCAATATAATATTTAAGCATTCATTTTAATTTCTTTCAGAATTATAGCAATTGAATTATGATTGGGACAATTAGTAAACCGGAGATTCGCAGAGTTTTCTCAGAGATTAACACTCTACTACGTCACCAGTAGCAACTTTATTATCGGAAGCCCAAAATATAATCATTGCAAATTCTTACCTAAAATCAATCCATAACCACACGTGGTGAAACTTAAACTAAATCCAACCACACACAATAAAATAATACATAAGTATTTATTCAATAGGAACATATCAAATATCTTATCTCACGTGTCCCCAAATAAAACACTCAGCAACCTAACAACTTAGGGAACCCAAGGAACAGCAGAAATCTTGCCAAATCCGCTAAGCACACATGTACCTTATTTACCTGAAATCACCATAAACTATAATGAGTATAAAACTCAGTAAGCATACTAGTGTTTCATATATCAAAATACAAATACATATATGTACACAATGCATATGTATGATATGCTGTGATCAATCAAAATCATAATCTTATCAAATCACATGTCAGGTAAGCGCTTACACATTCTTTCAAAATATATAATAGGAATATCATCACTCAACTACTACTTAGTAGGACTTATACATCACATATCACATAATGAGCCAAATGTCACTCGTAGGTGACATACCGTATGAGAGGAATAATACAAGTGAGGTTTAAATTACACATATATAATGCTCAAGCCCGAAGGTAAGAGCCAAACCCTCACCCTGATCATCGGTGAGTCCTCTCACATGTACCAATACGCCACCACACGAATGTGATGACTCAATCTTCCTTTAGGTACCAATAAGATCCTCTCTACATATGAAACACATAACATATACCAATCCCGAAGGAAATGCCACACATAAAGGCTCCACAAATCACATAAGATGCCTACTAAGTCAACAGTGAGTTCAAGCATCCTCAAAACACAAAATGTTTCTTATGGACATATTATACTTCAAAGCTTTCTTTGTTAAACACATTTCATTTTGAAAGCTCACTATCAAAAACACATGT
The DNA here is from genome assembly GCA_946807835.1 of Ailanthus altissimus. Lineage (NCBI taxonomy): Eukaryota > Viridiplantae > Streptophyta > Magnoliopsida > Sapindales > Simaroubaceae > Ailanthus > Ailanthus altissimus. The sequence continues at coordinate 33,180,988 of OX327686.1, read as the reverse complement.
ATGTCATGTATGTCCATGCTAACATTCATAAATACATATCTTCACATTTCATATCAAAATATACTTTGATATAACATAAACATATTCTTAACCCCATTTACAAAATCATACAAAACAATTACTACGTTTATTGTAATTTCAGTAAAAAGTCTAGTATACTTACCTTTTAGTACTTTCAGCTACAAGGTTTAAATCTCCTTAACCTATCAATGGAGATTAATCCTTTCATAAGCCTCACAATTCACACAAAATACTTTAAATAGCTTACAAAATTATACACAATGCATTTATCACATCAAATTGGTCTAAATACTTGGTTTCTCAAAATCTGTCATTCTAACCATTTACACTTAACAAATTTTTCTAATACATCAAATGATGTCCAATTACTCCAAAATCAAAATATATCATTTTTGAATCATATATCCTTCTTATATATGAATATTATATCAAAATTCCTACACAATCCATTCCATACACACCATCGAATTCAAACTACTAACCTGACAGAATCAAGATACTTACTGAACAGTATTCAATCTCCCAATTTTATAAAATCATATACTAACTCAAAAATTATACAACTACCACATAATTACTCTTAACACATATCTCAGTCTATGATAAATATTTGACTTCTAAATCACTTCCAAAAGTATTTTAAAATTATTTTATTTCATAGCTTTAAAAATCTATTAATCAAATACTGCAATGAGCTGATACACTTTAGAAAATCATACCACTTCAACCACATTGATCTAAATTCTCAATTCTGAGTATATCATATTAGACATATAAACTTATCATATTCTACAAATTTGTAATTTTTGAAGATCATTCAGTATGACAAAAATTATTTGTCATTGTATTATACTGTTTACATAGGAAATTTCCAGAATTTTAGGGTCATTTTGGTAAATTCACAACAAATTCAATTTCTGGAATTTTGAATCGATTTAAAGTCTCAGATGATCCTAAACATGTCTAATTTTATATACTCAAAATTCAAAACCAGAATCGAATCACAACAATTTATAAAATTCCTGGATCAAGAGACTATCAAGCAAAAATTCCATAATTCATCATGATTTATCAAGCTATCTTATAGATCATCATCAATTCTCACAATATCATACGAAATACGCATCAAATCCTCAATTATACATATTTCCAAAAATCAAAACTTAAATAAATTAACTTAATTAACACTAATAAATTGAGAAATAGTTGTGATATACCTCTTAAAATCCAAAATTCTAATTTCTTTTTCTTTTTCTTCTCTTTCTTCTCTTTCTCTCCCCTCTCTTTCTCTCTTCTCTCTCTCTAAAAGAGGTAGCTCGACCAAAATGAGAGAATTAAGATTTTAAAAGTATTTTTTTATACTAAGTGGCTAATTTTTAATATTTATGAATTTATCCTCAAAACTTTTAAAGTATTACAATTTGATCCCTAAAATAAATCTAAAGTATTGCAATTAAACTCAATGCTAATAGTATGACCTTAACCTATACAAACACTACTAATAACAATATATAAATTAAGTATCACCCACATACAAATAAAATACGTATATTTATACATATATAAATACTTATTTTTACCGGTTGTAGATACTGGTTACTACAATTCTCTCATCCTTATAAGAATTTTGTCCTCGAAATTCATGATTTGAGCAAACATATGAGGATACTTAAATCTCATTTCTTATTCTCATTCCCAAGTTACCTTTTCAATAGTATGGTTTATTCATAAAACATTTACAAAGCAATATTCTTGGTATATAAGATTTGCTCATAGCTTAATCTGTGAGAGGAGTACGAAACATTCATCCATAAAATAAACACATGACACACATTATGGACTTATAAAATTATACACACATATTTTTATTCTTTTCTCCCATTCGTTCAATATTTAATGGGCATCTATATACTTCACCTTTTATTCATTAAAGAATAATATAGATGTAGAATACCCATACTAATCTCTTAAATAAAATTCTTAACTCCTCTGAAAATTTTAATCCCTTCAACATATACTCATACGTCATAATATCATTCACTACCTTGATATCATTCTAAACAAAATGTAGTATTTCTACGCAACTAAGTTGTCATTCAAATTAGAATATTGAAGGCATTATCTTAAATGATCAAAAATCAACTTCAATAAAATAAAATAAAAACCTTTAGTTCAATTGATTCTTAAACTATAGATCTCAACATTATATCTCTTACTCTAACTCTTTAAAAAAATAGTCCACCTTATTGGACATCATTTTCTCATTGAGACTGACATGTCTACTTTTTCTAATATGCTCAGTTTCAAATAGAAAAGATTCCACTAGCACAATTACTGCGATGGCAAATATGGTTTTTCAACTATTCTTTTAACGTCATCCACGTAAAAGGAAATGACAAAACGATTATTGATTTTCTTTCACAAAACTCTATAAATAGCCTAAACCTCATAATCACTTTTCTAGCAATAAAGAAAACCAACCCTCTTACCATCTTCATAATGAATCTCATTATCATAACTCCTCATGTTCTTTTTTCTCCACCATAATTTTCAGACCTAATCAAAACCAAAACACTTCATTCCCGTGCCAAAGAATTCATCAGACACTACGCCATCTTAGCAGTCCAAGAACACGGCCTCACAGTTCTTGGTGGCCCTTTGTTCAACTTAGAATACCCTTTCTTTCACCTGCACTCTTTTTTCCCATTTTCCCAATAGTCCAAACTTGTCCTTTATTTGTTATGGTACCTGTTAGATCTGTATACAATCGCCATGGAATTTTCATTATTTAGAACCCTCCAAAAATTAGAAAAATGTGATGAAGATCATCCAGCCCTAATTTTTCTCCAATGGTTTTACCCAAAGACATGGTGGATAACTAAATTTCAACACATTATTGCAAACAACACAAATGCTGCAGTCCCCAGACAACATCTTTGGTCTGTTTTACTTCTCCAACGAAAGGGTATGATTGTTTCGAATCATGAGATCCATTATTACCCCCACTGTCAAAGATTACTTCACCTTTACCCTTTCACTAAAGGATCAATTAAACTCTGGCCTGAAGAAGTAATCCAGCAAAAGAAAGAACTTGAAAGAATTCTTGCTCAGGAAAACTAGATAATTCCTCCGTCTGTTTGGATCTCCCCAGAAGATGTTGCGCCTTGAGAACAGGTTGAATATGACTTTGCAGAAAAACTGAATTTTGCCAATATACTCAAATTCCAACAAAGACAAAAATATCATCTTTCACATCACAGAAATACAGATTACTCTACCCACCATCACCATATCCCAAACATGACTTATTATGCCAGATACAGACAAGCAATGGATAACCTTCACCAATGGCCTCAGCTAGCTGTCCCGACAGAACCTACCTAATCTCAGCCAGTTGTCCCGACAGAACCTGACCAACACCAACCCAATCTTGACTTATCCATCTTTCAAGACTCCCAACCTTATCTAACCGATACCCAAATCCAAGAGGAAGCTAGCACATCCCTCATCCAGACCAGCTCACCTGCAGAAGATCAAGATATGGTAGACCCACCTTTCACTCAGCCAGAGCCCTCATTCAATGTATAGGAACAACAACTCCATAAATTCCTCTCTCACGGATACGACACAGATGAAAGCGACCAAGGAGACTCATTTTGACCTACATTGCTGTTTCTATTTTTCATAGAAACTATATCCGTGTTGTTCTATTACATCAAAGAGAGACTGACTACTGCTTTATCTTTATGTCAAGTGTGCTTTATCTTTCTTCATGTTTGCTTTTAATCTATCGGCCAAAAATCAATGTTAAGACCACAAAAATTCTTGTAATTAATAAAGTTAATTTGGTCTCACGTCCAAAGCCCAGTTGTTAGCTCAAAAAGTCTTCAAGTCATAGATGCATTGTCGGCCATTAGTGCCAAAACGGAAAAGTCCCTAAATCCATAAAATAGGCTTTTATTAACTTTTCTTAATTATCTTACCTAACTCATCACGCTTCCGACACAATTTTTATCACACTTACATATCAACAAATATTTATTCAAGATTTCTCGACTTATTGTCCCTTATAAAATGATAAAGTAAAACACATTCTTTTCTTTTTGCCTCACAAGAATCGAGAAAAATATATACTTGAACATACTTACACATATACTCTACAGCTATTATCAATTTGTTTCTCTATAAATACATTATTATTGCATCCTTATACAAACTCAAAAATATTCAAATATTAGGGTAAGCGTAACAATGGAGGAAATCTCAGCTCGTCGATTCACAAAAATTTGTGTCTTTTGTGGATTCAACCCTGAAAATACTAAAGAATTTACAAAAGTTGGCCAAAATATTATGGCCGTTGGAATCAAATGACCAGTGGCAAAAATTGCCACTTCTGTTTTGTTTTTTTGTTTTTTAAATATTTTATTATTGTTTAAAAAAATTAAAGTTTTTAAAAATTTTAAATTGATTGTTTGTATACAAAAATAACATTATTTGAATATAAGAATAAAGGTGTTTGGATACAGGATAAGGACTATTTAGATAAAATAGCTTTAAAATAACGATATTGTTCCTTTTACAGTTAATTTTAATAATAAAAAATTTAACAATTAAATGTTACCGGCTATTTTTTTAAATTATTGAGTATTATTAAAATTAGATGATAAATACCGTTATAAAATATTTTTATTAAAGATAAATTCATGTACTGTCTTGTAATTTCAAATTCAAATTTTGATCTTTTGATCTTAAATTTTATTTTCATTTCCTACCTTTCCACTCCCCCGCCAGGGCCGCCACCATCCCTCTTTCTCATCTTTTGCTATACTTTGGAAGATAAATACCAGAGCATTAAACACTCAAATCCTACTTAAATCCTATGTATATTATGTAGTTTTATCAAATGATAAGCAATATTATTGGCACTATCTAATCAATTAATAATATTTGTATAATTTATAATATATTGCTTTGATACATATCTAATAATTCTTCTTATAATAAATTACGTAACCCACTTAAATACAAAAATAAACAAGTCTCAATAAAAAAAAAAATATCCAAACTTTTTAAATAAAAATTAAACACATTAAACTATACTTCCAACAACCATTATTACACAATAGCATTTTAATACTTCAATTTTAAATAACATGTAAAAAATTATTAATTAGTAAAATAGTGTATTAAATAATTTTAAAAGATAAAAATTAATTATTTAATAAATATTTAATACATTTAAAATATAAAAAAATATTAAAATATTACTTAAGAAGTATAGCGGAATTCATTATTTAATAAAGCAACTGTAATCATTATTTTATTATTATAGTATCAGGATATAGATAGCAACGGAATAAAGTTGTCAGACCAACTTTGCTGTTACTTTATATTGCAACTAGGCATTGGTCTCAGTCAACAAAATTTTACATTGCATTTAAGTTTTGACTGTAAACTTAAGTTTAAAGTTTTAATATTAAAAATTTGTATCACCATTCAGTAGTTATTTAATAGGTAACTTTAGTATCTCATTGCTAATATTATAATTATCAACTTGTATTATTAAAAAGACACATCAAATAGTATATTAATAAAGATACTATATGCAGAATTATTATAAAAATTTATTTTAAAACAATTTAATTTGAAGGTGTTAATTAATATTTTGAGAAAATTGCTAGTAATGCAGTAAAAGACAAAAGGGCAAGCAGTTTTTTTTAACCCACTGTATAGTAAAAGGCTAGGTTGGTTGACGTTCAGCACTCAGCAAATTATACCAAATTCTTGGAACATGTATATACTTTAAAAGGAAAAGTATCGGACAAAATTTAAAAATGTTCCCGTTGCCTTCTTCGGTTTGTGATCGGGGAATATTTGCAATAAGGAGGTTTTCTAGAATGGGCCATATACATAACATTCTGGGGGATTTTTTTTTTATAAAAAAAAAGGCTTGCAACAGATTTTTATAGGCATATCGATTCTTAAAAAGTAGTAAATAAAATGATTATAAAATAAAAATTAGAAAAACCTAGAGCAAATGTAACACAAATCAATTGTTTACACTAAATAAATTAAATATAACGCTATGTAAAGAGTAAAACCTCGGGAGTTGAATGAAACAAGATATCAAAATACTAGGATTTTCATATAAACAAAATAGCTAACATAGAAAACTGACCCAGTAACCAATTTGGTTTGGACAAACGATGAACGTAAAAGGCCTCAACTAAATGAAGGACAAAATTGGCTTCAACAACGTGTGAACATAAAGCTACACCATGGAGAAATGAAAAAAGAAAAAAGTAAAAAATATTAAGCAGCAACCTTATCTCTCTGAAGAATACCTATAGACTAGCAACAATTCCGTGCAATTCTCAGTTTCACTTCACTACAATCAAACTCATCCAAACCAGATCAATTATTTTGGAATAAATCAGTAAAATTGGAAGAAACCTGAGATGGGAATAAACAAAACAAGCAAAAACATTAAACTCCCCAATTGCAAAAAATATAAATATATATAATCCCTGCTAGAGACAGTAGCCAAACATCAAGGTGGTTGGCTCTGCACACCAATCTTGGTTGTCTTGACTCCCACTTATATGGGAAGGCAAGATATTGAAAAGAAAATTTCAAAATGAGAGACACCAAAACGTGCTAAACAAAATCTGTCAGCAAATCAAAGTCCTAAAAAGAAATGGGGGGCCAGAATACAAGTTACTAAATAAAAAACTAAACAATGTCAAGCAAAAGCTACCATGCAGTCCAGTTTTCTATTGGATTCAAAATGCTACAGCAAAAGGCTATAAGCCAAATTTGGCGAAGTTAAAAGCATACATGATTTGTCTTCAAAGAATCCAATCAAATAAGCAGTAAGTTGAATATCTCATAAACCAACTCTAATACAAAAAAGCAAAAAAAGAACTGCTAAAATTAAACTCCCAACAGAAGCAGAACCCGGAACATAATAGAAACTACAATAAACTCCAAAAATAGGTAGTATTAAACAAGAAATAGAGCATCTATCTGTCTGGACTTTCCAAGGCCACATACGAACACCATTAGATTTAGTCTAAAAGAACAAATACATAATGGGCCAGCAACACCCATATCCAAATGAGCCTCAAAGTTTTCAAGCATTTGACCAAATCTCCTCTATGATGGCACTGCATTCAAACATAGTTACCAGATAGTAAGCATATAAGCGAAGAGACATTATCCCGTAACTAAACATTTAAAAGGAAACCAAAGGATGCAAAGTATAAGCTGTTGCAGTTAAGAGTTAAATCACAACATCAAAAACTATTTATGCGAGAAACATACTGTATGTAGATGTATCAATCTGCTCAGGAAGCTCCTTTATATCTACCTCAAACCGGGCCTGAACCTGTGATCAAATTGAGCAACAAAATTAAGATTTGAGACTGCCCAAATACAAACATTACAAAAGGGGACCATGTAATAAGAAAATAGATTTAAACCTGATTGAGAATATCGGAGTCTGAAGCAGATGAAACAAAAGTAATTGCAAGGCCCTTGGTGCCAAACCTACCAGCTCTACCAACCTGCGAAAAAAATCCAACAAGTGCCATCAGAAAGCTAGATATAAGCAAAATAAACATAAGACAATAAAAGAAACCTACCCTGTGAAGATAAGTGTCAGCAGAATCTGGCATGTCATAATTGATAACAATGTTGACACGCTCAATGTCGATTCCCCTACCAACCAAATCTGTGGCCACTAGAATCCTCTTATTACCCTCCTTGAAGCCCTTGTAGCGGGTCAACCTGAAAGTAATATTAGTCAGATCATGATTGTACATCAGAATACTCAATCCACCAGGGAATGCAGCGAGAAAAATGTTCAGGTGCTGAAACAAATTGATCTTAACTAACTGGATCCAACCAGAAGAAGGTCAATAAACATCAAAACCAAAAAAGAAAAGAAAAAGGTTAAAGATTACTGAAATATAAGCCACATTTAATAAGAAAAAGAAAGATAACAATGATGATAATATCCCCACTCAGTTACTAGTTTTGTACCACAATAAACAATAATATTTTACATGAATACAAGAAAAGATGATAGTTCCTAAATTGGTGTGAAATTTTTATCTACCAGTACATAATATAACGCCAAACAGAAAAGAAGCATCCTGAACCCAGCAACACATTAACATCCAACAAACAAGAATCCAAAACAATGTGTACAAGGATGCCGTTATGCCCACAACATAGTAAGTCCACAAAAGCCAAAAGATAATCCCATTCCCATTGACTCAACAAACATAGAAGCAAACATAAATAAAACTATTCCATAAAATATGAACCGAATTCCATATTGCCAATTTTAAGTAATGGTTCTATCTGAAAGAGCTTTAGCATAATAACACTACCAGACACTTGACAAAACCATTGACTGGACTTAGCAATCACATAACAACAAATTTAAGTTCACAAAATAAAACATTGCTGCAAACAAAATTCAGGCTTTACTTCCTCAAGATACATACAAAACTAAACAGTAATTCCACTAGAGTAGTAAAGTATAACTTAACCAAACAGGACTACAGAAGACTCTTAAAGAAGATGAAAACAGACAAGAATTGACAACAGACATAGGATAGGCATATAAAGTCAAAGCAAAACAAATGGTTAAAGAACATGAGCAGATAGTTAATATCTAACAAAAGAGATAATAAATTTTTCACAGATGATATACAAACCTTTCTTCTTGGGACATGCCAGAATGGATGCATATAGAGGGAAAATTACACTCTACAAGTAACTTGTTCAACTCAGCTGCTCTGCTTACACTCTTGACAAAGATAACAACTTGATTAAAGTCCAATGCATCAAGAAGATCATTCAATTTCCGATTCTTCTCCAGCTCACTCAATTTGATGTAGTGCTGTTAATTTTCCATTACAAAGTCAGGAAATGCTATACAAAAACTAGTATGGGATACAAACTGTAAGTTTCAACACATACTTGTACAAGACCATGGAGAGTCAACTTTGCCTCGTCGTCAACATATATTTCCATTGGCTGAAAGGAACAAATGTCACAGTAAATCATATTAGGGATCTTCCTCAAGTTAATGGAATCCAGTACGAAATGAATGATGGATGCAGATCCCTTGAATTGAGACTCCTTCCATCTGAATTGTCTCCTTGTAGATAACTTTTTTTGTCACAGGAAGCAAGAGTCATTGTCGCTCAACATATTAAACTACCATGTAACTGTGTGCAACCCACGATAACACCCACCCTCCCAATACCACCAGCCCAAAAAACCCCTCTCAACATCTGAAACTTCTAAAGTAGCCAAACAATGAGCAAGAAGAAAAACAGGAGGGAAACTAATTACAAATATAAGCCTTAAGCGAACACAAAGGGCGACATGATGAATGACAACACATCCCACAACTTTGAGAACTCCTAGAGATTGTGATACTACTAGAGATGTGATATGAATCCTTGACCAAGGTGGCAAAGCTTCACCTATCTAGCTTGATTTTCCACTTTATGATTAAAAAATGCCACCAACCTCACTGATGGCAACATTCTAAAATTCTATGGAACCGATGTAGAAAGTTGGCATTAATAAAAAAGGACTTCTAAATTCAAGTAGTTCTGGCCATAAGACATTACATCTTGCATAAATTTCTTGCAGACCGGGCGTATTTCTTTGCTGAGTGTTGCTGAAAACATCATTACTTGCTTATCATGAGGAGTCATCTTGAAGATCTCCTGCACATCCCTTCTCATGTCTGCAAAAATAATAAGTGATGAATACAAGCAGGTCAAGACAAAGGCAACGAGGGCAATCTACACATACATAAAGAGGGAAATCCAAACATATATAATTTAGATAAAAAATTTCAAGAAGCGGAGGGCATACCAAGTGATTCAAGCATCTTGTCACATTCATCAAGGATAAAATGCCTCACATTCTTCAAAGATAGGTCCTTATCTCTAGCAAGAGCCAATATCCTTCCAGGAGTCCCAACAACAATTTGGGGGCATTCATTCTTCAGCAAATCTTTGTGAACTTTGATATTAACACCACCATAAAAGACAGCAACCTTGATATCAGGAAGGTAAGTACTGAACCTCTCAAACTCATGGCAGATCTACAAGAGATAGATAGCAAAAATGAGGACATGTAAGAACTGGTTGTCTACCAATGAAATCAAGAATGCAAATCAAAAGATTAATTATTAATATACCTGATAAGCTAACTCCCTAGTATGACACAGAACAAGTGCAGTAACTTGGCCTGGATTTGGCTCAGTTTGCTGTAAAGTTGACAGAACAAAAACCGCAGTCTTCCCCATCCCAGACTTAGCTTGGCAAATAACATCCATGCCGAGAATAGCTTGAGGAATGCATTCATGTTGCACTGATGAAGAACCAAAGAAAATTGTATCGAAGGAACCGTTGGTAAGTAAAATATAACCTCCGTGATCCTTTAATTGAAAGGTTTACCAAACCACAATACTGCTCCGAAATGAATAGTGTGATAGTATATTACCTGAAAAGGTGAACAACATCATTTTAGAGACAGCAGAGCAAGCATTTTTAAATAATCAGGTCTACAAAAAACAAATAGTTTCATGCATCACATGAAAAACAATGCAATTTGTGCACTGCCATAACAAGTTTACTTTCAGGAATTGAAAAAGAAAAACAAGATCTCTATTACATTCACCATGAGAACTGGTGTTCTCAAGCACATCCACAAAAAGTAACACAAAACAACTATCAAAAGAACTTAACAAATCTATACTAATATTTCCAGGTTCGAAAAGATAACAAAGTTTCGAACACAAAAGTAGAACATCTATGGACGAGAAATTCAATTCTATCCTAATAAAACTTTCACTAGAAAAAGAAATTTGGTAATTTGCCTTCCGAAGGATGCTCAAATCCTGAGTCCACAATTGCACGAAGAAGCTCTGGCTTCAAAAGGAAGTCTCTGAATCCTGAACTGTGTATCCCCACATAGCCCCTGCTCACAAGAGACAAAAGTATGCAAAATGTTAGTCAATTTAAACAAAAAAAAACAACACTCAATTTATACATACAAAAAGCCCCTTTTTTAAACAATAAAGAGACAAAAATAAGTGCATGGAAACAAATAAACCCATCAAACATCCAAACAAAATGGAAAATCAAATACATCACAAAGCCACGCAAGTAACTAACCATTCTTCATAAACAATTTCGTTTAGTTAATTTCTTAATCAAGACAGATGGACAATTAACGGTAAAGTTAAAGTTATTACAAATTACAACAGGAATATAACAAATGAATAAAATAAAATAGCAGCAAAGAGAGGGAGCACCAACTTCTTAGCGGCTTCGCCGTTGGCTTTGGTGGCGACGGAATCAGGAGCTTGGGCATCTTCCTCCTCGTAGTCGAGAAGCTCATCCTCGTACTCGTTGTCTCTTGTCTCTCCCATTCCTACGCACAAACATCGAGAGATTAGATTAGATCTTCGATAATAAGGGTTTTGAGAAATGAATCAGATAAATTACGTACTATAAATATCAAATCGAAGGTAAATAAGGGAAATTTTAGGGTTTTGATTCTTAGAGAGAGAGAAAAGATTAAGGATTTAGAAATTTTGAATTTTACCTGTTAGCCTGTGAGAAAGAGGGCCGGGGTTTTAGGGTTAGGGTTTGAGGATAAGAGTGCTGCAAAGGAAAATAATTAGCCAAAAAAAAGGGGAAAAAAGATTTCAGAGCGTAGAGTTCGAAGAAAGAGAGAGAACTAAGAAGTAATAGGGCTGCGGCATTTTATATAAAAGCGGGATTTTGATGAATTGCCCAAAATGCCCCTTACGTTTGTGTTGGGCTTGCTGATTTGGACCAAATTAAATAGCCCAATGAAGCTGTACTGCTCTTTCTTTTTTCCTTTTTTGGCCTTTCTTAGAAAAAAGGGCAAAAAAAGACTGTGATCACTATTAAAAAAAAAAGGATTTGAATAAAAATAAATAAATAAACATGCCTACAAAAATCTTGGGCAGGCAACTGAAAGTCAAGTTCGCAAAGAGGTGTTACGATCCGATTTTTTGAAATCGTGCGGCTTTAGACACTTATTAGTGCTAAGCAGCTTACAAGACTCCAATAACCAAAGAAAGAGATGAAGAAGAAGCACACCAAGTGTTTGGGAGAATGCTCTCGTAGTTTATTATTAAAGAGAGATTACAAAGCTATACAATTACAAGCTATGAGTATTTTTACCATTTGGAGGATGGTTTCTCAAATGAGAACACTACCTATTTATAACTAAAGCTATATACAATGGACGGCTAGGATTAACTCCAATCCAATGGTCCAAATCTAAAGAGAAAAATATCTTAAGGAATATTCCAAAAATGCCAACTACCAAAAGTATATCCCAAGAAATATGTCTTTTCTAGAAAACTCCCTCACCTACCACATGTAAGTGGCTTTAACCCAAATCCATTGGGCCTACTAGAAGCTCTAGCCCATTTAACCTAAAATGGACTAAGTACTCCCTTGGTGGTCCTGTCGCAGGCCAAATGTTCGAGTATTTGTTTGAGAATATTTGGGGCGTGACATTCTCCCCTACCAAATTCACGCGACGCCCTAGTCGCGTCTTCGCTGGAACTTGCGTACCCCGTTCTTCAAACTCTGGCGGTGCACTCTCGGGTCCCAAGCGTGCTCTCCCATCCAGCAACCCTTTCTACTCGACAAAGTACTCAAGACTCGTCCTGAGTTCCTCACCTTTGTCATGGCATGTGGAAATCCCCAAAGGTTCCCAGTTGTGTGGCTCAAATTTTGCATCTCCCGTACCTCCACGGTACTGCTTCCAACAGCTTGAGGAATGCACCTGATGTCGCCACTGCCGCTGTCTCGAAGGTAACTCCACCTTATGCGAGACATTGCCAACTCTCTTGGCAATCAACCTTGGCCCCTCATCCCCACGATCAAGGCCCTTGTGAAGTGGGCGTGCTGACTTGCATTGTGGTGGAAGTATCGTCTCCATCACCAAGTCCCCCGCACTATGCTTGACACTCCGCTGCATGTCTTCGACCCACTCCTTGTGCGGAAACTGCACATCATGTGACACCTTGGAATTTTGGATGACACCCGCATCCAACAACTCCTCGAGCTGCCCCTGCAACTCTCCCATCTCCGTTGGAGGCGTCAACCCCATAATTGGAAGCATAATCTCAAGCTCCAACTTGCCCTCAATTACATCTCTTGAAGGCGGTTCTTCCGGTATGACAGTAGGCTTGACCCCATTGTACTCCCCGAGCACTTCTGCAACAACCTTCGGTATGTCATCCTTGCCCCCATTTGCTGCATCATCCACCCCCGTTGTTGAGGCTGAATGTAACCCTCCTTTGCGCCCAGCATCTACCCTTAGTTGCATTGCGGAAAGGACCTTAGCGTTTGGCTTAGATCACCCACCCTTGGGCATGTCTACCGTGGGTATCATTCGAGGTCCTCCTTCCAAAATACACATATAGTTGTGTTGAGGAAGTAACACCACATTGTACTGCTGTAAGAACTCTATACCTAGCACCACATCAAAATCATCGAGAGGTGCTACCGAGAAATTTACCTCACCGTGCCATTTGCCAAGATGGATTTCAACTCCACGAACCACCCCATCCAGCGGCTTGGCTCTTGCATTCACGGACTTGAGATATCCCTCTCCTTTCTCTACATAAAGGCCCAAGCGTTCTGCTTCCGCACGCTTAATGAAGTTGTGTGTAGCCCCCGTATCAACTAACACTTGAGTCTTGATGCAATTGACATAGGCTTCAATGTACATGAGCGCCGTTCCCGTTGGCGCATCTGCACGCCGCTTGGCTTTGAGGGAATTGAACAGTTGCATACAACCCATACGGCTCTGTTTGCCCCCGTATTGTGCCTCATACATTGCATTGAAAGCCTTCTTTTTCGGACAGTTCTTCACCCAATGATCCCCATTGCAGAGGAAACAGTTAGACTTCGGGCCATTACCCCTATGGCCGTTGCGTTTCTGCTCCTTCCACTTGGGCGGTTTGCCTTTCTCCTTCTTGCTCTCCGGAGGCTGAAACTCCTTGGCTTCCCCACCTTTACTGTGATTGGGTTTAGAATTTTTAGACTTTCCCGAATCCCCCTTGCGGTAATCCATGAGCGTCTCCGCCATTGTAAGGGCGTCGGATATATTCTGCACTCCACGCCGCTTCAACTTATTGGCAGCCCAGGATTGTAACCCGTCCAGGAAATTGAACAACAAGTCCTCCTCGGTCATGTTGCGAATTTGCAGCATCAATAAAGAGTACTCCTCTACATACTCCCCAATGGACTTTGTTTGTTTCAACTCCTTCAACCGCTTGCGAGCGTCATGCGCCACATTCTCCGGATAGAATTAGCGTTTTAACTCCCGTTGCAATTCATCCCATGTGTCTATGGTGCAGGTACCCTTGCGAATCTCCTCGCTTTTCCTACGCCACCACAGAATTGCATGATCGGAAAGGTATAAAGTTGCAGTACTTACCTTGTGTTCGTCCCGCACGCCTATAGCGCCGAAATACCTCTCCATTTGCCAAAAGAAGTTGTCAAGCTCCTTGGCATCCCGTCTGCCGCTAAACTCCTTTGGTTTAGGGGCCTCGACCCTTGGTGCAACCACCGCAGTTTGAGTAGCTACGCCGTTAGCGACCGCTCGCTTGCACAACACCACATCCTCCTTGACACCTTCAAACCCCTTTCGTAGCTCTTCTATTTGGGCTTGAACTTTGTCCATGGTATTGTAGACCTTCTCCTGAAAAGCCTTGATCCAGTCCCGTTGCTTGTCAGCATGCTCGTCAATGAAGCTTTCGATGAGGGAGCGCAGCTCATCCCCTTGAGTATCGAGGCCTACCTCGACATTCTGGACTTGCTCCTCCAACTCCCCAAGGCGATCTGTTGCCTTGCTCACAGTACCACCGAGCCTCATAACCATGTCTCCTATATCATGGTTCCGATCAACGAACTTTTCTGACGAAATACTCCCATGTCTCCTAACTTTGGGGTCTCTACCATTCCCTTGAGTAATCCCCGATGTTCCAGCAACTTCCTTCACCATCTTCTTTAAACCCGCTCTGATACCACTTGTCACGACCCGATTTCTTGAAACCGTGCGGCCTTAGACACTTGCTAATGCTAAGCAGCCTACAAGACCCCAATAACCAAAGAAAGAGATGAAAAAGAAGCACACCAAGTGTTTGAGAGAATGCTCTCGTAGTTTATTACTAAAGAGAGATTATAAAGCTATACAATTACAAGCTATGAGTATTTCTACCATTTGGAGGATGGTTTCTCAAACGAGAACACCACCTATTTATAGCTAAAGCTATATACAATTGACGGCTAGGATTAACTCCAATCCAATGGTCCAAATCTAAAGAGGAGAATATCTTAAGGAATATTTCAAAGATACCAACTACCAAAAGTATATCCCAAGAAATATGTCTTTTCTAGAAAACTCCCCCACCTATCACATGCAAGTGGCTTTAACCCAAATCCATTGAGCCTTCTAAAAACTCTAGCCCATTTAACCTAAAATGGACTAAGTACTCCCTTAATAATTCTGTCGCACGTCAAATATTCGAGTATTTACTTAAAAATATTTAGAGCGTGACAAAAGAGACTATTGACCTTGGCGGCCCCCTTTTTCCTTTTCCCTTCTCTCCTTAATTTAGTCTTAATTTCTCTTTTTTATTTTAGCCTTAATTTTTTCTTTTTGTTTCTGTCTTTTTTTTTTGTCTATTCGGCCTTCTCTGGTCGGCCAATTTGTTAGGGAAACCCATTAAGCAGCTACGACCTTCGCTAGAGCACCCCCGCCACTAATGATGTACTGTGTCCTCACCATGTGTGGTGGCTTATGCTTGCACTGTTACACTTTTGGTTATGGTGCTTATTCTGCTAAACTTTGTGTGTGGTGGTTGTTTGAAGTATGTAAAGGTTGATCTCTATATTTAATGGAGGTTGTTATGAATTTTCGGTGATATTTTATTTTTGTGTGAGAGTTGTTTTTTTTATTTTTTTTTATGTAAAGATAGTTTTTTCCTTTTATACGAGGGTAAGATCCCTCTTCCTCAATACAGGCAAAGATCACATTTGTAGGATAAAAAATTTAGGTTCAGACATTTCAATAGTCTTATTTTGTACAGTGTCATGGCAATATGTCTGTTGTTATATAAGCAATTTTAAAGTGTAATATGTATGATTTTAATCAATAATATTATATTTACTGGTAATTTTAAAAAAATATAGTTACAAAATATTAATTTTACCTCTTAATTTTACTCAAATTCAAGTGATTGTAAACACAAAGTGCATTTACAATCATTCCAATAATGCTTAAAAAGGCAAATTGTTATCACTTTCTATCATTTTAATTTTAATTTTTATTTTATTCAAAAATATATATTTAAGTTTATTTTGAATGATTCGGCAATTAATTTTATTTTTAAAAAAATTGTTATTTAAAAATTTAAGAGTCTAAAGTTAATGAGAATCGAATTTAAACTTTTTATTATTTTTTTTTAAAAAGGAAATCTACTCTACTTCTTACACACTTGTTTTCCAAACAATTACAAAAAGCTATTGAACTTTAAGATAAATGAGTTCATCCATGGCTTCTGCGTCATGTTCAGCAGCAGCACATCCCGCGACAGCGACAGCAACAGCAAAACCACCACGTAACTTGCTTTTTCTCCATCTCTAACTTCAAGTTACATGAAAGCACTGACCGTAACTTCTGATGCTCAGGGACATACGAGGCAAATTCTGCAGGCGAAAGGCTTATTTGATTCGAGATGTACTTAAAAAAACATTCAATTCAGAAAGCTTTACTCTGTTAAAATTATTTATGTTAAAGACAAATATTTATTTTGGTAATTGAGTTAATTTATTTGATTTGTGCATAAGCGGCGGTAGTAGTTGAGTCAATTTATTTAATTTATTAATAAGTGATAATAGTTGAATTAATTTATTTAATTTTTGTATAAGTGGTGGTAATTAAATAAATTTATTTAATTTGTGTATAAATAATGACAGTTAAATTAATTTATTTGACTTGTATATAAATAGTGGTAGTTGAATCAATTTATTTAATTTAAACATAAAAAAAAAATTGATATATGTGACATTGAAATTAGTAAAGACTTTTTTACATTATAAAAATTTATAAATTCTTTTGAAGATGAAATTCTCAAGGAGGACAGTAAAATAAAAACTATTGTGACACCAAAGAGCAACGGAAGAAAGAAAAGAATGTGAGAATGTGAGAAAAAAAATTTTAAAAAAAATATTTTTCTCATCTTGTAAACTCTTTGATTTAATTAAAGATTTATAATGTAACTACCATTAGAGTATTAAAAAATAATTGTAATCTTAAGTTAATATTTTTATAGTTGACTCGATTTTGTGAATAAATAGTAAAAAGTTTATGTAATTGTAATTAATTTTACATAATATATTTTATTTTTAATAGTCTTTAAACGTAAACTTGATTTGTGCTGAACCACGTAAATTTTTATATTATTGTTATTTTTTTTTTTGATATTGTTTAATATTTTTTTTGTAAAAATAAATTCAGAACAAAAAATAAAAAAATTTAATTTAATTAATTATGAGGTTCACCTTTAAATATTTTTTCCCAACAAAAATTAAGGTTACGCTTCTTTGCTACTGCCTTGATTTAAGTCAATAACAATATATAGTTTTGCACGCGCTTGTTCTAGTTGCAAATATGCTTTTAATGAATTATCTGGTGATAGGCTGCAATAAGTAATGGTAACGCAAAGCCAAAGAGTGTTATCTGTGACGAATGTGATGGGAATGGTGAGCATTGTGGCATTTACTGTGCCTTTTTTTTGGTGGGGGGGGTGGGGGGGGGGGGGGGGGGGAAGGGGGAATTACTGTACCCCTTAAATTGCCATATTTTTCAAGTTATTTGCATATTCCATGACTTCTACTAAACTCTTTAAAGGAATTTGTAAGATTACAAATTACAAAAGCGTGATCAAAGTTGTGGATCTATTTAAGATTAAGCAAGCTGATTATTAGATTTTTACTAATACCAGGTGCTGTCCTCTGCTGGCCAATGCAAAGGTAGTGGAGTGAACTCTGTAGATCTTTTCAGTGGACAATTTAAATCTGGTCATTCATGTTGGCTTTACGGGTAACCGGCTCAACATGTTTTATGGTTCTTTTTCATTCTTCTCCAATCCACTATCACTCCCTCTGACTCAAGCTTATAGTGCTCGAGTGATACATGTGAATCAGTGCATAAGTTTTCTTGCAGAGGCAAAAAGGGTATGTTGTGTGGGAATTGCAATGGAGCTGGCTTCATTGGTGGTTTTATGAGTACTTTTGATGAGTGAAGTGCTTGTTTCACAGTGAATACCAAATTTGAATGCATCTGTTTTGTTCTAATGCATATGAACTACTCTGCACTCTGTATGGAAGCATAGGATAAAAGAAATCGATTGAGTTTTGGAACTGTTCTAGCCTCTTGTCATTGTCAGCCCTCGTAAAGAAGGCTGATAGATAATTTTTGGGTATAATTTGAAATTGATTAGTCTCTTGTTGGAAATGCACTACAGGGTAGAGAAATTAACATTTTTCTTATGGGTTACTAAATCCATAACATGGACTTTTGTTTACTGCACTCCAATAAAACCACAATACCTTTCTATTTCTGTTGATTTTTTTGACATGCTGGTAGCATGAATAGGTTGGTAGTAGCTCTTCATAAACTCAGACGTGTGTCGTTGCAGCAAGAGAGTTGCCTCAGATTCAGTTTCTTCAAGTCTCACCTCTCCAACCCATTTCTTCTGCCAAAATACAGCATATATGACACCCCTTTCCTTCAAGAAATCCAAGCCAGCCACATAAACTACAACTGCTGGAAATTGACTCCAAAATTACCTCCAGAAAAAATGTAAAAGAATATATATTTGATTTTCTATTGCAATACTTAGCTAAATAGTCGATAGTTTAGTTAATAGGAAGTCAGTCTGTCAGTGACCAGTAGATAAACAGGAAAAAAAAGGCAGTAAAAATGTATATATATTAAACAAAATAAATTTTAGTTCGCGCAAGGTAGAGGTCGAACCTACGACTTTCTGCTTTGGAAACAGACGCTCTATCCACTGAGCTACAGGCGCCACTCAACGGAATTTTAAGAATATAAATTTTCTTTAATTTTATTTAGGACGTCCTGGCTGACTCCATCCACCAAGCACTATGTCCCACGTGAAACGATAGAATGGATAGAAGTAATGTACACTTTTAGTTTTGATTCTAATTTTTTTTAATAATTTTTATCTTAAGCAATAAGGGTAAGCATTGGTTAAATCGAAAAATTTTTGTTGAGCTCAATTTAGATTTTAATTTTTTAAAAATTTAATTCTTAATCAATTATATTTATTATTTAAAATCGATATATTCAATTTCAATTTAATTTTAATTTAATTCGAGATTAAAAAAATATACTTAAAATAAACTAAATTTTTTTATAAAAAAAACCCAAAAACAAATTAATTTAATTTATTTCAGCATAAACAGAACAATTTTATAAAACCAAATTTTATTCACTCTTTTTAAGTGATGTATCAAATAATTATTAAATAATAAAATAATATAAAATTTAATTATTTAATAAATATTTGACATGAGAGATAAAAACATTAATATCAAACCCAAAAAGTATAACATCGTTCATAAAGTAATAATATTTCAACTTCACATGAAATGAGACAACAAATCATTCACAAATGTGTAAAAGTATGCTAATAGTTAAACGAAGTAGAGATAGCAGAAAATGCACTACTCTAAACATCTTCCTCTTATCAGTTAAGCAAAGGGCTTACGTCCAGAAAGAGTGTATGCAGATTAATTAACACTAAAGCCAAATGCACGAGTTTACAGAACAGATCAAACCCACATCCTTCTAGTCATTAAAAAGGTCTCCAAGAAAGGCCATCCATGTATCAAAGAGTAAATTGATTTAAACATACAACAGCTGTATAGGTATCTATATACTATCATCATTTAGTTATACGAGGGAAAAATAACATTAGATAAAAAGAAAGAAAAAGATGGAAAGCAGAGCTGCAAGGGTTCTTTTTCTCCTGAATATATGTTACTATTTTGCAGCTTGTTCCAAGACAGGAACTTTCTTCCAGTCATCTTCCAGAGCATTATTTTGCATCGGAGGCAGTGAAAACATGCTTACTGTTGAGCTTCCAGAACGAATCTCCTTCAAAACGCGTAGTGCTGACAGTGTCAGCTTCGTGTACATACTCTCCATGTGCTCAATCTCGGCAAGCTCCTTGGAACCAGTGAGAGGCCTCTCTATATCCGCAGTATTAGGTTGAGAGTCAGAGCCTTGTTTTTCCTCATTTCCTTCAGATGAGGCTGATGGTTCATTCATGGAAAATAGTTGATCAAGCATTGCCTCACACTCCTTCACAAGCTTGTTGAGCACGTCAGTTGTATAGAATGGTTGTTGCAAGACCTTTTGGATGAATGGCGAGCGAATAAGAGCACCACTTCGTTTGTCATATTTCTTCAAAATCTTCACTAGTCCTGCACAAAGTGAAGTTTCTTATCAAGTACGAAGTATGAAAATTTTCTTTCGTTTATTTCATCAAACCTTACAACATCCATTCTATTTGTATTAGGGACAAATAATCCCAAATTTGGAGAAAAATTTTATGGAACCCCATTAAATTGGTATAAGGATGCAAGAGAAAATAGAAGTTAAGCTACCCCTCTGTCTAAACTTTAAACGAAGGGTTAGTGACAAGATTACGTGACCAATCAACCATATGCAAAGAGTTTCATGAAAAGCAGGACATTGTCTAAAGAGATGAATAACACAAGAATATCATCATGATTAACCACTCAATTACCAGCAAGACATTATTCCAATAAGACATCTGCAACCAGAACACACCGATTTTGATGGACTTTCAACTAAGTCAACTGATGGATTGAAGAAAAAAATACCTGTGTAGTTAAGGGCACTGTAATTCTCTAACAAAATCATCTCCCCATGAAAATCTACTATCTCCCTCCCTATTTTCATCAACTCTTCATTTGAGTCATTGGCCTTTGCTACCCTATCTTGCAACTCCTGCATTCCAGACACAAGCACAAAAAAAATATTTCTAGTTTCAGCACATAATGAAGCATCAAATTACATTCCTAAGCAAAAACACAGCAGCACCCAACAGCAATAATAACATTCCACAGGCAAGGAAAAGTGATGAATTAATAACAAAAAGAGAAATACAAACTTCCATAAGAAACTAGATCGCCCCTTAAACTGCGTTTGATGGCACAGAATTAAAACTTCCTGAACGGAATTGAATCAAACTAAAGATGCTAGTCTCTAACTTCATAGAATTACAACCCTAAACCACTAAATGCGGCACACATGAATCATGTCACATGAAACGGTTTTAATCATTAACAACAATAAGACCCACATGTTGAATATTAACGCATGGCATAAGAAAAAACAAACCCAGATGCTAGAATCAGCCATAATTCAATTAACTTATATTCAGAATTTCAAATATTTCTAAATAAAAAGCGCACAAAATTAATAAAGATTTTATTTTATTTTTTTCAAGAAATAAGATACCTTCCATTTGATGACGTACTCCTCTTCTTTTTCTACAAAGAACGCGTTGAACTTCTCCATCTCATCCTCCAACAGCTTCACGAATTGATTCACCTGCTTCGTCTCCTCATTCTCCTCCTTACCACACACGCAATCTCCGCCGTCCGTTTTCTCCGGGCCCTCCAATAATCTGGGCCGTTTATTGCTATTGCCGTCGCAATTCAACTGCTGCTGCTTTGGGTAGATCAATTTCAATTGCTTCTTCAAATCCTTGTAGGACAAGAACTTGTCCCGCCAATCGGGCAACGTCTCTTCGATCAATATGCTCAGACTCTTCCAAAATTTCATGGCAGGTAAATTTTCTCCTCCGTCCCCGGCTGACGGGTGAAATATTCCGGTGATTGACGAGGGGACTGGTTGTAGAATAAGATAAATAAATTGTTGGAAACGGGGCAATCAAATTGTTTTTATGTTGGTTTTGGAATTGGAATATTCGTCAACTGGGAATTAGAATATCCTCTCTGTCTTTCAGTCTCCTCGAAAAAGTATTTTCTTTTATGTTTTTTTACTCTTCGTTATTTCTCAGTATATTATACGAATTTATTAAAAATTCAGATAATATCCATAATTCGTGTAATAAGATGGTAAGTGAATGTGTTTTGCTAAAACAAGTAATTATTAGGTTATAATCTATCTTAGTAAAACTAAGAAATAAAAGTATTTTTTAAAAAATTTATAAAAATAATAATAATTAAATTGATAGTTAAATTATTCAATATTTTTATGTATTTGTGATAATAGCTATGTGATAAAGAATTTGTAGTCCATTTTTTAAATAAAGGGTTACCGCTTTTTAAAGTTTATTGATATTGAATCAATTAAACGTATTTTTAATATTTGTTCTATTTTTGAAAGATCTTGCATTATATCACCTGATCTCAATTTTTTATATATAAATGTAACTAATGTATCTCTTTTGTAAAAAATTTCTTCGTAATGCCCATAAACAATCACTCTAGAAATAGTCAAAAGGGCAATTTTTTTAACATTAAACAAAAGTAGTGCTATATATATATATAATTGGATACATTATATTTCAAATAATGTATAACTAATGGTGATTATTATTTATCTAATAGTTTTTTTATTAATAAGACAATTATATAGCACTAATTAATAATAGACATTTTAAATATCACATCAATTAAGATATAAATTTTGTATTCTAACTACATAAACACAATATTATCTAAAAAATAAATAGTACTACACATATATAATTAAGATCAAAATTTATATTTCAAATAATGTGTTAATAATCAATGATTGTAATTTATCAATAATTTTTAATATTTTACTTTATATTAATATAATAATTATATAATATTAATCAACAATTGATACATTAAATATCACATCACTTAAAGATATAAATTTTGTATCCCAATTATATATATATAATATAACTAAAAAATAATACCGAAGCAATTTTTATTTTAAATACTCTCTTTTTATTATTTTTGCATAATTTTGTAAAAATACTTAAAATATTAAGTATTTTTGTGTGCAATTACATGCGGTTGCAACTTGCAATTTGTGGAGAGCATGTTCATTGCAATGGTGGCTCTTATGTTTTCTTACCAAATAGATGATACAACTTGATGATGACTCGTTGACTAACAGCCGCCCAATGACCTTACATCACCGTCTGTGTTCAAAAGTGTTTATTTAAATATTTGTTTATAAAAAAAAATCTGTATTTTCAAATATTTATTAATAAAGACAAATATATATATATATATAAACAAAAGAGTAATTCCCATTGTGAAGCAGTATTAGTAGCGGATAAATTCCAAAGTTTGGTATAAGAGTTTATAAACACGAAATTGGTCAAAGCATCTGTTGTTTTTCATATTGCATAAATGGAAGGATGTTCGTTCGTAATTAGAAGAGATAAATGCATTGCATGGAATTAGAATCTCCCTGGATTTACTTTAATATATTTAGTATAAATACATTAAAATATAGAATAAATTTTTAAAAAAATGAATAAAAATCATGATTATTTGATTATTTCCGTCGTAGTAAATAGGAGAATAAATATAATATTTTATTTGTTTTTTTAATTTAAAAAAAAAGTTAATTAACTATGATACGTTCATTAAAATAAAAAATTATTTTTATAGTGATTAATTTACTTTAAAAAATCGATAAGCTTAATTTTGAAAAATGATAATAACTTGGTCTTACGAATCTGCCATTATACCTATTTATATGGTCATACTATTGCTATCTATAAATAGATTAAATATTTACCTATTTGTATAATAAATTGTATGATAGGATATAAATTGGGAGAATTTACACTCACTATTACATTTATAAAGTTGATATATAAAATTTATAAATTAATTAATATTTTAATAATTAATAATTATTATTTTTTATTTTTTAAAATAATATTAGATAAATTTAGAATTAAAATTTTGTTACCATGTCTAATAATTTAGAATTAAAGCTTTAATTCCATATTAAAGAAATTAGAGTTTTTATATTTCACTAAAAATAATAATTACAAGAGAGAGCCTTTAATATAAATGAAAGATATTAAATCTCTCACCTATATATATGATTAATGTATAAAAATTATGACCATAATATAAAAATTGACAAAATAAAAAATACTATAAATTAGGAGACATCTTAAATTGACAAATATTAAATAAAATATTAAATTTTAACACTCTTTCTTAAACTCAAAGTAGAAAAATAACTTAAGTTTGTAAATTAAATTAAAAATAAATTAAAAAAAATATTTGAATAATAAATAAAAAAATAGTATGTGTGAGAGACAATAGCCGTGAAAAGACAATCATGTTAAAAAAAAAGCTAATTATTATTAAAGAGAAATAATTATTATTTAAAAGAGATATTGTTGTTGGAGATTGACAAATATATTAAAAAATTTAATCATTGATAGTACAAATATATTGTTAGAAAAATTAAAATTAAATACAAGTGCGCTAATGCAAAAATTGCAGCCAAATAATAAATAAAAATAAAAACTTATTGGTGTTTTCAAGAGATCATAGGCGAATAACCAAGAGACCAAACTAAAGACTAAAATTTTTTATGAGTTACAATAACAAAATTTTCGTTGGATGGCTTTGCCTAATAAACTAAAACTCCAAATTTTGCCTGAGCCAAATCAATAAAGTTATCAACCAAAAATTATTCAAGAAAATCTAATGGCATAGAAAGAAATCGAAATTGGTGCGACCTAAAACTATTGAAAAAAGCCCTCGTAATTAAATATGTCTGTAACTTTGAAACTACAAATTTACTCCATATTTATGTAAAATTTTAGACTTACTTCAATTTTAAAAATTTTAGAAAGGTCCAATATCTACTAATAAATTATGTAAGGACCTCAGATAATTTTAAAATTTTAGAATGAGCCATAATTTTTCAAAAATTACAAAATAACCTAAATTTTTTGTAAATTACAGAATGATCCCAAATAACAAATTTGAACTGGACCTCTAAATTATGAATAATTTGCAAACTAACCCAAATATAATTTTAAATTATTTTATGAAAATGCCATTCTAAGATTTTGATGAGTTGGCTAAGAGAATGTGCATTGTGGATGAAAGATCAAGAGACAAGAAGCAATTTGGTACCAAGATGAAGTCAAACAAGCAAAAAATGGTTGAAATACAAGACAAGAGCATCATATGATATTATGGTCAGACGATACGTAAGGACGTGTTTAATGTTAAATTGACGTAATTCTAATATTGTTTGGATCGTCAACCAACTTTGAGTATAATGGATTTGGCGATGTACACTTGCTAGTAAATTACGACGACAAAAAAAAAATAGCAGATGTTGTCCACAACAACCAAAGGCGTGTGGATAACAACAAGGAATTCGTCAACTATTTCCTAGTTTGTTGGTAGTCTTAGCTTACCAGTTTGATGACAGTGGTCAGAGGCTAACGGTGACAATGGGCGACGCACAATGATGGAATGCAACAATCACAATGATGACACTGAATTTGTATACGAGAAAAAAAAATAAGAAGAGATTGAAGAAAAAATGAGATTAAAAAAAATTATCTTAAACTGCGAAACATCTTAATTTATGAATAATTATTGATTTTAACTGAATTCTAACTAATATTTTAGTCATATACTATATTAAATAAATTTAAAATTAAAACTTTAATACTATATCAAATAAATTATAGTGAAACTTTGATGTTATAAATTAAAAATAAAATAAAATAATATATATTACGAATTAATAAAGTAACACGTTAAATTCTACATCATTGAAAATATAAAAAATTTATATCTTAAATAAATTATCATTTTTAGGTGATGTGATAGTTACATGTACGAAACTAATTGGTTAAAATTTGACACGTAAAAAGGTTTGGTGAGCGGCGAAGGGACATCATTATCGTGCCAGAAGTAAATTAGTCAAAAGTTCATTACCAATAATTATAATAATACCTTTCTTCTTATAAAGCTAAATTTTATTTATTATTAATTATTTTCTTTTTACAAAAAGAAAAAAAGAAGATTAATCAATTACACTTTTTTTTTTGAAAGAGATTAATCAATTACTCTTTTTACACTTGATGCATTTTTTTAAAATTTTGAATTCAGATGCATTTTAATTTGTCCTAATTAAGTAAATTTCAGTCAAATCAAATTGAAAAATCAATGAAGAAACGGTCAAAGCGTTCATCACATTAATTTAATCAACGCCGTCGAAATCAACAAACAACTCCCTCATTAACGGTACTTCATAAAGGGAAATCTTAGCCGTTGAAATCGAGAATCTCCTATCCGATGGTCCTCACTTACAAATATATACAATATAGAAAAAGAAAATCAAAACAAACTTCGTGGAGAAGGCAACAACGAAGGCGTACGTACACCTATTAGAAACGCGAACACGCACAGCACAAACACGGGCTTCATTTCTGTTTTATCAAATTCTCGATAGAGAGCATGTGACAGTCTCTCACTCTCACTCTGACTCGCATTTATTCCCGCTCTCTTCATCGCTCCAATTGTATTGATCGCCATTCTCAAGGTTAGTGGACTTTCCCCTTTCCTCAGATTTCAGTTAAATCTTGGAAATTTCTTGTATTGTTTAGTTGGGCTTTAATTCAATTTTCTGTTTTGTTAACATAATCTAATATTTAATCAATGAATTAAAAATGGAAAATAAGAAATAATTTAAAAAAAGGCAAAAAAATACATAGTTTGACAGAGTCTAAATTCAGGAATCAACGTAAAAAAAATCTGACACTATTATTCAAATGAGATTAAAAAAATACAATCTTAAATGATAAAGCTCACAATACTCAAACAAAATCATGAAAGTTAAAAATTACATTAAATTTATCAAGTTTGAGTATTTACAGTTCAAGAATATTTTTTTTTTGGTCCAAATTCTAATAAACTCAATTCTTCGTACAAATAATAAAATGAGTTATGATATAACTATTCGACACAAATTTGATATATTTTAAGAGAATATATATAGAAAAATGTTGACACAATTAATAAACGAATTAAATTCGTATTATTCATTTATTAATCGTGTCAAATATGTGTTTAAACTATGCAATTTACAAATTCTTTTAAGTTACGTTAAATTAAATGAATTGAATGAATTCGTTTAAAATGAATTTATGTTTATTCGTGTAAGATATGAATTTAATATAAAATTAAAAAAAATAAGAATATATACAAATATTTTATACAAACGAATTGAATTTAGTGTTACTATTCATGACTTTAACATATTTAATCGTATAAAATGAATCGAATATTTTTCGTAAACAAATCAAATTAAGTGTTTAAACAAATATAATCGTAAATGAATTGAATCATATATAATTGTATAAACAAATTAAATTTGATCCATTTACTTAATCGTGTATGATAGTGTCGTGTCGTATAATTCGCATATTATTTGAATTGAATCTGTATTTAAGTACCTAATTTGTTTACATAAATGAATTATATATGAATATGATCAAGATTTATTAGTACCCTATATTAACATGACACAAATATAATTCGTTCACACAAATTGTCATCCTTAATGCCACGTATCAGCATCTGATTCGGCTTAGATCTTTTAGTAAAATATTATGTTTTCAACATTCTTGGACCTTCTAAGGACTTTATCATTCTAGTCTTTCATCTAAGAAATCACCAAGTTTTCTTCTATTAGCATTTAGGTCTCCCAAAAACTTTATTCTTTTTACACTTTGGTCCTAAAAAGAAATCATATGACTCCGTCATAATTTTTAATCACCAATTAACAATCTTTACTTTGATTCTAAATCAATAAGCATCTTCCAGTCTCCTTGCTCATTGTTTTAACATCATCTTTTTCTACTAGTTACACCAACCAAGCTAGAACAAAGTTTAAAGTTAATAGAAGTGCTTTCATCATTATATCTGTTAGATTCTTAAAAGTATGAAACTTTACCAAATTTACCACTCTCTTAGTTATTTAATCCCAAATGAAGTATAATTTTATATCAATGTGTTTCATCCTTTCATAAAATACTTGATTTTGGCTCAAGTGTATAGTACTCTAACTATTACACAACACATGTACTTCATTATCACCTTCGACTAGCTCCGCAACTAGTCTTTTCATCAAAATTGCTTCTTTAAAATTTTCAACAACTGCTACATACTCAGTTTCTGTAGTGGACAACATTACAACTAGCTGCAACACAACCTTTTAACTTACAAGCACAATTTTATTGTAAACAAGTATCTTGTTAAGGATCTTTTCTTGACTAGATCACCAATATAATTAGCATCTAAAAACCTCTTTATAACACTATCTTCCAACTCACCCTTTCTGAACACTAAACTATAACTGAAAGTACCATTCAAGTACCTTAAGATTCATTTTACAATGTTATAATGTTCACTTTCAAGATTAGCCATATATCGATTTACCACATTCACAACATGAGCAATATCAAATTTGAAACAAATCATCGCATATATGATACTTCTTACAATATTAGTATACGAAGTCTTCAACATTTTCCATTTATCTTCTACAATGAAAGGACATTTTGTATGTAGAGAGACTTTAAAGTGTATGGCAAACTGAGTATTTAGAGATTTTGCATTTAGCATCCAAAACTTGTTCAATACCTTTATAATGTATTTCTCTTGAATAAAAATAGCACATCCATCCTCTTTCTTTTAATTCTCGTTGCAAGAATCTTTTTTACAGTTTCAAGATCCTTTATTTCAAACTCTTCACTCAACGTATCTTTGAATTTATTGATTTCTTCCATGTTATAGCATGCAATCAATGTGTCATTAATATACAATAATAGATAACTGTGCTTTTCTCTGCACACTTTCTTGAAATAAACACATTTATCAAAAGAACTCCTTATAAAGCTATCTGAATCATGAAGTTATCGATTCTCTTATACCACTAACTCAGAGATTGCTTAAGTCCATACAGAGATTTTCTCACCAAACATACATAATCTTTCTTCTCAGGAATCTTGAATTCTGGGGGTTAAGTCATAATATCTTATTTTTTAGATCTCCGTGTAAAAAGGCAATTTTTACATTTATTTACTCTAGCTGTAAACCCAAATTCACATATAAAGCCAACAAGACCTTTATGAAACAATGTTTCACTAATGGAGAAAAGATTTCATTAAAGTATTCTCCTTTCATTTGTGAAAATTCCTTTATTACTAACCTTACCTTATGTTTTACTAATTCAACTCTTTCGATTCATTCCTTCACTTTAAAGACCCACTTGCATCCGACAGTTTTTTTTTTGTCTTAGAGGCTTAAGAACCAATTCCTAAGTCTTATTCCTTTTTAAGAGATTTAATTTCTTCTTTTATTTTCTATTTTCAACTTTTGCTATTACTGCTCCTAATTGCTTCCATATTTGACTTTAGTTCATCAATGTCTACTCAATTTGCAACATTGAATGCATACGCAATCAAACCAAAATCTCTAAGAAGGCTTTATTATTCTTTTGAGTATGTCCTTCGCCAATTGTTATTCTTTTAATTGTTCTTTTAAAGACTTCTGCAGATTTACAAGAGAGTGAACATGAGTCGTCTACTTTATGAGTTAAGATTTTGAGGAAGTAGGTTATGAGTTTGAATCTATATAAAATGCCTTCAACATATGAGATTTTTATTCTCGAATGCTTCACTTTAAACTCAACTACTTTCTTATCTCACTAATTGTTACTTTTCGATGCTTCATTTTTATTGCTACAACATGGAGCCTCATTGAAGGTTACACCCTTGTTGATCATCGCTTTTAGTGGGTTTATTTCATTATACCATACTTTAAAACCTTTGACTCCTTTTGGATAACCAATAAATATCCATTTTAGTGCATTGAACTACACAAGTTGAGACTATATTATATTTGTATAATCCATCATGTTAGAGTTGGTGCTTACGTGCCATTTCAATACTGTATGAATATTAAATTATTTAATATTTATACAATAAATATTTTGTATAATCGTTAATACAATATAAATACATGGTACAATGCTTGTTACGTCACAGACATTGTATGATTTGAACGAGTTCAGATCTAGTCTAAAGGACTTTAGACCAGTGCTAAAAATTAGCAAAGTTAAGAGTTATATATTCTAATAGTTAGCACTGCTAATAGTTAATAGGTTATAAGAGTCAGTAAGATCTAAAAAATTAAATTCTTGTCTATAATGGGACAAAGACGTGAGGGTATACCAGTAATGACATGGTTACAAGGAGTTGCAATAGGTGCTAGGAGATGTCATTATGCAAGTATATTATCAAACATAATGTTCATGATCTGCTTTCATCGATGCATGTTTGTCGATGGATCTCCTTTTATAAAGATCAGTGTATGCTATATCTATATGGTATAGATGGTTGTTCTTAGTCTGACGCTTATGGGGTCTGGTGTGTACATATATAAGATTCGTCAGCTCTCATGGGGGAGTATTATATCCAGATGCTCCGAGATTGTATTTTAATAAATCTCGTGATTACAAGTACTCACCCGAGAAAGATGCTTTCCAAAGGGTTGAACAATATAGTAAAAGTGTTTGTGTACATTGTTCTTCAAAATACAAATCTGGAAATAAGTTCATGGATGGGCATACCGGAATTTGACGATGCTGATCTATATCCCCTCACATTTAGGATGTAGATGACGGAAGCATTGTACATATGCATTGTGATATCAGCTTTTATGGTTTAACGCGCTGATTTGTAATATTTGTGACGTGTGCGTGGGGCATCGATCACAAACTTATGAAATAGTTCAATTTAACAAATTAGACGTGAGCTTAAGGAGTCTCGCAATATGAAGTGTACTCATTGTACACTGGGGCAACATACTGCATTGAATTATTCAATCTAAAAATTTTCAACGGAACTGAATGTTTGTTTTAGGAACCCTTAAGATGCGAACGTATTAGTACTTAATTATTAAGTATAATAATTAATTAATAATTATTGTTGGCTAATTAAATAATAACACGTAGTGCATTGTAAGTTTTTAGTTAAATTGACTTAAGTATTGTGTACTGTAAGACCCAGGTTTGGTTAATTAAAAGCTTGTAGATTATTTTTATTAATTAATTATTTAAGTGTAAATAATCTAAATATTTGTTATCACTTAAGAGTTAAGTGATTAATTAATTTAACTAGAGTTAATTGTTAACTCATAATTAAATTAATAAAGTAAATATTTTAATTGAGAACTTAATTACGAAATAAAATAAAATTTTATTAAATAATTAATTAAGTTAAAGTAAATATTACTTAAAATAAAAATTAAATAAAATTTTAAGCATTTGAATAAATTTTTTTTTATCACAAAATATGCAAAGCCGCTATCCACTTTTGTCCAATTGTTGGACATATATTTAATTTATTTGATAAGTTAAAATTATTTAATAATAATTTGTTAATTAAAAAAAGATATTTTTAATTATTAAATACATATATTTATTTGATGAATATAAAATGAGCTAGGCGGTCGGCCATGAGGTGTGGTATATAAAATGATAACATGGCCAATGCTTTATCCAAGTGTCTGAACCATCTTTGGAAAACTGTTTTTCGAAACATGGTTCTAGGTTTGCAAAAGACGAAGAGAAATTTGCAAGTTATTAGAAGGTATGTGGTTATAACTAAGAACCCTTGTCTTCACCCTGGAGATATAAGAAATCTAGAAGCAGTTGACTGCAAACAGTTACACCATTTATATGATTGCCTTGTTTTTCCTCAAAAAGGTGACAGACCCCACACAAATGAAGCTTCTGGAAGTGATTTTGATGGGGACCTCTACTTTGTTACGTGGGATGAAAATCTTATCCTCCCCAGTAAGCAGAGCTGGCTTCCTATGGACTAGACTCCTGCTGAGACCAAAGTTTCGTCACACCCTGTCAATCATGAGGTACCTACTTCCCCTTCTTGAGTGTTACCACTTGGTAATGTATTTATTATTTTCCTTCTTCATTAGTCTTACAGATAACACCTATAATTGCATTTGTATGTTGGTTAAGACAATGCCAGGTTCCATTAGTTTCCATAAAATATTCATTGGGGCGTGACAATGTTAGTGCTAATATCCAGAAACATATGAATTTGTATGTAATTATTTTAATTGAGAAAACAAGTACTCATTTGTGGTGTATCGCTATGTGCATTGACCCTGCTTAATTATCACAATTTAGGCAGCTCAATAATAATAGTAATGGCACTGTTAATATAACTGGCATCATCTGGTTCTCTAAACTGCTGTCAAGATGCTGCCTTGTAGTTTGACTTCGGAATTTCAAATCTAGAACTCAACAAAACCATGATGATGAACTGATGAATTCCAGAACAGTATGTCTAGACAAATTAGTAGTGAAAAGGTCATTTTGTTACTTCGTTTCGGAAGCTTTCAGATACAGAGTTTGGTTTATGATTTATCTACTTGTCAGTGCACCTGTAGAAGTCGCACTTTTAATTGTTTTTATTTTTATTTTACAGGACATAATAGATTTTTTTGCAACACACATGGTGAATGAGAGCCTGGGGACAACCAGCAATGCATTTGTTGTTCACGCGGACGCAAGTGAATATGGAGCTCTTGATGAGAACTGCCTCCTCCTAGCGGAGTTAGCTGCCACAGCTGTTGATTTTCCCAAAACTGGAAAGATTGTAACCATGCCTTCACATTTGAAACCAAAGCTGTACCCAGATTTTATGGGAAAGGAAGATTATCAGTCGTACAAATCGATTAAAATATTGGGAAGGCTCTATCGGCAGATTAAAGATGCTTATGACGAAGACATTTCTGTTTCGTCTGAGGTAGATATTAATCGTGTTGAGATCCCCTATGATATAGATCTTGAGGTCTCTGGATCCGTTGATTTCATTGCTGATGCATGGAATCAAAAGTACTCTTATGATGGCCAACTGAATGGTCTTCCGGGACAGTACAAAGTGAATAGGGAAGAAGAGGTGGTAACTGGGCACATTTGGTACATGCTAAAGTACAACAGTCGGAAGCGAGGAGAACTAAAGGAGAGGCTCAAGTATTCTTACAGTGCATTGAAGAAAGAATTTAGGCAAGTTTTTGAGAAAATGGACTCTGACTTTGAGCTCCTCTCTGATGATGAGAAGAACATATTAAATGAACGAAAGGCATCAGCATGGTACCGGGTTACTTTCCATCCAAAATAGGTGAAGAAGTCACTCGACTTGCAAGAGCAAGATAGTTCTAGTAATGTAGTTTTATTGAGCTTTGCTTGGATTGCCGCTGATTATCTTGCCCGTATCAAGATTAAGTGCCGCGGAATAAGTAATTTTGATTCGTCTAAGCCAGTCAATTCTTTAGGCAGGTATCTTGCTGAGAGGATTTGACAAGCTATTGAAGCTGTTAACAGCTACTTTGTGTCACTGTAACAGGCTTTATAGTCTGCAAGCCGCTCTGCCAATGTCAAAATTAAGCTGTCTTATGATTTCATTACGGCAATACTGCCTTCACAATTGTTACTCCTGGATGCTATGATAAATATGCTTTGCTTATCGACTACATCAAATTTTATTGAATTTTTCACACTTTGTTTGGGAATTGGATGCTATGTCAATATGATATTTTGTTCATTGCTTGGAAATGCGATTGTTCTGTTGGTTGTGGTCAAGTTGCCAGCAGGTCAATCTTTGATTGGCCTATTTTTACATGTTTGATCCTGTCAGCGTACAACCATAAGAAAGCGCATAGGGTTGAAAATCCTTCCCGTCAGGTTTATCTTTTTGTGATCGCTATTAAATATAGGCCTTCTGTAAGCTGCTCTCTTCGTTAAGGGCTCTAGAAAAAGAAAATTACTGCCCCCCTCTTTTCCTGGTACATTTCTCACAAAAGGCTTGATCATCGAACACCAGCAGAGATTTCACCAAGACAACGAACTTTTATTTTCAATGACATATCGAAATTTCACGATTCTTCCTAGTTGAATTCAAATATATTGTTAGAATATATGCAATGGGGGATCTCTAATCATGAAATATTTTGCAGTACGAAATGAGCTGTTCTTGCAAAATAGGAAAATTTTAAAGAGAGCAATTTAACATGCAACTTTTATAGCTATAAAAGTGAAATATGCAGGAGTCTTGTTTATTTCTTTGTTCAATAAATAAAAATAAGAGAAATTAGAAGGATGCATCTTTATCATGTAAGCATCAAATGCTAAGTCCTTCAACTCACCTAACCCCCTCATGCATGGTTGCAGCTCCATCCAATTCTGCTTTCAAATTGAAAGCAACACAAAGTTATCTTCATGTATTATTAATTAGCCAACTACTTGGAGCTGTTCTTTCTATGTCAATCTCGGCTCTCTGACATTATTATAATAATATTCGGGAGTTCAATTTAGAGCATGCATCTTGTTAATTCTAAGTTTTATTAAGAAATAAGGGTATTTTTGTCTTGAGAATTTAACTTAATTCTTAATTTTATCTTATAAATTTTAAAAAAATTAATTTTATCTTAATTCGTTAATAAAATTACGTTAATTTTAACACTAGATGGACAAAATAATTACTCTACACAAAATTTTAAATTGGATTGACACAAAATATTTACGTGTTTACTATTGATTTGTTAAATAAAATAAATAGATAAAAAGAGAGCAGCCGCGCTGCCGTCGTTAGTAATTGACTGGGCACCGGTGACCAATTGCAATTATACTCAAAATTTATATCATTGAATTTAAAATTTTGTGATTTACTTAATAGTAGGATTTTTTTTGTCAACGGAATATCGTAAATATGCCAAAAGTAAAAAAAAAACACTGTGAGAAACGACGGACATCGCCGTTTTCCGTCAAACTGTAGGGTGGTGGCGTGCACCGCCCCCACCATTAGACAGATCGGCGGCCAATCTGTCAAACGGTGGGGGCAGTGCACTCCACCGCCCCACTGTTCTAAGGTGGTGTGCGGTGGCCGCCAACAACCACCACGAGCAGACGGTCGCGCGTGGAACAGTAAGGCGATAGCATGCACCACCCCTAAATCGGTGGCTGATCAATCCAACGGTAGTGACAGTGCACGCCACTGTCCCTTCGTTCGACACGCGATCGGGTGTGGGGGGGTGCACCACCCTACAGTTGTATAGATCGATCGCCGATTTGTCCAACGGTGGGGGCTGTGCATGCCATCGCGCCACCGTTCCACGGTGGCGCGTAATGACAGCCACCCTCCCCCTATTTTCAATTTATTTTTTGGTTACTTTCTTATTTTTTTTGGATAAAAATGATTCCACTATTGTGTAGATATAAAAAAATTAAATTCAATGATATAAATTTTACCTATTTTTGTTATCAAAATTCAGCAATTGATAGTGGCCAATGACGATAGACGTCAATTTTAATAGTTCAATTTTATTTATTTTAACTATTTTTTAATTATAAAATAAATTTTTAATAAATATTAAAATTTAAATCTATTAAAATATATCACATATCTTTTAATTTTTAATAATATATTAATAATTGATACGTATATATTATATAATATATTTATATTACTATTTTTAATTAAAATAATAACTTAAAACAAATTTATTAATATACAATTAAAAAAATTTCAATTAAATTTAATAAAATATTACTAACAAATTAAAATTAAATTAAATTATTTAAAATTTATAAAATTAAATTAAACTCGTAAAATAAAAATATCCTTACCCCGTTCATTAACCATAACGTTTCCACGCCCATTATTTCTCAACATTTGAATAGTTAATACGGAATACTGAACGCAGACTTCAATTTACAGAGCTAGTATTTTATATCTTTTGAGCCAACAAGGATCTTCATAATGAGACTTTTATTTGACAGCTCAATTATAAAAGTATACGGAGTTCTATTTATTGGTTCATAATTAATGATAACGAAGCGGAAGAAAATTGGGGGTGAGAGTGGACCGAGATGCATATGGTAGGTATTACAGGCTGCTTTTTAAGGTCATTCAAATTGTGGGGAAGCAATGGAAAGAAAATGACTTGACTGTTGTTCTGTTAAAATAATATATAATAAAAAGTAAATCAAGCACAGAATAAAAAAAATTTTAAAAAAAGAATACTGATATAGTTAAGAAGTTGGTTCTCTTGATGTCATGTAATTAAATTCTAATTGCAGATTAAAGGAATTAGATTACTTGGCACATATTTTTTCTAATTATAGCTTTTGCTTATTGACTACAATCACTTCCAAATATATGCAGCTGCCTAAATTTTCTGATACGTAACTCCTAAAATTACTCAAGAAGTGGGTTTAAACGTCATTACTCCAAAAGCACCTTCAGAGTAATTGCAGATGATGGTGCTGGAGATATTAAATTTTAATCCCAGCAGAAGGAGAAGCAATGGGACAATTCCAATTCAGTAGCTCTTCTATCATTTGCACTGCAAGCCTGTCTTCTTCATCCCTTTCAATATTTCCAGCTTCAACCACCGTTGGTAACCCTGATGAAAATGAGAATGTCGATCCGTGCTCCGGATCATCTTGTTGTGCCTTCTTATTATTCTTTCCAAGCTCAACTCTCATCACCCAACTGGAGCCTGAACGTGATCCAGCTCGCTTCTGCCACACCCCGAAGTGAGAGTTATCGTTGTCGAGTCTCAAGCAAGTGAGTGAAGGGCACAAATCTTTGCAACACTTCCGGAGCTTTGAGTTAAGAAGCTCTGAGAGACCCTTTTGATTATTAGGAAATTGAGAGTCGTCATCAGAATTAGTCTTTGTTTTGCCTTGATGATCATCAGCTTGATCAGGGTTAGCCCTCACTACAGGGAAATTGGTCTTGGCATTTTGGCCGTTCATCAATATGGCTGCTTGGTCATATGCTTTTGCTGCTGCCTCAGCTGTCTCGAATGTCCCAAGCCACACCCTTCTCTTCCTGCAAATACATAACAACAGAATGAATGTAAAATAAAATTTACTTAAAAAAAAAATAGAGAGACATGATAATGAGGTAAGATATTTCAAGATTGCCAAAATACGCGAGAATGTGCTTAATAGTAATTAGCCATACTTTTTTCTCCCTGGTATACAAGTCAAACTCAGTATCAATAAATTAAAGAATATGACAAGAAGCCAAGCAAATCCAACATCAAAAAATTAGCAATAGGGATAGAAGGAGATGGAGAGAGATGTTGATGCTGCTGCTGCTGCTGCTGATGAAGATGATAAGCTCTCATAACTCCGAAGAAAGTGAAGTATATATGGGTATATAAATATAAGAAAAAGTAGTTTTTATATATAAGGTTATAATAATAATAATAATAATAATGTGAGATGAGTGGGTGAACTTACAGTAAAGGGTGGCGAATTTCAGATACCCAAGAGCCCCACTGGCGTTGCCTGACGCCTCTGAACTTCTTTGTTTGTACCATGTTTGTGTGGAGAGAGATTTAGAAGGATATTGCACTTGCAGGGATTTCATAAATATGAGTGATCCCAGAGATAGTACTTATACGATTACGATGGGGTAATGAAATGAAATGATATGAATATATGCCATATAACTCTATTTGTTGACAACTCTGTCGGTGAAATGGTTTCAAAGTCCACAAGTTATTAGACATAGTACATGCTGCAATTAAGATTTCACCTACAATCCCAATGATAAAACCATAGCTCCTTAACCACAAAATAAATGCATAACGTGCCACAAACCTCTTCCTCACACAATAAAGTAACTTTGTTGAGGCTTTAGCCCTCCAGTATTCATTTTAATAAAAGATAAACAGTGTGCTCTGTGCTGTATTCACATAACTTTTTAGGTGAATATGAAATTTTCATATTTTGGTCACAGCATTATTGAAATAAATTTCTCATATATAGCTGAAAGGGTTCCTAAAATTTTTCATGTTATGCAAAATTATGAAACTTTTTATGTCGTTTGCTTTCAAACCCTTTTATACAAAATGATTTTGTTTTCCTTGTTCCACAAGCTAAACTTGGTTCACACGGCCAAGAAGAATAATTCAGAACTATGGAGACTTTATAAACCTAGCCAAGACAACACAACTCAAAACAACATTAAACCGAGTCTAGTTGGAAAAGTTGAATCTCATTTACAGAGTTGACTACTTGTAGGTTAAAATTTCTTCAATTATGGACTTAAAAAGTCAAGTGTCTTCAATTATGGACTTAAAAAGTCATTGTCTTTAATTATTTGTTTGGATAAAATTTTGGATTTGAGCAGGAATGTCAGCTTTCTGGGTTGGCATATTTATACATGCTCACTAATTTGATTGATTACCGGGCCGACCTTTGCGTTTTACAGCAACGATGTAAGATGTCAAAGGCCTACCGCATAGTGTTATTATTTGTGGTCATAATATTTCTATTAAATTCAAATATGCTCAAAATAAAAAAAAAATATCATCATTATATAGGACCATAATGCATTAAAAAAAAGTATTGATTAAAAAAAATAATTTTTTGAGTTAACGAGTTTGAATTTGTTTGTTAGCAAAATTTAATTTTTGGGCCTCATTCTGATTTTGCTTGCGTGAGCTTGAATCATCTTTGTTGTCAATTATAGCGGGACTTGTAAAATATTAACACAATTATCGTGATGATCTCGTCAAGATGAGTTCCGACAAAGATTATTTAATGTTCAAGTCAAAAAAAATTCTGTGAGAATAAGGAATCTGATAAAAAAAAGTAACAAGTGTATCTAGAATGAAGAAAAGAAAACATCTTTTTTTTTGTGTGTGTTAATTCTTCTAATTTTTTGGGCATCCCTTACTTCAATGTATTTTATTTCTTTTTATAATACTAATCCTTAAAGGACTTTATAAGTATTCTTATTTTGCTGTATTTCTGTCACACGCCAAATATTATTTTACAGATTTTCTGACATACTTTTGACTTTATTGTTGTTATGTTTCTGTCACACACTAAATATTCTTTTGCGGATCTTCTTCTAACATATCTCTACTACACGTTAGGTATCTTTCTGACACTCGTTTAAACATATTCTTAGTATATTCTTTATGCATGTCTTTCGTCGGTGGATTTGGTTAAGTATGAGGTTAAGCTTAATCTATTCGGGATTGACCCCTGGGTAGTCTCTTCTTGTTTAACTCGGTCGCGATCTAAATCTGTCATAAATTGCTGGTCTTCTAGTAACTACACTTACTATACCTGGTCAGCCCATCTATCTTAAAGCTGACTTAATTTTTTCATTGATCTATAAGTGTTGAGACGAATCAATTTGGTGAATGTGTAAAGAATGATTTTAATTATATTTTAGTCGATTCTACCAAATAAGTACTTAAAGTTACTGATCAAATTCTTTAAATTCAAATAGATTCTGCACTGTCTAACTAGAACTAACTTGATGGCTTGTTATTATAATCCTGCCTCTGTAAAATAAATTGTCCTGCAAAAAGCGATAAATTTTGAAAAGGACTATATTTTAAAAAGTCCTCTAATTAAATCCTTAAGAGTCAACTTTTTCTTAGGCCTAAGGCCCGGCCTTAGGCCTTTGGGAACATCAATCTTTATTCTTTCTACTTACTTGAACTCAAGTAACTGTAGATGTAAAATTGAATTCAAAACCAACTAAATGAACTACAGATAAATAATTTTGGAATCAGGGGAAGAACTTTCAGAATAGGCTAAAGATTGGAACCCTTTTAGGAATTTTGCCCAAATAGAAGGGCCAAACCAAAATGGGCTACTTTGAAGCAAAGGCAGGAACATATTCCAATTTCCAATTGTAATCTAAATACTATGAAAAGATTATTGTCTCTTTCTTCATACTTCATCTCAAGAAACAGTTAATGGAAGATTCTCTTTTTTTTTTTCATTCCTCTCTTTCCAAATCTTCTATAAAATGATAATTGATATATCTTGCTCCGTTTCTCTGATAAAATTTGCTCGTTTTAAGCCACCTTGAATTGATATCTCTTGTTCCTAGCAGTAAGTTTTATGTGATATTGAATTTGTTTACTTTCTAATGCACACCTTCTGTTTGTTAATTGGTTTGAATGAATTCTAGGAGATTACTTAGAGGGGAGAAATGGTGGCACGCTTGCTGCACGGAACGCTCTGTGTTACAATTTACGGGATTGATCGGCTTGATGGCGGATGGAGATTTGGTTCATGCAAACAGGTAAATGATATATTAACTTTTTTAGAATTTCATTTCAACTATTTGCAGTTTCTATAATGTTTCATTAACAATTCTCATTGAGGTGGGAGAGGAGGCTAAAGTAATGTTACTTGCTAGAATCTTGAAAGGACCTGTTTTAATGATAAATAATTTTGTAACTCCCGTATAGGATGAGAAAATCCTGTCCAGATCACTTTCAAATCTTATTTGCTTATCGTTTCGTTTACATTGAATACCAGGAGTTTACATGGAACTTCCCCTGCAAAAACCCGTGCATTTTATGAAATCCATATTTGTCCTACCCGAATTGGGTTTTACACAGATTTATTACTTATGCTAGTTGGCCGCCCCTTTCACTAATATCTTTTGTATTTAAGCACTCATCTGTCTAGGATATCTAGCTCCTTCCTTACGTTTCACGCAGCCTACTGGTTTAGCTGAATGTTTATCTTCTATTAATTTCAAAGTTAATCATTCATTATACCATGTTTCTATCTTGATTTCTTTCTCTTACTGAACTCTTTTTACCCTCATGAATTTGTTTTTCTGGACCTCTGAAGTTTTGGAAAAAGTTTCTTAACCAAGTGAAGAAAGTGGTGATCTGCAATCCTGAGGTACTCTTTTCTTCCTTTGCTAGATTATGATCTAATCCTCTTAAACACTTGTGAATTGTATTTTCATTGTGTTATATGCCTCGTGTCTTCTACATGTACTAATTCTCTTTTAACTTTTTGAAAATGTTATGAAGATTTCTAGTACTAGACTCTATGCAACAGTTGATTTAGATAAGGCTAGAATGGCAAGGACCAAAATGGTAAGAGAGCACCCTTCAAAACCCTGGTGGAACCATACCTTTCGCATATACTGCGCCCATTTGATTTCAAATGTTGTATTCACAATCAAAGATGAGAATCCTGTTGGTGCAACACTGATTGGAAGAGCTTATGTGCCTGTTGAAGATGTTGTAAGGGGTTATATAGTGGACAGATGGGTTGCTATATTAGATGAAAATTACAATCCTATTCCAGGAGGTTCTAAGATTCATGTTAAGCTGGAATATTTCAGTGTCACCGAGGATGGTAATTGGTCTCTAGGAATCAAAAGTCCCAATTATGAGGGAGTTCCCCACACATTTTTTAACCAACGACAGGGTTGCAAAGTTACTCTATATCAAGATGCCCATATCTTGGATGATTTTAAGCCTGTGATCCCTCTACAACGAGAAAATTATTATAAATCTCACAGATGCTGGGAGGATATCTTTGATGCAATTACAAATGCAAAATGCTTAATTTATATAACTGGATGGTCTGTGTATACTAAAATAACCTTGATAAGGGACCCAAGGAGGCCAAAACCGAGAGGTGAAATCACGCTTGGAGAGCTGCTGACGCATAAGGCAAATGAAGGTGTGACAGTTCTTGTGCTTGTATGGGATGATAGAACTTCAATTGAGGGGTTCAAGAAGGATGGTTTGATGGCAACCCATGATCAAGAAACAGCTGATTACTTTCGCAACACTAATGTACATTGTTTTCTGTGCCCTCGTCTTACCGAGGATAATGCAAGCATTCAGGGTTTTCAGATTGCTACCATGTTTACTCATCACCAAAAAACAGTTGTTGTCGATAGTGAAATACCCGGCGGAGGATCCCAAAAACGGAGGATTGTGAGCTTTGTTGGGGGCATTGATCTTTGTGATGGGAGGTATGATACACAAAAACACCCTCTTTTCACGACTTTGGACTCAATCCATCATGATGATTTCCATCAGCCTAACTTTGAAGGGTCTTCCATTAAGAAAGGTGGTCCAAGAGAGCCCTGGCATGATATTCACTGCAAACTAGAAGGTCCTGTTGCGTGGGATGTCTTGTACAATTTCGAGCAAAGGTGGAAAAAGCAAGTTGGCAAGAAGCTTCTTATTCCTCAAAAGAAGCTTAATGAAATTCTTGTTCACCCATTGTCAAATAATGTTTTGGACACCGAAACATGGAATGTCCAAATATTTCGATCCATTGATGGTGCTGCGGCTGCTGATTTTCCTACTGATGTTAACGATGCAGCCAGAGTAGGCCTTGTTACAGGAAAAGATAATGTCATTGACCGCAGCATTCAAGATGCTTATATTATTGCTATTCGGCGAGCAAAGAATTTTATTTACATTGAAAATCAATATTTTCTTGGAAGCTCATATGGTTGGCTATCAAAAGATATCAAAGTAGAGGATATAAATGCTTTGCATCTTATACCAAAAGAACTCTCACTAAAGATTGTTAGCAAGATTGAGGCAGGGGAGCGATTTACTGTCTATATTGTGATTCCAATGTGGCCAGAAGGTATACCTGAGAGTGATTCTATTCAGGCAATATTAGATTGGCAAAGGAGAACAATAGAAATGATGTATTCTGACATTGCAGTAGCCATTGAAAAGAAGGGAATTGATGCACATCCTAGGGAGTATTTGACATTCTTCTGCTTGGGAAATCGTGAAAAGTTAGGAGCAGAATATACACCCATAGAGACACCAGACCCTAATTCTGATTATTATAAAGCTCAACAGGCTCAACGCTTCATGGTCTATGTCCATTCAAAGATGATGATAGGTAAGAAAATGATGCATTGTACTTTATACTTTGAAAGTTTCCACAATTCAGTTTCTGTAAAAAAATTTGTTGAGATAAATGTTGAAGCCTGGCAATCTTTTGCTCTTTCAGTTGATGATGAATACATAATCATTGGATCTGCCAACATCAACCAGAGATCAATGGATGGTGCCAGAGACACAGAAATCGCAATGGGAGCATTTCAGCCGAATTATATAGCAAATACTACAATGCCAGCCAAAGGTGAAATATATGGTTTCAGATTGGCATTGTGGTTTGAGCATCTTAGGGTACTTGAGATTTCCTTTCAGAATCCTGAGAGTCTGAAATGTGTTCAGTTGATAAATCAAATTGCTGATGATCATTGGAAAATGTACACAAGCGACAGTCTTGATCAAAATCTTCCAGGCTTTCTGCTCAGCTATCCTATTGAAATCACAACTCAGGGAATTGTTAAAAATCTTCCGGGGACTGAGTTCTTCCCAGACACAAAGGCTCGTGTATTTGGCAACAAATCAAATTTGCTTCCGCCAATTCTCACCTCCTAGTGATATAATAATAATAATAATTCCTGTATACTATCACTATGTACTTGATTTAGAATCAAAGTGTGCAAAAGAACTTCATTAATCATCCATTTTATTTACCACTGGCATAATGTTAAATGCCCACCAAATGTACTTCCCATTAACATTCCCAGTTTCCCACTGCCACAACTAACAATTATTGTTGATGTGGAATGGAATGGACCCAACTCTAATTGATTAAGGAACTGACCAAAATCAGCATCCAAACAAAATTGGTTTCCAAACTCATTTCATTGTTTCATTTTCATCTCAAGTTCAATTCTCCAACCAAATTTGGAGACAAGACCTGATGTCTTGCCCTCACCAAAGCGGACCCACTAGCCCACCATTTGGCCCAATATGTTCGAATATACTTTTTTATTTAATTTTTATCTAAAATTTGTTAAATATATGGTGTATTCTTTATCCTTTTTAAAAATAATCGGATTGCATTTATAACATATTATAAATTATATAAAAATTAAAAATTAATTAAACAATTTTATATTACAATTTCATTTCTCTTCTTTAGATTTTAAAATTTTTATTGTAAAAGATAATGGTTATCTTATCCACATCCGCTGTAAATAAAATAAATGAGGATCAATTGCCAATCTTCAAAATTACAATCAATTCCCATCTGAAGATGGTGACCCAAA
This sequence comes from Ailanthus altissimus, assembly GCA_946807835.1. NCBI lineage: Eukaryota > Viridiplantae > Streptophyta > Magnoliopsida > Sapindales > Simaroubaceae > Ailanthus > Ailanthus altissimus. The sequence continues at coordinate 33,136,767 of OX327686.1, read as the reverse complement.
CCTTAACCTACCTCTTTTTCCCATTGAAACGTGTCACTAACTCGGATAATACACACACAAATAAATAATCAAAGAGATAAATAATAAGAAGAAAATAGGGATAAAAAAAACCCTCAAAACAAACCAGAAAAAGAAAAAACGAAATACAAAAAGGCGAGAACAGAAACAGAAAGAGAGGGAGAAAGGGAGCCCTTCCTGGGCCAACCAGAACTTTTGCAGGAAGGAGAGAGACGATACGATCCCTATTTTTTTTTTTTTTTTTTGGGAAGCAAAAACCCATTTCCATCATGCCATCTTTGAGGTATCATAAATCCCTTGAATCTCATAGTTGTTTCTTCTTCTTATAACGATGATGTTATTGCTTCGTTGGATTTTATACATCTTTCTTGTTTCTTAATTTTTGATTGGATTTGGGTTAATATGCAGGATTTTCAGGAATCTCCTTCTTGCAAATAGAGTTTCATCATTTGTGGATTGGAGCTTGTAAATGCGTTTCTGCAGATATATCCCGCCTTGGATCTGTCGTCTTTTTGCATGCACGCGGTCTGTCATTCTCTTCCATTCCTATTCCTGTATTTATAATATATGAATATTCTCCATGTATGTGTTTCTCTTTTTTTTTTTTAAAAAAAAAATTCCTGTTCCCTTATAATTTTTGTTTGGCTGCTATGGAAATGGAATTGAACAGGGAAACAAAATAAAAATTGGATTCTCAAATTTTAGATACTATCTAGATTTTAAGTGCAAACGCAAGGCAGAAATTGATGGAAAAAAGTAAAGTAAAATCTTTGATTCTTATTCAACCTTTTTACTGTTTTGGTTGCTGAGAATACTTGGCAGGAAAGGTGACAGACTGAAAGGCTCGATCGTATACTTTCTTTTTCGGCACCCAACCAAAGAAAGAGAGAGAATTATTAATGCTTTGCACATTTATTGGATTCAAGACAGGGATTAAAATATCAATATCTAATTTGCTTTGTTTGCCTTCAGGGTTCGCAAGATGGATGCTTGTGTAAATTTATTTTAAGTTTTGCTTTGCCTTAAAATGGAATCTTTTGTATTTGTGCTTTCTTGTTCTGCAAGGTAGAGACTTTGCTGCTGCTTTTTATTAATTTGCCATTCTTTTCTTGAAGCCTTGGCTGTTGGTTTCACCCTACCATATAGGGTTTGCTTTTTTCCTTAGCATTCTCTATGAGATATGTATTATAGACACGGTTTATTGGCCCAAATGGGAAGATGTAATATTGTGAAGCAACCTTGCTGTTCATATGTAGCATTCTCTGGAGCTTATTTTCGCAGGCTTGTGCACTGGGCGATGAAATCACTTAAGAACAGATACAAGGCTCATTTTGGTGTGAGGGAAAATATTTTATCTGCTTTGTTTGTTCTTTTATAATAGCTATTTTGCATATTTTTCCTAAAAGTGATATATTACTTGCTGATTTGCATAAATCTTCATCTCGCTTGCTTAGTTTCTTCATGTCATTATTGTGCTGCACTCAATAATTTTCATTTCTGGAGTCTGGATCAAGGATGAGTTGTTGGTAGCTAGTGCTAATCAAACTTGTGGTTAAACCTGATTTGTAACAGAGCAGAGGCTGTTTTGGATGCTGTAATAAACTCACACTAATTACTGCTGTGGATGAGCCGTCAAAGGGATTGAGAATTCAAGATCGAACAGTGACAGAACGTAGTATATCAGACAATTTCTGGGGCTCTGGAACTTGTGAGATGGAAAATAGTGCTCTGCAATCCAGAAGCCCTTCGTCAATCAGCATACCAATCCGGCCCCTTGATCCCTCCAGTGATGCTGACAGCACAAGCAACCCTTCTGAATTTGTGAATCATGGCATGTTCTAATGCATCAACTTTTTCCTCTACAATAAACTTAAAAGTGACTACTGGGTTTCCGCATATTTTGTTCTAACTATGCTTTTACATGCACATGTTATTTTGAAGTTCCCACTTTGAACATTTTAGCTTGTCCCCATTAAGATGTTGCTCAATTCCTAGAACTATAAGGGTTTGATTGAGTGCATAGAGTTGCCCTAGTTAGTCTTTTTATTGCCTTTGTAAGAACTGAACCATTGGTTTTATTCTAGTGACCAATGGTAATAATAACATGATAGATTTTCATGGAAGCATGGTTTTTTTCTTTTCACTTAAAATTTATAATTGCTTGGTGTGGATGTGGTCAACCTATTTCTCTTCTCTATTCTTTTCCAAGTGTGCAATTCGTAGGTTTTGAGTCTAAATTCCTGTAATTTTATGGTTTTTCCTCCTTTTTTTTATAGATATTGTTGCTGCTTATTATTTCCCTTTTGATTCTTTTGTTGCATTTTCATTTAATTTTTTTTTTCAAATGAAATCCTTACTGGATGCAGGTCTTCTTCTCTGGAACCAGATGCGACAGCAATGGCTTGCAAATAAAAGGCCTCAAAATAGAACGCAAATTCAAGAACCTACAATAAGGTGCATAACTTTCATTGTTTCTGATACTGAATACAAAGCTATTACTTTGCACATCCCTCTTGTTGCTGACTTATTAGTTTCAATCCATCCTTCGTGTAAACAATTCATTTCCCCTGGTCAAGTGCCATGCCTTTTATCTATCATATGACTCAACTTCTATGTTTTGTAGTTGGAATGCAAGTTATGAGAGCTTACTTGGAACTAACAAGCCTTTCCACCAGCCAGTCCCTCTCCCTGTAAGTTTGCATTCCTTCTAGGTAGTTTCCATGGTTAATTTTTTGCTGAAGGTTGATTTTTTTTGAGTCTTGACTGCTTATGCATATTATATGATGACAGGAAATGGTGGATTTTCTCGTTGCTGTTTGGGAACAGGACGGTTTGTATGATTGAGGAAGCATTAACTTTGGAAACTTAATAATTTTAATTTTCTCACCCCACTATTCACTCATACAAAGCTTTGGTACTAAAATGATTTGCCCCTTGTAATTGCTTTTATGATCAGCCATGCATGACATGATCTTCTTTCAGCTTTGGCCTTGTGGAATTGGCCAGAGCAGAAGCAATATTATATTATCTTTCTTTCAGCTGGTGAGCTCTTTCTTGTGACAAACACCAAGGTATTATTCTCATTAAAGGGCATTATATTAAGTGAAGTTTCATTACAACTCTCTCTAATATATATATTTTTAGTGAAGTTTCTGCACGATGATGATGGTGATAAAACCCACCCATAACACAAATGATCTCATAATAGAACTTCATCTGGGCATTTCAAGGCCTCACATTGGCAACTACTTGTATGACAATGGCTTGCCTTGTAGCATAATTGCTTAGTCATCTCTAATTTGATCAGATTAATAACAAACAATTTTGAAGGCTAACAACAATCGAGTTTTGGCAAATTTCTTTGATTATTCAGTCTTTTACCTCTGCAATTGAGAAAACAACCATTATTTTCTTATAGTTTTAGTTAATGTTCACTTACTCCTTTATGATTTCGAAAACGATTAAAACTCTCTTACCTTATTGTTAATAATTTTTTTGTTATTTGACAATTTTATTTTTGAGATTTTACAATTTTATTTATAATAATATATGGTCTGACAATTTTATACTTGAAAATTTGAGGAAAAAAAAAAATTTGGACTTAGGAAGATTTGAACCCATGATTTTCAAGATAAAGATAATAAAATTTTACCGTTTAGCCAAATTTATAATTAATAAATATTTTATGAACACTAATATGTATATTTAATAAATAATTAGATGAAGTATTAGTTATAAGTTAATAAGATATTGATATTCAAAATTCTAAAAGTATTTTAAATAATGTTTAATTTAAATAAGTTTTAAAAAAATAAATTTAAAAAAAAAATTATTATAAATATCTTCTAATTTTTTTAATTATTTTTAAATTAATTAAAATAAAATAAAAATGTATTAATAAGTAAATTAATTATAAAAATTAGTTTTCCAACAAATGTAAAAAAAAAAATATTTTTCATCATCAATTATCAATTTTTTTTTTACTTGTGATATACATAAAAAATTTATTAGTAATTGTAAATAAAAATTTATTTAATTTATATATAGAATATGTATATTAATCTTCATAAATTTTTTATTAATATAAGTGTGATTAAATAGTGAAGATTCATAATTTTTATTTGAAGGGCAAAAATTTTAAATTGTTTCAAACTCAATTTTTTGTAAAGATAATAGAATATTGCTAATGATACGAGAGTTTTTTTTATCGCTTTTAAAATTAAATAAAATATTTTTAACGATATAAGAGTTTTAGTTATTTTTAAAATAATAAAAAAATAAGTTAACGATGGGTAATAGTCGTTTTGCCTCTGTAATGTAACTGTTTCATATTTCATGCGATTAAGTTATGAGTTGTTACATATCACATCATGCAAACAGCCGATTTTGAAGGCAATAAAATGAACAATACATTAATTTATTCAAACAGACAGAGTAAATACGTTGATATTTCAACATTTTTATCATTATGTTAGCCTCCAAAATGGACTTTTGTGTCCTCCATTCATAGGAAAAATAAATTAAATAAAGATTTGGACGTCTGTTTAACATACACTTTCTTTTCTTGTGAAAATAAAAATGAAAGCTCTACATGAAACTGGCTTTCTGAAGTTTAAAATTTGACCCAAAAATATTAATTGCATTACCCTCCATTCTTTTCCCTACAAGATTTCAATTGACTAGATAGAAGCAGCCCCAAGACTAAGACCTTCACTCAACGTAAGTAAACACATGAAGTAATTCAAAGATTTGTTTTTAATAAATTATTAAAGAAGTGTTTGACGTTAAAAGCTAATTACGTGGGTTTGAAATTTCTAAAGATAAAGATGAAGTTTCATTCATCTAGATATTTATTTATTTATTTATATGTCATTATTAATTTTCATTTTCTAGTTCAAATCAAATAGAGCTCAAATGACATTTACAGAGAAGATAATCAGCCATTATTACGCAAAACACATTCACCATCATTTGAACTACGTGACGAAAGTTTAGGTGACAAAGAAAATAATAACGAGATATTCGGAAATCAAATACAAATGGGGGAGATGATGCCATATTAGTATTGGTATCAGTCCCTCCTCCGATAAGCCAAAGGGCACATGAAAACAAAGCACCTAACTTTTTATTGATGTAAGATGATACCAAACATTGATTTTTTGGGACTGTAAAATAAATATTAAATTTTTTTTTAAATAGTTAAAATTGAGGGGATCTTAATTTTTTTAACCATCATTTTAATTTTTTAACTTTCTTAGTCAAACAAATCATAAAAATATATTTAAATAACTAACAAATAATATAATTAAATAAAATAAATATATTTTTAATAAATAAATTTAAGTTTAAATTTGATTTTAAATAAATTTAATTTTAATTAAAATAAAATTATAAACAAATTATTTATAAAATTAAATTAAATTAAAAATAATAAAATAAAATTTATTATAATAAATATAAAATTAATTTTTTTACAATATTTTAATTTATTTTTTTATAATTGTATGTTATTATATATGGCATAATTAATTTATATTATTCATAAATAATTATATTTTATTTATTTATGTAATTATCAATAAATATAATAAATATAACTTTAATACAAAAATATAATTCAATTTGTATTTGTTTATGAAAATTATATTTATTTATTGTATTTATTTAGTTTAATTTAATTACATTAAATAATTATATTATTTATGTAAATTTTATAGTAGTATGATTAAAATAAATAAATATAATTTTAATAAATAAAAATTATTTATTTTTGAATAAAAAATACTATATACGATAGTGGATATTGTACATTATAGTGGGTACCGTATAAATAGTAAAATAATATTTTTATTTAAAAATAATTTATTTAACTAAAAAAAATTAAAAATTAAAATAGTAGTTAAAAGAAGTTAAACCCCTCCAAATATGATTACTTTCGAAAATTTTCCAAATAACTTTAATTCGCACATGATTTATATCCCCACACGTCATAATTACAATCAATATGAAATATGGCCCTACTACCACGATACGATTTGCATATTAGATGAACATGATATATATATATATATATATGTGATGAAAAGCAAAATTTTAGGAAACATATTTAAGTACATTGAGCAACAATATATCCCACTAACAATCTTTTAAATTTTATAATACCGCACTAACGACCATTCTATTTTGATAAGTACGATTAAAATTGAAATTAGGAGACTTAATCTAATTTTTTATATAATCTAAATTACTATAGTTCTATTAATCATAACAAAATAGGATATTAAATATCTATATATATATATCATCACTCAGCAATTAATATATATTAATCCAATAATTATACCTCACATTCCACGAAGATCTGTTAACTATAATTATGAAGTCCATTATGCAATAACGCATACGTATTAATAAGATCATAATTCATGCCAACTCATATTACTTTGTAAACAAATATCTTTGTGGCATTAAGGGTCTGTTTGCTACATTTGTTTTTGTTCTTTGTATTATGGGAACACAACAATTAAAGTATCATGAAAAAACAATTTGTAGTTTTTTACTATACAATTAAGTATTTTCTTTTCTTTTTTTAAAAAAGAAAACTTTCATTAATAAAAAAATATTGATGCAAAAATTAATGAGTTATAACTACAATTATCTCTTTATATCATTGATTGGATTTATCATTTAATCTTATTGATGCACAATAAGATTTTTCATGTGGGGATCCACATAAAGGATACCTCTTATATGTATACACGTATATTTTGAACATTCTATCTTTGGATTTGTTGGTGGGATCTATATCATGTGGGTTAAGGGTTTTTATGTAATTAATCATGAAGGGAGTTGAGTGAAATTTGTCATAAGTGCATAGTATACTATTGTGAGTTTTGTTGATTTTGGCTGAGAAGCAGAATGCAGAATGCAGAAACAAAAACAGAGAGGAAACGAGAGAAAAAGAAAAGAGAAAATTTAGGGTTTTAGTTTTCTTTTTGATGGTTGGATGCCAATTTGAGCTTCGATTTTGCTCAAATTTTGAAGGTGAGTTCCCAACATCTTGCTCTATATTTTTATCGGATTTGATTTTCGATTTAGCCTCTGATTTAGCATTATCTAAAAATTTACATTTAAGGAGAATTTGTTAGATTTATTGTTGTTGAGCCAAGATTAATGTTCTTGATGTTGTGGTGAGCCTCTAGTGGTGATTCTAGAGAGAACATTGTTGTAATCCCATTATTATTTGCATAGTAGAAGTGTTGATATCGGACTACGGTCCCGTGGTTTTTTCCCGAATTGAGTTTTCCACGTAAAAGTTTGGTGTTCATTGTGATTGATTGATGGTTAATGTTTGTGGTAATATTGTTGTGCTTACATTGGTGATATATTGCCCATTTTAATAACACAACGTGGGAGAAAGAATTGTTTCCGCTGTGTAGTATTTTGTGATCTTTCCCAACAAAGTGGTATCAGAGCTAGTCAGGTTGTGTAGTGCTTGATTTGTGTTGATTAAAATGGATGAAAATTCTGCATGCATGATTAAACTGAAGGCATGAAATTATGCTATATGGAAGTCCAGAATGGAGGGTTTACTTTTTGTAAAAGACCTACATGAACCCATTGAAGGGGATGCTGTAAAACCCGGGAAAATGAGTGATAAGGAGTGGATCCAATTACATAGAAAATGTGTTGGCACCATTAGGCAATGGATAGATCAGAGTGTATTTCACCATGTGGCAAAAGAGACCAAGGCTGATGTTATGTGGAGAAAATTGGAGTCCATTTATGAGCAGCCTACACCACAAAATAAAGCCAATTTAATGAAGAGGCTTGTGAATCTAAAATACAAGGAAGGGCGCAGTATAGCTGAGCACACCAGTGAGTTTCAAGGCCTAGTGAACCAGTTGACAACTATGAATATTTCACTAGATGATGAATTACAAGCATTGTTATTGCTTAGTTCCTTACCGGATAGCTGGGAGACATTGGTGGTGTCAGTAAATAATTCAGCGCCAAATGGGAAGCTAACCATGGAAATGGTTAAGGATAGAATGCAAAATGAAGAAGCCAGAAGAAAGAATGCAGGTATGAGTTCTTCTGAGACAGAAACACTTGTTACAGAAAAGCATGAAAGACGTGGAAGAAGCCAAAGTAGAAGTTCTGGTAATAACAACTACAGAGGAAGATCCAAGTCTCAACGGAAAAATGTCAAGTGTTACCATTGCAACAAAATTGGGCATATAAAGAGAGAGTGTAGAATATGGAAAAGGGAACAGGCTATGGAAAGAGGTGAATCACAGAAAAATGAACAAGTAAGCAATACAGTAGTTGCTGATGGGGATATGACTATTGTTTATGATGAAAACTCCATAAATCTCACATGTCATACAAGTGATTGGGTAATTGATTCGGGTGCTTCATTTCATGTTACTTCAAATTGTGATTTCTTCACATCCTACGCTAGTGGTGATTTTGGCTATGTCAGGATGGGAAATGATGGTGCATCCAAGATTGTGGGAATAGGAGATATTTACTTGGAGTTCAGTGTTGGTAGCAGATTACTACTGAAGGATGTCAGACATGTTCCAGAAATGCGTCTGAATTTGATCTCCACCGGCAAGCTTGATGATGATGGTTATTGCAACTACTTTGGTGAAGGTAAATGGAAGCTCACCAAAGGTTCTATAATTCTAGCCAAAGGAAGGAAGGTAAACACTCTCTATGTTATGGAAACTAAGCTCATAAAAGAAGATGTCAATGTAGCAGCAAAAGAATCTGACATTGAGTTGTGGCATAAAAGGCTTGGCCACATAAGTGAGAAAGGGCTTCAAGTTCTAGTCAAGAAGAATTTTCTGCCCAACTTCACAGGTAAGTCTCTCAAATCTTGTGATCATTGTTTAGCAGAAAAGGCACATAGAGTTGCATTTCGTAATTCTTATCCATCTAGAAGAGCAAACTTACTTGATTTGATACACACTGATGTATGTACTATGCAAACTAGAACACGTGGAGGTGCACTTTACTTTGTAACTTTTATTGATGATTGTTCTAGAAAAGTGTGGATTTTTGCTCTGAAATCTAAAGACCAGGTACTTGATGTCTTTAAAGATTTTCATGTTAAGGTTGAGAGAGGGACAGGGAGACAGTTGAAATGTGTAAGGGCAGACAATGGTGGTGAGTACAGAGGACCATTTGAGCAGTATTGTAGATCTCATGGTATCAGACTTGAGAAGACCGTGCCAAAAACTCCTCAGCAAAATGGTGTGGCAGAGAGAATGAACAGAACGATTCAAGAAAGAATCAGGTGTATGCTCTCTGATGCAAAGCTACCTAAATACTTTTGGGGTGAAGCAATGCGTACTGCAGTTGATTTAATTAACCTTTCTCCTTCAGCTCCTTTGGATGATGATGTACCTGAAAGAGTTTGGACCGGGAAAGATGTTTCATATAAGCACTTAAGAGTGTTTGGTTGCAGGGCATTTGTTCACATTCCAAAAGATGAAAGGTCGAAGCTTGACAATAAGGCTAAGGAGTGTATCTTTTTGGGTTATGCACATGAAGACTTTGGGTACAGATTATGGGATCCAGTGAGTCAGAAAATCATCAGAAGCAGAGATGTTACATTTCTTGAAGATCAGATAGTTGATGGGGTAGAGAAAGATGAGAAGCCTCAAGAATGTGATGAAATTCCTATTCCTGATACTTCCAGATCAGTTCTTCCACCTGTAGTTTATGATGATTATGGGGGAGACGCACAAGAAGATTTTGATGATAGAGTTGATGATGATGGTCCAGCAGAACAGGTTGAGCAAGCACCTCCAGAATCATTTGATCCACTTGTTGAGCCTCAGTTAAGAAGATCTATGAGAGAGCGCCATCACTCCTCCAAATATCCACCACATGAGTATGTGATGCTTACAGATGGGGGAGAACCTGAAAACTTTCATGAAGTTATGTCTCACCAGCACAAGAATGAGTGGTTTAAAGCTATGCAAGAGGAGATAACATCCTTGCATGAGAACCACACTTATGAGTTATCAAAACTGCCTAAAGGTAAGAGAGCTTTGAAGAACAAATGGGTTTACAGGCTGAAGACTGAAAACAACTCACAACTAAGGTATAAGGCTAGGTTAGTTGTGAAAGGGTTTGGTCAGAAGAAAGGAATTGATTTTGAAGAAATTTTTTCTCCTGTAGTGAAGATGCCTTCTATCCGAGTTGTCCTTGGTTTAGCAGCAAGTTTAAACTTGGAGATTGAGCAGCTTGATGTAAAGACAGCTTTCCTTCATGGTGATTTGGAGGAGGAAATCTACATGGAACAGCCTGAGGGATTCAGAGTCAAAGGCAAGGAAGATTTAGTGTGCAAGTTGAAGAAAAGCTTGTATGGGCTGAAACAAGCACCGAGACAGTGGTACAAGAAATTTGATTCTTTTATGGAGAATCATGGTTTCAGCAGGACTACATCAGACCATTGTGTTTTTATGAAGAGGTTTGCTGATAATGACTTTATTATTCTCTTGCTTTATGTGGATGATATGTTAATTATTGGCCATGATGGTAGTAAAATTGAAGGGTTGAAGAGAGAACTTGGTAAGTCATTTGCTATGAAGGATTTAGGACAGGCTAAACAAATCCTTGGCATGAAGATCTCCCGTGACAGGAAAAATGGGAAGTTATGGTTATCTCAAGAAAACTACATTGAAAGGGTTCTTGAAAGATTCAACATGAGTAAGGCAAAACCAGTTAGTTCACCACTTGCAGGTCACTTCAAGCTTAGTTCCAAGCAATGTCCTACAAGTGAGAAAGAAAAGGAAGAAATGGGTGCAGTGCCTTACGCATCAGCTGTTGGTAGTTTGATGTATGCTATGGTTTGTACTAGGCCAGATATTGCTCATGCAGTTGGTGTTGTTAGTCGGTTTCTCTCTAATCCTGGCAAAGAGCATTGGACAGCAGTGAAGTGGATTTTCAGATACCTTAGAGGCACCTCTAAGACATGTTTGTGTTTTGGTGGTGATAAATCTGTGTTGTATGGGTACACAGATGCAGACATGGCAGGAGATGTGGATTCTAGGAAGTCTACATTAGGATACTTGATTACTTTTGCAGGGGGAGCTGTGTCATGGCAATCCAGACTTCAGAAATGTGTTGCTTTGTCTACCACAGAGGCTGAGTATATTGCAGTTACTGAAGCTTGTAAAGAAACCTTGTGGATGAAGAAGTTCCTACAAGAATTGAGTGTGAAGCAAGAGAACTACATAGTTTACTGTGACAGTCAGAGCGCCATTCACTTGGCAAAGAACCCAACATTCCACTCAAGATCCAAGCACATTGATGTTAGGTATCATTGGGTACGTGACGTATTAGAATCAAAACTGTTACAACTTGAAAAGATACATACAAGTGAGAATGGATCGGATATGATGACTAAATCATTGTCCAAGGAGAAGCTTCAAGTTTGTAAAGGGAAAGCGGGTCTAGTGGATCCTTTCACATGACGTGGAGGGGGAGATTTGTTAGTGGGATCCACATCATGTGGGTCCAGGGTTTTTATGTAATTAGCCATGAAGGGAGCTGAGTGAAATTTGCCATAAGTGCACAGTGCACCATTGTGAGTTTTGTTGATTTTGGCCGAGAAGCAGAATGCAGAATGCAGAAACAAAAACAGAGAAGAAACGAGAGAAAAAGAAAAGAGAAAACTTAGGGTTTTAGTTTTCTCTTTGATGATTGGATGCCAATTTGAGCTTCGATTTTGCTCAAATTTTGAAGGTGAGTTCCCAACATCTTGCTCTACATTTTTATCGGATTTGATTTTCGATTTAGCCTCTGATTTAGCATTATCTAGCAAATTTACATTTAAGGAGAATTTGTTAGATTTATTGTTGTTGAGCCAAGATTAATGTTCTTGATGTTGTAGTGAGCCTCTAGTGGTGATTCTAGAGAGAACATTGTTGTAATCCCATTATTATTGCATAGTGGAAGTGTTGATATCGAACTACGGTCCCGTGGTTTTTTCCCGAATTGGGTTTTCCACGTAAAAGTTTGGTGTTCATTGTGATTGATTGATGGTTAATGTTTGTGGTAATATTGTTGTGCTTACATTGGTGATATATTGCCCATTTTAATAACACAACGTGGGAGAAAGAATTATTTCCGCTGTGTAGTATTTTGTGATCTTTCCCAACAGGATCTTTCTAATCCTTTGTATTAATAAATTAACTTTTTTAATCAAAATTACAACTAATAAATTATAAGACATTATGACACAAACAATTAAATATCTAAGTGAATTTATTCTATTTTATTATAGAGTAAATACGTATTTTAAAATAAAATAATTAATTATAAAAATGACTAAAATTAATAAAGCATCTATTTCAAATTTAAATTTAAGTAGTATAACATACAAAAATTTAAAAATTTAAAAATAAATACTAAATTAAAATAATTTACAAATATTTAAATATATTTATTGAAATAAAATATAAATATACAAATAGTAAAATTATTAGGAGAACAAAATATTATCGTTACTAGATCTAATAAAGCAATCTACTTTCCAACTATGGAATCACGATTATGCATCATATTTTGAATTTTTTCGTCATATTGCTAGTAAAAACTCATGGTTAGAGTCTAGTTAATATATGAGTAAAGCTTCAACTTATACTAATTTCTTCTCTCTTCTTTTATAAAATTAAGAAAGTGGAAGTGGAAAGAAAACTAGACCGGCCGTCTTTACAATCTAGTCAATATTTCCCTTTCACAATAGTTGTGCTTTAAAATATATAAAAACTCTACACCAAATAGATTATAAGTTTTTATTAAAATTATTGATTTATACATATAATCTAAGACAACCCAGTATAATATTTCAAGTAGATAGGTTTAAATCAATTTTGAAGAAGTATTTGGTTGGTTAAAAGACAAGGCCTTTAACTTAATCAATTCCAATCAATTCTATTTTATACGTGGAAGGAAGAATGTGCATAGAAATATAATTATGTCAGTGTTGAGCTTATTATGAAATCTAGCCTATAGCCAATTGAGATACTCATGACTAAACCCTAAGAAAAGGAAAGAGAGAAAAAAGAAAAAAAGTTCCCTCGCCGCCCCATCGGGGCCTTTAAGCCTTCTCTTCGGTAGCTCAAAAAATCACCTCCAACCCCATTCCTCTTCATTTACCTCCTTTCTTTGCCAATTTTAGATTTTTTATATTTATTTTTTTGTTGATCTCGTTTGCAGATCCAACTCCTTCAAACACCGAGGGGAGCTGCTTCATCGAGCACAGCGGAGCCAGTGAGACGGCCCGTGCTTATCCTCCTGGCCCGTAGACAATCGTCCTTGTGACCTCGTCGACAGTGGAGCCCTTTCGATTTTCAGTGGTTCGGATAGCCTCCGGCGACCCCCTTCGTTGGACGTCGCTGTACCCTCAAGTTTGGCCAATCCCTTTTTTTTTTTTTTGCTTTCTATCAGAATCTACCAACCGTTTTGGTCACTATCTCGTTTTACATGCTACCGCCCCCAACAGGGATCTCGAGGGACGCAGCCACCGCCTCCCCCGAGGGACGCAGCCACCGCCACCAAGAGCTATATCTATCGGCGATGCCAAAATTTCGACCGCCTTTTTAAGAATGTTGGGTGTTAAATCTTGAGTTTGACGCTGTTTTATATACTGCCTTGTAATATATTTGTCTATCAGATTAGACAGTAAATGTACCTCCTCTCTTATATAAGAGTTGTTCTTTTTCGCTCTCTATTGTTAGAGTTATACTCCCCCTTATTAAGAAGGGTTTTCTCGTCTCTTAAGAATTAGTTTCCCTCTCACTATTAAAAGTAGATGAGATTAAATCATACGTCAATGATTTATTATTATTTAGTTCAATAATTTTTTTTGATCTTTTGATTAGAAATCTTATAAATTATATCCTTATAACTTATTATTAAATTAATTTAATTAACTCGTATCACTTAAAATAAATAGTGGGTCTTTTTTAAAGAATATCTTGTCTACAAAGTAGAGTTTAATTAGACAAATTTAGCGCACAGCCGAAGGCAATCAAAAGATCTATAACTAAGCTTTTTGACCCTGAATAGGTAGAACCCGACCCATCAATTTGCAGGTGTTTCCTCAATAAGCAAAGAAATGTGTAAGAATAGGGGAAACAAGTTTGAAGTATGATTCTTTCTCCTCTTTCAATTATGATTATTGAATTTTGGTATGATTATAAGTCTAAATTTAATACTACTTCCTCATAATACATTGTATTATGTATACAGTACACACACAAATCTTATTTTGAATTTGATTTCTTTGTTATATAAGCATATTGTTTTTCACAGTTAATTCAATTCAATTCAAACATTCCGATTATCTTTTAGTTTTAAGCAGCATTTTTTAAGAGCATCACATATATCCTCTCAGCTCAAGAAATACTCCCTATACACACAACGCTTTTTTTTTTCTCTGTTGAAGATTAATTTAAACGTTTGAGTTTTTTTTTTAATTTATAAGAAAATAATTATGATCTTCGAAGAAGATGCTAAAAATTAAGGAGAAAAACAATAAAAGTGCTCTAAGAAATTTCAAAAGAGTAACCAAATAATTTCGTGCAGAACCTGCAACCCAGAAACTTCGGTAAGACTCAAAAACTTGTTGCAACAAAAAGAATAGTCATATAGATCAAATACATTAACATATATACACACACATGCAGTTTCAAATTATACACGATTTTAATATTACCCTCATGGATAACATGGGACGGCAATAATTGTTAACCCTCAAAGTGGATGCTTCAAGGAAAAGGCAAAACCATTAGTGCATATATAATATATAATGAGCACTGATACAAAGTGCTTGCTTATGCTTTTGGAGATAGCCAAAACAATGTATTTGTATAGAAATGAAATTGCATCTACTTTTGGTCAAAAAAGTTGAACCATATTATAAATTATCCCTACTGCCAAGAAATTGGATGAAAGTAAAACCCTAAGTCCAATGAACATGAACCTAAAAAGAATCCCCTCTCAAATCTCAATAAAGATGGGAAACCCATTTTCTTTTTCTTTTTTAATATTATATACAAATATATAAATTATGTTTGAAATTATTTATTTATTAAACATTAATTTTTATTGTTTATTTTGACTCAAATTCAAATAATTATGAATACAAAATATATTCATAATTATCAAAATTAACTTCGAAAAAGGCACGAGGGCCCGACCTAATTGACTGAATTTTTTTAAGACTCATATTTTTACTCGAGTTTGAATTTCTTTTCATTTTAAATTGTGCAAAAAATAAAATATATTATAATCTCCTTAAAAAAAAATTAACTTCGAGAACAGATCATTCAAGAAATGATATTCTCTTATTAGTTATCAAAATGCAATAAATAAGCTTTCAGCTATGCGTAAAGCCAGATTGGCTCTTTACCATTCACACATGAAGAAGAACTGCAACTTGTTATATATGTTTTTTTTTTCTTTTTAAGAAAGAATTATTGGAATTTGGATGGATTAGTTTTAATTTTCCATGGCCCTTTAGGCTCCAAGTCTGTGCCTTAGATAATGCTTTCACGTCCACCTCAATCATCCTCACGATTCTTAGAATCAATTAATTCGGTAGGGACCTTTAACTTTTTAACATATATATGCCCATTGCCTATGTCTCTGCGAGCTATGTATATATATAGCTAGCCCTCATGCCCCAGCAACTAAATGACTTTGCAGGAAATTTTATCAATAAATAGAAGATAAATATCAATAATGAAAGGTTGTAATTGATCAACCAAAACTCATCTAAATTTTAGTGGCTAAACCTGCAGCTTGTGTTCAAAAAAACCTGCAGCTTTGTAATTAAGTGCTTCTCTTATAAGCTGTCCAGCTTTTTAAATAACACCAAAAGTTTGCACAATGCAAGAGAAGTACTTAGCTGTTATATATATATAAACCAATCCGTAACTTTTTTTATAAAGAGCATTACTAATTAATTATAACTAATTTAATTAACGTAATGGAATGGGAGCCGGCCAACTTTGGTTGCTCTGCTCAGCGTAATAATTATATAAATTGCTTGGAAATTGTGATATTTTTAAAATTAGAATACGTGCCGGGTGGGGATTTATTATGTCCATATGTACAACTGGATCATGTTCATGATCCTCTGTGCTGTTCAAACCTCTTTATAAAATTTCCAATTGAGGTTTCTTTCTTTTATTATTGTATTTTATATGCAATATTTAGCCAACTAGGGTTTCGAAGAAAGCTGAAATAGATCTGTTACACGTGCGACCTACCATATTGCCTTTGCATGAGGTGGAATTCATTTGACTATTCAGCAAGTTGGTCTAGGAAATTCATGCACTCGGAAATTCGTGAATAAAAATAAGATTATTAGATTAACCTAAAATTAAACGTAGTCTATTTGCCCACCATCTCTTGATTGGACAATAGGTAGTCTTTGTTCTCAATTTAGAATCAAGGTTGAAGTCTCTTTTTATACATAGTTTTTTTTTTTTTTTTTTTTTTTTTTGAGTGTATACTATACTATTACAACATGGGGAGGGGGGACTCGAACCCCTGACCTCTGGTCAGGGGGGTGCACCTACAAGGGGGGCTTGCCACTTTGGCTAAGCCCCCATGTGCTCTTTTTATACATAGTTAAGGGTAGATTTCTTCGATATTAATACAATAAATTTGATTCGTCTAAATTTGAATTTATAGGCTGCACTATAATAAATATCAATTTTGTAGATTTTGACAAAGATTGCACCATAATAAATATTAACTCTGTAATTCTCGATAAATATTATAAATATTAATAAATTTATTGTAATATTTAAAATTTTTTATTTAGTGTTATTTAACATTGTAATAGTTTTTGAGGTTTCTCTTATATCATGATCTTTTAAATTTCTTTTCCCTTATTCTACCTTGAGACTTTACGATTGTCAATTTTGTTGTGTCCTCTTCCTTTTCTATTCTCACTTAATTTCGGGTGCAATTGTAAGCAATTGCATAATTTAGATATAATTTTTGATAAAACAATATTAGAACCTGTTCAATTATAATCCTTTCTCTAATGCCTATAATGCAACAGAGTAGTCAAAAAATTTAGACTTGGATCACATTCTTATGGATCCTTTTAATATAATCTCGCAAAGGTTCTTTTCTCCTATCTTTAATCTTTTTTAGTTGTTTGGTATTCTTCATCGATTCATAAGTTTCTCTAGAATGATGAACAAATCAACTCGTCAACTGATCATATGAAGTGATACTCTTGTGCCTTACTCTCTTACATCAAATTTGAGCATGACCCTTTAGGAACACATAAAATAATTGACACACTTGCTCTTCTTAGAGCCCTATAATCTCCAAGAGTTCGGAAATTAAATTTACATAATAGTTTGGGTCAGTTATTTCATTATTTATTGAAAAATAAGATATCTTAAAAATCAATGGGAGTTTCATATCTCTTAGCTCGTCAATCAGTATGAATTTTGTTCCTGCATCAAGGGTTAGTTTACTAGAACCTCTTGTTGTCATCTCTCTCCTTCATATCTCATAGAACTTATTCTAAGTTTTTTACTTTCTCCTCTAGGGCAAACTTTTATGATTTATCTCCAACTTCAATCTTTTTCGTCTAAGTCTTTTTTACAGGTGTCTCGACCTCGAGTCCTTACTAAATTAAAATCTCTCACTTGTGACAGAGCTAGTACTCTCTCCTCTTTCCTACTACGTGGCCTATATTTTTTTGGGCACGTGAAGGTTGTTCTTGTGGCCTCTTTTTGTGACCCTTTTTGCTTCTTCACCCAAGTATACTTATGACACGGCTCTATTGTATCTACAAAAACGTTCTACATTTTAAGCACATAAGAGACCGCATGACATATTTATAATGTATTTTTTCACCCGACTTTTATTTGTCATGTTGAGTTTCAAAAAACTCCTCTTAACAACTTTCTCATTGCTTATGTATCTCTTTTCGCCTCTTTCAACTCTATCATTCTCATGTAATTATTTCTCTATATTTGTCTTGCATTCTAAATCTTCCTCTCGATCTTTGTTCACTTTGGCTCCTTTTTCTATTCTTTATGCTCTTGTACCAAGTCTTTAATCTTTGAATTTAACCTCCTCGCAATGCTTTAATTTTCATTGAGGGAGCTTTTGTACCCTTTTCCCAAGTAGACTTATTACTTAAACATGATTTAGATCTCATATACAGACGATACTAAACTATTGATCTTGAATTTTTAGCTCAATCCATAAAATTCTGACT
Source organism: Ailanthus altissimus (assembly GCA_946807835.1). Classification (NCBI taxonomy): domain Eukaryota; kingdom Viridiplantae; phylum Streptophyta; class Magnoliopsida; order Sapindales; family Simaroubaceae; genus Ailanthus; species Ailanthus altissimus. The sequence continues at coordinate 33,118,469 of OX327686.1, read as the reverse complement.
AATAATTAAAATTTTATAATATAATGCACTTTGCACTATAATAGTCATTGAGGTCTTTTTTAAGTTCGTCAAGATTTCCTGTAAAATTATAAAGACAATTAAAGTTGTGTCAGTAGTAATTTTGACAGTAACTCTCTATGTTTAAGTTAATGTTTTTTTATAATTAACAAATATATTTTTAAAGGAATGTTTGAAAGTTCTCTCATGTTTTTTATCTTACCCCTTGACCCTGCGTGCAACCCCCGCCGCAGGGGTTCTCTTGTTTCTTGGTGAGTTGGTTACTATCCACATTTCAGGATAAAGCGAGGGCTCATAAATCCCTGGATGAAAACCACACATTTTGATCAAATAAATATTAAAATCTTTATTCGAATTTCTTGGGAAAAAATTCAAAATCACTCCCAATAATATGAGAAATGTGAAAAATATCAAGCAGCTATTATTACATCAAATGAAGGCCAATCAAAATGAAAGCAAATAGGCTGAAAATAGACGTCAGAAAATTATAGAGGGAACATGGAGTGCCCTACATTTCATGTGCCAGGACTTTTGGCTTTGTATCTGAAGGGCACTGTCCGTTAACATGCCCTACACCAATTATGACTGCTTTGAATTTGTGTTCATGGCAACTGCCAATGTTCCAAATATTGGTGGCATCCGTATATGGCAGTTTATTTATTGGTATCACTCGCCTAATGATACATTTTCTAATCTTAAAATTTTGACCTCAAATGATTTATTAAATAGTTAATTATTATAACTTTAAAATCATTTGTTACATTATAAATAAAAGAATCATGCTAAATTTATATAATTGTAATATTAATTAATAAATATCACATCAGTGAAAATAAAAAATTTATATTATAATTATAAAAATACAACATTATTAAAAAAATAAAAAATAAAAAAATTAAATGAGATTAATAATTTTTTGAATTGAGTATGCTTTGGTAAATAATTAGAATACAAAATTTGTATCAAAAATAAAGATTCATTTGATATATTAATTATGAATTAATTTTATATAATTATCATATTAATAAAAGGTAAAAAATTAATAATTATTTAATAAATAGTAATCCCCAATCAATGATACATTATTTGAGATACAACTGTATAAGTATCCATACATTCCGGTAACCGAAGACAGCGTATTCTTATTCCACAAATCAAACAAACAAACCCCAAATCAAACCCAGCGTCCAAACACCTCCATTTTACAATAAATAAATAAATAAAAAACCGCCACCCGGTTTCTGGTATTCATTTGGTGGGAGAATATAACAAGGAAACCGCACTTATGCGAACAAATACATTGAATGTGGGTTTTTCTTGCGTGTATTGTCACGTACTGAAACCCGCGTCCTAATCCCACACAATAAAATAAAACCCTCTCTTTCCACAGGTCGTCTCGTCTATCATTCATTTCTCTCCTCTCTTAAATTTTCTCTCTCTATTTCTTTCTTTTTGCCCTATCTGATAGGGTTCCCATCTTACCAAAGCTCTAAACTTTCTCATGCATACTCGTGTTGACGATCTACAAAGCGTTGTATCGGCTTTAATCTTCGTTGGTGCTCTCTTTTTTGCTCTCTTTGGAGGGTTTTTGGGTCAGGATCGGTTCAGAATTGACCTCCCGGGGTTTTTTGAGCTGTATTCATGTCAAAGGTCTTTGCTTTCTCTGGTAAGCATTCGATCTTTGTTTCTTTTTTATTTTTAAAATTGGATTTTTATCTGGGTATGGCAGTTTTTGTGGTTTTGAAGTTGTTTGATTGGTTAATTGTGGATCGGATCTCTAAAGTTTTGTTTTTTTAAAGATAATTTTTGAGGTCTTATTAATTGACTTACTTCATGATAGCATAGGCTAGATCGTTGGAACTTTGTAATGATCTGGTGTAATGATCTGGTGACTGAGGGTACTTTATTGTTCTGGATTAATTAATTAGTCGGGACTAGATTTAATTGGATTTTATGGGTTTTACTAATGCTAATTCAATTTCAAAGGTACCATTGATGTTTATTGTTGAAATTCTTTATGATTTGTATATTAGGTGATTCTGAGATTTATTTATGGTGTTAGTGTTAGATAAGATGTCTCTAAGTTCCTTCTTCTAGGCTGGGGGAAAGTGAAATTTATATTTATAGATGTGATTACCCCTGTTGGTTGTGAATCTGAATCAGATGAAGGAGCTTTCTTTGTGGGTGTTTTAATTCACTTTTGTGGAATCTGAAGATAGTGCTACTTGCTATGAAGTAGATATAGAGAAGGTGAAATCAGTTTTGGGTGTTGTGTGGACATTTTCTGTGGTCTTTCAAACAAATAGAGAAGAGATCAATATCTACCTCACGATTGTAATAAGCAACCTTTCTGGTGAAATTTGACTTCTGCATCTTACCAACTAACCTGCCACATGATAAATAATTAAGCTTCTTTAGGATTAAAATTAATCATTTATAATTTATCTGATTTTGCAGATAAGTGCAGTACTTTGTTATTAATTATCCAGATTGGAAAGTTTAATTTCAACTGCTAATTTGTTTTGAAAAATATATGAGAATTTTCTTATAGAAATTTCATCTACTGATTTGTTTTATGCACCCTGAATGATTTAATTTGAGTGAATATATGAGTTCTCTTGAAATATTTTGGATGAATTTGTCATACTTATTTGAGATATTGGTTCTTGGTTTGCAGGTAATGATGATTTTTGCCCTGGGGGGTCAATATACCAAAACCCCAAGGAGTCAAGTGCCTTTTTGTCTCTTGCTCCTCATGTGGACGTGTATTTCCCTCCTCGCAAGAGGTCTCGCATCAGTGCTCCATTTGTTTACTGTGGAGAGAGATTTGAGAAGAAGCAGGTCTCTATTGAAGTCCTACCTGATGAATGCCTCTTTGAGATCTTCAGAAGGTTGGATGGAGGCCGTGAGAGGAGTTCCTGTGCTTGTGTTTCCAAGCGCTGGCTTGGACTTGTAAGCAACATCCGCAGGGATGAGAGTATTGGAAAGAAGGATGAAGTAGTATCTGAGGTTGACGATCGGGATGTTGAGGGCGAAGGATACCTTTCCAGAAGCTTGGAAGGAAAGAAGGCAACAGATATCAGACTTGCTGCTGTTGCTGTTGGTACTGCCAGTCGTGGAGGACTTGGCAAACTTTCCATCCGTGGAAGCAACTCTAGTCATGGGGTGACAAGCCTTGGCCTTAGGGCAATTGCCCGAGGCTGCCCATCTCTAAGGGTTCTTTCCCTCTGGAATATATCTTCTGTAGGGGATGACGGTCTTTGTGAGATTGCTAATGGATGTCACCAGTTGGAGAAGATTGACCTTTGCCAGTGCCCTGCTATTACTGATCAGGCTTTAATTGCAATTGCAAAGAGCTGCCCTAATTTGACTGATCTGACTATAGAGTCTTGCTCAAATATCGGGAATGAAGGTTTGCAAGCCATCGGGCGATGCTGCCCCAATCTGAAGTCCATTTCAGTCAAAGACTGCCCCCTTGTTGGGGATCAAGGAGTTGCTAGCCTGTTGTCTTCAGCTACGCATTCCCTGGAGAAGGTGAAGCTCCAAAAGTTGAACATTACCGATGTTTCTCTTGCTGTTGTCGGACACTATGGCAAGGCAGTCACTGATCTAATCCTTACTGCCCTCCCAAATGTGAGCGAGAGAGGCTTCTGGGTTATGGGTAGTGGTCATGGGTTGCAGAAGTTGAATTCCCTGACAATTACCTCCTGCATGGGAGTAACAGATTTGGGCCTTGCAGCTGTTGGTAAGGGGTGTCCAAATTTAAAGCAGTTCTGCCTTCGGAAATGTGCATTCTTATCTGACAACGGCCTGATCTCCTTCACTAAAGCAGCTATGTCACTTGAAAGTCTTCAGTTGGAGGAGTGCCACAGGATTACCCAACTTGGGTTTTTTGGTTCCCTTTTGAACTGTGGTGCAAAATTGAAGGCTCTTTCATTGGCTAGCTGCTTGGGGATCAGGGATCAAAAGTTTGAAGTGCCCCTCGTGTCTACCTGCCAATCCTTGCGAACATTGGCCATCCGTAACTGCCCTGGATTTGGTGATGCAAGCCTGTCTTTGTTGGGGAAGATGTGCCCTCAGTTGCAGAATGTGGACTTGACTGGCCTTCAGGGAATAACAGATGCAGGGTATTTATCTGTACTTGAGAGCTGTGAGGCTGGTCTTGTGAAGGTTAATCTGAGTGGTTGTGTGAATTTGAGTGACAAGGTTGTTTCAACCATGGCTGAGATGCACGGTTGGACTCTTGAATTGCTGAATCTTGACGGTTGTAGGAAGATAAGTGATGCAACCTTGATAGCTATTGCTGATAACTGCCCATTGCTCTGTGATCTTGATGTCTCAAAGTGTGCAATCACAGATTTTGGGATTGCATCCCTAGCTCGTGCAAACCATCTTAATCTGCAGATTCTTTGTCTTTCAGGTTGCGCTATGATTTCAGACAAGAGCTTGCATGCCTTTGGAAAGTTGGGTCAGACCCTTTTGGGATTGAATCTTCAGCACTGCAACGCAATCAGCAGCAGCACAGTTGACATGCTTGTGGAGCAGTTGTGGAGATGTGATATCCTATCATAAGCAATTAAGGATTTGATGAAACCCCCCACTCGGTAATTAGTAGCAGATGGAAAGAATGGGGTTGAGCTAATGGAGGCTTCAGAAGTCTAGTCAGCTTTTGTGGGTAGCAGCAGTTGTTTATGTTTTTTGGGTCCATCAGCTATGGGTCTTCAGTCATACCAGTACTCGGCTCCTTTTTCCAGGAAGAATATGGCCATTTTTATTCTTCTTTTTTGCAGGTTTCTGTTGATAGGAAATCTGTTCCACGTTTTTGACCCCAATTGTGGGCGTCACTTTAAGGCCATGTTTTCTCTGAATACAGCTGCCGGGTTATGTTTCTAGGTTTTTTATCAAGTGTTCACGGTTATGTGGGTGTTTTAGCTTAGTCTTCTCCCATGGCTAAGACTAGGCTTTTCAGTCTTCTGGTTGTATTTAGAATTTCCGAGTCTGTTTACCGAGTCTTTTACGTTTTTGATATCATGTTTTGAACGTGATGGTTGGGTGTTAGTCTTCCTCAAAGGGTGGATTAGGAAGTCCGAGAGTCGCCGTTATCGTTGCATTCGGCAGTTCAAATTCTTGGCGCCTTGTGTTTCATGGGTCTTGGCCATGGCAGCGAGTTATATGGTCTGCCATGACAACCTTCTTTAGGTTGTTTTTTTTTTTTAACCGGGCCCTAGTTTTACAGGCATCATTTATTCATGAACTGTACTCTGCAGCGTCTTTTGTTATGCAATGAAATCGATTCGCCCTTTGTGATGTAATATCATGTTTGCCTTTTTTTTAATTTGCATAAATAAAGATTCTCAGTTCAATGTATTTAGATGATCACGTGCATGGGATAATACTGCATGTTGTGGCCAGCTCTTTTTATAACCGCGTCTATCATTTTCATTACAAATACATTGTTTCTACTTTAATTGTAATAGAATATTCAAAGGTGTGCTTGAAAGTAAAACATGGCTGGCTATGGCTATTGTTATATTTTGTAATTTCTTAATTCAGACTAAATATTCGAAAATCTACGGTTGTTGGAGGTGGCATCCAAGAAAGTAAACGACAACGTATCTGGGCGTCGACCATCGTGACATATATATTGACTGTGTACTCCAATTTACAATTCAATCCTCAAAAAAGTAAATCAAAGAATCCATTCTACATACGGAGGAGCATAAGCATGATCTCCATGGCCATTATCGAAAATCTTAAAGTCAAAGGTCTTCAATCCTTTTGAAATCAAAAGGAAAGATTACCTTTTTTTTTTTTTTCATTTTTCCGATTTCTTGGTAAACAAGGCACATGGGATGTTCGCAACAAGTTATGCTTGGTGCTTGGCTTCTGGTCAAATGAACTATGGTTACTATTATTTTCTTAACTACAGTTATATTATAATTTTTCAAACGAAATTTGCCTTTCTTCTTTACAGTAAAGATATAGTTTTTAAATATTATTTTAAATGATATGTTAAATAATTATTAAATAATAAAATAATATAATTTTTAAAATTATTTATTATATTATTATATTATTTAATAATTATTTAATATAATATTTTTAATTAAAAAATTAAAATATTATTTAAAATGTGTAACATTTTTCTTTTATCTGCAGAACCGAGAATATAATCTCCTATGAGACTCAGAAGAGAAGAAACATAAGAAACATCCCTAAATTGCTCCACTTTCACTCACGAGTGGCTACCGGCTAGAAGCTCTCTTTCTTGGCAACTTGTTAACTGATATTTGATTTCCAGTTTGAAATATGATGTAAGTTTGTGATTTATTATCTCTTCTATAGCTTCGTTCTTAAGACACTGCATATAATTAGAAAAATAAAAATTCATCCCAGCTTTTGTTCACTAGAAATCAAGTGAGAAGAAGAAATTTTAATTGGGCAGGCATTAAATTTTTGTCATAAGCTAGTGTCAAATCCATGTACTATACGGTCCATACCTGATAAGACTGATCTTGCAGCTGTAACTTTACGTTACGTGGTCAGACTGATTACAGACAGGGGCCATGCCCCATTTCTCTCTGACGACCAGACAAGTTCACTTGCAGCTTAAATACTCGGGTCTCTCTGTTAACTCTTCTGTCTTCATCTTCCTGTGGCCACAGACAAGATCTATTCTACTATCAATTTCCCTGCAGCCAAGCTATTCAATTCACATTTTATGTTTGTTAATTCTAATTCACTCTCATAATCAACTGACAATCCCTGTATGTTTTACAGTTCCGTAAATAAAAACTGCAATTAGATAGGTTTGATGCTTATTTGGGCTCGATTAATACTTTGTAACAACCATTAAGAGCTATGCAAAACCGCAATCAGCTGGTGAAAAATAAGCAAATTCCGAGCTGCTTGATTGAACAAAATGCGGACAGAATGTGGCTTCAGCTCAGGTTTTCATGAGATAACGTATATTTGTTATAACATCACTACAAGCCGTGGGAAATGGAATGTATAGTTGGCAAAAAGATGTAATGTTGTCAGTTCAATGGTTACTCCAAGGATCTAAAACACAAGTTAGACCGATCAAACTCCCCCAATATATGCTAAATTTCGTGCTGCAAATTCGAAGGACAAACTGAGTCCTCTCTTTGACTTTGTATTTTTATAAATGTACGTATGATGCATTTAATTACTGAGCAGAAAATCGCCAGAGAATTGTCTCGTGCCGGTAGCAACCAGCAGCTTTTACTTCCCTTTCACCAAACTTGTCTTTGCTACCAAGTATTCACAATCAACCTGAAAGCTTTAATCAACTTCCATCTCTCCACAATTTCTCAAAATTTTCATCGTTTCAACTTTTAATGCTGCATGTATAAATTGTAGAAACGAGATATTCAACATCTTTAAAGCGTGATGGCTGCTGCTTCATCAACTAACTACTCAAGTACTGGGCTTAAAGTTGCTGTGATAATGATTCTCATATTCTTTCTCACATATTTCCCTTCAAAACCTGGTAAGAAAATAATTGCACCATGCATTTGAGTTTTTTTCCCCAAATTATATTTACATCAATAGGAAGGAGCCCAACTCCGTACAGTGATCTCGTTACTGAATTTACTACATGTGCATTTTGGCAGTTGGTTTAAGATTTCCAGATGGGGATCACAAAAAGGGTATGAACGAAAGAGAGAAGTTGGTAGGTTCCAGGCCTCCCGAGTGCGTGTACAAATGCTTGAGTTGCAATCCATGCGTGGCTACTTTGGTCATCCAGCCACATCAATGGAAAACATTCGGGAAATCATCAAATCATGAACATGAAAAAGGTGATGATGACAGCTATTATCTTCTCTCATGGAAATGTAAATGTGGGACTAAGCTTTTCCAGCCTTAAGACGTTTACTATAATACCTCCGATATGTATCTGTTAAAACAAGCTGGTAATTACAGTCTTAATTAATTAGAGACTGGGGTGCCTTAAAAAGTAGTCTTGATATCTCAAGTTTCATGTGTCTTCTTCTACAAGTAGTCACTGCATGTCATGTATTGACATGAACGGTGCTTCTTTCGTAAAATTCAAGCCATAACAGTTAATGGTTTTTGTATCAGGAGTTGCCGTATTCAGATAGAAATTAATTTCTTGGCCTGGAATTCCGTTCTACTTTTCCTCTGCCTTATCCCTCTGGTTTGTTCTTCTTTATACACGATAGTCAGCCAGCAGCCTATGGCAATGTTTGAATGGAGATACTGAAAATGTGTCTTTGCACCAATCTGTGTATAGTTGAACTCCAATTTTAACACACTGTTTCTCCTAGCTGTAATCAATTGGGCACATTTAGTGTCTTAATATAATCATCATATTACCAGATACAGATGAATGAAAAAACACAAAATAAAAAAAAAAATGGGACTTTTGGAAGCCATTAGAAACCGCAATATTTGACCAAACTGATAATAGTAGAAAAGCTCTTCCAATTATATAACAATAACAATAGTTTTTCATTCATTTGGATTGAAGGATCACATTCTTCATTTATACGACTTCCAATTTTTAATCCTCTCAATCTCGATTTGTATCGATGCTGCTGCTATGGCCATGTTTTGGAGAGAGGGGTTCGTATTTTATTATTGGTGAACAGAACAACTAACAGAAACAATTGTTCTCTATGCATGTTTTAATAATACTTCTAGACAGTCAGCGACTTTGATTCGGAGAACAGAATGAGATTGCCCTAAGATTGATATCAAAATAATCGTGAGTAAATAGAACATAAAAAAAATAACAAAATAAATTATATGAACTAATATTTGTATGCCACGTCAATTTGTGTACATAGTCTTATTCCCATATATATATATATATTTATATACATATATATTAAGTGTTAACTTAAAAAGTAATTAAAGATAGTTTTAGAACAAGTAAAATAAACAATATCCTCTTATACATTGTAATATTTTGTCTTTATAAATTTGTAAAAAGAAATAAATTGTGAGATATTAAGTCAATGTATGAAATATTTGTTGTATTGTAACTTTTTCTAATTTTTTACAATTGTATTTCTCTTTTTTGTTACACTTTTAAATTAAACATTATATATTAAATCATAACGTATAAATATTAATATTAATAAAAAATTATTTGTGTTAATAACGAAAACTTAACAATATATAATTAAAGTGTAACAGCACCAATCACTTTGTCGAAATAGTAAGGCTTATATATTTTCTAACTTGATGTTAGGAATTCGAGCTTTAATGATAGTTTAAAATATTATAAATATTTGTATTCTCTTATAAAGATAATCGATCCTCTTATTGTGAGGGGTGTGAATCATCCTCCTCTAACGAGGATAATTAATTTTTCTATTGTGAAAGTATGAAGTTAGTTCTTCTATTGTGGGGGTGTGAATCATTATCCTCTAGTGAGGATAATTGATCATTCTCTTGTGAAAGTATGAGTTCGAGTGTTGTGGAAGTATAAAGTTGGTCCTCCTATTGTGGAGGTGTGAATCATCTTCCTCTAGTGATGATAATTGATTCTTTTGTTATAGAAGTATGAGTTCGAGTGTTGTGAAAGTGTGAGTTCGGGTGTTAAGTAATATAAAGATAGGTGGTTCTCTGTTATGGAGGTGCGAGTCATCCTCATCTTGTAAAGACAGTTGGTCATTTTATTATGGAAGTGTGAGTTCGGGTGTACTTAAGTGTTAAATATTGCATAGTTCTATAGCATACTTAAGTGTTAAGTAATGTATAGTTTCAGTAATTGATTCCGTTGTTATAGAAATGTAAATCTCCTCTTTTAATAAGGGTAGTTAGTCCTCCCTAAAAGTGTGAGTCCGAATGAACTTATGTGTTAAGTGATGTATAAGATATGAGTCTCCCTTCTCTTGAGGTGTAAGGTACCTCCTCTTATGAGGATAGTTGGTTCTTTTATTATAAAGGTGCGAGTTCCCTCATATTGTGAGGACAGTAGGTCTTTCTATATTGTCATTCTATTATAAAAGTATGAGTTTAGGTGTACTTAAGTGTTAAATAATGTATAGTTCTAATAGTTAGTCCTCACGTTATAAAAGTGTGAATCCCCTCCTTTTATAAGGGTAGTTGGTACTATTATTGTAGAATTGTGAGCCCGAATGTGCTTATGTGTTAAGTGATGTATAAGGTACGAGTTACCCTCCTCTTATGAGGTGTGAATTACTCTTGTTTATTGGTATAATTGATCCTTTTATTATAAAGGTGCGAGTTTTCTCATTTTATGAGGACAATAAGTCATTTTATTATAAGTTTTGAGTATTTTTAAGTGTTAAGTAATTTATAATTTTATTACGAAAGTGTAAATCCTTAATGATTATTTTATTGTAAAAATATGAGTTTGAACATACATAAATTTTAAATGATGTATAATGTGAGACGCTCTTTTAACGTGAATTTTACCCCTCTTGTGAGAAAAGTTGAACACCCTGTTATAAAAGTGTGAGTCTGTTAAATAATATATATTTTATATATATATATTATATATAATATATTATAATAGATATATAATGTAATATGCCGTTAGAAAAAAAAAATGTTGCAAAATAATGGCATGAGTGATAAATTTAGATTTAGTATCGTTCTAATGACTTAGATATCTGAGTCAGCTACTCTAACGATCGAAAGTCAACTAGTGCTAATTTTACTAAAGACGGCCCCACACGGCATCCCGTTAGTCGAATAAATCACGTGAAAATTTCTGTACTTTTTTCGGTCACCGTGTTATTTCAATTTGACGACTCAAAAAACTAGTATCATATCTCATCGTCAACCGAAATCACTCTAGCAATCAGCAGCTCTCTCTAGCAATCACTCTGAAAGGCTCTTTTGGTCTTTTTGTTTTTCTGAAGAACAAAAAAATCAAGAAGCAGAAGCACTTACAGAAAGTAGGGAAAAAAAAGCTCTGTAAAAGCAAAAGCATTTTGATAAAAGAGAATGCTTCTAAGAAGCGCTTCTACACCCATCTTGAAATCATGCCATTTCCGGTCGTCGCCGGAACCTGATCTGGGTATTCGGATCCATACACCCAGATCCGTATCCATGTCTCTCTCGTCGACCAAGAAAATCCCAAGAACATTATCAGATGGGGATCTCAAGCACCTTCCCATGTCAAAGAAGAAAACATTCTTGACCTCGCGTGATTTGGTTGAAAATGAAGAAGGAGAATTTTGTACGTTCAACGAAACTGCGTCGTGTATGGCTGGTGGATTGGGGTTGGTGTTGGATGAGGGATGTGGTGGCGGTGTCGGGGGCAATGGTGGAGTCCTTGGCGGTGGGGGTGGAGGTGATCATGGGAATAGAGACTCTGGTAAAGGGAGTGAGAGTATGGAGGTTTATTATCAGAAAATGATCAAAGCTTATCCTGAAGACGCTCTTATTCTTGCTAATTATGCCAAGTTCTTGAAAGAGGTACTGTAATAATGCATAAATAAAGGTATTTGCTGTTTTGTCAAATTTTTCTTCTTTATGGATTATGATTTGGGATGTTGATTTGGTTTTTGATTTGGCTTTGAGTTTCAGGTGAGAGGAGATTTAGTGAAAGCAGAAGAGTACTGTGAGAGAGCCATTCTGGCAAAGCCGGGTGACGGGAATGTGATGTCTTTGTATGGAGATTTGATTTGGAATAATCATAAGGATGCTCCTCGTGCTAAGACTTACTTCGATCAAGCCCTTCAGTCTGCTCCTGGTGACTGGTAATTACTAATTAATATTCTCTTTTAATAATCTTGGTTCATGTTAATGATTTTCTTTTTCTTTTCGTTTTTGAAGATATAATGCTATAATTATGTGGATGTGATCTTAGTGAAATGTTTTTTTTTTTTTGGGCAAATAAATTTATCGATAATAATGCTAAAACCAGCAAGCAATACAAAGAACAAATATCAAATGAACCAGATCAGACATTACAACCCATTGAAAGAACAAATGTAAAATGTTATTGAATATTAAATTCAAAGATGGGTTTGTCTAAGAAATCAATTTTGTTATTGCAGCTATGTTCTTGCTTCTTATGCTCGATTTCTCTGGGATGCTGGAGAAGAAGAAGATGAAGATAAAGATAATCAGCTGGATGGTCTTCAAGCCAATAATACCAAAAGATGCACATCACAACCCAATATTTTACCTCCTCTGACCGCTGCTTATTGAATGAAACTTTCTCTCATTGTGGAGCATCTTACTATTTTTCCTCACAGGCAGCTTCCGAGTTCTGATCTCCTTTGTGAATAGATGAAAATAAACTTTTGACAAAAGAGGATTGTCCTTCCAACTGAAATTAATCATAATCATATTCCCTGTTCCAAGAAAAAAAGAAATATCTAGCAAGAGGGATCTGGGAAAAGGAAATTTCTCACACTTGGTACCACAAGCTTGTCCTGTTTCCTCCTCCTCGTGGTCACAGATATTCTTAGCTTTAGCTTTTCATGTGGTCCACATTATTCGCTCTCATCACTCTGACGGATATCTCTATGTAATACAGTATTAATCTCTTTGGTTTATAATTATCACACAAAATGAATAAAAATATCATCTGTCGTTGTCATGGTTTCACTATCAACATGAACTTTATACATTCACAGTGGAAACTTCTTTTTTATTGAATTTAAAGTGGACAAAGATTAGTTAAGCTGAAAATAATAATAATGTTAAATAAAGAATTCTCAAACTCGAAGACGAGAGAAATGAGAATTATCTGCTAACACAAAATTCAGGCCTTAATTGACAATTCCAGTTTTCCAATAGAAACTCATTTAAATCGAATATTACTTCTATCAAGCACCCATTTAACAACAGACTCACCCAAAATTTTCTAAAAAGAACATAAATTAGAATAGTAATAGCAATAGAAACAACAATTTTGGCAAATAACAAACATACAGCGCTCCAATTAGGAATGTGGATTGACAAGACCAGCAACCTTAAGAAAGAAAGCGAAGCAAAAAAAACCAATGCAATGCTGCTGACTAGTGACTATGGACAAAGACTGTCATCACAACCCAAAATCCAGAATCCTTCACGCTTTCACCATCAAATAATTGGAGTCTAAACCTTTCTTATTCACGCCAAAATAAGTCTTGACGGCTTTGCATTTAAGCATACAATTCCAAGTGCAGCTTCAACTTAATTCTCTAATGCTATGGGCTCTTGTACAATGGCGGCCTGATCTTGCTCTCCAGCCGCCACTCCCTCATTTGTATGAACCTCAGTTTCTCCTGGATCAGCTGTTGGAAATGAACCATGCTCCTCCATAGGAGATTCAACTTCCTTTGTTGCATCTGGGGAGGTCGTGCTTTCCTCATTACCTGCTTCTAATGAAGTGGGCTTTTCCTCCTTTGTGGACTTGGATAAAGAGGTCTTTTCAGAAGGCAGTTTCGGAAGGGACTTCCGCTGTGGTTTCTTTGAAGTGACAGGAGAAATTCCTTTGGCAGAGTTACTCTGAGGCACTTTTCCATCCAGACTTAGACGGCTCAGTTGACAGCTCGTATCAGAGTCTGCCGCAGTTGTGCTCTTCCTCCTACCAAGTTTAGGAGATTTGGCTCTTGTTGTAGGTATCTGCATCGAGATGATAGTAATTGAGGACAGAGCATCACAATTGTATAATAATCTTACTGATTACCAGATTGCCTGTTCACTAAAGATCAAAGCTGTCCACACAGACAAGAACTATCAACAAGGATAATTGGAAGTCAAAAATGCAATTAACTCATGAACTGTAATCACTATATACAGAAAAGGAAATTACCTTCCAAAAGTTTTAACTTCTCCATATCAAGCCAGCCAAACCGGGAAAAATTACAAGACCAAAAGGGATCATAGTCCTTGTGATATCATGTTTGGCATCTTATCACCTCTTCATACATAATTTTCTTGACAAATATTCTTAAAATTCTACATTGGAAATAGCATATCCACCAAACTAATACTATGACCAAATATAAAGAAAACAACCTCCTAACCAGTATGCCTCTATTATACCCAAAAATTAAAACAGCATGTGAAGAGATCTCAACTTGAAGAGACAAACTATCGAAAACACGGAGGTGGTAAAATCTTTGTCATACAAGTGTCATTATGCCGGAAAGAACATTAGCTTCATTTCATGGCATCTGTGACAGAATTACAAACTTTACCTTCTTTAATTCCACTTTAGGAGGTGCAGGCTCCTGATAGAAGCTTGGCATGGGAGTTGCTTTGAAGTTCAAACTCTTCCTGAACATTTTAATCTCAGCTTCTTGAGTTTCCTGCAAAAGTATGCTGAGATTTGTCATTATTTTAATGGTTTGGGAAACAGGACTCAATCCAACCAAGCAGGGTTTTGTCCATGACCTCCCTCCCATCCTTTCTTATGAATAGAGATTTCAAAGCTTATAAATTACAGAACATTTCTGATATAAAACACCACCTTAGATTTGGCTTGCAAGTTACTTTTTTCTACCTCCTTGGCATGAATCTTCTCCTCAAGCTTAGAGTAAAACTGCATACATTATAGTAAAAGACAATGTTGATATTACAGAAGATGCAGGAGTGGACAACATAAAAACTCCAGAAGGTGCAAATACAAACTAACCTCTTTCCTTTTCTCAGCTCGTTCATTACAACGGAAACTGAAACCATAATTTGGAAGAGTTCCCACCCTGCAAGCCTTGGTTTCTTCTTCTGAAAAACTACAAAATACTTAAGGATAAACCTATAAATGCCAATTTACAATTGGGAACATAGGAAGAAAAGAACTTGAAGAAAATCTAAACAGTTCTTTTTCTACCCCAAACGGAAAACAACAACAAAATGTTCTTAATTAAAAGGATACACAGCAGACTCTGCATCCTTTTCAGCTTTTTCTGGGGGTCCTTTCTTTAAAGGCTTCAGTTTACTCTTTTCCCTGTATCCATGAAATAGCAGTTCACAAATCACAGGAGAAAAAAGTTGTCATCAATCAATGGAACTAAGGAAAATTTTATTTTAGGAGAAAACAAATATCTCCTAATAATTTCTCTATATTGAAGCAAAGTAATCACATAGCTAAGCAAAGTAGCCGATTAAAAATTTCTCTCTTATTGCCTTCACAAATTTAGTGAAATGTAATGCAGTTATGAGAGATATAGACAGACACATACACAAGGCCTTCGGATGATGGGGTCTCAGACTTTGCAGATTGCTGTGTCACACAAAGATGAAGAAACAACTATCAGCAAACACAAATGAAAATCAAAAGCCAACAAAATGAGCTGTGGTACCCTACAGTCAGCATATATCTTATTTCAAAAGCAAGAAACAAAAGAAAAATGGTTGAAGAAAACTTCACCTTAGATGAGTGGACCTGTCTGTCATTAAAAGACCTGCTTTTAAAGGACTGTTTGGAATGAGAATTCAAACCAACAGCACCATTTGAAACAGTTGGTGTCGGTGTTGCCTCAGCACTTTTACCCTCTTTGGTTTTCTTCGCTGCAGTTGATGAAACATTTTTAGAGTTTGAGGGCTTCTCATGCTTGCTCTTGCCATGACCCTTTTGTGGTATTGATTTCTTTGAAGAATCAGCATCCATCCCTTCTCCACCCTAGACGGGACACACACCAACAGGTCTCAGATGGAACAAAGGTTAGATCAAATCAATTAAACAGCTTGACCAACCCATACCTTAGCAACACTCAAGCCATTGCTTTCTACATTATCATTTGCTCCCTCTCTGAAACTCTCACCTGACTTATGAACACTTGAATCTCCTTTCAGACTTGCATTCTCAGTAATATTTTCAAATGTCCCATTTACATCACTGCCATCTTCTCCACCATTTTGATGGGCCACCTCAACCCCATCAGCCACTTTAAGATTTTCAGAATCCATTACACACTGTAAACAAGAAAGACATTTATGCACAATTATAATCTAGTATGCTACATGGAAACAGAAAGCACGAATAATCTAGGCAGACAAGAGACAATAACAATATGCAGGAAATATTCATCTAATTCAACAGTCCACATAGGCTATCTAACTATTCTTCATCTTCTACATCATTATCCATAGAAGAAATCACATATAATCTCAATCCCAATGAAAATATATGAGCTCATACATTAACTTAAGAACAAAATTGTTTAAAAAACACATTTGTTCAGTTAAATGTGCAAAACTACAAATCATACAAATAATGGGGCATTTCAATAAGGAACCAATAAGTTGCCTTGTTAAATAAAAAAAAGGCTATTCCCAAACCCCCTAAAAATAAGCCACTAAAAGTTTTTTTTTCCTCTTCCCCTCATTTTTATTCTCTCAACTTCCTCGGTAAATAAACGGGAAAATATATAACTGCTTTACAAGTAATCAATCGCAAAATAAATAGAACAAAAAATTTAAACAAACAAAACAAAATCAGAGATAATAACCAAACAACGCATAAGCAAAATTAAACAAATTCAAATATAAATTCACTCTAAATTCAAAACAAGATTCACACTATCAAAAGATCTCCACATCAATCAAAACGAACGCAGCAACAGACGTTTCACATTTTGATCTGCTCAAAGTTAAAAAAAAAAATTACAAAACGAAATTTCTAACAAACAGACAAAAAAAACGACTCCGTTTCAGAGCTCAACACTGTAGGAAACAAAAACACAACATAAGATTCACAAATTCCCTTCATTTCCCTCGACTTTCTCAGCAACCAAACAAGAGTTCCTTACTCACCTCGAGAACCGTGAAATATTCAAAACTCCATTAACTCCCGCAACAGCAACAACTAAACTCAGACAGAATGCGACGATTTTGCTACAGAATCTACAGCGAAAATAGGCCGATAATTAACAAGGTGTCGCAAATCTGTGGATCCAAATGATCTTTCGGATTCAAAAGTCTGGATTTTTAACCTTTTTTTTTCTTAAAAAAAACTATGAAGAGAAGTACTTTGAAGGCTCTTTTATAGTAGCGGCTTTCAAATCCATTTCTACAGGTCACTATCTATGGAGACAGAGACATGGAGACAGAAAAAAAAAATTAGGAAAAAAATATACGGTTGCGTATAGATATACGGTTATACGGTTTTGGAGGAAATATCAGAATTTTTACGGACGGTTATGCAACTAACTGTCGGTTGTTTTTTTTTTTTTTTTTTTATATTTCACTTTTTAAATCATTTTTTAATGAAAAAATCACTGTTTAAATCTTTTTTTTGGGCGCTTTTATATATTTGATTTTGTTTTACAAAATCACCTTCATTTTTTTTTTAACACACAAAATTTATTAAATCACAGTCTCCATTTTAATAGAAGAATAATACGTACATAGAAAAAATTTAAACTCAAAAATTTCATTTCAACGAAAAAATAATACATTACAAATCTTTTACTATAAAGAAGGTTTTTATAAAAAAAAAGAATTTGAATTTAAGATTTTTACTTTAATTAAAAAATAATATATTATAAGTTTTTTTATTACGAAATTTTTTTATAAAAAAATATAAAAGAAAAAAATTAAAATTAAAGATATCTGCTTTAACGAAAGAATAATATATTATAAGTCTATTTATATTATTAAGTTTTTTTTATATACATAAAATAGGAAGATTCAAATTTAAGAGTTCCACTTTAATAAAAAAATAATATATTATAAAATATTTATTATATAAATATTTTTTTAACTTAGAGGAATGGGATATAAATTTAAAATCTTCACTTCAACAAAAAAAAATAATACATTACAAATCTTTTATCATATAAATTTTGAATTCAACATCTCCACTTTAATAAATAAACAATACAATACAAACTCTTTATTATTAAACTGTTCAAGCAAGTGCACCCTCACTTTGTTTTGATATTTTGTTAAGTTAATATATAAAATTAATTGACTGATATTAAAAAAAAAAATTCAAACTGAAGCAACTATTCATTCCAATTCAATTGTATGCAATTTCACTTATCTTTCAATTTTTTTAAAAAAGAAAAAAGAAAGAAAGGGGCAAAGAAGTATGAGATTGAAATTGCTAATAAAGATTTTTTTGAGTTTTTTTTTTAAAGAGAAAAATTTAAACTCGAGAATTTTATTATGTCTAACTTTTTTATTAATTTTTTTTTAAAAAAATTTCTTCGTTAGACTATATATAAATACTTTTTGAGTTGAAGTTGAGGAGCTTTTTTATAAAAATTAAATTACTAAAAATGTCTTTCTTTTATTTTATAAATTTTACTTTATCCTTTTTTTTATAAATAACTTTGGAAAAATAAACTTTTGAGGTATTCTTATAAATTTTACTAAAAATTTAATTGACAAGTAAATAATAAATAATTTATCTTTTTTTAAACACTTGTTTAAATTACTTAATAATAAAAAATTTACAATGTATTTTTTAAATGGAGATTTTGAATTTGATTCTCTCCTCTTTATTAAAAAAAACAAATAATTTTTAATTTAAAAAAAAAAACTGTTAACATATTGACACCTTAGCGTGTGGCAGAGCATGCAATTTGAAATTCAAAACCAGACGTGATGTCATCATCTTATTAATGTAATATGTTTAAATGAAATAAAAGTTTTATTAAATTTAAAAATAATTTGCCTGAATTGGGAAATGTAAATCAATGTAAACGAACTGAAATGAACCAAAAAAAATAAATAAATAAAAACTAAAACCCAAGGTTGTAAATGTGGATATGGTGGCTATTGAACGTGTTATTAGTTTATTTCTTAAAATGTTACACATTTCAAATTTGAATATTAAATAATTAATTTTTATAATTTTTAATATTATCAATTACATCATTGTTTTATTAAATAATACTTTATTCGAGATTAAAATTTTAAGATATGATATAAAAAATATAACATTACTTTTTATTTATTTTTTAGAATATTGAATGTTTAATTAAGAAACTTATTTTATAATGTTGAATTAAAGATAAATGCATAGATAAAATTATCTTTTATAGTAATGTGAGACTTCTTAAATGATATCTTAATTTTTTTATTTTAAATTAACGTATTAAATTATAAATTTTTTTAAATCACTTATTATATTATTTTATTATTTAATAATTATTAAGATATACAATTATATAATTTTTAAAATCGCTTGTTATACTATTTTATCACTGATTGATATATTATTTAAAATGAAGATTTTTAAATATTATTTAAAATAATAATATTATTATTATTATTTAATAACTAATAATGAATATAAGCTGTGAAGAAACCGACCAACTCAATTTAAGGTGTCGGGTGCGCCAGAAAGCGTTTCAAATCAAAACCATGTTTTTCGGACCACCTTTCCGTTCAAATCGAAGCTCATTTAATGGGCTCACTTCCTCCCCATAAATAATACACATCTCTAATTAAATCATTACTTATTATATTACGTAGATTTTGAAAAATTAATAATAAATAAATAATTTTAATTAAATAATATTTTTTTATTAATTCCGATTTAAGTTAAATATACTAAATTAATACTTGATAAATTTATAAATCAATATATTATAAATATAAAACTCATTCAATATATAAATTAATATGCAAGTAAAATTATATGATATGTTAATGAGAGTTTCATAAAATATGTATTTTTTTTTTAAATAAAAAATTAAGACTAACTTGGATCTCATTTTTACCTTTTTGTGGTGTATAAATAAGTTATAGTGTGATATTCTTGTATTGAAATAAGAAATTATTCAATGTAACAATTATTTTGAGTGCCTCTTTGCACAAGACCGACTCTATAATAAAATTACATTCTTTACCAAGTAAATTCTAAGAGTCTGCTTTATATATGTAATTAAAAAAAAATTAAATTAAATCACTTAATTACATGAAAAATATACTAGATATAATATTTTTACAAAATAAAAGATATCTTCATAAATTAATAATATATTAATTAATATAATTAATATATTTCTTAATCCCAATAGCATTAATTTATCGAAGCTCTAATGTGGTTAATAAAAAAATGATGCTTTTATTTTTACTTGAGAAGAGAAAAACGAATTTGAAACCTCAATTTTAACGACGCAAACCTTTTATTATTAGGCAATTTAAGCAAATGTTAAAAATGTAATACTTACAATACCAATGTTTTTAATTTTATTTTGACTTAAATGTCTAATTAAAAAAAAAAGTAATGTGTTTCACTTATATAATTGGTTAGTTTTTCAACTGATGATGTGTTATCAATTAGTAATTATTACTTATTAAATAATTATTAATTTTTTATTTTTCATAAATATAATAATTATACAATACTAATTAAAATAATATACCACATTAGTTGATGCAAAAACTTTATATTGTGATTATATAAATATAATATTACTATTTTTAAAATACAAACAAAAATGCACTTAAAAACAACTTAATTCTCGTACTACTCATTTGCTTTTTAAAGTAAAAATTGTGAGGTGGCCGTTCAAGAATTGGGAGCGTGTGAATTTCTGCAACTTGGGCAAGAGAGACAAAGACCCACCATTAATAACACAACAACAAGCCTATTTTTGGATGATGCTGATACTATTTGGAAAGTTGTATGCTGTGTTTCTTTAAGAAGAAGAAGAAGAACAATGTTTTGTAAAAAAAATAAAAAAATAAATAGATGAATCGAATCCAATTCAATCCAATCCAAGTATTTATATATTATGTAAATTATAATCATGGTTTAAAGAGCTTTAATGGGACAGCTGTGGGGAAATTAAATTAACAAAAAGGAAATTGGTAGGCCAACTAATTGTCACTTACACGTTGATTAAAGAATGATTTTGGTGTAGTTATTTATTTTTTTTATTTTTTGAGTAAAACATTGTTTAAATAAATTTTCTCTAATTTTTTTTATAAGAATAACGTTACCCTTTTAAATATTATCTTAAATTTTTTATTTTAAATAATTTATTAAATAATAATATATAATAAAATAATATTATAAATAATTTTAAAAATGACACCATTTTACCATCAAATAATTACTTAACATATCAATTTATAATAAAATTTTTAAAATATTATCTAAAAAATATAAAATTATTTTTTTTATAAAAATATTTTGTATAAAATATTTGTATATTCAATTCATTTGAGAAAGATATTGGTATAGGTGCTTTTCTTTATAGACTTTTAATGCACTATCATTAAAGATTAGGTTAAATAAATATAAATATAAATATATATATAGATTTATTTTGGTGAATCAAAACCAACATTATTGCTTTGCTTAATAGTCTTGATTACCAACACGATAAGACAGAAATGCTTTTAAGCCAAGTTGGCCACAACCCACATTCAACAACACACAAAGAAGATAAGATTGAATTTCAAATGAAAAATGAGGAGTAATTTGTCAACCTTGGACATTATACTTATGCTTACTAACTCCTCATTAGCCTATCCATGATGTCACCATTTTCATTTTTTCTTATTTCAGATACAAGTTTTCAAAACCAGTGAAATCACTGACTGACTGACTGACTTTTGAAACTTGAAAGCTAACAAGCAACAGATCTCAGGTGGGTGGAAATGTCGTTGGTGTTGAAAAATTTTCCAATGTATTAATTCAAAAAGGCCATGACTACTTATGAAAAATTGTTTACATGTAAATACTATATTCATTCATATAAATATTTTCAATGTATTATGCTCGTCATGACTGATTTAAGTAAAAATAAAAATAAAAATTCACAACCACCCATTAAATAAGCATAAAAAATAAGAATAAAAATTTTGTGAATAAATTTTTAAAAAATTTATGTACTTTTTTTTAACACGTGATATGCTAAGTTGCCAATCTTTTTTATGACTTAATAATTGATATTAATATTATAATTATTGAGGTGTTAGATTTGATTTTTTATGAAAAAATTTCTAATGTTTTAAGAGAATTATTTATTTTTATTCAACAGAAATAGTAAGAAGGCACAGCCACCGAAAGAGTCGCGAGAGCTGACAAATGCATGTTGTCACATTTTGTATAAATTTGGCACGTGTGACGTGGCTCCTGGTCAGCTCTCACACGTGGCACGCTTCGAGGTCAAAGCCATGCAATTTGCATGTATGTTTTTATATTTAATATTACAGGGATACGGATATTAGCTCCTCCTTTGTCCTTGGTATTGTATATATATATACACACACATTTGCAGCCTCAATATTTATGGCTCATAAAATTTTCTCGGGAAATTGATTGAAGCAGACGGGTGAATGGATATGGAACGAATAAATTTTCCTGGAAAATAATGGAGAGCAGCAAGAAAAATAGATATATAATACACCCACCCAGATAACAAAGAGCCACTTTTTTTCTCATAAAGGTGAGGCCCAACGTTCTCTTTTCTTTGTTTAATAAACAAAACTTATTATTCTTTTCATGAATAAAATTAAAGACCCACATATAATAAAAAAAAATTAAAAAGAAAAAGAAACATGCATGATTTTGATCTGTAAGGAGAACAAAAAAAACCAGATGGACCAATAAAAAATAAAGAACAAAATTAGTTGGCAATTCATATCATGAATAAAATATATTATTTCAAGATATGAAATAATCCAATGTTTTTTTTAATAAAAAAAAAGTGTAATATGCAAATAACAAAATACTAATAATAAAAATTTAAGGTGTTAATACAAGTTTATTAAGATAATTAATTAATAATACATGTCGAATAAATTAAGAGGATTGCGAGCATAAATCGCATTCCTATATGCAGAAAGCTTGATTGGCTCCTCATGGACCCTTCACCCATGGCTACCAAGACAATAAATTGTTAAAAAAAAAAAAACTTATGTTAATTAATCACATAAATATTGCAAAGTTGGAACCTTAGGACAACCTTTTAAATTTTTAATCTTAATTATTTTATTCACCTTTTCTTTCTTTTCTTTTTTTTTTCCTTTGTCTTTTTTCTGGGTAGTAGAGTGATCTAGCTAAGCTTGACCCACAAGCTCTCAAACATGTTTATTTTTGGAAACATATTGTTGTTAGATACTAAATTTTATCTAGCTAAGCTTGTCACCTCTTTTATTATTGAACTGTTAATATAAGTATGATAAATTTTATTTATTAAATACTAAATTTTACTCATTATTTTTATTTGGATTTAAGTTATTACAAACGTAAAATATATTCATGATCAATTAAGTTACACACACAAAAAAAAAAAAAAACAATGGTCTAATGAAATTAATTTACCGAGAGTTGCAAATTTTCAATGAGAAGTAATTTCTTTTTTTGTAATCAAAGGGTAATTTTCTTTCTTTGCGGCTTTCAGAAGGACAATAATTTGATAATGAAGGCCAAAAATGACACCCACAAATTGATTATCCAGAAGAATTTCTATTCAAAGGAAGCTCCTTGCATTTGAGGTAACTGACAGAACCCCGAACCCCCACCATTGTCGCTTTCTTTCTAACCCACTTATTGTCAATTGGTCACCCTTCTTCTAGAGAAAAAAAAAAAGTATTCATTGTCTCCATTTTAGTGTAATTATCCAATGTATTTATAAATAAAAATATTTGTGTATTTTAAAATAAGTATTTTATACAATGCAATTTATTTGAATTATTATATAAATAAGATACAACAAATATATTTTATACTTTCTTTTTGTTTGAATGGAAATTTGAATATCACTTCTTATTTTTACTCGAATTCGAATTCAAATGACCATAAACACAAAACACATTCAGAGCTAATTTGTTTAATAATTGTGCCACAAATATTTGAAGAAAGTGCACTATCAATTTTTTTTGATCTTTTGTAACCCTAGCATTTTTCAACTTAATACCTTTTTGAAACATTGTCTTAGTGTTGTTTTTACCATGGCACAACTGAGAATCTATTTTTACCCATAATTTTGGAGCAATAATTAACTTTTAAATATGGGGGGAGTTAAAGGGTACATGAACTTCCATCAAATAAATGCTTTTATTTCCTTCTTTCACCAAAATATTTATTTGCAGGATCATGCATAAAATTGCTTTTAGTACTACTATAACATTTGAGGTGATGAGAGCTCAAAATCTAAATAGAAAAAAACACACATACAAAATTTGCTTTTACTATTCCAATGGCATTGCATCTTATAATTCACAAAATAAGAAATGGTTTCAAATTTCAAAGTATTTGAGAATGTTAATCAAGAAAAGGGCAAATGAAATGTTGGTCTTTGGAAATTTTTTTTTAAGAAGATGTCACAACTCACAAGCGTTTCCACCTTGCTCCAGAGTTCACTAGTTTAATATAAGCCTTCTTGAAATCTTCAAAGAAAATATTCTGATTGTCGGCATACATCTTGATCCATCTGTTCATCAATTGAGCTTCCAAGATCAGAAATTTTTTCATCTTTTGCAAATATTTGGAACCATTTCTGTGTAATTCCTGGTTTATAAGGTCTAATTCACAAACTTTTTTATTGCTTTGAGTTCTTAGCATATTCATTTGCAAAAGTATACCCAAATGGACAAGTAGATGTTAGAATCATCTGTGAGTACTCCGGATGACAAAAAATGAAAATGTAGATAGAACTATGGATGTTTAAGAGGCTTTTCAGAGATGACAAACCTCAAGCATTCATCATCCTCAACAAGTGCACGATCCGAAGGGAGTCCAATCATGCTTGACATTCCACCTACAACCAAAGGAATAGAGTCAACGGATGGATCAAGATAAATGGAGACAGTATTTACAATAAATGAGTGTCATGTGAGGTGAGAGAGAGGCCATTCACCTGAAGACTGCCATGGCTTCTCTAGAAGAATTTTATAGTATGAATTGTCAAAAAGTGTTGGATTTCCAAAACCTTTACTTCCTAGAGTATGGGCTCCAGATAAAGCAACAAGCTCTTGTGTTCTGAAAAATTAACAAACCCCCCCCAAAAAAAAGTTCATTTCTTTGTTCAAACAAAGTATTCATATTAGTTACTTATGGCATATTGTGAAAATTATGCTCTAACTACACAAAAATGAAGCCAATGGTCTCAGTACATGTACAATGAAGTTAATGCATTACAGATTTTTAAAAGTATAGAAATGTGATAAAAAGAAGTAGCTGAGTTGGGTCAGACTGTGTTTAAGTGGTAAAAAAACAAGGACAAAAGGGATGCCAGCTATTGTAAACTCACGAGAAGCCTTTTCTTTGAAAGCATTGCTTCAAACCAGAAGCATCCAAAGATTCTAGCGGAAGCTTTCCTTCTGGATCAGGCTCCCTAAAAAGAACAAGCAGTTATTATTAATATTAGGTAGTGAAGACTTAAGATGGTATCATAAAAGATTCACAATCTTGCTTAATTCTCCAAATGAATCAACCACAAATAGCAAAATTTTTAATACTTATCAATGAAAATTGCACATTTGAGGATTCTTCTGGAAGCATCTTTATTTACCCAAATGGCTCCATTTATAAGTTTTATATAAGCCTATACAACAAGGTAGAAAGCTAGCTCCTTACATTGAATCTAGTCTGCCAAAAGGAACTGGGATTGTGGGACCTCCACAAACTGAAACTGCTATAGCTCCACCTGCAGCAATCATGTCTGCCCAGGATACTGACAATGGAAATTTTTCACACATTTTAGCTCCACACTATACATAGCTATCAAAGATTCTACAACGGCATTTCAGATGGAAAAACCTGGTTGTATTGCGTCCACTTCACTCTTCACTTTATCTAGAATCTAAACAACAATGCATCCACGAAGGGGTTAGCTGGTAGAGCCACATAACATTTAACTTGTCTGGATATAAGTTCATGATATCAGAGGCTTGGTTAACAAGGAAAAAAAAATTTATAATCTACAAAGCATAACAAAAGTGCGATCAAGAGAGAGAGCATGCCTTGAAAGGTTTCTTAAGCCCTGCATTTTCAGGTCTTTCAAGTTCGTAAACTATAGAACCGTTCATACCACCTACACTAATAATAAGGCAGAGTAGTAAATTTGTAGCAAACTGAGGAAGACCAATATTATGGTAATTAGAAATTCATGAGATCAAGGTTCGAAAGCATCAAGCACGTTTCAATTTAAAACCTTCCTCTCATGATCATTTCCTCCAAATAAATACCTGAACTATCATCCATTTCAAAAGTTCCTGCATCATGAAATGCAAGACGAAGTACACCAGCAGCCTTCCCCTTTGAGACTACCTTTGTCACTGCATCTTTAATAAGCAGATACTCACTTGTACCTGACCTTTGGTGTCAACAAAGAAATTGAAAAATAATCACCAAACAATAATAAATATAACAAAAATTGAAGCATCTACTCAAGCAGCACAAATAGACAAACTACTAAAACCTGGCTAATTGGTATCTCAACTAATTTTCACAAAGTTGATTGACCCTGAATCAAATAGTTGCTTGACAGAGGCACAAATGGAAGGCTCGTATTTAAAAACGAAGCTTGAGTATAAAACATGGCTTTATTGGTGAAACTTAACCTGGGTCGATTCAATTTACTCATTACAAGAAAAATGAAAACTTTCATCAGAAATTACGTAATCACACCTTGAAAAAAAAATTCTTTTTTTTTCAACTTACTCCAATGCTTTTGCACCAAAATCATCCACAAATTCGTGCAAAGGAAGAAGAAATGGAAGTGTGGCTTTAAACAGTAGTCCTCTCCTCCTGATCAAATCGCAAGAACCATCTTTGCCTGTAAATTTAAGCAAATACAAGCAACTTAACACATAAATTAAGAATTTGGTTCCAGTTTTTTAACGCCTCGTATGAAAATAGTAAAAATAAAAATCTAATATTATCACGAGTCAGTTTGATGTTCAAACGAACCGTGGTAGTTGATTAAGGAGGAGGAAATTGTGAGGGGTTTGGCGCCAAATTGGACCATTGAGGGAGAGGACCGTTGAGATTTGGAGGGAAACTTGAATTTGAATTTGAGATTACGAAGGGAAGAGTAAGAGGTGGAGGTGGAGCAGAGGCTGGAGGTAGTTGATGAACTCATCCTCAACGGACGGTTCAGAAGAGCTTTTGATTCGAGATTTTATGATGAAGGTGGAGGTTGGCTGCGGTAGGGTCCAGGAAATTGTGACAATGGATTGGTTGAGACTTTGAATATTCAAAAGTTAACACATTTGACTTTCAAGACATTAGCAGGAACCAATTCGTTGCTGCCACGTGGAAGTCCTTTGTTGTATAAGCAGGCAACAAGAATCCACAACACTTCACTCAGTGCCACCCCAACTCCCAACTACTTCTCTGAAATTTATCCAAAAGCGTGCTTTTTTTGGTTTGTAAGTAACGTTTTTAATTGCGTTAACACTTGATAATAGCTCTCTTAAAATGAGATTGAATTCCAAGGTTTCTGGGTAAAAATATGTTATTTTGCACGTTTCATGACAAACTCTTGGATTTACAGAGAGCAAGCAGGAGTTAGCAAACGAAGTGATGAAACTCTGCTACTGCTAGTGGTAGTGGTAGTGATAGTTACTAGCATTACAAAATTTGAAGACTCTTTTTAACAAAATATACACCATATAACATATTCGGCGTGTACATGAAAAACAGCTAACACATGAAGGCATCAAATCTAGGTAAGAAACTAGCCAATATTTAGCAACTGTTATCTCGGGCCAGAGAGGCGCACAGCTGAAAGATAAGCATCGCTATTGCAGTCGGATGGACCTGATGAAGTTCCCTCCTCACTGGTTGATTTGAAGAAACTTGAATAAAGGCGAGCGCCCAGTGGGGAAGATGTTGGAGGCTGAGGAACTTGGCAGAGACCTTCAAGCATTTGCACCACTTTGGTCATTGGTGGCCTCAGAGACATATCTTCTTGTATGCACCACAATGCTACTCTGATTGCTGTAAAAACCCTGTCATCATGTTCATCTATATTTAGCCTTGAATCAAGTATGTCCCTTAGTTTCCCTTCTTCCATCATCTTGAATGCGTAGGATGGGAAATGAGCTTTGTCTGAAGTTTCTGTTGGGTCGAAGTTTTTTCGGCCTCCAATGATCTCTAGCAACACCATCCCATAGCTATAAACATCACTCTTCTCAGATATTGCATAGTTTGTGATCCATTCTGGTGCAAGGTACCCTCTAGTGCCCCTTAGAGTGGTGAAAACATGGCTTTGCTCTCGAGTCATCAGTTTTGCCAAGCCAAAATCTGAGACTTTGGCAAGGTAGTTGTCATCAAGAAGCACATTTTCAGGTTTTATGTCACAGTGAACAATTTTTGCATCGCAATCTTCGTGGAGGTAAGCTAGTCCTTTTGCTGTACCCACAGCTATATTGAATCTAGTATTCCAATCTAGAAGGAACTCTTCTTTGTTCTTCTTGAAGATCCATTTATCCAATGAGCCATTTGCCATGTACTCGTAAGCAAGAAGTCGATGGGTTCCCTCAGCACAGAAGCCTTTAAGCCTGA
Source organism: Ailanthus altissimus (assembly GCA_946807835.1). Classification (NCBI taxonomy): domain Eukaryota; kingdom Viridiplantae; phylum Streptophyta; class Magnoliopsida; order Sapindales; family Simaroubaceae; genus Ailanthus; species Ailanthus altissimus. The sequence continues at coordinate 33,090,064 of OX327686.1, read as the reverse complement.
CCAAGTGAAGATGATGAATGCTGCCTATGATGCTAACTTCAGCTCTAAATTCTTTCTTTCCCTGACCAATTCCTTCCAACTTCTTCACAGCCAGTCGACTACCGCCTGGGAGAACCCCTTGGTAAACTGAGCCAAACCCTCCTTGCCCAAGTTTCACAGAGAAGTTGTTAGTTGCAGATTGAAGATCTCTGTAACTGAAACGGACTGGCATCCCAGATAAACTCTCCAAAAAGTTATCTTCTTCAGATGTCTCATGAGGAGATTCTGGCACTTTTTTCTTCTTCCTGAAGTACTTAATCGCCACATAGAGTAGACCAAGGATGACAACTAATGTCGAAATAATGATGATAACAACAACTGGGAAGTGCTTTTGGCTACTTCCAGACCCTCCGCCATTTTTGTCACTGCCTCCATCACTCAAAATCTTAATGTATGAAACAAAACCATAGCCCTGATTGGAGCGTTGGAAGCTACCTATCATGTCGAACAAAAAACAGTTCCCAGAGCTATTCTGGAAGAACAAAGCAAGGCATGAGCAGTTACCAAGGCAAGCGGCCTTGCAACCATCCAAATCAGTTTTTGAAGTGGATGGAACAAACCCAAGTGCAAAATAGTTGAGCCCATCTTCAACACTCACAAGCTCTATAGAACCCTTAGAGTGATCACAGGGAGAATCAATCCCTGTTTTGCAATTCATGGTACTGAGAACTGAAGGGCACTGGCACTTGTTATTGCCAGAACAAATATAATATTCATCACAAGATTCTGGTGTGCTGCATGGATTATTTGGTATTTTCGTATTTGAAGGACTGCTTGACCCTCCAGTTGGGAGATTGTAGAAAGAGATAGATCCATCATTCGCTAGAACTGCAATCCAGGTGACATTTGCATCAGTATTATCCGAGAATATAAATTGCCACAGTAAGACTTTGTTGTGATCATAGAATCTCCATGAATTTGCACTAAGAGATGCTGAAGTTACAACCCCACCACCCTTGTTAATGGTTTTCCGTTCTTCCCTCCCCATAGACCAATAAGGTTGTGGAGTTGAGTAACCTGCAGAAAGCAGCATATCTCCAGACTTTATTTCCAGAAAGTAGCTCACATTATTGGAACTGGGATCACTTACAAGCCTCATTCCTTCTGTGAAATCCTGGTTTGATATAAGGGTGTCTGTGGGATGGCTAAAACTCTGCCAAATGACCTTATTATCATTCCCAAGCAAAACCAGATTCCCCGACTCCTGCAATTCAATTGCAGAAGCTGATTCGCCACTGGTATCCGCCGTCCAAACAGCACTTCCCCCTTTCTGCAAAGACACTTTACCATCTTGACTGAACAGAAACTTGTCAGAGTTTGCAACAGGTGACCCTCTATTTGCAGTCCAGATAATTCTGGTACTGCCCATGTGCATGATAACTAGCAGAAACAATGTAACATCATTTTCAGTAGATTGGAAGCCAAATGCAAAATCTGAGTTGTTAGATAACAAAAACAGTCCATTATTATCGATCCAGTTCATTTCAGACCCTCCAAACCCCGGAAGTATTTTCCCAATACTTCGAACACTAGCCATGCAAGTTTCGGAGACAAGAATAAGAGACACTGAAATGAAGCCCAAGAGATGGATGAAATTCCAAGTTCCCATGGCTACACACAAGAACCTCTTTCTTGGCAAAATCAAGAGGTCAAAGAAAAGAAGGAAACTTCGAGATTAACCAAAGTAAATTCAAAAAAAAAAATGCCCTTATCAAATGTTTATACAACAAGGCGCCAATCACAAACTATATATTCGGTAATCAGTCTAACAAATTCTCATAGAAACCTATTAGCAGACTTTATTCTGAACAGCACATCTCTTAGTTTTAACTTAGGAAGCAGACTAGGAGAATTTTAACTACTTTTATTCAGCTATAAGGTACCAAATACAGAAGAAATGGACACTATCTAATGAAAAAGAAGAGAATTTGACATATTGAAGATGATCAAATCAACTACGGATAGATGTGAAAAACGAAAAAGGAAAAAGGAGTATTCATCCATGGTAATGAGAACGACCCAACTTGAAACACTTGAAATACAAGTCAACAAAAAATTGGGACGGCAAATCGGGTGCTCTTCATTCGGCCATAAAAACGGATAGCCAAGTTGCGGAAACACAGCATAGTGCGGGGAAAGTACAAAGGAACCGGATTCAAAGGAAGCAGTTTCTCTCAACAAGCAGTGGTGGCAAAGGCAATTAATTCAGATATGCATAACATAATAAATGGGTGGCTCTCACCTCATTTCTGATGGCAAGGTTGCAGAAACAAGAGAGGTATATGGGTCTCTCTGTCTCTTTCCTACATCTGTTACTGCTTTTGTCACAAAAGTTAGGAAAGATCTGTGTTTATGTTGGATTTTTATCTTTAAACAAGACTTTAATACGAGGGTCTCGTCCTGCTGGAATAATTCTAAAGGAATAGAATAGAACAGTCAAAACGTGGTTCTATGTGGGGTGACAGATCCAGTGATACAGTAATGGCTGGCCATTATATATTGTAATTTATACGTAGTTGGGTAATCAATAATTATTATAATAATAATTTAAGTCAAAGTTCCCATCATCCATCAATTATAGACATTACTCTCACTGTTTGTTTTTTTAACATATTCTTAATCCTAATTATGATTTATGAGCACCACGCCAAACTGTGTGCGACATTGCATGATATGCGATAAATTGTTTTTTTTAATTATATAAAAATATTTTATTTTAGTATTTTTTTTAATGGGTAAGAAACACAAGTCACCAGCTGATTTTTTAATGTGTTAATAGGGGTATTAACACTTTCACCTCTCGTCAAAAATTATATTTTAATTTTAATGGTACTGTCATTTTTTCTTTATGATTTTGTCATATAAATTATTTTAATTAAATAAAAAAGGTGATAATGTAATTAAAAATTAAAATTATTATTAAAATATAATTTATACTAAATTCAGGGGGTGACAATGTTAATATCTCGTATTAATAAGATGGGATGGCAGGCTGCTAAGCGAAGCTAAGACACAGGGGAGGGGATAGGGCAATGAAAATAAGTGCGAGTTGGGTGGTGGGGGTGGAATTAAATTAATTAAATTAAAATTAATAAATAAATAGGAACGTTGGGGAAGTGGTCAAAGCTTCCGCAACCAATTCATAAATGGTAACCGCGGGGTTACGGTGCTTTAGGCAACTTGTACCCTCTGTGGGTCCCATATTTTGAGTTCCCAATAGTACCCCTTGTCCTCCACCCGATTTACCTCCTCGCCCAGCGCACGCATCCCGTCAATCTCATACGTCATCAGTTACTGTCAAAATTCAACAACTCCCCAAATTCACGATTGGCCCGGTACGGGTCGGGCTGCTCCATGAAAATGGATGATGGTGAAATCGCTTTTATATCGTTAAAAATTTCATTAATTTTTTTGAAAAAATTCATTTATATTTTTTTAATTTTTCATATAAAAACAAATTAATGTTTCGTTTCATAAACCCATTAGTAACATATAATAAGTTCAATATAAAGCTTCAAATATTTTATACCAATTAAATTTTTTTTTAAATAATGATATTATATGTATACATTTTGATACAAATTATTTTTAATAAAATTGATATGGCAGGACACTGTTATTTTTTTTTATACAAATATTGCATTACAAAATACATATCTCCAATAAATTCCTAACTTTAAGTTAGAGGGTGTATAGATATTTCCAATAAAAAAATGCAACTAAGTGCATATAATAAGACACTATTAAATGAAAGAAAAATAGAATATAAATAAGATAATTTAAAGAAACCGTACAAAGTATTATTATGTTGACAGTTTAATTGATACGAGAGTATTTTTTTTTAGACTACTTAAAATATAAAGTAAAAATTAGTGTTTTATGAGTGAGAAATTTTTTATACCTATTAAATTTTTTAAAACATTGATTCCATAATATTTTGTATAAAAAAAATTGTAAAAATAATTCACATTTTTAAAATATATATATATTCAAAAGTGCCTTTTTGAAAACGTACTTTTAAGCATTTATAAATAATAATAAAAGAATTAATTGCAAAAGCTTGTACATCATTTGTTCTGCTAAGCATTAAAGTAGGCAAAACCTTGAATTATAAAAATTATTTGATGCCTCTAATATTTTATTTTTATGATAATAAACTAATTTTAATGGTTTGTTGATAAAATTATGTTGGATGTACTACATTCTACAACGTCCATTCATTTATAGGAATCACAACTCTTTTAATTTATTTTTTTTCTTAAAGCTTTTAATGGCCATTGGTAATAACAAAATTCGTAATCTTAGGCCAACTTGTTAAAGGAAATATTTATATTTCCCCATTTCCAAACTGAGTTACTCCTAAAATAATACTTGTGAGTCCTTACCTAACACTTTATTTTGTACAATATTATTATGCTAATATTATTATACTTGCAAGATAGAATATAAATTTTATATTTTTAGTATTTGATGCAAAAGCTAAATCAAAATTTAAGATAAAGGATTAGATGTTAAAATTAAAAATTAAATTAAATTTAATTATATTAACATTTTAGTATCGAATTTGAAAATTTGAAGGATCAAATCATAAAAATACATATTTTAAAAGGTTAAAATTATAAAAATTTATTATTAATTTTTTTTTTATAAATTGAGGCTTAGAGGGCTATGGTTCCTAAGCCCCTAAAAAGGTTTGCTATTGATTTGATATGTTAATTATTGGTTAGTGTTATATAATTATTATATTAATAAATTTTTTAAAAATAGTAATTATTTAATAAGTAATATTTAACTATACATTAATTAAAATATAAAATTTATATTTTAACTTTATAAATATAATATTATTGTATTTTGTATCCTTACGCGAATGCACTATATAAGTGCTTTTTATTAAAAAAAATATTTCACATAGTTCATTGCTTTTATATTCATAATTTATCTTATTATTGTTCTCCCTTAAATTTCAAGGTTAACTATAGTCTTAAAAAAAGGAAATATTCATTTCTTTATGAAAAATTTAATGTAATAAAAAATTTAATGAGGTAATTATTATCTATAAAATCATGAAATTGATGAAAGAATCATTTTTCTTAAATCATTGAATTAAAGGAAAATTAATATCCTATAAAATCATCTCTTAAATTAAGGGATTAAACACCTTTTTAAGAGGATTATCCTACTGTGCCCTATAATATATATAAAAAAAAGGCTCAATAATTGAGAAATAGTAGTCTCTGCTAAGTTTTAGATTTTTTAAGAAATTTAAATTCGAACATTTTTTTTTAAATTCTAAATTAATTTATAATATTTGACATGTATGAATTTAACAATTATTTTACAAAATAAAATTTTTAAAAGTTTAAATTTAACCTACAAAATTATAACAAGGATAAAAAAAGACTTTTTAAACTATAAATATAAATTATACGTGTCACTTACATAAATTATACAAATTAAACGATAAATATAAATTATACAATACAAACTATAAATATAAATCTAACAATTATTTTATAAAAATAAATACACCAAGAGTTTAAAATATACCAAAATAATAAAATTTAAAAAAAAATAAAAATAAAAAACCCAGGCTTAATCTAGATCCAGCCCAAATGTAAGCCCCAAATCTGGCTTAGCTCAAAACAAATTGGGCTAATCCTAAATTTTAAGAGTAAAAAAAAAAAATTCAAATCTAAATTTGAATTTTGCCATCCCTAGTTTCTCTATCATGTTAATTATTTTATCTTTTTTTTCTCTAAAATTATCTTATGTTACAATGATCACGGTGTCTTATGTTATTATCGTATAAAAAGATTATTAAATAGTGCATATGAGTGGGCTCATCAAATTTGTTGAAGTGGACTCTACTACTATGTCTTATAATACCTATAAAAAAGAAAGTCGATAGTGAAAAAGCAGTGATCTTTTTATCATGTTAATTATTTTATCTTTTTTTCTCTTATTTTATTTGGGATAAAAACAGTTTTGTCCTATAAATTTTACTTAATTCTCAATTTTATCTTACGAGTTTTAAAAAATTTAATTTTGTCCTAATCCGTTAGTGAAATTTCGTTAAATTTAACTAAAAATCTATTTTGATTTTACATTGACAAATTTGCTCTCAGTTATTATGTTAATTAAAAATGGCGATGTGAATACATTATACAGTGTACACGTATCAGTTATTAATTGGTTATTTAAGAAAAAAAGATACGAGGTACGCTTTAATAGGTTCAAAATTTAATATTCATTAAAAAATTATTTTATAATTAAAAATTAATTAAAATAAATAAAATTGAACTACTAAAATCAGCGATTGCCGTCGCCGGCCACCACTAGTTGCTCGATTTCAATAAGAAAAATAGGCAAATATTATGTCATTAGATTCTAATTTTTTATATTTGCACAATGATGAAATCATTTTTGTCAAAAAAAAAAATGAAGGTGGCCAAAAAATAGATTAAAAATAGGGGGAGGGTGGCAGCCATCACTTGCCACTGTGGAACGGTGGAGCGGTAGCTTGTACCGCCCCCACCGTTGGACAGATCAGTGGGTGATCTATCCAATGGTGGTACCGTGCGACGGCGAATGGTGGTGGCCGCCGCCTCCCACAATTTTTTTTTAACTTTTGGCACATTTATAGTACTTTGTTGATCAAAAAAATTATACCATTGCGTAGATCACAAAATTTTGAATCCAATGATGTCAATTTTGAGTTGAATCGCAATTGATCATTGGTGGCGGCTCTCTTTTTATTTATTTATTTTATTTTATTATTTAAGTAACAAATCAGTAGTTGACACGTGAATAAATTTATGTAGAGTGACTATTTTATTCATTCAATATTAAAATTAACAAAATTTTACTAATAGATCAAGATAAAATTGATTTTTTTTTAAAATTTATAGAATAAAATTAAGAATTAAATTAAATTTGTGGGGTTAAAAATATTCTTATCCTATTTTATTTTATGTAATAGTTCCGATGTCTTGTGATACTTCATATAAAAAATTAATTAAATACTACATATAAGTAAGCTTACGATGAAATGAACTTAAGTCCCAATTAAGCTAGACTGCTATATATATATATAGTGTATATTTTTTTGTCTTTATAAGTATCAATTAAATAATTTTTAATAAAAATAAATTTATTTCATTAATTTGAGGATTATCCAAATTTTCGAGGGACAATAATTATAAAAAAAAGTTATGTCAAAGTAACATTTGTTGGAATTTTTTTTTAAATGTGTGATGATCCTCTACCCCCCAAAAAAATATATTGATAGTGGCTATCGCAACAACATATGTCAATTGATCCCAATAGCAAACCCAATTAGTTTTAAGAATCATAAATAATTAACAAGGTGAAAAGCTTAATAAAATCATAGTGGGATTATATATATATATAGTTATTATTATAGCCAAATTAAAGATCACATGCGAATAACACAAACCCAGAAAACCTTAATTAAAACAAAATAATAATAATGATACTTAAAAAATTAACAATTTTGGGCTTATAATGATATTTGACACTAGCATTAATAAAACAAAGAGACACAAACAGGTGGATCAAGTTGGACACGATCCTCATATTCTGATATTTATTCACTCGCTTCCAGAAAACAAAATATGGCCTACCGATTCAAGAATCAAGGACAGATCTATTCAGATTTTTCTTTTCTTTTTTGTTTTTGTATTTATATTATCTTGAATGTAATTTGCTTTTGATTTCAATTTTTGCATGGATGCAGATAGGGCATGACCTATTGCCCTTCTGATATTATTGTGGCCACGTTCTGGACACCCAGCGGCTGCTATGATATCACAATATCACCATCACATGATTCCATTACAAGAACAGTTACTTCTTTTTAAAAATACATATACAGGAAAAAGAATTTGAACTCAAGATTTTTTTTAATAAAATAAGATTTAGATGAGTAATTAAATTGGAATAAGAATCTTTTAAATGAAAGAATATATATTTATATATATATATATTTTTAAATGAGATTTGATGGAAAAATGTGATTTTTTTTTTATTGTTCGATTAGTCATATCGGTAAACATGTGGGATTATTCCGATTCAATCCGTGCTAATTGGAAGGAGGTTATATGCGCTTCATTTTGAATCTTCTTATTTTCAAAGATACAAAGACGAGTGATATTGATTAATTAAGCCAATTAAATTTGGACCCAACAATTAACTAATGTATTAAATGTAATATAAGATTTAGATATGCATCAATACATTATTACGAACTCCAAAAAAAAAAAAAAAAACCCACATGGTTTCTTAGTTGGTTCCATTTAGGTTACACTTATATGAATTATGATATTTTAAAAACGTATGTTTCTTTTTTTCTCAATGAAACATAAGAAAAGTAATTTAAATATGGAAAAATGACATTTTAGATTCTGAATTTTTCACGAATTATTTATACTATCCTCAATTTTTTTATATTATTTCGGCTAGTTTATGTTGTCTAAAAATTATAATTAAGTAGATATTGTCGATGAATTTTTATTAATTTACCTTTAATAACTATTTAAACATTGATGGTAATTTAAGAATAAGAAACCAAAATTAATATAAAATAGTATATTGAATTACAAGAATGCCCTTATGAATAAATTAAAATACCAAAATTGACTTCATAAAAAAAAAATTTACAATAAAAATCTATTATTGTTGAGTCACTCTCTCTCAGAAACTCATTTCGTCTCACCACTTGATTGAGTCAAAATAAATCTCACTATATCTCCTTCTCTCTTAATGGCAATTTTAAAAAATATATATATTTTAAAAAATGGGCTTCTTTCAATTATCAAAGAAAATATCTCTACTGGTTTTTCTTGTCTACTTAAGCTTTGATTAGCTCATGTCTTGGAGCAAGAAAGCTAACTTCACTATACCAATCACTTTCAATAGCCTTAACTTATCACAAGGGAGATTTACTTGAAGGAAATTTGCCCTTCTTCATTTTTTGGTACGAAGAATTTTCTCTAGTTAAAAAGTCTATTATCGCTGATTTTTTTTTTCTCTCTCAACCCAACAAAAAAATCAAATTATATTCTCTCCAAAAAATAATCCTCTGTTTGTGTCCAAATAGTGGCATACAATCCTAACCTTTTACATGAAAAGGGCTGGCAAAGAAGAGACTCGTATTGTCTTAGTAAGCTAATTTGTTTGATAAAAATTGCTCCTTGGGTAAAATCTTGAAGAAATCTCAAGTCTCTTGGCTCAAAATTTTGACTCAAACTCTTGTTTTGACATCTAAAGACGTCGTTGTTGCATGAGCAACTCTAGGTTTCATGGCTCAAACGCAGAGCATAACTCGGCCTTTATCTGGGTTGGCAACTCGGTGATTCAGTATCCAGGCTAATGTGCTTAGCCATTTCACCAACTAATTCCTTGAAATAATTCGACTTATTTGAGAGGCCAAAAAAAAATTTAACTTAAATGGATAATTGTTTATATTCTTTTCTTGTTTTCTTTTCTGTATTTGTTCCTTTCCTATGGAGGGTGGAGGGAATGTGGTTTTGAGGAATGAAAGAGATGTGAGGGCGACGGGCATGGAGGGGGAGGGGCCGCAGTGGGTACGGCGGGTGGGGGGGCGGCGGTGGCAAGGGATGTTGAAGTGGGCAGCCGTGTGTATTTGGGGGGGAGTAGGGATGTGGTTTTAGAGAATGAAAGAGACGAGAGGAAAGAGAGATTTGAGAGTATTTATTTTACATAATATATATTTTATATTTTTAATATTATATTAATTTGTAATAGTATAAAAGATATATTTACTCTTAAAAAGTTAATTTTAGCAATAATTAAACGGTAAAAATTAACTGAGGTAATATCAAAAAAGTTAAAGATAGTATAAATAATGCATAAAAATATAATTCATAAAAGATAGTATAAATAATTCATAAAAAAAAATATAAAGATTAAAATGTCAATTTCCCTTTAACATCATAAAAGTAAGAAGTGGATTTCATTTGTCGGGTCTACTTGGTTTTTAATAATGAATTAACTTTGGTTTCTATTTATTTGTCTTCGTTCGGCTGCCGATGGATGAGCCAAAAGCGAGATTTGATTGAATGATTGAGACTTTGAAAGGGATTGTAATTTGCTCTATATTTTGGAAAAAGAAAAGGGAGATGAATAATATATAATGTAGCAGCATAAAAAAAGATTAATAAAATTTAAAGACGATGTACTAAGAGCTTTTTTGTTCATTGTGTTATACTTATATATGACCACCAAATTAAATATTACCAACAAATCACGTTTTATCTTAAAATTGGCCGCACCCACCAAGTGGGATTACTTTAACATCAAAGTTTAAGGCACGATCCATGGGACCGGGTCTTTTATGCTTTCCTGCTTGTAGCGGCCGTTCTGTAGACCCGGTTGGTGAGTGTGCGAAGATGTGGTTCCCTTGACTACTTGATGAGTTTCTGTAGCGTTCAGCTGACCCAGTCACCTGATCTGGATCTTGCGTCTAAGCTAAGACCTTGAGGCGCTAGTGTTGTTATTTTCGCCGAATCCATCGGACTGTGGTTGTCTAACCATCGTGTGTGCCACCGCCCTCAGTTCTTTAATGTTAAAGTTTTGACGTTTCAGTCGCCGCTCCACTCTCCTGAGGCATTTGCAGCTTTTGTTGACATGAGGATCTCTTCCTTGGCAGAGACAAATTTTTCGACGAGTTATTTAAGAACTTTGGGATGCTGGTTCTTAGGATTTGTTGAATGTATTTTGCTTATTCATTAGATAGTGTTTGTGAGGGTCTTTTTTTTCTTTTCACTCTCTGTTTATTAGGGTTATTATTTTTTTATTTTAAAAAGGGTGGTTTACTCCCTTTTAAGGGTTAATTTTTCTCCTCATTGAAATGGACGGGATGAGATTAAATAATACATCAATATAAAAATTTCTATAAATCCTGTATTTCTCGAATTATATGTGGTCAGAAAATTTTTAAAATTATATCCTTATTACTTTATTTTAAATGAGATTTAATATTTTCTTCAAACAAGAAAAAGACATGATTCATAGTTGTATTAATAGTCAAGTGATAAAAGATTGACCATATATTATTTTCACTTTAATAAAAGATTTGAATTTAAATTTGCCTCCCTATATCAAAAAGAATTTTTTGTCATGATATAATAACACACAGATACCCAAATGACATATGAGTAGTTTTATACTAATAGCTACGGTAACCATACAAAGATACCCCATTAGAGATGATCACAAATGAGTAGTTTTACACCAACAACTACGGTAAAAAATAAAAAAAAATATTTGATATTTAATAGATGAAAATTTTCATTCTTATTTAAATATTAATTAAAAGAAATACATTCTCATAAATATTCACTAGTATTAATTGTTTGAATCATTCTAGTGCTTTAACTAGTTTACGTATTTTTATATTCAAAATATTTTTTAATTACGGAAAGAAACTTAAACAATGTCATGTGGTCCAAAATAGCTTAAAATTGAAATTATATATTTTAAATTAGACATAATTATTTGAATTATGTTTATTCCTTTATTTCCAAATCTTTAAAAGGGGTAGAGTTTTGATAAATTACCTTGAAAGTTAGGAATTCAATTAGAAGAAATTTGAACGAATTTATAATGAGAGAAAATAATTTTATTAGAATAATATATTTCACCAAAAAGTTGATGAAGTATAGATTATGAGTTCAAATCCCTCATATTATATATATATATATATATATATATATATATATATATACTTAATCAAAGAGTTGACATTTATAGTATCTATTAGAGTTTTTACGTGCCTTAATATTATTTGTTGGTGATTTATCATCTTAAAATCTTAACGTATGCGAAAGACTTTATTTATAAGCAATCAAGAATATAAAAAATTACACATAAAGCAATAGAGAAAGACAATCATACACAAGATACAAGAAATTTATATAGTTCGATAACAAATACCTACGTTCATGGTAGATCATGAAATTCTAACCATTTTTTTTATTAACTAGTTCACAAATAACTCTCGAATCACAAAAATATTTCACAAGATATTGTAAGAAATCAAACAATAAATGAGCTCTTCAATAGTCTATTAGTATTTTCTTACACACTCAGTACTCAAGTGTTCATTAAATGTTCTCTTGTGCACTTAACACTCGAACGTTACATAAAGCTCTCTATTTGACACTCTTTTTGATGCCATGATGCATGACAATTTAATAAGTTTATAAGAGTTTATATATAATGTAAAATGTCATAAAGATTATTAGTTCATGTGTAAAAAAATTTAAGACTGATTCAAATGAGAAACTATGGAAAATCAACACCGTGGTGCTATTACAATTTTAATCTAATGCGGTGACGCACATGATGTTGAAGGTTCTAAATTCAAGATCATAGTACTAATCAATTAGCATTGCAATGTTCAGACCTAAAAAAATTCTTCTTGCGTGTTTTGAACTTTTTTTATTTTAAATTTTTTATTTTTGTTTTTTGTTTATTTATCTAACACATTATTTTCAACTCAAAATTATATTTGAATATTATTTTAAATCATCAAATTTCTATCTGTTAAAAAAAAGTTGAAAAGTGTTGTTAGAAATTAAAAACTCATAAAAAATTCGATCGAGGCTACAAATATGCGGCACTGCTAAAGGCCAAAACCAGCTCCTACGTAGGTTTGATAACGATACCCGAATCTGTCCCTCTATATTTGTTGCATAAAATTCAGCAAAATGAAAGTGTTTTCTTCTTTCATAAGTCATCATAACATGTTCAAGCTGTCTGCCATACAAAATACATAGGAATAGCGTGCACCCAATCAGTTTTTATCTCATTTACCCACAAAAAAAAAACATTTTAATTTCCATTAACATCATACCACGTGTCCTATAGGCATCTTTTTTAGGGTTTTTTTTTTTCACATGCATAAGCAATTCTCGTATGATGCAGTGCTTCATCAAAAGTTGTCAACTTTAGAATATACCCACCCTTTCTTTTTCTTTCTTCTGAAAATCTCTCAGTTATTTTATTAAAGATGAGTATTTATAAATCAATACTAAAATTTCTGCAGAGTAGTATTAAATTTAGATAATTGAGATATAAATTATGTGTCATCAATAGTTGATTATCACTTATAGAATAATAAGTTGTTAATTTTTGAATATAATAATTATAAAATATTAATCAACAATAAATATATTACATATAAATATAAATAAAAAACTTGTATTCCATATATATGATGCTAATTTCTATCACAGTCAAAATAAACTATTACAATTTACAAACTCTCAGGAAAGGTAACACAATTTGTAAATGCTCTCTTCCCAAAAGTTGAAATCATTTAGGTCTTCTCTTTCTGTGGAAATTAATCGAACTTCTTCCTCGATATTCATGACATTGACACCCCTTTTAAGTTTTCATTGTGAATCATATGATTAAATTGTTAATATTACATGTGAATGGCCATAATCTAAACTCAGCATTCTGTATCCCATCAATATATACATGAAAATCCGTGGAAAAAAAAGTCATCATAATTGTTAACCTGGTAATTCTCATTTTAATTAAATTATTAATTAATTATTCCCAATTTCAATTCAATTTCAAAATAAATAAATAAAAATAATTTTATGTACATATATCAACACATATATATATATATATATATGTTGAGGATATCACGCTATATACTTCAATTTGATATATATATATATATATGTATGTTGAGGATATCACGCCATGTACTTTAATTTGATATATATATATATGTATGTTGAGGATATCACGTCACGTACTTCAATTTGATACTCCTATGGCGTCAACTAAGTCACAACCTTAATATCTTATGCGCAGCGAAAAATTATAACTCACACCATAAGTAAGAACACATAAAATTAATACACTAATAAAGATAAAGAAAACAAACCAATCACAAGACACAAGATATACGTGGTTCGGCCCAAATTGCCTACGTCCACGGAGGATCCATAATCCAGCTTCTTACTATTGAAATAGATCACTAAGTATTTTCTTACATCATCAATGATCCCACAAGACTCCTTAGTATCTCCCATAGAGACATCTAAGCATCTATCATTGATCATTATGACCCCCTAAGATCTCTCAGTATCTCTTCATAATAGATTTTTACAAGAAACATAAGAATAGCTCGAGCATCTAAGCCAAAAGAATTTATGGTGTTTCTCTTTTATTCACTCAAAGAACCTAAAGAAGAAAACACCCCCAAGGTTACACCCTAGTGCACCACGCACTTAGTGCCTACCTAGCTCCTCTATTTTCTCTTATGGTTACATCTTAAAACCTTAGATGCTTAATCTTAAACAAGGGTTTATAAGTGTTTATATAAGATGTATTTCGTGCCTACAAATCCTATTCCTTATTGGAGTAAGAGTCCACTTATTTTGGAAGTCCAAAACTTCCAAAAACTTGAAATTCTGAGCCAAAACGGACTTCTCCACGCATTCTGGCGTGGCGGCGCTCGTCCCTGGGCGCTGCGGCGCTAGTCTTCTGTGTTGAGCGCCGCGGAGCTGGAAGCTCCCCCCAATTTTTTCTTTTCTTTCGCGTCTTTGAGTCTCGTTTCACTTCTCCTTTCGTGTTCCACACGTCTTAAATTTCTCCATACGTGTCCTACACGTTCTAGACTTCTTATGACTTTTCACTTTGATATTCATCTCAATTCTTATTCAATCAAAATTGTTAAATCACTAATTTTCCAACCATATATATATATATATAAAAGCAACAAGCACATATCCAACATATCCATGTCTCTTTGACTCTTGTGTGACACATAAATACAAGCTCAAAGTTTTCGAGATTGGAGATGTGAACAAGTGACTTCACATTTCTTTATTACTTTTGATTAAATTCTGATTTGAGTTATAGTAACGCTCACCAACTTCGCATCTTTAACATTATTAATAATCTAATCTCCACATTAATGCATGCAAATGGATTCATCGATTCAAATATTTTTTTAAGTTAAAATTTTCACCTAATTTTTTTATTAATATGGAATTGATAAAATTTGATAATTATTAAAAATAATAATAAAAGATTAGATCTTGACCACTCATACTTAACACATAATATTTATTAATTTTTTTATAAAAAATTTAATAAAACTTAATTTATGAAAGAATTCTAATTTAAATTCATATATGCAATTACAAAAAAAAAAATCATCTCTTAGAATAATAAACACGCATTATTTTTATTTTTGTTATAAAATTTTCATAAATTGTGTTATTGCTTTTGTATTAAGAAATACAAAATTTCCTTACCTTCGCCCGTTAAGGAAGCATTGTTGAATTAAATACTAAGCACTGTAATCATCATCGCGTCAATATGATATCGGAAGTCTTAGGTTTAGGAAGGACTCCGAGAAATAATATATATTTATATAGGGGTAGTGTTTTTAATTTAAAAGAGCAATTTAGATTTTTATCCATCAATTTCGTGTAATCTAATAATATATATATTTATATGAAGATAAAAATTTAAACCACCATTTTAAATAAAAAAATTCAAATTAAACCGAACCCTTTATATATAAATATTTGATCCAAGACTTTTTGAAATGGTCATGATATGTAATTTAACCAAAGTTACTAAACCAATGAAGTGGTCAAATTAACCAGTGAGAGATGAGAATTAGCTTTTTCTTTTACTTTCTCAATACTCCAAGCGGAGACTGGGGTTGTTTGAAAGACATTCATCAACTTTTACTTAAAATATACATGGATTAGGTAAGCTTAGAGACTTCCAAGTTTCAACCAAAAATATATTTTTTCTTAAAACTCCTAAAAGCAATTCAAAGTACAATAACATCATCAGCCTTTTAGCCCCCTATATTATGTTAAATCATTTCTTTCTAATCGATTAGGCGATTACCCATTTTGTCCTTTTGGGTCGTGTAGCAAGCCCATTATCTAAATTGAAGCCCAATAAATGGGAAAGCAAACTATTGTCTAAGCCCACTTAAAAAGCCCATAACCCAACTCTTTCTCAATCTCTCTAATTTCAATTCAATTCAATTCAAACCTCTCATCCAATACACCTCTTTCTTTGTGCAACAATGAAAGTTATGAATGTTTTATTACGTCTCACTAACAAGATATATTAACCATCTTTAAATAATTACTTTAATTAATTATCCTTTTTTACCGTTTACTTCTTATTTCATGTTGATTTCTTAACCATCTCTCTTTGATGAGTTTTTAAGCCATTTACCGAATGACTCGTGACTTTAAATTAGTTTGTGCCAAAAACATGTGACAATTTCTTAGCTTATTATATTTGTGGATTACCGCACGTGCGTAACTAACCTTGTCGTGGACATGTGTTATCCGTCCAATCAAATCCCATCCAATAAACCGGATCCTTCGAGTTTGAGTTGTCCTTTAATCTTATCTTACGCGTACGCACGTGTGGTTTTATTGTCTGTCCGCGTTGACGTGGCACCTCCTCGCAACCTCTGGCGCAAAAATCCCCGAAAGTTTAGATTTTATTAAAACGAATAACCAATTGCCACGTGGGGCAGAGAAACAGCTGGATGTTCTCTTTTGGCCTCTTACATTCACGTTGAAATCACGTGACTTTCCTCGTGTTTTTGAAGTTACGGTTGGCTCACACGGAAACGCGGCCTGGCCTGGCATTTTTCTTTATCTCTTCGGCCAATGCGAATATGCAATGCAATGCTGTCACTGACCCCGCGTTTTTAATACCACGCCGTCTTCTTCTTCTTTTTATTATCTGCTAAGGCACCTGCATCTCTTTTGTGAATATCATTGTCATTGTTATTATTATTATTATTATTATTACGTGATCGTATCTGTTTGTTGAAATTATTGAGAGGGAAGGATCATGAAGTGGTCGTCGAGGTCACCAACGGTGGGAACAAAGAGACTCCACGTGAAGGTGAAGCCATTGAAGCTCGAAGGATTTGGTAAAGAGATTGTAGACGATGAAACGGAGAAAACTGTGACTGTTCAAATGAAATGGAACAGACCCAAGTCTGTATTTGTTCCAATCTTTTATCGATCATCATCGAAGCGGCCGAATAGACATTCTACCAGTCAAAGATTTTTAAGCAAAGGTAACGATTCCATCGAATGGGACGATGGATTCGAGAGCATATGCGATTTCTCGATCGTATCCAAAGACGGATCTTTTAGTCCTTGGAATGTTTCATTCACCGTCGTATATGTAAGTTTTTTTGCGTCGGTTTACGTTGAATATTATATAAATCAAAAAGATTATTCATCTTCGTCGAGAGAAATTTCATTCGTTTTGGATTGATGTATTGATAATTTCATATATTTAATGTTTGGTTATACAGGAGGAGAATGCAGAATCAAAGAATAAAAGATCAGTTCTGGGAAAAGCATCGCTAAATTTAGCAGAATTGGCAGCAAAGATGGAATCCGAGGTCGAACGAAAGCTTCCCGTCACTTCAACAGTTGACGGAGTGGCCTGCGAAGCCACGCTTCTGGTAAGCATGATTTTCATTTCTCATAGCAATTTTGTACTTCGTTCAAGCTGCTTAATTAACATTATACAAAAATCCCCGTCAGATTAGCCAAAGTTTCATTAACAGATGTCCCGTAATGCTCCTCGTGCAATATCTCTAAGCTTGAAAATATTTGATATTATATTCAATCAGTTTTTTGAATTCAAAGTAAGCATTTTAGCCATTGAATTACAAGCCATTTTAAGCAAATGACAGCTCTAGCACGACTCATTCTTAGCAATTTACCCGACAACAAATACTAAACTAACACTTTGATCGAACAGATTAGGTGTCGTTAAATTGATGATTACTTCATAATGTTGATGGGTGATGGTAGTTGGGGACCCCACATAATGTAATTTCTTTTCTTTTCTTTTTTTTTTTTAAAGAAAAAACTTCATGAATATTGATTTTTTTACAGGTAAGCGTGAGCTTTGCGGAGGTTAGAAACTCTCAAGAGTCGACAGGACTCATTCAAAACTCGGCCGAGTCAGAAAAAGGCGACGCGTTCTTTAAAAAGATGATGGGCCTAACTGGCAGCAAGAAGAAAAAGAAGGAGAGCAAGGGTGAGACCGACCGAGCGAGTTCTTGTGAATCGGACGAGTCAGCCGTTGTTGACTCGGATAACTCGGCAGAGAATGAATTCACTCTAGCAAATGACACGGACAATACAGAGCTAAGTTCGGGATCGGGAACAGGAACCGGGTTGGGACCGTTTCCATCTCCTGGTTCAGAGGCTGAGATTGACCCGGTCAAAAAGGATGGGTTCTTTTCTTGGAAGAGAAGGCGTTTGAGTTTTCGACGGTCAAAGAAGAAAGGAGGACCGTCGATTGAGATGGCTAATGATAGCAAGGTCGATGATGATGTGGATAGTGACGTTGACCGCCGACTCAACAGCTGTTTCTCCATTGACTCGATCACATCCGCTGCCCCACTGGTGCGTTCTCATTCTGCTAATATCATTTATGTCTTGGCTAACAAAATGCGTAGACCATTTCCATTTTACTATTTTTAAATTAGTAAAAAGAGTGATTGTTCATTTGGGCTATTAATCTTTGCAGAATGGAGAGGCCACTGAATTGTCTTCAGAGAATGAAAGTGGTAACTGGGAATTGAAAGAACTAGTGAGCAGAGATGGGCAAACAAAGCTCAAAGCTAGCGTGTTCTTCGCATCATTTGATCAACGGAGCGAACAAGCAGCTGGTGAGAGCGCATGCACTGCATTAGTTGCGGTGATTGCCCATTGGCTTCATTCAAGCCAAGACTTCATGCCAACAAGACAAGAATACGATAGACTAATAACACAAGGTTCCTCTGATTGGCGGAAGCTTTGCAACAATGAAACGTACATAAATTTCTTCCCCGACAAACATTTTGATCTTGAGACTGTGTTAGAAGCTGGCCTTCACCCTATAACCATCTTGTCCGATAAGTCGTTTACCGGATTTTTTAGCCCGGAAAAGTTTGAATCTTTGAGGGAAGCAATGTCTTTCGACAAAATATGGGATGAAATCGATAACTGCACGGATGATTGCCAGCCGGGGATTTATATAGTGAGCTGGAATGATCATTTTTTCGTGTTGAAGGTTGAAGCAGATGCATACTATATTCTCGACTCATTAGGGGAACGGCTCTTTGAGGGTTGCAATCAAGCTTATATATTAAAGTTTGATGAGACAACTTCTATGTATGGCAAAGTTCCAAAAGAAGATGTAATTGGTTCAGAGGAGAAGGCTGAGGAAGACAAGGCCAGCAGCGAAGAGGAAAGCGAAGAGATATTGATTTACAGTGGGAAGGAGTGTTGTAAAGAGTACATCAAAAGATTTCTTGCTGCTATACCACTTGGGGAACTTGAGATTGAAGAGAAAAAGGGCACAGCTTCTACCTTTAGTCTTCTCCAGAGATTACAGATCGATTTCCACTATAGCTCTTTTCAATCTTCTTCTGTTTCAACATCATCATCTTCTTCTCCGGCTACTTCCAATTTTTTCCTTTTCTCTGGTGAAGAGTGAACCTAACTTCATAGATTAAATTGTACATTTTGAATATGTGTATATCTTTTCTTAGCTAACTATTATATTACACAATTGTGTAATATTTGGCTGTAACATAGTTGTTTTTCTGCAATTATCTAGCGAGAAACATATAGTTCTCTTTTCCCAACAAAAATAATGATCAACAGTTATTTTGCTTCACACAAAATATTCCTACAATCAAGTTTAGCACAATTCTACTTTTGTTTTGTGCTTCGTTGGGGGGGCGGGGTGGGTGGGGTGAGGTGGGGAGATGCCAACAATAAAAGCAAGTTGCTTAAACTCTAAGAGCTTTTAAACCTCATCCAATATATATATATATATATATATATATATAAAATACAAAAACAGTTCGTATTCTCCACCAAGGAATAAGGAATAAGTTAAAACCAAGAAAGATTGGAATCTGACCCTACACCCAGTTAATAATTAAGCATACAACAAAGTACAGAAGATACTAGCCACCTCTAAAGCAAACAAAAAGCCCCATCCAGTCATTCATTAATCATTTTTCCTTTCTTCCTAATCAGACCAAATTGTTTAGGTCCACTCCACACACCATGGCCCCAAGCATATTGACTCTAAAGATATAATAGTTAAATTTGGTGAGAAAACACCTCCTTGTCCCCCACTCAAAAACAAACACAGACATCATCCAGATTTACATTAATCATTTTTCTCCACTTGTTAATGAGACCGGGATCAGCGGACCCAAGGTCTAATGACTCATGATGATTTTTTATTTTCTTCTAATGGCAATGTTTGAGGTTTAGAGAAGAGACACCCTTGGCATTATAACTTTTCCATACAGTCACTAAACTTTTAGAATAATACCACCCCCACAACTAAACAAAATAATAAAGCCAGGTTATTCCCCTCTAATTGTTTTCAAATCAAATTTTCGTCTAGACCCTGAAACTAAAAATCTAGACAAAAGGCAAAAGTTAATAGAAGTTAGCATGATGCAAACAAAATAAACTCAGCAGTCTTTGGTTACTAGTAAACTAAAATCCATCATAATACTATATACAAACGGTCCAAGTTCCAGTAGCAGCATTGCACAAGATACATTCCAATCAGAAGCTTCCCCTGTTGGCTCCGACTGACTTACTTCATCTAGTTCAAACTTTGTTAATATTTACATCTCATATCTTGCAAACTGAAACAAGCAACTCAAGCAACATAATTACCAAGTCCAGCAAGCTCCCGAGGAACTTCAGTAATGCATTTTCACCTAGACATGTCAGGATTTTGAATCAATCTACTGAAGCAAGAGTCATTTTACAAACCTGCAGTTCTCATTCTTCCACTTAACTGGCTACATGGAAGCTTTGGCTGCCAACGAAATTGTTGTTCTTCCAAAGGGTGAGTAGAAACTGCTTTTAGCTTTCTTATATTTGTGTTAACATTGCCCTCAACATCCCACTGACTTGAACACACGTCTAAAGGGCTGTTAACATTGGCTTTAGAAAGGAAGAGTATTTGTTTATTCGTTTGTGGTGTCAAATCACAGAACTTGTACCCCTCTAGAGAACTAGAACCAACTTCTTTAACCAATTCTTGCTGATTATGTTCAGTACGTGGGCAAGGACCTGAGAGAGGACCTAGTCTTAGAGAAAGATCACAACCTATGTCGTGTCGGTTATCTGGAATACCCCTGATATTTCTTTGAAGGATTTTAGTTGAAGAATTCATGCTCAAGGAGTTATGAACAAAATTCACCTTGGCAGGCTCCACATTGTTAGAAGTTGAATCAGGAAAATTTTCCAAACCATGTGGGGTTTCTTCAAATTTGAAGCAAGTTCCATAGTACAAGGGGTAAACAGAACAGGAAGCAGGATAATTTCCCACTGACAAGCATTGTTTATTACCAGATAGAGGACTATTCTGAGATTCAAAGGGAGGTTTGTTAGTGGAACTGCTGATGTTCTGGACAAGAAGGTCCCAGGTTGCATTCATCGTTTGTTTCATCAAAGGAGAATAATTAGCCAAGCCCTGTGAATTAATTGAGTGATTTCCTCGAGTAACATTCTCTATGTTGCCGGGCTCTTGAGTGCCAGTGAGGTAACACCTTGGATTATTATTCCGTTGGCTCCTTGATGTCCGTCTTGGCGTGCATCCCAAATTGAGAGCAGCTAACAAAAAATAAATTATCGTGAAATAAGAAGAATCACACAAAGAGTACGCACTTCTACTATTTGTAAAATAACTCGGGAGAGAAATCAAACATATAAATTAACATTTCAGGACGCTATTGTCTCTAATATAGTAACCAGCAAAACGTAAGCCAACAATACAAATCCGAAGTAGAAAATGAAAATTGAGGAGAAATGCACAGCTAATACGAAAAAAATAACTCTTTGGAACAAGAGCTTAAGAAGAAAATAGGGGGAGGGTACCTTCAATACAAGGTGGAAGTAGCTCCCCAATTTCAGTACTCTCATCACGTCGAATGATCGTGTTAATAGCATCGTTTGTTCGGTCCAACAGTGTTTTAAGGTCCATATATTCAGCCTATGAACAAATTCAAAATGCAGTACTTGAGCTTGAGAAATCTATGAAACCAAATCCAAGAGCATTTCAAGCCTATGCATAGTAAAAAAGTTATAAAATTTCAATTCTAAAATGCATCAAAATTTGTTCTTTCTAGTTTATTTCTCTGTAATATCATCAAATAATGAGCAACCCATTTGAGATTTTACCTCAGAGTTGGCTTTGGAGTACATAATTTCTTCTGCTTTCAAAACAACAACTGGGAGCTTCTCTTGCCATTCCTTGTTCTTCTTTGTAGTTGTACTATGTAACTCATTGACGATTCTAAATCAAAACAAAAGGCAAAACTAGTGACTAACACACACAATATGTGCACATACATATATCTTAGCAGAGAAATGAACGGTCACCTGAAAATTTCTTGAATGAGAGAACCTCTCATGGGCTGGTGTCTTTCACTGTGCCATGCTCTTCTCACACATTCGTAAGGTCTTGGCCCTGGTCTAGGCATCTTTTAAAAAAGTCACCGAGGAAGTGGAAAGGGAGAAGACAGAGAACTCAAGCTTCTTGAAAAATTAAGCAATAAATTTGAAGGAGGACTTGAAAAGAAAGGCTACTGATGGCTTCTGCTTTTGGTTTTCCTTTTAAGTATAGCTTGTGACTTCCCACTGTTGAGCAGAGTACACAGTAATAGCGAACTGCAAAAGGCGAAAATGTAAACACTGAACAGAGAGAGAGAGAGAGAGTTTTTATTGCAGTGCTTTCCTTTTTTTCTTCTTTTTCTGTCACAAGCTCAATAATTTCAAAGAGTTTAATTGATGAGTGGGGGACATGAGTTTGGTGTGTCCCCCACTCATCCACATGCCCTCTTCCCCTAGCGCCAAGAGTCCCTCTCTCTCTCTCTTCCCTTTTTTACACTAGTTTTTGGCTCTCTCTTCCTTTTTTTACACTAGTTTTTGGCTCTTTAACACACTCCCCCCCCCCTCCCTCTTTCTCTGTCACTCCCACTCACACACAACAATCAACAACATGCACTCCTCCTGGCCATACATAATGTAGTGGTAAGGGGAGAGCGAGTTGATAATGTTGTCACTGTCGGTGGCATCTATGCAACCCCAACCTCTACTCAATGCTTTTACTTATAAATTCAAAAGATTATGGGAGAAATATTTAATCAAAAGTAAAGAGATGCAGAAGCAGAGATGATGAGATGACACCACCATCTTTACATTTCTTGTCAACTGAATTCAACATTCAGTAAGTAAGTTGATTTAGGATCAGTTCCAATTCTGTCTTGAGCCCGGGGTGATGTTCAAAACTTTATTGGGTTAAAAAAGTTTTTGTTTCATCCAGTAATGATGGTGGGGTGGCTGTAACATCACATCAGTGTCCATTGTACATTCAAGATTGATGGTGTTCTTGTGTACCATGTATACGCACGCCATTTTTGTACTGCTAGGTGCTAGCTAGGCTTCTATTTTTGCATTATTGGGGTGT
This sequence comes from Ailanthus altissimus, assembly GCA_946807835.1. Taxonomy (NCBI): domain Eukaryota; kingdom Viridiplantae; phylum Streptophyta; class Magnoliopsida; order Sapindales; family Simaroubaceae; genus Ailanthus; species Ailanthus altissimus. The sequence continues at coordinate 33,066,445 of OX327686.1, read as the reverse complement.
AAATAGCATCTGTCTTGCCTGTCAAGTTTAGCCCCCGTAAGATAGGATATTGTTAGAATTAAATGGCATAGAAATGATTGAATTTTTTTAATGTTGTGTTTTGTTTGGTGTATTATAAAATTAGATTGGATAACATATAATTTTATTATTAAAATATTTAAAAAATAATATTTATTTAATTATTAAAAATTTTAGATTAATTAAATGAAAATAATTTAAAAATCATTAATTAATTTAATTATTAAATATTTATATAATTTTTATTTATAATAACAAATATTTAAATATATATTTACTTTGAAATATTGTTTTCGTATTAATTATTATTTTATAAATATTTAATTGTTATAAATTATATTTTATTATTCTTCTAATTTCTATTATACTATAAAATTTCAATAAATTAATAACTTTGATTAAATAATATTTTTTATCAATATAAATTAAAAGATGTAAGTTCATAAAGGATTAACTCCGTGGCCTATAAAAAAGGTCATCTATCTTCTACTATTTTAATACACAAAAATAATTGAAAGATTTGGACCTCTTATCTCATGCTAAAAAAAAACACGAGCTCTATTTTGTTGTGTTAAGAAGTGTTCAAATAACAATTAGTACTATTATTAATTATTATGCAGACAATTAAAAATGCTAGCAATACTATAATGAGGCAACTAACCATTCAACATAATTTGCAAAAAGAGAAAGAACACAAAGTTTAACGAAGTTCGATAATGTTACTTATGTCCTCGGGCGCCACTAGAACAAATCTACTATTTTTAAAAGAAGTTACAAAATTTTTAGGCCACAATATAAATTTTCAAACTATTAGGTCAAACTGCAAATACTCAAATAGTAGAGCTAATACTGTAATTACCAAACAATAGGGTATTACTACAAATACCCAAAAATAAAGAAAAAATTGAATTTTTACAACTTTCAAGGACTTAAATGTAAAACTCTTGAACTATGAGATTCTCATTAAGAGATCCTACAAATAAAGGGGGAGAAAAGAATTATTCCAAAGGTACAATTAATATCAATGAGGGTCTTGTCTTATATAAGTCTAACCAAACCACCCTCATGCCATCTCCCACTAATGTGGGATTGGCTCAATTGGTATATAAGCCAATTTTTAACAAAAAAAGAGTGAGATATTCCTACTTGTAAGTAGTCCATAAACCACATATATCTCCATATTTGTAGCAACCAGTATCCACAACCGGTAAGAATAAATATTTATATATATATAAAAATATACGTATTTTTATTTGTATGTGGGTGATACTTAATTTATATATTGTTATTAGTAGTGTTTGTATAGGTTAAGGACATACTATTAGCATTGGGTTTATTTGCAAGACTTTAGATTTATTTTAGAGACTAATTTATAATACTTTAAAAGTTTTTGGGGCAAATTTGTAAATACTAAAAATTAGCCTCTTAGTATAAAAATACACTTTTGAAATCTTAATTTACTCTTTTGGGTCGAGCTATCCCTTTAGAGAGAGAAAAGAGAGAAATAGAGGGGAGAGAAAGAGAAGAAGAAGAAGAAAAAGAAGAAGAAATTGGAATTTTAAATTTTAAGAGGTATATCACAACTATTTCTCAATTTATTGGTGTTAATTAAGTTAATTTCTTTAAGTTTTGATTTCTAGAAATATTTATAATTGAGGATTTGATGTGTATTTCGTAATATATTGTGACAATTGATGATGATCTATGTAGATAGCTTGATAAATTATGATGAGTTGTAGAATTTCTGCTTGATAGTCTCTTGATCAAGAAATTTTATAAATTGTTGTGATTCGATTTTAGTTTTGAATTCTTAGAATATAAAATAGACATGTCTAGAATCATTTGAGACTTTGAATCGATTGAAAATTCTAGAAATTGAATTTGTAGTGAATTTACCAAAATAACCCTGAAATTCTAAAAATTTTCTGTGTTAACAGTATGATACAATGATAAATAATTTTTGATCTATTGAATGATCTTTAAAAATTACAAATTTATGGAATATGATAAGTTTATATGTCTAATATGATATAATCAGAATTGAGAATTTAGATCAATATGGTTAAATTGTTATGATTTTTTAAAGTGTATTAGCTCATTACAATATTTCATTAATAGATTTTTAAAGTTATGGAATAAAATAGTTTTAAAATACTTTTGGCAGTGATTTTGAAGTGAAATATTTATCATGAGTTGAAATATGTGTCAAGAGTAATTATATGGTATTTTTGTAATTTTTGAGTTAGTATCTGATTTTATAAAATTACGAGACTGAATACTATTCAGTAAATATCTTGATTCCGCCAGAATAATAGTTTGAATTTGATGGTGTTTATGAAATGGAATGTGTAGGAATTATGATATAATATTCATATATAAGAAGGATATATGAGTCAAGAATGATATATTCTGATTTTGGAGTAATTGGACATCATTTGATGTATTAGAAAATTTTGTTAAGTGTAAGTGGTCAGAATGACAAGTTTTGAGAAACCGAGTAATTAGACCAATTTGATGTGATAAGTGTATTGTGTATAATTTTGTAAGCTATTTAAAGTGTTTTGTGTGAATTGTGAGGCTTATGAAAGGATTAATCTCCATTAATAGGTTAAGGAGAATTAAGACTTGTACCCGAAAGTGTTAAGAGGTAAGTATATTAGACTTTTTACTGAAATCACAATAAGCATAGTAATTGTCTATGTATGATTTTGTAAATGTGCTTAGAAATATATTTATGTTATGCCAAAGTGTATTTGATATGAAATATGAAAGACATATGTTTATGAATGTGAGCATTGACATTGAGCATGAACATACATGTGTTTTTGAAAGTGAGCTTTCAAAATGAAATGTGTTTAACAAAGAAAGCTTTGAAGTGTAATATGTCAATGAGAAACATTTTGTGTTTTGAGGATACTTGAACTCACTGTTGACTTAGTAGGCATTTTATATGATTTGTGGAGCCTTTATGTGTGGCCCTTCCTTTGAGATTGGTATATGTTATGTGTTCCGTATATAGGGAGGATCCTATTAGTACCTAAAGGAAGATTGAGTCATCACATTCGTGTGGTGGCATATTGGTGCATGTGAGAGGATTCACCGATGATCAGGGTGAGCGTTTGGCTCTTACCTTCGGGCTTGAGCATTATATATGTGTAATTTAAACCTCACTTGTACTATTTCTCTCATACGGTATGTCACTTACGAGTGACATTTGGCTCATTATGTGATATGTGATGTGTAAGTCCTACTAAGTAGTAGTTGAGTGATGGTATTTCTGTAATATATTTTGAAAGAATGTGTAAGCGCTTACATGACATGTGATTTGATAAGATTATGATTTTGATTGATCATAGCATATCATACATATGCATTGTGTACATATATGTATTTGTATTTGATATATGAAAAAATTAGTATGCTTACTGAGTTTTATACTCATTATAGTTTATGGTGATTTCAGGTAAATAAGGTACATGTGTGCTTAGTGAATTTGGTAAGGCTTCTGTTGTTCCTTGGGTTCTCTGAGTTGCTAGGTTGCTGAGTGTTTCATTTGGGGGCACGTGGGATAAGATATTTGATTTGTCCCTATTGAATAAATACTTATGTATTATTTTATTGTGTGTGGTTGGATTTAGTTTAAATTTCACCAAGTGTGGTTATGGATTGATTTTAAGTAAGAATTTGCAATGAATATATTCTAGGCTTCCGATAACAAAGTTGCTACTGGTGATGTAGTAGAGTATTAATCTCTGAGAAAACTCTGCGTATCTCTGGTTTACTAATTGTCCCAGTCATAATTCAATTGCTATAATTCTGAAAGAAATTAAAATGAATGTTTAAAATATTATTGAATGAGTGTAAGTTATGTCATGTATCAGACCTTTTGGGTCTGGGGCGTGACAATATTGGTATGATATTGTTCACTTTGAGGATAAGCTCTCATGGTTTTACTCTTGAGCTTTACCCAAAAGGCCTCATACCAATGGAGATATAGTTCACTCTATATATACCCATGATCTTCCCCATTTCTTTTCAATGTGGAACTTTTTTTGCTTCCTTAACAATCCTCCCCTCGAAAAAAGGACCACGAAACCTCCCTTTAAACGATATTTCACCGGTTTATCTTTCACATAGGAAGATCTTGCTCTTTTTTTTGTACTCATCTTCTACTTATCTTCACTGTCATTGTGGGAGCACGCATTACGTGAAGCCCAGAGTACTGCCTATCTCGAGAGCCTGCTCTATCAGGTCAACTCCTTATCACTGCGTTGGGAGACACGCCTTACGCGAAGCTCGCATCACTGCGTTGAGAGGACACGCCTTACGTGATGCTCGAGAGTATACCACCACATGTCTATAGAGCTTACTACGAATCCCATCGCAAACTAAGGCTTACTAGGCTCACTACCTTCTCGTTCGGCACCGACAATTTTTTTCACATTGCTAACTTTGGGGTATGGATCTGATACCACTTGTAAGAAGTTCATAAACCACACATATCTCCATATTGATATGATATTGTCCACTTTGGGCCTAAGCCCTAATGGTTTTACTTTTGGGCTCTACCCAAAAGGCCTCATACCAATGGAGATATGGTTCACTCCTTATATATTCATTATCTTCTCTATTTCTTTTCAATATGAGACTTTGTTTAATTCCTTGACATACTTTAACCAATTATTCAAGAGATAAGATTCATGCACCATTGTTTATACACAATTTTTGATATAAATTTATAACCTTTGAATCGATATTTTTTAATGACCATAATTTAAGGTAACATGGTATTTTTATTTGTCTAAAAATTAAGTAAATTCACCGCTCAATTAAATATTATTCTTTCTCATTTTTATTTTCTCGCCCATTTGCATTTGTAGTTTTTTTTCTTCTTATCTTTTTTTTGTTCTATTTTTTTCTTTCAACTTTTTGTTCAAGAAGAGTTATTGTGATTATGAATAAGAAAAAATTGGTGAAGGTAGAACTTAGAAGAGTGGCCATGGCTTATTTATTTTTTAATTTTGGATTTTGAAGATAGAAAAATGTTTGGCAGTGACCTTGAATATTGTAACATAATATAAAATTTTCAATTATATCACATTACACCTAATTGCCTAAGTTTTTTTTTTTTAAATGTTTGTAACAATTGTGCTTTCATTTGAGCAAATGAAGAGTTGAGCGGGCCTCAGAGGTGTGGTTTGGTGGCAAGTTAAGCGTTTACCATGTAAGCCACTTAGGTTTGACCCTAGAGGAGGTAACAGGATAAAAATTATTTGTGATTCGATACACTCCATTACCTTTTAAAGAAAGAAAGAAAAAAGAAAAAATAAAGACAATAAGAAAAAAAATTGTGGGCGCACGTAGGAGAGAGAATATAATATTTAATTGAGTTATGAGTATACTGTTAATTAAATAATTTTTTAAACAGATATTATCATCAATACTCTCGAAATATTAGCTAATTACACTATTACCTAAAAGTAAAAAAATCGACATTAATACTAAAATTTTTAATGAAGTATGCACTGATGTCTAACGGCTATGAATATGCCATCAAATTAAACAGAATATATGTCAATGTGCATCAAATTATTAAATTGCTCTTGTACACATTAAAAGGGATGACATGACAATTACATCTCTATGAGTTAAAAAAAAGTTCATTTTTCAATTCAAAATTTAATTTTTTAGCTATTAAATAAAAAATAAAATCATTTAAAAAAATAAAATAATAAAATAACAATTAAAAATAATAATGATAAAAAAAACCCTTTAAAACACAAAAAACAACTGAAATTAAAAATAATAATAACAATAATAAAACCCTTTAAAAAATAAAAATAAAAGAAAATTAATAAAAGAAAAAGGACATCTGAACCCCCGTAATTTAGAGAAAGAGACATGCAAACCCCTATAATTTCAAAAATCATGTTTACACTCCTATCAGGTGATGAATTCTGTTTAAATTAACACCTAAAAGGGAAAATATGGTATTTCAGCTTACACATCAAAAACTAAATTTAAAGTGACATGGCGTTGCTTATCTTTTCATTACACATGGCAACTTCTAATTGGGAGACTTTTTTGGTGCCCATTGTGTAAACATTTGTTCATCTTCTTTGTGTTAACGTATTTGTTTTACAGAAAATACAAAACAAACACAATCTGAAGAAAAACAAAATCTAGAAAGATAGAAAATAAACCATTAAAAACCTAAAATATTCTAACAAATCAATCTAAATAGCTTACAAAAGTTCATCATCTTTTTCTACTGTGTTCAGAATCACGATTTAAGGTATTTTTAATTTTTTTTTAGTTGTATCCTTTGTACATGTGGTGGATTTGTTGATATTTTTATTTTGTTGGCCAAATAAAACTCTTTAATTTGAAATATATTTTTTGGGTTTTTTGAATTGTCATGATGAAACGTTTTGGGGTTTATGGTTTTGTCTTCGGTTTTGCATATGCCTTTGGTGTTTGTGGGTTTATTGTCATTTATCTAGTTTTTAACTGCATTATTGGTGTAGTGTACGTTTTAGGGTTAGGCTTTTGGTAATTGATGTTGATACTGTTTGTGTTATAGGGATTATTTTTATTGTGATTTGTATTTTGAAATGGTTGCATGAAGAAAAAGGGGAGAAGTTTTTGTGATTCTTAATGTTTGGGGTTTGATGATTGTTTGAAGTATGTGGAACCCGATACTTGTAGTTTGATCAGTTTACAGAAGCACGTTTGTGACCATGTGTTGAAAAACCCATTAAGGTCAGATGAGAAGTTTAAGGTTATGACAATAGTGCCTTGGGCTGAGAGCTAATAATCTTGAAAAAAGATGCTCATTTAGTTAGACTGTTAAACAGAAGTTTGAGGTTGGGGATATATCAGTTATCAATTGACTTTGAAGTTTTACCTTTAAATACTGTCACACCCTCACATGTAGCCTCAAATATCTCAAAACTTAAGTCAAACCTAGAAAGTCAATGAAAGAGAAAGTTGTTTGATGATGATAGGGGAACATATGAAAAAGTGCCCTAAAACACCAACATGTCCCTGATGACACATCAACCTCAGTTACAAGTGTACTAGACATCCCAAAACAGCAATACGAGCCTACTACCTTATGTGAAAAAATATTATGCAACCCCTTCAAACTCACAAGAATACATGTAGTCTCAATTGGATCGACAATACTCCCATTCACCAGTCCAAAGAAACCCAATTCCAACAACAACCCAAACTATCACACCTCTACCAGGAACAGCCCAAACTAACCCAAGCCCACCAGAACCACCTTTAGATAACCCAGCTCCACCAGCTTCCCAATCTGGCTTACCTCCGCTAACAGTACCTTAAATTATCACACCCTCATCAGCAACAGCCCAAACTAACCCAAGCCCACCAGAACTACCCCTGGATGACCTAGCCCCACAACTTCCTAATTTGGCCTACCTCTACCAAAAGTAGCCCAAACTATTACACCCCCACCAACAACAGCCCAAACTAAACCACCCCCTCCCATAGCAACCCAAATTGGCTCACCTCCACCAGTAGTAGCCCAAATTGACCCACATGAACCTGGGCTTGATGATGTTCATTGGGCTGACAACAGTAGTGAATGTGAGATAGAGTATGAGAGAAATGAAGGTGAAAACATTAGACACGAGTAGAAGAGTGAAAGAGATCATAATGATAGAGTTACAGAGGAAGATGATGTTGATGATGGGCTACTATTTAATTATATTAGTGATGATTCAGGAGTTGCCTTTTTATCCTCATCTGATAATGACAAGCCAATAAGTAGGGCTGGTTCTAATATAGATAGAGATATGCATAATAGGCCCCCCATGATTCAGAAAGTTTCTATGTAGGGAATGAGTTTAAAAATATAGTTATTTTTAGAAAGGCCATGACAAAATATTATATTGCAGAAAGGTTTGATATTCAGAGAATAAAGAGTAAGAAGCATAGGTTTAAGGCAAAGTGTCCACAACCAAGATGTAGTTGGTATATATATGCAGTACTAGTTGGTTCTGGTTCAGTTTTCATAATTGATTAAATTGCTAAAGAACATACATGTGATAGTCAGTCAATGAATAAAGTAGCACCAAATGCATGAATAGCAAAAGAGTTTGAGGGCAGCTTAAGGTCTAAACCTAATATGCCAATTACAGTAATTAGTGATGAGTTGAAGTTGAAATATATAGTGCATGTGAATAGGAAGAAAATATATAGGGCCGAGAATAAGGCCCTTAAGATTTTGTCTAGTAATCATAAAGAATATTACCAGGGATTGAGAGATTACTCAGAGATTGTAAGACAAAATAATAAATGAGTCTTTATTATGCTGAAGTGTGCATCAGTTACATCTCATGGATCCTTAATATTTGGGAGATTTATGATAAGTTTCCCTGCTCAGAAGGAAGGGTTCATTAGGGGTTGTAAATGTTTTGTTAGGGTTGATGATTACCACTTAAAGTGGTCATATGAGAGAATGCTTCTTTTTGCAGTGGCTTTGGATGTAAATAATGACATCTTCTCAATAGTTGTTGTGTGTATGTGAGTTAGAGTGTGTTGACAGTTGGGGCTAGTTTTTGGGATTTTAAGGCATTGGCTGAATATTAATGATCACAGTAAGGTGATATTTATGACTGATAGACAAAAATATATAATGGCAGGCTTGCAATCATACTAGCCATTATCACAAATTAAGCACTATTGCAAATATATTTATACAAATATCAGAAGACAATATCCTACTATGATATATAAATTTTTGTTTTAGGCAACAAGTAGGGCCACAAAAGAGAAAGAGTGGTTGGAGAACATGGTAAAGATCAAAACAGTTAAAAAGGATTATGATAAAGCATATAAGTATTTGGTGGGGATTGACAAGTCTAAGTAGGCTTTGCATACCTTCAAAGATGATGACAAATCTGATCATGTCACCAACAACATGACAGAGGCTTGGAATAGTTGGTTGAATAAGTATAGAGGTAGACCTGTGCTAGCCTTACTTGAATTTATTAAAAGGAAGACAATGAAAAAACTATACCAGAGATTAGTGGTAGTAAGAAATTGGACTCATAAGCTACCTCCAATTATAAAAAGGAAATGTGATAATGCTAGGATGGAATGAAGGTTTGTTAAGGTGGTGACAGCGAGTGATTTTTTATTTGAATTTATTGATGAAAACTGGGAGACATTTGTGGTAGATTTGGATAAAAAGATATGCGATTGTAGGGTATTCCAAATCACAAAATTCTATGCAAGTATATAATGCCTTACATTGCAATTAGAAAATAGGATTCTATAAATTATGTTGATCAAAGGTTAACTATGAAAGCTTATCTGGCCACTTACTCAGGTATAATTAATCCACTGCATGATCACAAAACATGGTCAGTTATTGAAGGCCTTACCATCAATCCACCAGTTATTAAGGCAAAGGTTGGAAGACCTAAGGTTGTTAGGAGGATAGAACCTGGTGAAGGGAAAAGAGACAATGATAAAAGAACATTAAGATGTTCTAAATATAGACTATTAAGGCATAATAAAAGAGCATGCAAAAATCCACCATATGCACATGTATATATTTTTGTATTTAGGTATTTCTTATACTGAATGTAGTTTAGTTTTAGTTCCCTAATGTTTTAATTTCATTACATTACTAGGGTTGTTAGGAGGATAGAACTTGGTAAAGGGAAAAGAGGCAGTGATAAAAGAACATTAAGATGTTCTAAATATAGATTATTAGAGCACAATAAAAGAGCATGAAAAAATCCACCATATCCACATGTATATATTTTTGTATTTAGGTTTTTCTTATACTGAATGTAGTTTAGTTTTAGTTCCCTAATGTTTTAATTTCATTACATTACTAGACAAGTACAAGTAAGGATAAAGAGGCAACATCTCAATTTGAACCAACCATTGGTGATACTGCACAATCATAAAATACTTGTATGGCTTAATAATTTCTTTTTTAAAATTATTTTTTCATGGTATGCTACAATGGTATTGCACAATCATAAAATACTGGTCTAATGACAAAAGAACATTTTGTTTCTAATTTTTGCAACTATATTCAGTGCAATGTTGTCAATAGGTGTATATTGCAGCAAGTGTTTGCAAAGACAATGGGTGTACATTATAGGGACTTTTTGCAAACATAGTGTTATGTTATCTGCATGAAGTTTGAGAAATTAGGTATTGTCATCTTTGATAAATTCAGTACATATTTTGCAAAGACAATGCAGTGCTATTTGAACTTTTATTTTTCAGTACATGTGGCTTTATTTATACTCTTTATAACATTTACATTAACCCCTCATATTAAACCATAGAAAATACCCAATTATTAAGGCTATAACAATTACAAACAATTGAATTTTGTTTGAACTTCTGCTCTTATTCATCATCTTTCTTACATCATTGCTATTAATGAACCCGTCCTCACTTGCATATGCATTTTCATTATCTAATTGCATTGATAAACCACTGTTCGATGAGTTGGTTACTAACTTCAACTGGTTTTGATTGAACTTGAATTTAGTTGGCTTCCAAATTTTGTAAAATTCACGTCTTCTTCATACACAACAAAAATATAACTTGTTAGGGTTGTTTGCTGATTGAGATATGCCCACAAAAGATCTTAAGTTGCATTCACAAATCATGTTTTTAAATTTGATAAGACCGTCATTTACTTCATTTGCTAGAGTTGAATGGCTTAATATTGGATGAAGTTCATTTACATCAAGTTCCTAAAATTGGTAGTAGTCACACCCACTTCACATGCAATAGAAATAAAGTTTATCTGGGTTGAACTTTGATTTTGAAATTTTGACATCTGCTTTCTCTTTGCATTCACACATATAGTTCTTAAATTTTATAAGAACCTCATTCACACTCCACAGAGCACTGTGCCTTTCTAAATGCATAATTACAATGATACAAAAAAAAAAATACTTAGTGTTATTTAGGAGCATAAAATGTCTCTAAGGCTACTGAATATGTTGGAGGATAATGAATGTGTTTTAAGGATACAAGCTACTGGATTTTTTGTTTGGAATAAGGGAAAGTGATTGAAGGCAAAAAAAATGAATGTGTTGAAGGATAATGTATATATTTTGAGGATATTAACTTTTGGATGTTTTTGTTTGGAATATGAGAAAGTGTTTGAAAGCAAAAAAAAAAAAAACAATTTATTCTATGGCAAAGACAATCTGTAAAACCCTTTATGATTATATTTTTTATACAAAAAACAAATTCTGAAAGAAATGGTCAAATATAAGTGCCCCAACAATGGTTATAAATGTCTTAATTTTAGTAACTTGTTATGAGGTTAATTCGGTAATTTAACAAATTAATTAAGATAAAGTTGATGGTGCATTAGCCCAATCTCAAACACTGCATAACAATTTCTAATTAAAAATAGAGGGCAATTATGTCATTTTATCAAAATAATTCAGGGAAAATTCAAAAAATTTTGTCATATGAAAGGTCATTTTGTAACGTTATATCAATTAGTACGGGCAATATGGTAGTTTACCTTGAAAATGTTGACGTGTAAATCCATCAAATGGTAAAAACACATTTTAGGGGTATAATTATACTTTTATTGGCTATAACTGATTTTCTATTAACTTAAACAAAATCCATCACCTAACGAGCATATGAAAGAGATTTTTAAATTTTTTAGGGTCTGCATGTCCATTTTCTCAAATTACGGGGGTCTAAATGTTCTTTTCCTTTAAAAATAATAATAACACTAAAAAACTCATTTAAAAATAAAAGAAAATTAACTTTTTAAAAGGCCGCAGCTCTAGCAGCCAAGCATGGCCGCTTTTATTACTGCCACCAATGACCTAGGTTGGCCCACAAATTATTTAAAATTTATTTTTGTTCAATTTTTTTTTTATTTTTTGAAAGATTTTGAGAGTTTGAAGTATGAAATAACTTTATTACCATCGAATCTGTTAATTTTAATGACAAATTCCTAACGATTAGTCATTAGTGCGTATTTTGTTAAAAGTTTGAGTATTAATGTCGATATTTCAAACTTTTAAATATTAGCATAATTAGCCAATACCTCGACAGTATTGATAATAATATCATTCTCTCTTAAAAAATAAAAAATTGTCACATCACTCTAAATCATAAACATTGAAAAATTATCAATTTAAGGATTATAAATATGTGTCAAAAATTATATACAAAAAGGTGCTAGGATTTTTCCCATTATTCAAACTTCACTAATAAACTTGATTTTGTTGTAAATGGCGATGGCTTCCACCGAATCCCACATTGGTGGAAAATATTAAATATGGTTTATGTATCTATATATATATATACCCATGCTGCATAATAAAAGTACGAATAGAAATGAGTGCTCTTACCCATGTCATTTATATTTCACATATCTGAGTTTATATTTATTATATATTTATAACACATTATTAACACGATTTATAGATAAATTCAGTTTTTAACTTTCATATTAAGTTCTTAACTTATTTTATTTATATTCAAATATTATTTGTATTATATTTATTTGATTGTATGTTATAATCCTTATAAGTATGTTCTGTGCTTGCCATTTATTTGAATTTTTCACATCATAAAATAAGGATAAAAATATTATGCATCAGTTATCTTATATTTATATTTATTTAATATTATGTATATTTTTTAAATTGGAATATTATATCTGCAACTTGAAGTTTGCAGAATAAATCAATAAGTTAGAACCTGAAGTTCTAACAATTAATACCATTAATTCAAAAATTGAAGTTCTATATTAAAATCTAAAGTTCTATATCAAAATTTAAAATTTTGTTTATTTACTTTAATTATTTATTCATATAGAAGTGTTGAAATTTGTGTTTACGTGCCATTCCTTTATGTATGAATATTTATTTAATATTTATACTAATATTATCATTTTATTAAATTGCTAATTATATTTTATATACGGTAAGATACTTGTAACGTTTTAGTTATTGTATGATCTGAAAGAGTTCAGATCTGGTTTAAAGGAGTTTAGAACAGTATTAAGAATTAGCAACGCTAAGAGTTATCAGGTTAAAAGAGCCAGCGATATCTAAAGAGTTAGAGCCATGTCTAAAATGGGACAAAGACCTGAGAATATGTATTAATAATGACATGATTGCAAAGAGTTGTAAATAGTGCTAGAAAAATATTATTATACAAATATATTCTCAAATATTATGTTTCTAATCTATCTTTACTAATGCTAGTCTGTTAGTGAAGACCTTAATAAATATATAGATCGGTGTATGTCTATACCTGGATGGTTCAGATGGTTAGTCTTAGTAGACCATAAGTTTAGTGGAAGCTCGTATTGAGATACAGGTATTCAGTAAGGACTGAATATTGAATAGACTCACGAAGACCTCTCATAAAGCCGTCAATGGAGGGTCTTTTAAGTTAAATAGTATTCGTGATCATTTGACTTGAGTGCCACAGTGGGCTTGTGAGTGATCCATCATACTTTGGTTCTATACATGTCAGAAACCTTTCATGGTCTGATCGCTGGGTGTCACTAGGTATAATCCGATGCTCATGGAGTCCGGTGTGAATAGATATAGGATTCATCAGCTCATTTAGGTAAGTGGTATATCCTAATGCTCTAAGATTATATTTTAGAAAGTCTAATGGCCAGAAGTAATAATTCTTGGGAATAGAGTTTAATCCTAGAGATAAATAATATCACAAAAGTGTTTGAGAATATTTTTTATTGAAATATAATTCTAAAGAAAAGCTTACGGTCAGGTATATGGAGATTTGACGGTGTTGATCTATATCTCCGCTCTACTCAAATATGAATGATGGGGGAATTATATGGATATGTTATAATTTCAACTTGTATGGTCTAACGCGCCACTTTGTAATATTTCTAACGTGTGTATGGGGCATCGTTCACAGATATACGGAGGAGTTTCATATAACAATTTGAACATGGATCTAGATAGTCTCACAATATGAAGTGTACTCATTGTGCAATGGGACAACATTATAGATTGTCTCACTATGTTTATAAAATATATTTCAGCGTTTCTCAGGTTGTGCATTTGTCTAGACTTAAATGTTAAGTATATCACTTAATTAGTTGACAAGAGTTGTTAACTAAGTAAATGTTAACAAGTAGCATATTTATTCCATGAATTGTTTCATCACGAATTCACCCATTAATTATGTTAGTAAAATCAAATAAGGTAAAAATTAATTATTCAAATAATTTTTTGATTATTTGAATAAATATTATTTAAATAAATAACAATATTTATTAAGCTGTTTATTATTTTAGTTTAGGTGGGATACATACACCTAATTAGGTATAATAGCCACCAAATCTTATTTTTTTATTTTTGGTTACTTAATCATTTTTGGGAGCATTTGTGAAGTGCTTTACACACCTAAAAATGAATTGAATAATTGATTTTCTAAGTGAAAAAGATAACAAGAAATGGAGGAGGGAGAAAATAGGGTGGTTTTTAATTCTTTTTGCAAAGTGTTGTAAAAGAATAAGAGAGAAAAAGAAAAATAATTCATCTCCTCATTCTCTTCAAAAATTAAAACTTGTTGCTGAAAACAATTGATAACTGCCATTTTAACTTCACAATACCATTAGATTGTTGTGAACTAGAATTGCACGAGGATTCACTTCAAAGTGAGCTTAAAATTTGGAACAATTCAAAAATTTTGAAACCTTCACTAAAATTCTTCAGCGTTATGTTTTTATAATCTTATGTTATTAATGATATAAGTTACATGTGTATATGTTGATTACATGCTTAATTCTACTGCAAATCGTGTATATGATACATGTATTTAATTTTTTCAACATGTACACAATCGCATACATACATCTTAAAATACGTAACAGAAAGGTTATGCCGACTCATTGCTATTAAAATATAGAATGCTATATTTCATCAATACTATTAATATATGGAAGACTACCTCTTAATTATGATTATTCTATGTATATGAAAGGTCGTGCCTTATTAAAATTGCTTATGATATTTATTTTTTTACATCATATATTTGTTTAATAATATTTATATTTCATCACACTAATTTTAATTCCATTCTTTAGATTTAAAACCCTTAAAATATTTCTTACAAATTTACAAATTCATACATTTAATATCTCTAAAAAAATTATTTGTCATGGATACTGGATGCTAAAATGTACTTCTAAGCCAATGGTTTGAAAAAGATGATCGAAAAAAAATAATGTGCCCCTACTAGTCAAGTTAAGAGCTATAATTTTTCTCCGTCATCACCTATAAAAAAGTTTAAAAGCTCAAATTTGATGGTAGAGGACTTGTAGTTCATTTGAAAAAAGCAAGATACATTAATAAGAAAAATGTGTTCTTACCAAGAGTGAGATATGAGTGAATGAATCAAGTTGTTGCTAAATACAATTAT
Source organism: Ailanthus altissimus (assembly GCA_946807835.1). Lineage (NCBI taxonomy): Eukaryota > Viridiplantae > Streptophyta > Magnoliopsida > Sapindales > Simaroubaceae > Ailanthus > Ailanthus altissimus. The sequence continues at coordinate 33,050,977 of OX327686.1, read as the reverse complement.
GTTTTGCTCAAAATCACCTTATAACTGAAATTGTGTGGTGAGAAAATTACAGAATAAGACATGTTAGAGAAACATTATCTATTTTTTATACTTTTAATGTTATTATGCAGCAATAGTATCATGAGCATCAATATTAAAAATTAATATCACATCTTCTGCTTGTTGAATAAAATAATGACCTTTTATTGAGAAATCACAAATCACATCCAATTATTTCTCAGTCATTTTTAAAATTGAAAGCAAATACTCATAACAAATATTGAACACGGTCGTAGAGAAGGGCGAATACGTAATTATCACCCTTGTAGTGGCTATAAATGCCAAGAACAATGAAACATTAAAAGAGAGCATAAACAAAAAGAAAAAGACAATGGTGTAGAAAATAAACGCCCTAAGTATTAAGAAAATAATTGTTATCAATATGATACATTATGAGGCATCTATCAATGCAAAGGAAAAAGAATGTAGAGACAAATCTTATTGATAACTCAAGATCCCAAAGATTTTACTCATATAAATGTCTCCAATTTCTTTGGGATAAAGAAGGGAACACTAATTATTAAACTTTAATTAATATATACATGTTAGGTATTTTTGTATGAAATATAATTTTTGTAATGTATCATCTTGATATCTACCATTTAATCTAAGAAATAACTTTTAAAGATATATTTTCCACTTAAAAAAAGTTGAGGATGCTTGTTTGGCTGAAAGTACAACTGCATACACAATCCTTTGAAATAAAAAATATTTAAAGAAAAGTCAATATTCTATCAGGTCCTACAAATCTAATTAAAGGCTTTGAAAGAGTAATGATCTTGTTAGTAAGTGAAACAATATATATATAAGTGAAACGTTATATACAGGCAAATTTTGAAGAAATCTACTTAGTTTTAAAGATATTCATCGAAGTAGATATCACATTGAGACTTTGAGTAAGAATACATATGTTTGCATTACTTTCAACATCTCAAATAAGAAATGCATACTTGAAGAGCTTTTTGCATTATCATCTAATTTGTATTATTCAATTGAAAGCTACACAATAATGAGTAAGAAGTTCAATGATCCAAAAATATTTATGTTATAATATAACTGTCTTGGTCATCCAGGAATAATTATAATACATAGGACCATTAAAAATTCTCATGAACATCTATTAAAGAACCTAAAGATTTTGTTATCTAATAAGAGTTTTTGTATCACTTGCTCATAAGTTAAACTTGTAGTTAGACCATCCCTTATAAGATTGATCTAAAATCTATATTATTTTTACTATACAATGAGATATTTATAGGATTAAATTTATTCATCAAGTAGACCTGTTTCGCTGTTTTATGGTTTAAATTTATACATTTGTATGGTAGTCACATATTTGTTTACTATTTATATAAAATGCTATATTTTCTAGACTGCTAACACATATTATTAGGATAAAGGCACAATTTCATACTACCTTATTAAAACTGTATATTTAAATAATGTTGTGATTTTACATCTAAAAATGTTTGATGACTATTGTCATAAGTAAGAATCGATGTAGAATATTTTGTGTCACATGTTCACACACCAAATGGATTAGTATAACATTTAATTAAATGACTTTATTAACCTCATAATGCATTAAGATGGCACCTTAACATCGCTTGAGAATTTATGTTGGTTTTAACTTATCATCAATTATAAAATATCTTGAACCACTGACATGTGATCTATTTACTGTATGATTTATAAATTACCCATTTTGATAAAACAATATTTCCACCATTAGGAAAAAGAAAAATGCCTTATAAAATAAGGCATAAACTTGAAAGCGTGGATTAATTTTTGTGTATACTTGTGATATTTGTGTTCATAAATAATATATACATATCACTTACATACATAAATGTATCAAATACATAGCGTAAGTTTAAAAATATATTATGAACACAATTTATGCATTTAGTCAAAATTAAATTTGAATTGAAAAATTTCACCAAATAAGCCTTTGAATTTAAATTTTCGGGAGTCCGCCAGAAATGTGATTCGATAGTAGCTCTAGTGATCAATAAGGTGAATTTAATCAGCTAGATAACAGCTTGAAATCCAACTTTAGTTTAACTCTTTAAAGCAACTTGATTAACACTTTAAACTAAAAGTTCAACACTTGAACTATTAATAAACTTACAAAGCAATAAATATTTTGTTCTAATTCAAATCTTTGAGCAACAAAATATTTTCATTGTTTACAGTTTTAGCTGGCCGAACTTCAAAGAGAAAGAGATGAAGTTGTGTTTTTGTTTTCTTTGTTTTTAACTCTTAACACCAAAAAAAAATTCTCTCTTTTCCAAAATGCTCCGATGGTCGGCCACACACCCATATAATGTGTGTGTGTAATGTTTTGCTTTTGTAATATAATAATATTTGTTTCATTAACTTTAGTTAGCTTTTAATCAAACCAAAGTTAGAACTAACCCTAGTTTAGTTAGCCAAACTTACTTTAATTAGATATTTTATTTAACTAAATCATGGTTAATTTTTAACTCTAGTTTAATTAACTAAATATCTTAATTTAATTTAACCATTTGGTTAACTTTTAACCAAAATTAGGTTAACTATTAACTATAGTTAAATTAACTATTTATTTATCAATTAAATAGATAGATAATTTAATAATTAATAAAATAATATTATCCTTAAGTTCTCATTTAATCCAACGTGGGTTCCACTAAACTCAATAATTGAATTAACTTAACCGATGACTCACTATGTGTCACGTGTCTCAATTTAATTAGTCAACAACAATTGTTATCCAATTAATATACTTAACACTTAAGACAGATACGCGCACGTCCCGAGGGTTCTTGAAATAAATATTCAATTTTGTTGGATTTTATTAGATTAAACTATTCAATCCGGTACGTTGCTATAGTGCACAACGAGTACATTTTATATTATGGGACTCTCTAGGTTTACGCTTAAATCGTCAAATGAAACTATTTTATGAGTCGGCGATCGATGCTTCACACATACATCATAGATATTACTAATTATCGCGTTAGACCATACAAGCTGATATCAGAATATATACGTATAATCCTTCTATCACTTATATCCTAAATGAGCGGGGATATAGATTAACTGTCACGCCCCAGACCCAAAAGATCCGACACACGACATCACTTACATTCATTCACTGCATGTGCACTCATAAATAATATTACACAAAATTTTCAACTTTCATTCAACACAGAAATCCCTAGCAAGTTGCTAGTAAGTTCAACACTAAAATCAACCATAACCTAACATATAAATATAAACTTCTCTTGACAATATTTAAACATTCATTTCAATTTCTTTCAGAATTATAGCAATTGAATTATGACTGGGACAATTATTAAACCGGAGATACGCAGAATTTTCTCAGAGATTAACACTCTACTACGTCACCAGTAGCAACTTTGTTACCGAGAGCCCAGAATATATCCATTGCAAATTCTTACTTAAAATCATCCAATAACCACACTTTATAAAACTTAAACCAAATCCAATCCACACACAATGAAATAATACATAAGTATTTATTCAATAGGGACAAACCAAATATCCTATCCCACGTGTCCCTAAATGAAACACACAACAACCTAGCAACTTAGGGAACCCAAGGAACAACAGAAGCCTTGCCAAATCCGCTAAGCACACATGTACCTTATTTACCTGAAATCACCATAAACTATAATGAGTATAAAACTCAGTAAGCATACTAATTTTTTATATATCAAATACAAATACATATATGTACACAATGCATATGTATGATATGCTGTGATCAATCAAAATCATAATCTTATCAAATCACATATCATGTAAGCGCTTACACATTCTTTCAAAATACATAATAGGAATACCATCACTCAACTACTACTTAGTAGGACTTACATATCACATATCACATAATGAGCCAAATGTCACTCGTAGGTGACATACCGTATGAGAGGAATAGTACAAGTGAGGTCTTTAAATCACACATATATAACGCTTATGCCCGAAGGTAAAAGCCAAACCCTCACCCTGATCATCGGTGAGTCCTCTCACATGTACCAATACGCCACCACACGAATGTGATGACTCATACTTCCTTTAGGTACCAATAGGATCCTCCCTACATACGGAACACATAACATATACCAATTACGAAGGAAAGGCCACACATAAAGGCTCCACAAATCACATAAAATGCCTACTAAGTTAACAGTGAGTTCAAGTACCCTCAAATCACAAAATATTTCTCATGGACATATTACACTTCAAAAGCTTTCTTTGTTAAACGCATCTTATTTTGGAAAGCTCACTTTCAAAAACACATGTATGTCCATGCTCAATGTCAATGCTCACATTCATAAACATATATTCACATTTCATATCAAAATATACTTTGACATATCATAAACATATTCTTAACCCCATTTACAAAATCATACAAAACAATTATTATGTTTATTGTGATTCCAGTAGTAAGTCTAGTATACTTACCTCTTAACACTTTCAGCTACAAGGCTTAAATCTCCTTAACCTATCAATGGAGATTAATCCTTTCATAAGCCTCACAATTCACACAAAATACTTTAAATAGCTTACAAAATTATACACAATGCATTTATCACATCAAATTGGTCTAAATATTTGGTTTCTCAAAACCTGTCATTCTGACCACTTACACTTAACAAAAATTTCTAATACATCAAATGATATCCAATTACTCCGAAATCAGAATATATCATTCTTGACTCATATATACTTCTTATATATGAATATTATATCAAAATTCCTACACAATCCATTCCATACACACCATCGAATCCAAACTACAAACCTGACAGGATCAAGATACTTACTGAACAGTATTCAATCTCCCAATTTTATAAAATCATATACTAACTCAAAAATTATAAAACTACCACATAATTACTCTTGACACATATCTCAGTCCATGATAAATATTTGGCTTCCAAATAACTGCCAAAAGTATTTCAAAACTATTTTATTTCATAATTTTAAAAATCTGTTAATCAAATACTACAATGAGCTGATACACTTTAGAAATTCATAACACTTCAACCACATTGATCCAAATTCTCAATTCTGAGTATATCATATTAGACATATAAAATTATCATATTCCACAAATTCATAATTTTTAAAGATCATTCAGCAGGTCAAAAATTATTTTCCACTGTATCATACTGTTTACACAGGAAATTTCCAGAATTTCAGGGTCATTTTGGTAAATTCACTAGAAATTCAATTTCCAGAATTTTCAGTCGATTCAAAGTCTCAGATGATCCTAAACATGTATAATTTCATATACTCAAAATTCAAAACCAGAATCGAATCACAACAATTTATAAAATTCCTAGATCAAGAGGTTATCCAGCAGAAATTCCATAATTCATCATGATTTATCAAACTATCTTATAGATCATCATCAATTCTCACAACATCAAACGAAATACACATCAAATCCTTAATTATACATATTTCCAGAAATCAAAACTTAAATAAATTAACTTAATTAACACCAATAAATTGATAATTAGTTGTGATATACCTCTAAAGATCCAAAATTCCAATTTCTTCTTCTTTTTCTTCTTTTTCTTCTCTTTCTCTCTCCTTTATTTCTCTCTTCTCTCTCTAAAATGGGTAGCTCGACCAAAATGAGAGAATTAGGGTTTTTAAAAGTGTATTTTTATACTAAGTGGTTAATTTTTGGTATTTACGAATTCACCCCCAAAACTTTCAAAGTATAGCAATTTGGTCCCTAAAATAATTCCAAAGTCTTGCAAATAAACCCAATACTAATAGTATATCCTTAACCTATAAAAACACTACTAATAACAATATATAAATCAAGGATCACCCACATACAAATAAAATACGTATATTTATATATATAAATATACATATTCTTACCGGTTATGGATACTGGTTACTACAATTCTCCCCTCCTTATAAGAATTTCGTCCTCGAAATTCATAACTTAAGCACATAGATGAGGATACTTAGATCTCATTTCTTCTTCTCATCCTCAATTTTCCTTTTCAACTGTATAGTTTATTCATAAAACATTTACAAAGCAATCTTCCTTGTATATAGGATTTGCTCATTGTAGTCCAAAATCCTAATAAATACTCATTCATATGTTAGATTATCTCTAAGTTGGCTCATAGCTGAGTATACGAGAGGAGTACGAAACATATATCCATAAAATAAACATATGACACACATTATGGACTTATAAAATTATACACACATATTTTTATTCTTTTTTTCCCATTCGTTCAATATTTAATGGGTATCTATACACTTCACCTTTCATTCATTAAAGAATAACATAGATGTAGAATACCCATACTAATCTCTTACATAAAATTCTTAACTCCTTTAAAAATTTTAATCCCTTCAACATATACTCATACGTCATAATATCATTCACTACCTTGATATCATTCAAAAAAAAAAATGTAGTATTTCTACGCAACTAAGTTGTCATTCAAATCAAAATATTGAAAGCATTATCTTAAACGATCAAAAATCAACTTCAATAAAAAGACCTTTAGTTCAACTGATTCTTAAACTATAGATCTTAACATTATATCTCTTACTTTAACTCTTAAAAAAATAGTCCACCTTATTGGACATCATTTTCTCATTGAGATTGACATGTCTGCTTTTTCTAATATGCTCGATTTCAAATAGAAAAGATTCTACTAGCACAATCACTGCGATGGCAAATATGATTCTTTTAACTATTCCTTTAACGTCATCCACGTAAAAGGAAAGGACAAAACGATTATTGATTTTCTTTCATAAAACTCTATAAATAGCCTAAACCTCATAATCACTTTTCTAGCAATAAATAAAACCAACCTTCTTACCATCTTCATAATGAATCCCATTATCATAACTCCTCCTGTTCCTTTTTCTCCACCACAATTTCCAAACCTAATCAAAACCAGAACACTCCATTCCCGTGCCAAAGAATTCATCAGACACTACGCCATCTTAGCAGTCCAAGAACACGGCCTCACAGTTCTTGGTGGCCCTTTGTTCAACTTAGAATACCCTTTCTTTCACCTGCACTCTTTTTTCCCATTTTCCCAATGGTCCAAACCTGTCCTTTGCTTGTTATGGTACCTGTTGGATCTGTATACAATCGCCATAGAATTCCCATTACTTAGAACCCTCCAAAAATTAGAAAAATGTGATGAAGATCATCCAGCCCTGATTTTTCTCCAATGGTTTTACCCAAAGACATGGTGGATAACTAAATTTCAATACATGATTGCAAACAACACAAATGCTGCAGTCCCCAGACAACATCTTTGGTCAGTCTTACTTCTCCAACGGAAGGGTATGATTATTTCAGATCACGAGATTCATTATTACCCCACTGTTAAGGATTACCTCACCTTTACCCTGTCACTAAAGGGATCAATTAAGCTCTGGCCTGAAGAAGTAATCCAACAAAAGAGAGAACTTGAAAGAATTCTTGCTCAAGAAAACCAGATAATTCCTCCATCCGTTTGGATCTCCCCAGAAGATGCTGCACCTTGGGAACAGGTTGAAGATGACTTTGCAGAAGAACTGAATTTTGCCAATATACTCAAATTCCAACAAAGACAAAAACATCATCTTTCACATCATAGAAATACAAATTACTCTACCCACCATCACTATATCCCAAACATGACTTATTATGCCAGATATAGACAAGAAATCGATAACCTTCACCAATGGCCTCAGCCACCTGTCCCGACAGAACCTACTCAATCTCAGCCACCTGTCCCGACAGAACCTACTCAATCTCAGCCACCTGTCCCGACAGAACCTGACCAACACCAACCCAATCTTGACTTATCCCTCTTTCAAGACTCCCAACCTTATCCAACCGACACCTAAATCCAAGAGGAAGCCAGCACATCCCTCATCCAGACCAGCTTACCTGGAGAAGATCAAGATATGGTAGACCCACATTCCACTCAGCCAGAGCCCTCATTCAATGTATGGGAACAACAACTCCATAAGTTTCTCTCTCACGGATACGACACAGATGAAAGCGACCAAGGAGACTCATTTTGACCTACATTGTTGTTTCTATTTTCACAGAAACTAGATCCGTGTTGCTCTATCACATCAAAGAGAGACTGATTACTGCTTTATCTTTATGTCAAGTGTGCTTTATCTTTCTTCATATCTGCTTTTAATCTATCGGCCAAAAATTAATGTTAAGACCACAAAATCTTTGTAATTAATAAAGTTAATTTGGCCTCATGTCCAAAGTCCAATTGTTAGCTCAAAAAGTCTTCAAGTCATTGATGTATTGTCGACCATTAGTGCCAAAATGGCTAAGTCCCTAAATCCATGAAATAGGCTTTTATTGACTTTTCTTAATTATCTTACCTAACTTATCATACTTCCGACACACTTTTTATCACACTTACATATCAACATATATTTATTCAAGATTTTGCGACCTATTGTCCCTTATAAAATGATAAATTAAAACACATTCTCTTTTTTTTTATTTTACCTCACAAGAATCGAGAAAAATATATACTTGAACATACTTACACATATGCTCCACAACTATTATCAATTTGTTTCTCTATAAATACATTATTATTGCATCCTTATACAAACTCAAAAATATTCAAAGATTAGGGTGAGCATAACAATGGAGGAAACCTCAGCTCGTCGATTCACAAAAATTTGTGTCTTTTGTGGATCCAACCCTGGGAATACTGAAGAGTTTACAAAAGTTACAGAAAATCTTGGTAAGGTATTAGCTGAGCGAAATATACATTTAGTATATAGAGGAGGTAACCGAGGGTTAATGGGGTCTGTGGCAAAAGCTGCACACAATAAAGGTAGTCGAGTTTTGGGTATCATTCTAAAACCTCTAGCTATTGAAAATGTTGTAGGAAAAATAATTGGGGATGAGTTACAAGTCTCATCTATGCACGAGCGAATGGCTTAAATGCTTAGGCATGCGGATGCTTTCATAGCTCTACCAGGAGGTTTCGGGACCTTGGAGGAAATTTTTCAAATTGTCTCATGGGCACAATTACAAATCCACCAAAAACCCATTGGTTTGTTAAATGTTAATGGTTTTTACGACGGGTTGATATCTTTTCTTGACTATGCAGCGGGAACACAATTCATCCCACTTCTAGCACGACGGATTCTTATTTCAGCTCCAACTGTTGATCAACTGATTGATCAATTGCAGTCTTTTATTCCTCTGTCTAATCCAACATTGCATCAGTTAGATTGGTCTACTCATAACAGTCAGAAGAAGCGCAAAATAGACTTAAATCTCACTCCGTAGCCTCTATTGTATTTTTGTTGCTGCTATTGTTGTTGTGTTGTTGTTTTCTTTTTCAATAAAAGTTGTTTCAATTGATGTCTTCAATACTCTACTTCTCTATATTTTGTCATTGAGAAAATTATCTCAATTTGCTCTATCACATGCAAATTATCATTATAAGATATTCAACATCACTCTTACTAAGCATATTAGTCATAACTTAAAAGAAAATCTAAATGGTAACATTAAGATCCACAAAGTACCATTATCCACAACAACAACAATCTTAACAGCTCTTGGATACTGTGTCATCTTCACAAAATCATACAAAATTTAAGGAATATGTCAAACTTTTACACAACAAAGCTACAAATACAATCCTAAGGATTTGGCATCTGCTCGGTTCCCTTGACTCGACACTTAAAAGTCTACAGAATCATATCTTAGCTCTGATACCAATAAAAGCTGTCACGCCCCAGACCCAAAAGATCCGACACACGACATCACTTACATTCATTCACTGCATGTGCACTCATAAATAATATTACACAAAATTTTCAACTTTCATTCAACACAGAAATCCCTAGCAAGTTGCTAGTAAGTTCAACACTAAAATCAACCATAACCTAACATATAAATATAAACTTCTCTTGACAATATTTAAACATTCATTTCAATTTCTTTCAGAATTATAGCAATTGAATTATGACTGGGACAATTATTAAACCGGAGATACGCAGAATTTTCTCAGAGATTAACACTCTACTACGTCACCAGTAGCAACTTTGTTACCGAGAGCCCAGAATATATCCATTGCAAATTCTTACTTAAAATCATCCAATAACCACACTTTATAAAACTTAAACCAAATCCAATCCACACACAATGAAATAATACATAAGTATTTATTCAATAGGGACAAACCAAATATCCTATCCCACGTGTCCCTAAATGAAACACACAACAACCTAGCAACTTAGGGAACCCAAGGAACAACAGAAGCCTTGCCAAATCCGCTAAGCACACATGTACCTTATTTACCTGAAATCACCATAAACTATAATGAGTATAAAACTCAGTAAGCATACTAATTTTTTATATATCAAATACAAATACATATATGTACACAATGCATATGTATGATATGCTGTGATCAATCAAAATCATAATCTTATCAAATCACATATCATGTAAGCGCTTACACATTCTTTCAAAATACATAATAGGAATACCATCACTCAACTACTACTTAGTAGGACTTACATATCACATATCACATAATGAGCCAAATGTCACTCGTAGGTGACATACCGTATGAGAGGAATAGTACAAGTGAGGTCTTTAAATCACACATATATAACGCTTATGCCCGAAGGTAAAAGCCAAACCCTCACCCTGATCATCGGTGAGTCCTCTCACATGTACCAATACGCCACCACACGAATGTGATGACTCATACTTCCTTTAGGTACCAATAGGATCCTCCCTACATACGGAACACATAACATATACCAATTCCGAAGGAAAGGCCACACATAAAGGCTCCACAAATCACATAAAATGCCTACTAAGTTAACAGTGAGTTCAAGTACCCTCAAATCACAAAATATTTCTCATGGACATATTACACTTCAAAAGCTTTCTTTGTTAAACGCATCTTATTTTGGAAAGCTCACTTTCAAAAACACATGTATGTCCATGCTCAATGTCAATGCTCACATTCATAAACATATATTCACATTTCATATCAAAATATACTTTGACATATCATAAACATATTCTTAACCCCATTTACAAAATCATACAAAACAATTATTATGTTTATTGTGATTCCAGTAGTAAGTCTAGTATACTTACCTCTTAACACTTTCAGCTACAAGGCTTAAATCTCCTTAACCTATCAATGGAGATTAATCCTTTCATAAGCCTCACAATTCACACAAAATACTTTAAATAGCTTACAAAATTATACACAATGCATTTATCACATCAAATTGGTCTAAATATTTGGTTTCTCAAAACCTGTCATTCTGACCACTTACACTTAACAAAAATTTCTAATACATCAAATGATATCCAATTACTCCGAAATCAGAATATATCATTCTTGACTCATATATACTTCTTATATATGAATATTATATCAAAATTCCTACACAATCCATTCCATACACACCATCGAATCCAAACTACAAACCTGACAGGATCAAGATACTTACTGAACAGTATTCAATCTCCCAATTTTATAAAATCATATACTAACTCAAAAATTATAAAACTACCACATAATTACTCTTGACACATATCTCAGTCCATGATAAATATTTGGCTTCCAAATAACTGCCAAAAGTATTTCAAAACTATTTTATTTCATAATTTTAAAAATCTGTTAATCAAATACTACAATGAGCTGATACACTTTAGAAATTCATAACACTTCAACCACATTGATCCAAATTCTCAATTCTGAGTATATCATATTAGACATATAAAATTATCATATTCCACAAATTCATAATTTTTAAAGATCATTCAGCAGGTCAAAAATTATTTTCCACTGTATCATACTGTTTACACAGGAAATTTCCAGAATTTCAGGGTCATTTTGGTAAATTCACTAGAAATTCAATTTCCAGAATTTTCAGTCGATTCAAAGTCTCAGATGATCCTAAACATGTATAATTTCATATACTCAAAATTCAAAACCAGAATCGAATCACAACAATTTATAAAATTCCTAGATCAAGAGGTTATCCAGCAGAAATTCCATAATTCATCATGATTTATCAAACTATCTTATAGATCATCATCAATTCTCACAACATCAAACGAAATACACATCAAATCCTTAATTATACATATTTCCAGAAATCAAAACTTAAATAAATTAACTTAATTAACACCAATAAATTGATAATTAGTTGTGATATACCTCTAAAGATCCAAAATTCCAATTTCTTCTTCTTTTTCTTCTTTTTCTTCTCTTTCTCTCTCCTTTATTTCTCTCTTCTCTCTCTAAAATGGGTAGCTCGACCAAAATGAGAGAATTAGGGTTTTTAAAAGTGTATTTTTATACTAAGTGGTTAATTTTTGGTATTTACGAATTCACCCCCAAAACTTTCAAAGTATAGCAATTTGGTCCCTAAAATAATTCCAAAGTCTTGCAAATAAACCCAATACTAATAGTATATCCTTAACCTATAAAAACACTACTAATAACAATATATAAATCAAGGATCACCCACATACAAATAAAATACGTATATTTATATATATAAATATACATATTCTTACCGGTTATGGATACTGGTTACTACAATTCTCCCCTCCTTATAAGAATTTCGTCCTCGAAATTCATAACTTAAGCACATAGATGAGGATACTTAGATCTCATTTCTTCTTCTCATCCTCAATTTTCCTTTTCAACTGTATAGTTTATTCATAAAACATTTACAAAGCAATCTTCCTTGTATATAGGATTTGCTCATTGTAGTCCAAAATCCTAATAAATACTCATTCATATGTTAGATTATCTCTAAGTTGGCTCATAGCTGAGTATACGAGAGGAGTACGAAACATATATCCATAAAATAAACATATGACACACATTATGGACTTATAAAATTATACACACATATTTTTATTCTTTTTTTCCCATTCGTTCAATATTTAATGGGTATCTATACACTTCACCTTTCATTCATTAAAGAATAACATAGATGTAGAATACCCATACTAATCTCTTACATAAAATTCTTAACTCCTTTAAAAATTTTAATCCCTTCAACATATACTCATACGTCATAATATCATTCACTACCTTGATATCATTCAAAAAAAAAATGTAGTATTTCTACGCAACTAAGTTGTCATTCAAATCAAAATATTGAAAGCATTATCTTAAACGATCAAAAATCAACTTCAATAAAAAGACCTTTAGTTCAACTGATTCTTAAACTATAGATCTTAACATTATATCTCTTACTTTAACTCTTAAAAAAATAGTCCACCTTATTGGACATCATTTTCTCATTGAGATTGACATGTCTGCTTTTTCTAATATGCTCGATTTCAAATAGAAAAGATTCTACTAGCACAATCACTGCGATGGCAAATATGATTCTTTTAACTATTCCTTTAACGTCATCCACGTAAAAGGAAAGGACAAAACGATTATTGATTTTCTTTCATAAAACTCTATAAATAGCCTAAACCTCATAATCACTTTTCTAGCAATAAATAAAACCAACCTTCTTACCATCTTCATAATGAATCCCATTATCATAACTCCTCCTGTTCCTTTTTCTCCACCACAATTTCCAAACCTAATCAAAACCAGAACACTCCATTCCCGTGCCAAAGAATTCATCAGACACTACGCCATCTTAGCAGTCCAAGAACACGGCCTCACAGTTCTTGGTGGCCCTTTGTTCAACTTAGAATACCCTTTCTTTCACCTGCACTCTTTTTTCCCATTTTCCCAATGGTCCAAACCTGTCCTTTGCTTGTTATGGTACCTGTTGGATCTGTATACAATCGCCATAGAATTCCCATTACTTAGAACCCTCCAAAAATTAGAAAAATGTGATGAAGATCATCCAGCCCTGATTTTTCTCCAATGGTTTTACCCAAAGACATGGTGGATAACTAAATTTCAATACATGATTGCAAACAACACAAATGCTGCAGTCCCCAGACAACATCTTTGGTCAGTCTTACTTCTCCAACGGAAGGGTATGATTATTTCAGATCACGAGATTCATTATTACCCCACTGTTAAGGATTACCTCACCTTTACCCTGTCACTAAAGGGATCAATTAAGCTCTGGCCTGAAGAAGTAATCCAACAAAAGAGAGAACTTGAAAGAATTCTTGCTCAAGAAAACCAGATAATTCCTCCATCCGTTTGGATCTCCCCAGAAGATGCTGCACCTTGGGAACAGGTTGAAGATGACTTTGCAGAAGAACTGAATTTTGCCAATATACTCAAATTCCAACAAAGACAAAAACATCATCTTTCACATCATAGAAATACAAATTACTCTACCCACCATCACTATATCCCAAACATGACTTATTATGCCAGATATAGACAAGAAATCGATAACCTTCACCAATGGCCTCAGCCACCTGTCCCGACAGAACCTACTCAATCTCAGCCACCTGTCCCGACAGAACCTACTCAATCTCAGCCACCTGTCCCGACAGAACCTGACCAACACCAACCCAATCTTGACTTATCCCTCTTTCAAGACTCCCAACCTTATCCAACCGACACCTAAATCCAAGAGGAAGCCAGCACATCCCTCATCCAGACCAGCTTACCTGGAGAAGATCAAGATATGGTAGACCCACATTCCACTCAGCCAGAGCCCTCATTCAATGTATGGGAACAACAACTCCATAAGTTTCTCTCTCACGGATACGACACAGATGAAAGCGACCAAGGAGACTCATTTTGACCTACATTGTTGTTTCTATTTTCACAGAAACTAGATCCGTGTTGCTCTATCACATCAAAGAGAGACTGATTACTGCTTTATCTTTATGTCAAGTGTGCTTTATCTTTCTTCATATCTGCTTTTAATCTATCGGCCAAAAATTAATGTTAAGACCACAAAATCTTTGTAATTAATAAAGTTAATTTGGCCTCATGTCCAAAGTCCAATTGTTAGCTCAAAAAGTCTTCAAGTCATTGATGTATTGTCGACCATTAGTGCCAAAATGGCTAAGTCCCTAAATCCATGAAATAGGCTTTTATTGACTTTTCTTAATTATCTTACCTAACTTATCATACTTCCGACACACTTTTTATCACACTTACATATCAACATATATTTATTCAAGATTTTGCGACCTATTGTCCCTTATAAAATGATAAATTAAAACACATTCTCTTTTTTTTTATTTTACCTCACAAGAATCGAGAAAAATATATACTTGAACATACTTACACATATGCTCCACAACTATTATCAATTTGTTTCTCTATAAATACATTATTATTGCATCCTTATACAAACTCAAAAATATTCAAAGATTAGGGTGAGCATAACAATGGAGGAAACCTCAGCTCGTCGATTCACAAAAATTTGTGTCTTTTGTGGATCCAACCCTGGGAATACTGAAGAGTTTACAAAAGTTACAGAAAATCTTGGTAAGGTATTAGCTGAGCGAAATATACATTTAGTATATAGAGGAGGTAACCGAGGGTTAATGGGGTCTGTGGCAAAAGCTGCACACAATAAAGGTAGTCGAGTTTTGGGTATCATTCTAAAACCTCTAGCTATTGAAAATGTTGTAGGAAAAATAATTGGGGATGAGTTACAAGTCTCATCTATGCACGAGCGAATGGCTTAAATGCTTAGGCATGCGGATGCTTTCATAGCTCTACCAGGAGGTTTCGGGACCTTGGAGGAAATTTTTCAAATTGTCTCATGGGCACAATTACAAATCCACCAAAAACCCATTGGTTTGTTAAATGTTAATGGTTTTTACGACGGGTTGATATCTTTTCTTGACTATGCAGCGGGAACACAATTCATCCCACTTCTAGCACGACGGATTCTTATTTCAGCTCCAACTGTTGATCAACTGATTGATCAATTGCAGTCTTTTATTCCTCTGTCTAATCCAACATTGCATCAGTTAGATTGGTCTACTCATAACAGTCAGAAGAAGCGCAAAATAGACTTAAATCTCACTCCGTAGCCTCTATTGTATTTTTGTTGCTGCTATTGTTGTTGTGTTGTTGTTTTCTTTTTCAATAAAAGTTGTTTCAATTGATGTCTTCAATACTCTACTTCTCTATATTTTGTCATTGAGAAAATTATCTCAATTTGCTCTATCACATGCAAATTATCATTATAAGATATTCAACATCACTCTTACTAAGCATATTAGTCATAACTTAAAAGAAAATCTAAATGGTAACATTAAGATCCACAAAGTACCATTATCCACAACAACAACAATCTTAACAGCTCTTGGATACTGTGTCATCTTCACAAAATCATACAAAATTTAAGGAATATGTCAAACTTTTACACAACAAAGCTACAAATACAATCCTAAGGATTTGGCATCTGCTCGGTTCCCTTGACTCGACACTTAAAAGTCTACAGAATCATATCTTAGCTCTGATACCAATAAAAGCTGTCACGCCCCAGACCCAAAAGATCCGACACACGACATCACTTACATTCATTCACTGCATGTGCACTCATAAATAATATTACACAAAATTTTCAACTTTCATTCAACACAGAAATCCCTAGCAAGTTGCTAGTAAGTTCAACACTAAAATCAACCATAACCTAACATATAAATATAAACTTCTCTTGACAATATTTAAACATTCATTTCAATTTCTTTCAGAATTATAGCAATTGAATTATGACTGGGACAATTATTAAACCGGAGATACGCAGAATTTTCTCAGAGATTAACACTCTACTACGTCACCAGTAGCAACTTTGTTACCGAGAGCCCAGAATATATCCATTGCAAATTCTTACTTAAAATCATCCAATAACCACACTTTATAAAACTTAAACCAAATCCAATCCACACACAATGAAATAATACATAAGTATTTATTCAATAGGGACAAACCAAATATCCTATCCCACGTGTCCCTAAATGAAACACACAACAACCTAGCAACTTAGGGAACCCAAGGAACAACAGAAGCCTTGCCAAATCCGCTAAGCACACATGTACCTTATTTACCTGAAATCACCATAAACTATAATGAGTATAAAACTCAGTAAGCATACTAATTTTTTATATATCAAATACAAATACATATATGTACACAATGCATATGTATGATATGCTGTGATCAATCAAAATCATAATCTTATCAAATCACATATCATGTAAGCGCTTACACATTCTTTCAAAATACATAATAGGAATACCATCACTCAACTACTACTTAGTAGGACTTACATATCACATATCACATAATGAGCCAAATGTCACTCGTAGGTGACATACCGTATGAGAGGAATAGTACAAGTGAGGTCTTTAAATCACACATATATAACGCTTATGCCCGAAGGTAAAAGCCAAACCCTCACCCTGATCATCGGTGAGTCCTCTCACATGTACCAATACGCCACCACACGAATGTGATGACTCATACTTCCTTTAGGTACCAATAGGATCCTCCCTACATACGGAACACATAACATATACCAATTCCGAAGGAAAGGCCACACATAAAGGCTCCACAAATCACATAAAATGCCTACTAAGTTAACAGTGAGTTCAAGTACCCTCAAATCACAAAATATTTCTCATGGACATATTACACTTCAAAAGCTTTCTTTGTTAAACGCATCTTATTTTGGAAAGCTCACTTTCAAAAACACATGTATGTCCATGCTCAATGTCAATGCTCACATTCATAAACATATATTCACATTTCATATCAAAATATACTTTGACATATCATAAACATATTCTTAACCCCATTTACAAAATCATACAAAACAATTATTATGTTTATTGTGATTCCAGTAGTAAGTCTAGTATACTTACCTCTTAACACTTTCAGCTACAAGGCTTAAATCTCCTTAACCTATCAATGGAGATTAATCCTTTCATAAGCCTCACAATTCACACAAAATACTTTAAATAGCTTACAAAATTATACACAATGCATTTATCACATCAAATTGGTCTAAATATTTGGTTTCTCAAAACCTGTCATTCTGACCACTTACACTTAACAAAAATTTCTAATACATCAAATGATATCCAATTACTCCGAAATCAGAATATATCATTCTTGACTCATATATACTTCTTATATATGAATATTATATCAAAATTCCTACACAATCCATTCCATACACACCATCGAATCCAAACTACAAACCTGACAGGATCAAGATACTTACTGAACAGTATTCAATCTCCCAATTTTATAAAATCATATACTAACTCAAAAATTATAAAACTACCACATAATTACTCTTGACACATATCTCAGTCCATGATAAATATTTGGCTTCCAAATAACTGCCAAAAGTATTTCAAAACTATTTTATTTCATAATTTTAAAAATCTGTTAATCAAATACTACAATGAGCTGATACACTTTAGAAATTCATAACACTTCAACCACATTGATCCAAATTCTCAATTCTGAGTATATCATATTAGACATATAAAATTATCATATTCCACAAATTCATAATTTTTAAAGATCATTCAGCAGGTCAAAAATTATTTTCCACTGTATCATACTGTTTACACAGGAAATTTCCAGAATTTCAGGGTCATTTTGGTAAATTCACTAGAAATTCAATTTCCAGAATTTTCAGTCGATTCAAAGTCTCAGATGATCCTAAACATGTATAATTTCATATACTCAAAATTCAAAACCAGAATCGAATCACAACAATTTATAAAATTCCTAGATCAAGAGGTTATCCAGCAGAAATTCCATAATTCATCATGATTTATCAAACTATCTTATAGATCATCATCAATTCTCACAACATCAAACGAAATACACATCAAATCCTTAATTATACATATTTCCAGAAATCAAAACTTAAATAAATTAACTTAATTAACACCAATAAATTGATAATTAGTTGTGATATACCTCTAAAGATCCAAAATTCCAATTTCTTCTTCTTTTTCTTCTTTTTCTTCTCTTTCTCTCTCCTTTATTTCTCTCTTCTCTCTCTAAAATGGGTAGCTCGACCAAAATGAGAGAATTAGGGTTTTTAAAAGTGTATTTTTATACTAAGTGGTTAATTTTTGGTATTTACGAATTCACCCCCAAAACTTTCAAAGTATAGCAATTTGGTCCCTAAAATAATTCCAAAGTCTTGCAAATAAACCCAATACTAATAGTATATCCTTAACCTATAAAAACACTACTAATAACAATATATAAATCAAGGATCACCCACATACAAATAAAATACGTATATTTATATATATAAATATACATATTCTTACCGGTTATGGATACTGGTTACTACATTAACACAGTCAAATTCTCGTGTGCTCATTTATAAACCTATCTCCAGATTCATATCTCTATGAATAATATAAACAAACATTTTTGTTACATTGTTCAACCCTGTGAGAAACTCTTTTCCCGAATTTATTGTTTACAACTGTAAGACTTTTTGAGATATAATCTCAGAGCATCGGATATACAACCTACCTATATGAGCTGACAGATCTCATATCTACGCACACTGGACTCCATGAGCATCGAACCATACCTAGGGACACATAACAGTCAGACCATGAAAAGTCTCTGATATTCGTGGAACCAAAATATGGTGGATCACCTACAAGTCCACCATGATACTCAGGTCAAAGGACCACATATACTACTCAACTCGAGAGGACTTACCATTGACGGTTTCATAGAATATCTTTTGGCGCTCTTATGAGTCTATTCAATATTCAGTTCTAACTAAATACTTGTATGCCTATATGAACTGTAAGCTCATGGTCAGCTAAGAACAACTATTTGTACCCTGTAAATGTAGATATACACTGATCTATATGAAATGGATTCACCGATAGATCTGCATTAGTAAAAATAGATCCGAAATATAATGTTTGAGAACATACTTGCATAATAATATTTCCTAGCATCTATTGCAACTATGTCATTACTAGTGTATCCTCAAGTCTTTATTCTATTATAAACAAGGTTCTAACTCTTTAGATCTCACTGACTTTTATAACCTACTAACTCTTAGCAGTGCTAATTATTAGTATTTATAACCATCAACTTTACTAACTCTTAGCACTGATCTAAACTCATTTCGATCGAATCTGAACCTTTTTAGATCATACGTTGTCTGTAATGTGACAAACATCATTACATTATATAAATATTATCAAATATGTATTCATATAAACAGGGATGATACGTAAGTGACACGTCCAGAATATATGAGTTTATTCCTAAGTGCAAGATTGTCGAAATAATAAATAACCCAGTAAGAACGGGATTGATCCACAAGAAAGTAGAATTAAAATTATAAATTATAAATACTTTAAAGACCATTAATGCAGTATAAGATGTTTGCAAATATTAATTCAATTATAAATTCAAATAAAAGTTAAGATTATGGGGATCTACTCTTGGCATAAGAAATAAGAATATATTTAACTCTTTTTATAACTCAATTGGAATTCTCACACAAAGGAGATTCCAATTGAAAAATATAACAATTAAAGTTCATCATCATTTATATATTAATTAGTATTTATTTCTTTCAATTATTATACACCAAATCTTATAAATGAGTTCAAGTATTTATTATGCCAATCTTTATATTTGTCTACAATAAATCAAGACTCGCACTTTACAAGAAATGGCATATATGTCAAATCTTGTAACCGATTTCAAGAAGTTATTGTGTCAAGTATAAAGTTTGTCAATAATAAATCAAGATACACTACTTAGAAGAAAGGGTATTAATATTACAAATAAAATAAATACATCATATATAAATTTGCATAACTTAAGAATAAAACATTAAATTCATAAATAAGAGTTAAGTATTACCTTGTCAAGAGTTTCACTCTTTTACCTTAGCATAAAGAAAATTACTTGGGCATAATAAAACTAAAGAAAAAGAAATAAAATAGAAGAAGAGATAACATGACTTTACAATAGTAAACAATATAAATAATATTATAAAGAAATAATACAAAAGACAAGTGTTTTGAACTAAAATCTAACTTTCTAATTACATGTTTTAGGCATAAACATGCTACCTATTTATAAAAAAATATTGATAAATCGAGACAAATGAAGAGGGAATCACTTGGATGATAAAAGTCAAGAATGGTGGCAAAATGGGCATTGATTATTATTAATGCACTTACTTGCTTATCCAATTTAGAATTGATGTAGTCGAATTAGTTGTTAAGTATTACCTTGTCAAGAGTTTCACCATTTCACCATTTCACCTTAGCATAAATATGGATAAATCGAGATAAATGAAGAGGGAACCACTTGGATGATAAAAATCAAGAATGGTGGCAAAATGGGCATTGATTATTATTAATGCACCCACTTGTTTATCCAATTTGGAATTGATGTAGTCCGAATTAGCTATTAAGTATTACCTTATCAAGAGTTAAGTATTACCTTGTCAATAGTTTCACCATTTCACTTTAGCATAAAGAAAATTACTTGGACATAATAAAACTAAAGAAAAAGATATGAAATGGAAGAAGAGATAACATAACTTTACAATAGTAAACAAGAGAAATAATATTACAAAAAGATAATACAAAAGACAAGTATTTTGAACCAAAATCTAGCTTTCTAATTACATGTTTTAGGCATAAACATGTTATCTATTTATAAAAAAATATGGATAAATTGAGACAAATGACGAGGGAACCACTTGGAAGATAAAAGTCAAGAATGGTGATAAATAATTTACATTGATTATCATTAATGCACCCATTTGCTTATCTAATTTGAAATTGATGTAGTCCGAATTAACTGTCACTCAAAACATCAAAATTGTAGATAAGTCTCTTATATTTCCAAATTGAGTTATATCATATGTATTAGATATGTATTTCTATAGTTATGGGTCAAATACTGATGATTATTCGGAATGAGCCTATATTGCAAATCATTTCTATTTTAGGCCATTTTCACCCTCTAAACGTTTAAATTTTGAATGCTTTGCGAAATACAATATGTTAGCCCATTGAGTCAGCTCTTCACAGGATCAAGAATCATTCCAATTGAATTCTTAGGTAGAAAGTTATACTCATTTTACTGAACCTACTATAAAACAGTTAAAAGTTAATTAGGTACAATATTATAAACATACTTAAGTTAGGGGGTTAAAGACACTAGTAATACAAAAAAATAATATAAAATCTTTATTAAATATGTAATTTGAAGTGTTTATCAGTAAGCATATACCTAACATAACTTTCTTGAAAAATGACTACCGTGTCTTATTTGGATCCTTATATAAATCAATATAAAAATGACGTGTGAAAGATTATTTATTTTTAAATAATTACAAATAAAATACCTAATGCATTTATAGATGCATAAAAAACAACCAAATCATATATACCAACTACTAATACACTAGCCAAAAGATTGCTCATGTAGAACAATCTAATTAAAATATAGTAAATGAATTATTTGTTACAAGTTAAAAGCGTGGTAGAACACTTGGTTCAAAAGATATTATTCCACAAAAGAATAAAAAATTAGGATCTTATTTAAAATGATGCTCGAGCAAATAAACTCATATTCTTTAAATCATTAACATTAGAAGATTTAATAGTCCCTGAAGAAACACAAGTCTTTGGAAAGACATAAACTCCAGAAGAGACAAAAGTTCAAAAAGAGACATTAGTCCTAAAAAAAGTATAAGAATTTTAAAATAAAGAAAATGGTACAAATTATGCTTACATAGGATAACTGTGAAAACATGATGAAATAATTCGATAATATGATCTCAATTACAGTAGCTACTAAAATTGTGAATGATAATTTTGATCCACAAACTATTAGTAAAGGCAGAGAAAGGTGTGAATGACTTCTATGGGAAGAAACAATTCAAGTGAAATTGACTTCTATAGCCAACTATGAAATATTTTGACCTATAGTCTGGACACTTGAAGATTTTAAACCCGTAAAATATAAATAGATTTTTGTACGAAAACATAATGAAAACAACGAGGTCATTAAATACAAAACAAGACTCGTTGCTCAAGATTTCTTGTAGAGACCTGGTATTAATTATGATAAAACTTATTTCCCTTGTGATGGATACAATTACATTTCGATTTTTGATAAACTTGGTAGCCTTAAAAAAGTTTAATATACGGTCTTATGAATGTGGTGATAGCTTATTTGTATGGGTCACTTGATACAAATATTCACATACAAATCTTTAAAAGATTCATCATGCCTGAAACATGTAATTACAATTTATATTAAATCAAACTATAAATATCTTTGTATGGATTGAAACAATCTAGGCACGTATGGTACAATTGTCTAAGTGAATACTTAAAAAGAGAATCTAAAATAAAAGACTTGAGGAAGACTAAATATTGTCTTGATCTACAGATCGAGCACAAATCAAATGAAATTTTTATCCATTAATCTACTTATACTAAAAAAATTCTAAGAAAGATAAATATAAATAAAGCTCATCCGTTCAGTACCTATATGGTTGTTCGGTCTCTTAATAAAAAAAAAAATCATTTCGTCTCAAGGAAAACGATAAGAAAATACTCAGTCCAGAAGTACAACATCTTAATGCAATTGGTGTTTTAGTATATCTAACCCAATGTGTCGGATTGAACATAACTTTTGTAGTAAACTTATTAGCAAGATTCAATTCTGCATCAATTCAATGTCATTAGAATAATGTCAAACATATATTTTCATTACCTTTATGGAATGATAGATTTGAGACTATTTTATTCTAATGACCCTATAAAAAAATCTAAGTATAGTTGATTATGTAGATGCTAAGTATTTATCTAATCCCTATAAAGCCTTATTGTAAATGCGATATATTTTTACTTATAATAATGTAATAATAACATGGCGATCTACAAAGTAAACTTTTGCTGCCATCTCCTTAAATCACTTAGAGATTCTTGCACTACATGAAATAAGCAGGGAACACATATGGTTGTAATTTATCATTCATCACATCTAGAGTATATGTAATTGACCTTCTGCAATAAATATTTCAACTATGATATATAAAGACAATGTTATTTGTATTGATCAAGTTAGAGACTGATACATAAAAAAAAATAGAACCAAACATATTTCTTTAAAATTCTTTTACACTCATGAATTACGGCAAAATAAGAAGATTGATGTTCAACAGATACGCTCTATTGATAATTTTGCAGATCTGTTTACCAAATCTTTACCAACGTCAACTTTTAAGAAATTAGTTTACAAAGTTAATATACGTCAATTAAAAAAATTATCAATTTGATGAATATTACTCTAAGGGAAGCGCATTTTTTTAAAAGAAGAATTATATCAATTACAAACATATACTATTTTTTTTTTCTTCGATTAGATTTTATCCTACTAAATTTTGTTGACAAAACTTTTAATAAAACAATTTTGAAGTCTGTTCACTATTATTGTATATTATAAAATTATATTTATATTTACTTAATTTTTATTCTACAATTTTTTTTAACAATATAAAATATAACTAAATTAATAAAATCCAATAGAAAGTGTCATAAATGACGGTGGCTTCCACCAAATCTCACAACCGTGAGAAAATATCAAATGTGGTTTATGAGTATATATATATATACTCATACTGCATAGTAAAAGTACGAATAGAAATGGATGGATGCTCTGCCATGTTATTTATAATTCACATATATTAGTTTATGTTTATTATTTATTTATTAAATATTTATAATAGATTTGTATTTATTAGAATTTAGCAAAAAGATTTCCTTGTAAATGAAATAATTGATGCAAGTGCGTGCTTATAGAAAGCAATAAAAAGAGGGGTGAAATGTCAAAATTTGAAAATAACGCTTAAATTTTTTGCTCTGGCTGTGTGTTGTTCCGCGTGTGTTAAAGAATGATAAAATTATTTAAGCTAATAAAATAATATCTAAATATTTAAGTAGGTAAATCCGTAAATAACATGGTGCTTTGCTGGTGGCCTGAAAAACGCATCGTTTAGACCAGCTTTCGAATTTCTCTGTCCATAAAAGTTTTTTAAAAAACAGATGCCGAAACTGTGAAAGTACATGTGAGCCCCTTCACATTATAAGTACTGAGTAGTGAACCTTTTAACTTTTAAACCCCCACGGCTTTGCATGCAATCCACTTGTAAATATTTTATGCGTCAAAACGACAACAGCACCCTTTTTTCTTGTCTCTTTTTCAATTTTTTAATATAATAAATTTCTTAAAAACCAAGGAATGACTGACCCCGGGAAAACGTTTCAAAAACTAACTAATATTCCCTCGTCATCATCGTGATCAAATAAAGACTTCCCCGTCGAGATTCAATCCAACGGCTGCAATTGAAATTCATAAAGAGAAAAATATGTACAAAATAGTCAAAAGGGATAACTTTCATTTCATACATGGATATTTTTTACAAAAATTTGAGCGAAAATAAAAAATTATATTCCTTAAATATTAATTATTATTTTATTTTTTAATTAAAATTAAAATATAAAATTTTCTTATTTTTCTCCAATTTAAGTAATAATATGCATAAAATGCATTCAGGACTACCAACTCTTATTTTTTTACTTCAACTTAAATAATAATATGCTTAAAATACATTCATAAGAATATATTTGGTTGGATTTTTCTATTGGTCAAATTTTTTTTTAATGTTAAAAATTCTTTTTAAAATTTTTAATAATGTTAAAAATACTTCTATTCACAAAACTCAAATTTCAGGCTTTTAAAAATAGAGTTTTTTTAATATTCATGTAATATCACGTATATTCTAATAATATATTTTTATTTCTATAGTGTATCCTTAATATAAATAAACTTTATTAATATATTTTTTTTAAAATTATCATATCTCAAAATTTTCATATCTCTACAACCATTATATTTTTATAAGAATCTACCAAAATTTTTGTTGATTATTTTATTTTTTAAATAAAAAAATAATTTTATTTTTAATTTTTATACTAAACATAATAATTTATATTAATTTGTTGACTGTTATGTATTAATTTTATTTAATTCTTGTGTTTTAAAAAATTAAATTTAAAAAATACGTAATAAATTTGAATTTATTTATAAAAAAGTTATTAAATACAAATTTTATTAAGTGTCATTTTTATAATTTAATAATAAATAAATATTTTTAACAATACATAATTAAATGATCTAATATTTAAAAAGAATTTTAATTAATAATTAAATAATTAATAATTTTTTTAAAAAAACTTTAATTTTTAAAACTCTATTTAAAAAATTATACTTTCAAAAGCTGACACAAACAGCCCTAATTTTTAAGAACGTTTTTATTCTATATTCTCTCTATATATAACATTAACATTAGAATAATATTGTACTTCATTAATAATATTTTAATTTTATTATAAATAAAATGTTAAATAATTATTAAATAATAAAATAATCTAATAAGTAAATATGAGATACCGAATTAAGATTTAAGAAATAACGTTATTATATTCTAAACTAACGAATCCACGAGATTTTGACTTATATTTCCGCCGTCAATTAAATTTTTATTTACACAAAGATGGAAGTCTGGAACCCATAATCACCTTCTTCCCCACAGCAAATCCCACTTCATTTTTATCATTAAAATAAAATAAAAAAGCAATCAAATTCATCTCTCTGGAGTCTAAAACCAATTGAGAAAAATCTCAAAGAAACATGCTGTCGCCATCGACACTCAGTCTCTTTTGTGCTTTACTTCTATGCTTACCCTTGGCCATTGTCTTCACTATCACTAGCCCCACCACCACCAGCACTACCGCCGCCACTCAATCCACCTATCAAAATCCAGTTACTGTTGTTGTCCCCAAACCAAGACCGCCACTGCCGCCAATACGGTTACCAGAGGATGACGAGTCATTATTCCGACTGGCAGGCCGAGTCAACCCAAATCCCACATCGCAAAAGAAACTCGCTTTCATGTTCCTCACAACTACTCCTCTCCCATTCGCGCCTCTTTGGGAACTTTACTTCAACCAGATTCACAAAAGCCTTTACAATATTTACATCCATGCTGATCCCAGTTTCCAATACGACCCGCCGTTTTCTGGCGTGTTCGCTCGCCGAGTTATCCCATCTAAACCCTCTCTCCGGTTCACTCCCACTCTCATCTCCGCCGCTCGTCGGCTTCTTGCGCACGCGCTTCTCCGCGACCCTGATAATTACATGTTTGCCATCTTGTCACCCTCTTGTATACCAATTCATTCTTTTAACTTCACGTACAAGACGTTGATAAATTCTAAAAAGAGTTTCATTGAGATTCTTAGGAACGAGCCCGGGTCATTCGATAGGTGGGCTGCGCGTGGGCAGGACGCGATGTTACCGGAAGTGAAGTTTGAGGATTTTAGGATTGGGTCCCAGTTCTGGGTCTTGACACGTAAGCACGCTAGGCAGGTTGTGAGTGACCAGAGGATTTGGAACAAGTTCAACCAACCATGCAAGGTAGAGGACACCTGTTACCCTGAGGAGAATTACTTTCCTACCTTGATGCACATGCGAGATCCAGGCGGGTGCGTGCCCGCCACGCTCACGCACGTGGACTGGAGTGTGAGCAGCGGCGGTCACCCGCGCGAGTACAGGCCGTCCGAGGTGGGACCGGAGTTGATAATGAAGTTGAGAAATTCGAGGCCCAGGTACGGTGACGATGGAGTTGGAAACAACAAGAACAACAATAACGGCTCTGATTTGCCTGTGACGGAAGGCCGTGACCCATTTTTGTTCGCGAGGAAATTTTCTCGGGGTTCGACTCAACCGTTGTTGAGTATAGCAAATGATGTCATTTTCAAGGATTAGGACGAACTTTGAAGTTGTTCAAATACGGTAATGTTGTAAATTCATCGGGGTTTTAAGGGTAAAAAGTAAATGAAAGAGCTGGGAGAAAACCCAGTGTCTTTTGATTGTCCTCGTTTTTTTTTTTTTTTTATTATAGCCGTTAGAAAAATGGAGCATCAGCATATATAGATATTGAAATTGAATGAATAATTGAAAACGACTTACAAGATCGATATATTCATAAAAATCAGAGCCCATATATTTTCTCTGCATTTTGGGTGGGTTTCTATCACACATCACGTCTGAATTTTATCCATGCACGTAAGCATATTCGTATTTGGTATGAGGCTACGGTTGCTCTGCTTGTGATCCTCTATATGCACAACTGTATGAGGGGTGGTAGAAAATGGGTCAATTGAATGGTTCAGTTCAGTTTAGATTTTGATTTTATATTTTAAAATTTTAATTCGGTTGTGGGTTTTGGATTTTTAAATTAAAAACTAAATTTAAACCAATTTTTTTAAAAATATATAAAAAAATATATGTAACAGAATAAATTTGAAATAAAAAATTAAATTGAATTGTATTATTTAATACCAAAAGTTATTCTAATTTAAATTTATTAATTATAAAAAAAAAACAAACCTACCGATCTGATTCAATTTTTAATTCAACTCAAAAACCAAACCGACGGATTTTACCCACCATTAAAGTGTATAGGCTGACCCGGGTCAAAGGTTTTATTTTATTTGCTATAGACGATGGTGCATACAAGTAATGTCTCAAATACTTTCAATTATTACCTGTCTATTATTTTACTTTCGGTTTACAATATCATTAGAATTGATTTTATAAGGTCCCGCATGATGTTTGCTTGAGTTTGCAGCTCAAATTTTCATTGTTTAAAAGTTATTTTTACATAATAAGAAGTACAGCAGAGCAGAGCGGAGCGGAGCGGAGCGTGCACAACACGCCACACCACGTGAAAACTGGATTTTCAATTGCTTGTCCTCCTCTGTTTTTTTGCCACTACATTAAATATTCAGGCATCGTGGGCTGTATATGTTTTAACTATCATTCATACCATACTGAGTACACCCCGCTTTTGGGTAATAAGAAATTAGTTTGTAAACGGGACTTGAAAAGATATAAATTGGGGGGGCTAATTAGAAACTCTCCCACATAACTTTTGCTTTGCTGTATCATGATGTAGGCCCAATTGTGTATAACATTTCCACTTTGGGTCTCGTAGATTAGGCCACCCGCTGCAAAGAAAATTTTGGGCTTTTAACTATAGCCGTGAACAACATCAGTCTATTGGGCTAAGCAACCACTTCAAAGCAAAGTCCAACACTTGAGGAAAATTGGGCCTTCTATCCAAATTAAGAAGCAGGCTTAAACTGAAATACGTGCCTTTTTGATCGATCGGGTTCCAGTTTCATTTTGATGTGTGCATAATTCCATAACAAGAAGAAGGAGAAGGAGAAGGAGAAGGAGAAGAAACTCTACAATAATATTAGAGTTATCATGTCATTTATACAGCAGTTCAATAAAAATTTTTCACACATATATTTGTTTCAAAAATTGATAAATATATTTCTTTTTGTAAATCAAAATTAATAATGAAAATAAAGAGCTTAGTCGCCTACTCTTTTGATAATACTACTAAGTTGGTCAGAGAATGTATTAAACTCTCAGAATAAGTAAATAAATAAGGATAATAATGAAGTAAATAATAATAATAATAAGGTTGCAGTTGATTGGGTGAATGAAAATGAGTTGGCAACTATACGTGGACTGGTGGCACGGGTGACCTGCAGGGAGTCCCACTGGACCCACATGTTCTGCAGTTGACTTTTGACCTCTCAACAATCATGCTATGTTAGGTGAATTCTCACCATTAATATTTCAACATGATGCTTACATATAATCTAATTTACCTATTTCTCAACCAATTTCTTCTCTCATTAATACCCACCAGTTATTACGTTACTTATTTTTATTTCCTTGTAACATCACATCCAAAAAAACAAAAAACAAAAAAAGAGAAAAAAAATCATTTAATCAACTGAAAAATTAAAAAAAAAAAAGACTAGGAAATTGTAAGGTGAAAATTTACAAAAGAAAGAGTCAACCGGGTCCAGGTGGGTGCAACCATTAAAAAAAACAAGAGCGAGATGTCGGTGCGAATAAAAATGTGACTAGATGTGGGTGCCAGTTGCCAGGCTGATTTTGTTTTATTATTAATTTTTTACGTTATACATTCAAATCTATCGAGTAGGTTCATCAATTAAAAAATTAGTACTCGTCTATGTCACGGACCGAATGCTCATTATTGATATAAAAGATTAGTCTTTATCTGTATTTAAAAAATAAAATAAAAAAAAGCAAAACAACTTCATGGTGATGGTGGTGGTGAATCTCGTGGTAATGGTGATGCCCCATATTTCTATCAGTTGTTGTGGGTCATTGGGAACTAAAGGCTTTAATGTGTTAAGTGGGATTATATGGACTTGGTTCTATGGACTGTAGTTTTCTACTATCATTAAAAAAAATCAAATAAAAGTAAAGAAAACAAGAAAATGAAAGCTCTTTTCATTGGAGCTACAATACAAACACAGCTGGATCATCAATTGATTTGTTGTCAATCATGATCCTAGCTAGGGTCGATCAAAGCCACTTGTTAGTTTCCATCAAAACCTGGATATATGCACATCATCTCATAAATATTCAAGCGAATTCATTTCATTTCAGTGATAAATAGGAATCAACCCACAGTGGTGGGCTAACGCAGTCACTTCAGGGTTTTCATTCTTTTAGTTCTCGGAGTTCTGGCTGGCGAATCCTGAAGTTTTCAGGGAAAATAAAAAGTTTCGCCTTTTCACTTTAAATGTATTCGGGCTGGGAATGGGATCCACAAACTAAGACTTTTGATTTTGATTTGGTTTAACCATATAGGTTACCCTCCACTAACAGAACAAAACAAAAATTCCAAATATATCAAATGATTTAAGTATAACCCAGGTCATTTTCAAATGTTCTCTCTTGTGTTTACTTTAGGGGTCACATCTAAATTGAAACTTACCGTCTTGTTTTCGCCGTTTCTAAATATTTAAGATTCATATCGATTCACCAGTTTTGTCGTTATTGTTGTGATTCATTAAGAACTTTCTCAGTGTCAACATTTGAAAAAGTATATTTCCAAATGAAAAATGGTCACGGGCACGGCAGCATCTACCAAAATCTCAAGTAAAATTGAATTAAGAAATCAAGGCAGGCAAAATCTTTCAGAAGCTTAAACTGAATGTGCCTGGTCATGGCCGTCGCATCTGAATAGGTTAAAACGGTATGTATATCATCTATATATTTAACAACATGCATGCCAAAATTGGAGTCAAGGATTGCGGCCTTCCTATGGACAACCTAAGGAAAAATTCCTCTTAAGCGATGAGTATTACAAAAATTTGGAGGATTAAATCATCAAGAGATCCAGTTTAAGGAGTCTACTGCTGAAGAAATATAAACCCCCGATTGATGATATCAAGTCAAATTGTTCATTTCAATCAGTTTCCCATCTGAACAAGAATCACATGAATGTAAAGATGGCCAAAAAAAATCTAATATTACAAAGATCAAAGACAAATCACAATTAGATTACAAATCTCCCAACATCAAAATCCCCACAATCATTTGATCTATATCCAACTCTTCCCTCCTTCTCCCTTAATCCAGTTTTGTGCACAAAATGCAGGCGCAACAGATATCACATAAGAAAAGTAAATCACTAAAGTAAAGCATAAAAGATAAAGAGAAGACGTGTCTACACATAAGTGGTAAAATTCAGTAAGGAGTGTAGTAATACCCTCCTGATGGGCCCATTCCGTTGACTGGTGGCATTCCATAAGGCATCATTGGCATAGGACCCGCATTGTGGTATCCAGTGCCGGTGACCTTGGACAAACTAGCTTGACCTTGCATTCCATCTCTTGCGTACTGGTGCCATACTTGCTGCTCCTGTGTTAGCAATTGCTGTTTCTTCTCCATATCAGACATTTGCACATAGGAAGGAGGTGGAATGCTCAATGATGCAGCAAATGGGTCCTGATTAACTGTCTGGACTGTCCCATCTGGAGCCGGGAGAGCTAAAACTGGCGTTGCACTTTTCCCAGGCCCTGGCAATGCAACACTACTTGCACTTCCCCCACTCAATTGTGCAGTGCTCACATGTTGCCTCACCGTTCCCTGATCGTACATGCCATTTAACAACAATGGATCAAGCCCTCCACCCAATGCCGCCTTCTGTTGTGACAAATGGCTGGCTGTCTCAACCAATGCCAATTCCCAATCCGCCTTACCAGGCTCAGCAGCAGGGTTCTGCCAGGCCGAGGTCACCTGAGGCTCCCCATTCGATGGGAATGCTTCCCATGATCCATTGCCATTATTAGCCGGGGGACCATTAAACAAAGCCAATGCAAATTTATTTCCCTGGTCATCAGCAGTAACCCCATCATCCCTTAAATCAACCAAATCTCCAGTCACTTGTGGCTTTTGAGGCTCGGGCTCTGGCTCAGGCTCCGGCTCCTGTGGCGGTGGAGTAAAATTCTCTGGAGGAGGCAATGCCTTTATCTCATTCATATCTTGTACTGGTTCCTCCTGCAGAGGAGCCTCCAATTCTTTCCTCTCCGGACTCTTGGGCCTCTTTGCTCTGTCTCTCACAAACTCCTCCAAGGTTTCCAATAACTTACTAGTAATCCTCTGAACATTAGGATATTCAGATGATCTCGCCACGCCAGTATCCTTGCACCAATTATAGAATGCAATCAGCTCATCAATCTGCTTTGCTGCACTCGCATATGCATCAAAGGCCTTAACACAATCAGTATACTCCATCTCAAAGAATTTATCAAGCAACACAGCCAAAACCTCACAAATATCGGCATAAATCTGAAAAGTCTCCTTCACCATCGGATACAACGCAACCAACACCAACCTGTTATTCTTGGCCAGACCCGTGGGTCTGCACGACATGAACCGATCCAACAGTCTCTGCAAATGCCCCATCTTCCCAAATATCCTCTCCGGCTTCATTTCCCTCAAAGGCGTCACCGCCTTTTTCTCCTCCCGCCCTCCTGCAGCCTCACTCATATCACCGTACGATCTCGATCTCCTAGTCATCCCATAATTCCCATAATCGTTACCATTTCTAGAGTCCCCGTAATCATACTCATAAGGTCTAGGTGGCGGTGATCGAAAATCATCCCTATCTCTAGGTCCAAATCCATTATTATGATAACTAGACGAGCCAGAACCAGATCCGGAACCAGAACGCGAGCCACTCTTTTTATCAAACAAAACAAGTTCAAGTCTTTGATCTAAATACATAGCGTAAGTTCTTACAAAAGCCGAGTGGTCCCACGAGCTCGAATGAGCCTCGTCTCTGAAATCGGACATGTTCAAGAGCCGCGTCCCTCTCCTCGTCGCGTACAAGATCTCCTCTTGAAACACCGGATCGCCGTCGTTCAACAGCCGGTGGATTAGCATTAGCGCCTTGAGCGCCACGATCCAGTCGCGCGTCTTCCCCAGACGCTTCGACACGGCCGTCACGCACGCGTTCACATACCCGCGCGAGTAAGAGGTTAAACTCAAGATCTCGCGGATGTATTTCTCGTCGGACGGATCGTCGTCGTGGCTCGTGGCTTTGACTATCGCGACCTCGAGCTCCGGTGCCATGTTGCTCGCGACTTTGGCTATGCCTATGCTCGT
Organism: Ailanthus altissimus; assembly: GCA_946807835.1. Classification (NCBI taxonomy): domain Eukaryota; kingdom Viridiplantae; phylum Streptophyta; class Magnoliopsida; order Sapindales; family Simaroubaceae; genus Ailanthus; species Ailanthus altissimus. Next base: position 33,017,333 of record OX327686.1, on the reverse strand, counting down.
CTGGTCCTTAACAGCCCCAATCGCTTTCCGAATCGTGCTCGGCGCCATCTCTATCGTTGGATCCGAAGCTTTTATAACTTCTCCAAGTTATTTGAGCTAAAAGTTCGTTTTAGCCAGTGACACGAAATTATAAGCTTTTGAAATTACGGTTAGATCTGAGGAGAAGAAGCTCAGGTGAGTTCAAACTTCAAAACGGCGTCGGATCTCTTGGCTCTCGTCCAAAAAACAAAAAAGGAACAGGCAACAGCAGTAAGATCCAACAAGTTCTGAAAAATCTCGTTCGAGTTGCGGAGAAATGAGAACCGGCGTCGGTTTTAACTTAGAGCTGAGTTTCACGTTGTAGATTCTTCTCTCGCTTTGTGAGATGTGGAGGCGAGGTCAGAGAAGGCGGTGGGGAATGGGGATATTAAAAAATGAAAAAGAAAATGGTGGATTTAAATAGCGGGATTGGATCCTTTTCGACGTGGAAAGATCTGGGCCGTTGGATGCGATCTCTGATTTGGTAAGGGACAGCTATTTTACCGGACGTGTCGGTGTCGGGATCTGTGTTGCGCTTGGCCTGCTTCGCCTGAAAGACAGTAAAGGGCGAGAGGTAAGAGTCGTTAGTTTTGATCGCGGGTTGTTGTTTGGCCTTGTTTTGTACAATACCACGCGTACGGTTTACGGTGATCGCGACTCTCCTTGACGTGCTACCTTCTGATTAGCTGTGAGGGCTTAACACGTGGCGATAGATCCGGCTGTACAAAAGGTGGGTCCCGTTTGGAGGTAGCGTTGGTACGGTAAAGGGACTGAGATGAATCCATATTAGGAAATCAAATGCTTTCACTTACCAGAAGTGATTTTACCTGGTTCATAATTTTTTTTTTTTTGAAAGGTATAAAAATAACATGAGCAATCCAGATTAGGAAGTCAAATTCATAAAAATGTTTTTTTTTTAAAGGTATAAAAATGTATTTTATAAAAATAACATGAGCAAGCCATATTAGGAAATCATGGTCACGAGTGTTTAATTATCTTATTAATAACTATTTGATCCAAAAAAAATATATTTAATTCACTCCAAAAAAAATAAAAATAAATCTTCCAAGTAAAACTCTCTCAATAAGAATACTCTAGCCCGTCATCCTTACCCTTTTCCCATCTTCCAACAGCGAGGGCTTTTTGGTCTCCTCGTTCGTGGAAACACCTATTTCTTCTTTTTCTGTCTCTTTCTTTATCTTGTTACTTTATTCTTTATCTTGTTGTTTTTCTTTTTTCTTTTTTATCTTTTTTTTTTTTTGTCCTTTTCTATGTTATGTTCTTTCTTTATTTTTGTTCTTGTTAATTTTTTTGTCAGTCTCCGCTGAGCCTCGCCAGATCTTGCCAACCTCCAACCTCCACACACTGAGCAAACATTTGATAAAATAAAAAATTGTTCTCTGTTTAAGTTCTATCAGACGCTGTCATGGCTTAGCCGAGCCTCTACCAGCTACACTGAATGCTCTTGTACGATATTTTTGAAACAGTAGCTACTGCCATCCACATTCGGGCTAATAGCCAATGCCTCCCGAGCAACCCTCGCTAGTAGCTACTTAGCTCATATTCGATGGGGAAGCAACTTTCGGTGGTAGTCAAGCATCTCTTGCAGCCATTTGAGATTGTTTAATATGTTTATTTTGTTGTTATTAGGTTGAGATTTTGATTGATTTATTGTAGAAATCGATATAAATGAAATTTTTTTTATAGTGGTGTGGTTGTGGTGCCCTCTTACGAGGGGTTGATTTTTTTGTTTCTCTTGTATTAGGGTTATGTTGTCTCTTTTGACAATAATTATTTTATTGTTTTTAGAGTAAAATTCTCAATCCTTAATAAAAAAATAATGATTCTATAGTTTGTAAATGATCCCGTAATACGAGGTTTTAATTTATTTTATATAAAAAATTAGGTTGAAACATATTTTAATTGAATTATCTTTTTTTTTTATATAGCATTTCAATAATTTTTTAATTTTATATTAATAGTTATACCATGTAATAATAATATTTTTATAAATAATATTATATTTAATAATGTTTTAAAAAAATTTATATAATCATAATAATAACATGTACGTTGTTTTTCTTTTTAATTAAAAATATGTATATTATTGATTAGAGGAATTCAGCATTACTCTTTTCAAAATTGCAGCTTCTCACTTGATTATTGCTGTGAGAAAAGATAAAAATAAAATAGAAAAAATAGTAAAAATAATAAAGAGAAATTAAAAAATTTTAAGAATTACATTATTGTTATAATTTTGTGTATTACAAATACTACATAAATAGCCTTTATATAAACTTTAGATTAATATAAATAAGGAACATAAATATATATAAGATAACTAAATATAACTTATTAATTATAAAATATATATACGGTAAGAATCAATTATCTTAATTTCATTATATATTTAATATTCCCCCTCAAATTTAAGATGGTAGAAGTTTGAATTTAAAAAGGAACATTATTGATTGTAATAGTGCTTGTTAAGATACAACCGCAGTCGATAAATAATAACCCTTATTAGAGAGAGACAACCTTTGTGGAAAAGAGGCAAAGTTATCGTAGAGTGACAATGTTGTCGGAGTGACAAGCAGGTCGAGAAAATCAATCACTGTAATTGCAAACGCATTGATAGAGAAAATAAAAAATCAACCGTTGCGAGCGCAAGTGCATTGAAAATATCAACCACTGCAATTGCAAACACGTTGATAAAGAGACAGAAAATCAACCGTTGAGAAATTCTATATTAAGTTCTGAAAATGATCATAACTTGACTCTAATACCACGTGAGAAAAAATAAAAATAAAATAATAAAATAACAAAAATAATAAAAAAAAATTAAAAAACTTTAAAGATTATATTGTTGTTATAATTTTATGTATTACAAATACTATATACATAGTTTTTATATAAATTTTAAGTTAATATAAATAAAGAATATAAATATATATAAAAAAATTAAATATAATTTATTAATTATAAAATATATATGATAAGTTATATTTAATTTATATATATATATTAATTATCAATTATCTTAAATTTTTTGCAAAGGTTTATACCAGTAAGAAAATAGAAAATGACCGTTCTCAAGCTGATCGCGCTTGCCTCGAGAACTGGAGATTGTGGGTTCGCGTCCCGCACGATTTTGTACTTTCAATTAAGTCCTCTTTTGGTGAATAAACAATTTCAATAATTCTAACAAATTGATGGATTTAATCATTGCTTAATGTTATTATGCTCCATTAATTAATATGACGAATCTATTCTTTCCGAACGGACCTGACAAAGAAGCTTGTGGAAGGCCGAAAAAAAAGTTAAAACCACGAAGCATGATTTTGCTATGCATGAGGCAATTAAAAATGGAGCCTCGTGTTAAAGAAAGGTAACTTAAAGCTTAAAAGAATTTCACACAAAGTGGAACCACATACTATAAACTGCCCTATTAACTTTCTCTTTTTTTTTTCTAGCTTAGAGAATCAAACACTGGGGTAAAAGGTGATCGAAGGTTCAAAATGTAACATAAAACCCCCAGCCTCAAGCCAGCCATATTTTGTCTGCATAATGCATATGCTGCTTGATAATGCAGTCTTGGACAAATGTAAAAGTATTAAAATAAATGCATTACGTACACATAAAAACCTATTTGGGTTTGGCTGCTAGCATGGTAGAAAATAAAGTGCTCTCTGCCGACAGCTTTTTAAACTGAATTGTCAGATTTTCACTCTAAAAACTGAGATACAGTTTCATCATGGTAAAAGGAACTTAGGACCTTACTATATTCAGTCAGTAGCAAACACCCCGCCTCAAGAAAATACAAGAAGCAAAGAACAATCTGACGAGAGCCACTAAAATAAACTTCATATATAGTTTTACCGTATAAAACACACAGCCAAGTGGCACCAGTCGCCTTCATATTTCCCATCAACTGATGTTCAGACTTCAGACCCACATCAGAATATGGCCGATACGAAGGATCTCAACCATCACATTGTGATGGAAAGCAGAGGATGACAACAAGAAGAGAGATGATTTAGAGCATTTGTTACACAAGTCTTTTTATTTTTTTACAACTTGGAAATGGGGCTTTATCTTACCAAATTATCCTTTGGTGAGTCTGTGACAACTCGCATGTTCCTGTAATAATTCTTTGTCCACCATAAGTAGAAAATGGAAGAGATGATTATAAGCGCGGCTGCACATCCAACCGCTATTCCAACAAGTTTTCCTACGCGTTTCTTGTCGCGTTTGGAAGAGGCATTGCCGCCAGAAACTATAGAAATGTGTTAACAGGAATTGAGCATAAGAAACAAGAAAGAGTAGAATCTGGCGGATAAAAGAATGTTAAAACAGGAGAAAATTAATTTTATGAACCTTGGGAAACATGGATTCCTGATACTAAAGGTCCATATGTGCCTTGATATGGGATGCAACAGGTTCCTTTCCCAGCCCAAAAAAAGTGAACTTCCATGATTGTGTTTGTCACGTTTGCCTCAAAAGTTTTTACCAAGGCTCTTTTTGATCCACCTGCTTCCTTCTGAATGTTGAAGTCTTGGAGAACTTTCTCACCCTTAAGCCCATCATTTAATGAGAACATAAGAAATGCAAATAATTTAAACAGCATGCAACTGAACAGCTGATCCACTACAATTGCCAACAGCAATATTCATATTGAAGGCTATCTTTGATTTGCCAACGGTTAAATTTTCACCATACCTGAATGTAAACATCAAATACACGCCTTCCTAAACCCTTCCAAGACAGCGAGTCATCCATTGTTATCTCTGCAAAGTGAAGATCAATGCTGTATTTGCCATTCTTCAAACCAAGGCCATTGTACCTCAGAGAGCTTGGTGAGATCCTTGCTGTCTTATACAGCTCAGACTCTAAAGTTCCTGTGATTTGAGAACCTGTCTCTGCTATATATATGGGACCATTGGGGTTTGAGATGAAATTTCCTGTGTTACTTACTGCCCATTGGTAATTAGAGCTTGTGTAAAATGAGGCAGCTTCCAGTGTTTCAGAATCATTATCAAACTGAATGCCAGATGCTGATGTTAGTTCCGTGCCTCCACATTTGATAGAAAACGAAGCTGCAATGGAAAAACATAAATGCATTAAATAATCTGATATGTGTTTTTTTTTTTCTTTTGATTTGTTTCACTTTCTTTTTCATTTTCATTTGTTCACCCGCCTATGTATTGTGACGATTTGGCCTAAACTTATTTTTAGACATTCTTCAGTGTTCGGAAGATGCTCAAAGCAGTTTAGATGCCAAAGATTAAAAGGCTGTACTTACAGGATGGAATTTTGTTGCTGCACTTTGTATTGCTGTGAGGGCACTGCAACATCCCTAAAACCTTTCTGCAACCATCAGTATGGATGTAGTTGGAAAAACTCCATTGAATACCCAGGAAATCACAGAAGAGTAACTAGTTCTCGTTCACTTCTAATTCAAGACTGCAGTGTTGATTTAATTGGAGAAATATAGTGCTAATCTAGCTAAAGGGAACAAAAGAAATGATAATACTAAAGTTGAAACAAGTCCAATGATCATCAATAAAAAATGCCAAAGTATCATAGGAGTTAGAAATACCGAGGCATAAGTTGAGAAGCATCTTACCCATCCTGCAAACCATTTGCATTAAGGGAAGTTCCAACAACATTCCTGAAAAAGAAGGGGGAAAATCATTTTTGCTCAATGCTAACAGAGAGAACTTACTAAAAGGGAGGACAAATAAAAGCTTCCGAGTCTGCATATCATCAGCAGATACGGATATCATACCCTAGACATCCTGAAGTTTTTTAGATTTGAGAGAAAAGACGTTTGACTTACACTGATAATCCTACTTTTGCAAAAGGAAGAGGCAGATTTCCGGAAAGGGGATTGTACGAGACATCTCTGAAATACAATAGGTAAAGTATATTCTTGAATTAGAAGTGACTGGGAAAAAGGCAAACTGTAGGCGTGGAGCATAAGAAAGAAGACAACTCCAAGGTAGCACTTACAATGCAATGAGCTTTGGACCTATGGTATTCACAGGCAACTCTCCACTCAAGTTGTTGTTTCCAAGATACCTGAGGCATGATATGATGAGCATCTCTCTGAGACTAATCGGATGGCCTAATAGAACTCACACACACAAGTTTCCAGCAAATATAGAAGGCATTTTACAAGAATATGGCTGAGTAATGAAAACATGGGGTTTTTACTCACTGTCTTCATGCATGCCAGATGTAATATTGCTGGATCAGACTTGTGAAAAAATGCATTCATAAACTCAGCCATTTTGAGATGGATGGCGCATACGTTCGTAAGTAATTATTTTTCTTCATTTATGGACAGTGGTAAGAGAACAGAGGAGTTAAAGTAACATTACTTACAAATATTGCAACAAAGGAAAATCTTGGAACGAGGTTGGTATTTGACCTGTCAACTTGTTGAAGCTCAAGTCCCTGTGTCAACAGCGATTTTATTTTATCCCAATGACTTTATAACGAAATGTTGAAATGGTGAGTGGAAAGTTTTTAGTATATCATTATTTAGGCAGTGAAATTACCAAAAAATAAAGAAAATCTGAAGACATCCATACAGTGACTTAGTGTCAAGATGACTTACAGTAGTTGCAACTTAGTGAAAGTGCCAAGTTGTTCCGGAATTTCTCCCGACACTCGACAGTTTCTCAAAGATCTGCAAAGAATTATGGAGATGCCTCATAGGATTTATAATAAAAAATAAAAACGAAAATCAACAAAAATAAAAAATATCTGAAGAGATTTTAGATACATAAAAATTCTTACAGTATAGACAAACTTCTTTGATTTTCTAGGAAATCTAGCGTAGAATCCACACCACTGAGATCACCAATCCTCCTATTGAAAATAGAATGGAATAAAACTCCAATTTAGTACGATAATTGACGATGAGTTAATACAAATGCCAAGAATATCCATACAGGAAAAGAACTTGACAGCAACTTTATGACATATATTCCTTTGCTAGAAAAATTCATTTTGCCAACAGATATTACTGAAGGAAAATATGCCGACTTTTCTTTGAATGAACAATCAACACCAAATCTTTCATGTAACAAAATCTTTTCTTTCATGTAACAATCAACACCAAACAATATGATGCAAAATATATACACACTAAATTCAAAACCTTACAGGTCTTGCAGTTTATTTAGGACCCGAAAATTGCTTGGAATTGGACCTTCAAGCAATGTCCCTTGAAGCCGCCTGTGAACAACAGAGTATACCAGTCATATATAGAGAAGAGTTGGAGAACTACATTAATCTTCCATTCTCAAACTATAACATTATAACATACAGGTCGGTAAGTTCCGTAAGAGTTCCCAGAAATTCTGGAAGCTTGCCAGTAAAGAGATTATCTGATGCCCAGCTGAAACGAGGTAAATAGAATCCAAAAATAATTCTACCAACTTATAATATCAAACAATATACTTTTCCGAAAAGAATGTCCAATAATCTACACAGAATTACAAAATTCGTAAGGATTTCAATTTTGCAAATTCTTGTGGAATTGGTCCTGCCACTCCACTGCTATCGATATACCTGAAAGAAGAATCCAATTTACCAATCAGATTCCGTAGCTAGGAGGAAAACTAATAGTTAAATGTGATAATTCATCTCCCGCTGAAATTTCCGGGAATACAATTTGAAGGAAACCCAAAATTTGATTTCAAATCCAACGACTCACAGCTCCTGTAAAGATGTTAAATTTCCAAGCTCCTTGGGTAATGGTCCAAAGAAATTGTTTGAGCTAAAACTTCTGTAATACAGAGGAACATAATGAAAATTACTGTTGGTTCAAACAAATTGAGTAGACGACTTAATGCATGAAAAAAAAAATCGGAAACTTGTGCACTTTACAGGATAATCAACTTGGTTAAATTGCCAAGTTCTGGAGGCACTTGACCGGTGAGATTGTTTATGCCCAGGCTACTGTTCATTTGCTCAAACATGAAGAAAATGATTGTGAATACCATGATTGGAGAATTTTGAAACGTATTAAGTCAACAAATTGAAAAGCTCTACAATCATAAAATCATGAAAATTGTTGTCATTACAGGTATTGCATATTTGATAACTGTCCAATTTCAGCTGGAACGCTTCCATTTAGTACATTTTGACCCAGATTCCTGCGTCATAATTCATGATCATCAAATAAATTAAAAGTAAGGGGAACTAAACCTAAAGAAAAGAATTTTACAATTCAATCTCTTACAAGTCCGTTAGCTTCCTTAGAACAAATAGTTCTTTTGGTATCTCGCCCAAAATGTCCAAAGCATAAATCTTTCTGAATCATGTGTAAGGATGAATTATGAGCCCACCATACCAAATTACTATATGTAAGAAATGACAAAGATGATTATGAACTAACAGGTGAGTAATGTGGCAGGGATTGCTGGAGCAGTCACAAGTAACACGAGGATTCGCATTTTCAGATGCCCACGGGGCATTCTGGGTACAAGGGTCAACTGTAAGATTCAATTTGCTTCTTAATTTCCAGTAATCTACCAACTTGTTGAGGGCATTCACTGAACCAAAAAAAAAAATGTACAGAGAAAGTATGAACTATGAGGAGAATTGATAAAATTTAACAATACCATTAACACAATACGTCTATGTATACTATATTCATATATACAGAAAGAGACCTTCAGCAGGATCAGTGATTCTTTGTGCAGCAACAAGCTGAAGCAGCAATATAATAGGCAAAGAGAACCTCAAGACTTCCATAACCGTGGAGCAGCAACACACGAGCATGCGGAGACAGTAAGAAGGAAGAAAAGGCCGGCAAAATTTTGTACAGGAAAAGAACCCAAACCCAGAAAAAGAGTTTCAGCCTTCAGGGAAGCGGCTAGGTGAAGATTCGTATTGTATAAGAGAACAACAACAAAACAAAGCCATGAGATAAATTTTTCTAATGATAAAATACAATTTCGTTGAGGGTCTTTCTTGACTCCGCTGTTCAAAATACTAGTTAAAATGAAAATGGTGAATCCAGTCTTCTGATGACCTAATAGAGCCATGCAAGTTGCCAATACTTTTATTGCGCTCATGACGGTTTCAACAGCGCGCGAAAAGCCAATCCTTGTATTTTAATCAATTTTTTTTTGGTGTTTGGATTTTTCACATTTCATGATACGGATCGAAACAACGACCTTGCGTCTTATCTGATTATCTCTCACCCAAAGACACCTATCAGAGAAGGACATCTTATTGAATTACGTTGACCAATCTGCGGCATTTGAATTCTGATCTGACACGTTGGAAAAACTAGGAATTATATCAATTAAATGGCTGAGATACAGTCAGTTTAATCAGAATAATTAGTCTATTCACCCCGAAAGACAGTCTCCGGAATGGCACTGTTCATTTCACTTGAATCCTCAAACCTTTTTCAAAAATACAACAAAATTATTGATTAAAATACAAGCTCATTAAATACGAGTAAAAGAATGAGGGAAATATCTGCCCTGGAAAACCATCCCAAGTATTGACTGCTCTGGATCAGTTCCGATCAAGAAACAAATAAATAAGTATTCAATTCGCTAAAAGACCAAATCAAGTTCCAAAAGCTTTACCAATAGTCTTCGGCCAGGAAATCGATATCCCCCAGCCAGAAAGTCAGGCTTGCTTGAGTGGCTACATCAACTGACTTTCTGTGTACAGATACCACTGGTAATTCAGAGTTACTTCATCCTATTTAAGGAGCTTAATTGGGAAACATTTTACACGGTCTTAAGAAGTGCTGAAAGCATTAGTGCCCGCAATAATCTTAGCAGCAAGAGACGTAAGAGGTCAAAGAAGAATCTGATTGTTGCATCTGCATTAATTCTTGAGTACATTCCAAATTTAGAAATGCAAAATGTTCCGACTTTCCGTTCTCATCTGTTCATCAAACTAGAAAATACATAACTGGTGCAACAGTGTGTCAATAGAACTGATAAATATCGGCATGGTCTACAGCATAAGAAGAAAAAAAGAGGGGAACTCAAAAAAAGAGGACTACATGCTAACACTTCTAGCCCAGAAGGGAGAAAATACTGCAAAAAATAAAGTATATTTATTTGTTAAAAAATTGGTGATTCAATAATTTTAATTGGATAAAAATTGAGATAAAAATTAAAGTGAAGAGTCATAAGAAGTTTATAACGTGTAAGACACGTATGGAGAAGTCTAGGACGTGTGGGACACGAAGGGGGAAGTGAAACGAGACTTGAAAACGCAAAGGAAACGAAAAAATTACGAGGAACTGACCAGCGCTGCGGCGATGGGCGCGAGAAGAGCCAACGCTGCAGCGTCCAGGGACGAGCGCCGCAGCATCCAAACGCGTCAAGATGTCCGTTTTGGTTCGAAATTTTGAATTTTATAAAGTTTTAGACTTCTAAAATAAATAGACTCTTACTCCAACAAGGAATAGGGTTTGTAGGCACGAAATACACCATATATAAACACTTGTAAACTCTTGTTTAAGATTAAGCATCTAAGGTTTTAAGATGTAACCATAAGAGAGAATAGAGGAGCTAGACATGCACTAAGTGCGTGGTGCACTAGGGTGTAACCTTTGGGGGTGTTTTCTTCTTTAGGTTCTTTAAGTGAATAAAAGAGAAACACCATAGATCCTTTTGGCTTAGATGCTCGGACTATTCTTGTGTTCCTTGTAAAAATCTCTTATGAGAAGATACTGAGAGGTCTTAGGGAGTCATGATGATCAAGGGTAGATGCTTAGAGGTCTCTATGGGAGATACTAAGGGGTCTTGTGGGATCATGGATGATGTAAGAAGATACTTAGTGATCTATTTCAATAGTAAGAAGCTGGATCATGGATTCTCCGTGGACGTAGGCAATTTGGGCTGAACCACGTATATCTTGTGTCTTATGATTGGTTTATTTTCTTTATCTTTATTGGTGTGTTAATCTTATGTGTTCTTACTTATGGTGTGAGTCATGGTTTTTCGCTGCGCATAGAGTAAAAAAAGTATCAAAGTTGTGGCTTAGTTGATGCCACAGAGGTGTCAAATTGAAGTGCATGGCGTAATATCCTCAACAAACTGGTATCAGAGCTAGGTTGAAGCTACAAACTGGTATCAGAGCCAGGTTGAAGTACAAACTAATATCAGAGCTTGAGTTGAAATCCAAACTGATATTAGAGCCATGAGTTGAAGTCTAGATTGCAGAGCATAGGCGGTAGAGTCAGATTGCAGAGCAAAAATTGTCAGCCATAGAGACTCACAAATATAAGAGAAGAACAATAAGGAATATGATTATCTGTAAGAGGAAAAAATGATGGCCTTACTGGAGAGTTTTGAAGTAAAGATTACTCTTGAAGAAGACTTCCAAGAAGATGGCGTCATTTAGATCCCAGTTAGAAGAATCATTCAAATTGGACACAAAATAAAGATGGCAAAAGAAGAACAATCAAGATTGAAGGGCAGATCCAAAAGGTGTCTAGGGCACTCGAAGGGATAGTCTTAAGAGGAAGACAAAGATAGAAGGAAGGTGGATTTGCAAGTCTGTTGGATGACTAGGCAAAGACCTTGATCGCATGAGAGCTTCTGGAGGAATCAGTGTCTGATGAACGAACTATTTTTGGGATCTAGGATAGTGTTTTCATATAAGTCATGGAGAATCGTTATTTACCAATTGGAGTAATATGGCTTATGGTAAGTCATAGGAGATTGGTAGAATAAGATTGAGACTACATAGTAAAAAAGACAAGGGAGGGACTAGGTATAAGATTTCATTCCTCATCTCATGAAGACCTAGAGGACTCGGGACTGCTAGATCGAAATAGAGAGATTCATGGAAGGCATACAGAAGGAACACTAAATAGGGAAGCAAAAGGATCGATGGAGTGATAAAGCACAGAAAGAGGCTATATGCTTGTAGAAAAGTGCTTAGAATGGGATCAACATAGGGTTGATTTAAAACAGACCATAAAGCAGCTTTTGATATATCACTTTGTGGTAGAGGTCGAAAGAGAATGTGTGGGAAGAGTAGCAATCGCGAGAATGGGTTTTCACCATTAAGGGTTGTAGTTATGGTGTCTTCGGGATATAGAAGATTACAACATTGAACTACTCTAGACATCAGCATTCATGAATCTTTGGAGACCGTAGTCGCAAGAGCCTTAGTTAAGTCGGGGACTTGACTTATAGACCATGCTAGTGAGCATTGCTCAAGGAGGGGTGACGGTAATTAGTTTTATGAGGAGAGATTTTGAATCAATGAGGGGATTTATTAGAAAATTGGTGATTCAAAAATCTTGGTTGGACAAGAATTGAGATGAATACCAAAGTGAAGAGTCACAAGAAGTCTAGAACGTGTGGAACACGTATGGAGAAGTCTAAGACGTGTGGGACATGAAGGGGGAAGTGAAACGGGACTTGAAAACGCAAAGGAAACGAAGAAATTGCGGGGAGCTAACCAGCGCCGCAGTGCTCAAAATAGAAGACCAGCGCAGTAGTGATAGGAGCGAGAAGAGCCAACGCTGCAGCGCCCAGACGCGTCAGGATATCCGTTTTGGTTCGAAATTTTGAGTTTTGGGAAGTTTTGGACTTTCAAAACAAATGAACTCTTACTCCAACAAGGAATAGAGTTTGTAGGCACGAAATACACCATATATAAACACTTGTAAACCCTTGTTTAAGATTAAGCATCTAAGGTTTCAAGATGTAACCATAAGAGAGAATAGAGGAGCTAGGTAGGCACTACGTGCGTGGTGCACTAGGGTGTAACCTTTGGGGGTGTTTTCTTCTTTAGGTTCTTTGAGTGAATAAAAGAGAAACACCATAAATCCTTTTGGCTTAGATGCTCGGGCTATTTTTGTATTCCTTGTAAAAATCTCTTATGAGGAGATGCTGAGAGGTCTTAGAGAGTCATGATGATCAATGGTAGATGCTTAAAAGTCTCTATGAGAGATACTAAGGGGTCTTGTGAGATCATTGATGATGTAAGAAAATACTTAGTGATCTATTTCAATAATAAGAAGTTGGATCATGGATCCTTCGTGGACGTAGACAATTTGGGTCGAACTACGTATATCTTGTGTCTTGTGATTAGTTTATTTTCTTTATCTGTATTGGTGTGTTAATCTTATGTGTTCTTACTTATGGTGTGAATTATGATTTTTCGCTGCGCATAGAGTAAAAGAGGTATCAAAATTGTAGCTTAATTAATGTCATAAGGGTGTCAAATTAAAGTACATAGCGTGATATCCCCAACATTATTCAATATGGTGCAAATAAGATTACAATTGAAGAATCGAAGATACTTGCACAGTATACTCGTATATTACTTGTATACTTTTGAAAGAGTATTACACCCCAATCAAATTGCCCTTCTCCCCAAACAAAAATCTCTTATATTTTCCTCTGCAAAAACTTACTGCACAGTTTCTTCCATTTATTTGCATCCCATACGCATAGCTGTAAGACAAATGGTCTCACTTTGTGTCAAACTTATGCATAAACATAAATCATAAAAGGTTTACGATGACCAAATTAGGTTCAGAAGCATAGAGAATCAAGCAATCAGAGAGAATTTAAATAATCTTCTGGTGGGTGTGGATGGTGAGCACAGCTTATTCTAATATTTAAGTTCCATAAAAGGCCATTACTAATCTGATATGATGCAAAGTGACCCAATCTCACCACATATTAAATAATGCAGAATGATATTATTCCAAGAACTCTATCAAACAACAATGACAGAGCCCATGAGAAAATTACTTGTAGAGAATAATAGAGCACAAATGGAACACTTTTATTAATACAAAACTTACAACACAAAATTTAAAAACTCTCACTCTTTCTCATTTACAACATAACACTCACAACTCAACTCCCACACACTCTTTGTTGAGCTTATTATTTGCTCAACTCTCTAACACTCTAAACTCTCAACAATTGATCAAATTCTTTGATCAACTCTTTATTCTTAACTTGCTTGCTTGCAAAACTAAATGAGGGAGGGGAGTATTTATACTTAGTTTCAACAAACCAAAATCACACAAATAAAATAATGTAAAAATTTATTAACCACACAAGTTTATAATACTTATCTCCTTAATTATTAACTTAAAATATCTTACCTAATCTATAAACTTTAAGAATTGGATTTGTAAATATTTGGGCTTGATGTTGTAATTAATTTAATTTAATTTGGTGTTGTAATTTTAACATTACTCTTATGTAAATTTATTTAAAAAGTATCTAAAATACCGCAGAGAAAATATATAATTTCCTCTGGCTGAAATGGCTATTGCAGCATAACAAAATTGACCTTAGATGGTATGGATAACAACTTTCAGTTGATACGCATGCAATGCATATATTTATAGCTTACCTGGGCATCAGCTCCTGAGGATAGCGGCACATTTAAATTGTGAGAAAATGAGAGGCATGTTATTCAGTTTTGATGGCCTTTGAGCTTGGCTTTTGTCTTTGAACACATGAAGCATCGACAAACGTAAACTTCAATGCAGATAAATAGTGACCTTTTTGGTGTAGGGACAATGAATTAGGATTGAAGAGTCATCAAAGCCAATGGCAAACAAATCCTGGGAAAGAAAGATAAAATATATAGCTGTGGGTGGTAGGTTTGCAAATGTTGCCAATCTCTGCATCAGAATGAAGCAAAAAGAAATAAGAGAGAATGCCACAAGAAGAAGTGGATTTTACTCGCTTAAGGACATTATTTGATTTTTTTTGCATTTACCTCAAACGTGTCCAAACTGAATATGGAGATTTTTCCTCCTGCTGCTGAAAAGAGATAAGAACTTTTCAATGCAAAGCATGACACAACATCTTTGGAATCTACAGCTATCTCATTGGTCATTACAATTCCACTTGAAGGTTGATATAACTGTGGTTCCATGTTAGCATTTTCCTGCCAAATAGAAAAGCTTTAGGGGAAAATTTCATAGAAACTAAAACTAAGAACTTTAACTGCAAGTCAAACCTTCAGCATAGAGTGCTTATCACTCTGCAATCTCCAGAGTTTGTGTCTAGCATTTGGGTTAATGCCAATATGAAATCTCCAGACGAGGAATAGATCAACCGGACTACCTATATTGATCCAAAGAATCAATTAGATGCAAATCATAAAGGAATTAATCATATGTACGCAGATTGAATAGTAATATAAATGCCTAGTATCCATCTGGAAATAATAAATAGAAGATAGATCACCTAAGAAATTGTGAGCCAAATAATCCAAAAAGACAATTTCCATATTAGAATTCACCAAATTCCAGGACCGTTCTCTATTGCCAAAATGCTAAAATGGACAGTTCTCATTCCCTAGTCACTAATTTCATATCAATCAGCCACATGGAAGTTGTTAAGAAAAATGAGGTGGAAGAAGAAAAACAGAGGAGGCTAGGAAAGTCTCAATACATAGGCCAGCCAAAAGAGTAATGCTTTATTCCACTTGTAGAAATATAAAGACTCGGTACAACAAGGCGACAAGAATACTAACTGTAATTCAATGGCCAAGTGGGGAAAGAACATATATATTTATGTGTGAATGTTGTTGTTACTCATTATTTTTATGGGACCCAATAATTAAAGATGGTAAGCAAGGTAGCTAAATTAGGGGATGCAGTCAAAGGTTTACAATGAAGTGGAACCATACACCTTCTCCCAATGAATTATCCGGAAGCGTTGATGTTCAGCATTCAGACGGCTCATTGATCTGATGCATCTTCCATATAACAGATTTATCTGTTGGTTTCTCGCAAACTAGAGAATTCATATCAGCCAGGCTAGTACTCTCTCTAGACTAAAAAGAGAAAGTAAAAGTATTGACCACGCAAGTGTTTAGCAGATATTACTTCATGCATTAGTTTAAACAATTGCTGTTCTGAAACAAGTTTTGTGACACTTACATGGTGAACATCAGTGAAGCAGCTGCTATAATTAGCCTGGAAAAATAATTGAATCATAAAGTAAGGAATTATTAACTAAGAAAGTCTTATGCAAATCCAAGATTATGCATGGATATTCACGCACACTATCACCACTGGATGCTGGTAAGAACTCCCCTTCCTGACTGGAATTATTCATAACAAAGGATGAAGCATGAATAAGGTATGGTACTGTGGGAATATTTGCAGTGAGATGCTCTCATTATTAGCAGGAGGCATCATATTGACACAATAAGTAACCCACCAGTCCATACTGCTGCATACAGACAATAGGAATTTGATTAAATGACCAAGCTTGTGATTAGCAATTAAAATAGTAGCACAGAATACCATCAGCTTGACTTACATCTGCTTAATTATTTTTGAGTCTTGATTTATAAAGACAGGGAAACTTGAATTTGTCTTGCAAAATTGGAAATTTCTCTGCGAGTAATTTGAAAGCGTCATACAAGTGAGCCCTTCCAGCAGACTCAGATGGAAATTTCTTCTGCCTACAGTTTAATACTTTATTAGAATCTAGGTAATTAAGAAAATACCATAGAAGTAAACAATAAATCTGCCAAAGACTTTAGCCATGCCTAAAGCTCTTCAGAGCAATAATCAACAGCCAATAAGACCTACAAAAAAATCCTTACAAGAAATGTTTAGAGCTTCATCATTGTCATTCCTGCAACTATACTCATTAATTCTTTCTATGGTGACAAAGGAAGCAAAATTAGGATTTCTCTTTTTTAAGGGGGAAAAAAGAAAAAGGAAATAGGTTGTCTTAAATCTTCTGCATCCCATTTTTGACAGTGGCAGACCAATCCTACCCAGCCCTTCACTTTACAAAGCGAGCTGCAATATCTTGGCACGTCCTCAAGGTGGAAAACATTCAATAAACATTAATTCAGGATAGAACCCTATCTCTAAAATTTTGGAGAAAGAAATCTCTCTCAACAGCCCAATGAAAGGATGAAGCTGAATTATTTAAGTCTAAAACCTACCTGTCTACAGCGTCAAGGCACTTCTGTCTTAGCATCTCAGAAAACATGTAAGCTGAGAAACTATTATCATCCATCGTGGTGAATGCTGAGAGGTATTTCTTTGCATTATACACTTCCCAAAATAATTCATGTTGAAGAAGACCTTAGTTTCCTGCTCCAATCTTCACCAAGAGAAGCTAAAATTAATCATAAGGAAGATTGAAGAAACCCAAAATATCAAAGAACTAGATGGAAAAGTTTACGTATGAAGTGTCTCCTTGAAGTTTTCTTCATCAAGAAACTGAAGTATCAAGTAAATAAGTTCTTCCTGCAAATAAACTATTGCATATCAGATTAGAAGGACTTCAAAATATAAATCCAAATAGATGGATTACAAACAAATCTGTTTACAGTCAGAAAATTTGGGTTCAAAATTTATATCAATTTGAAAACAAGGGTGGACAAAATTTTAAGAATAAGTAAATCAAAATGAAGTAAAATATAACAAAATGATTGGATCAATAATTCATTTACCTTTACACTTCTTGAATTCTTTTCAAAACTGGGGCAAATGAGTTTAATAAGTGACATGAGTGCTGATTTATTTACACTGGGGAAGACAAGTTTGTCTTGAAACATAGGATTTTCCTTGACCAATATTTTGAGATCATCAAGCAATTTAGCCCTTGCAGATATCATACTTGCACAAAAGGATAATTTTTCATTTTCCCTGCACATAGTTCATTTTTAACAATTCGAAGAACTGAAATATATGTCTTTCATATTTAACAATTTTCCAAGAATCTTTAGCCATGCCTTAAATCCTTTAAAGAAAAAATTTCAGCTAATTCACCATCAACTCCATTTTGAGAATCGGAGAACACTTCCAAATCCTTCAACCATATGTCAACAGCCTCACTATGGTCATCCCTGAAAACAAGTAACCAAAAAAAACAGGATAAAGAAACAAAAAGAAGCCACTGCAAACACCATAGATAAAATTACCTAAAATGATGTAATCTAATTAACTTAGAAAGGAGAAAACAGAAAACATATGCATCTAAAACAGATGGCTAATGCTATATTACCACATTCAAAGCTTATACCTGCACAAAGCTTCATAATATTTCTGCTTGCGCAGCTCAAAGAACAACTTCATTGAGTGTCAATTATCATTCAGCTTTGTAAATGCAGAAGCATACTTCTCTGCCATTTCCCATTCACCAGCAATAATAATTTCCCCAAAATGATTAATGTTGAAGAAAATCTTCGATTCTTGCTCCAATCTTCATCATGAACAAAAAATTATATAAACCACACAACCAATCAAGAAATAAGATTTTTAAAGAATCTAAAAAGCTATTCATCTATTCCACATTTAGTGCAGCATTTTCTAGATTTCCAGAGCTCAAATTGATGCAAATTTTCGTTTAGAAGTAATAAAATTTCCCTGAACAACACTTCAACAAGTTGCAGTAACTAACAGCTTTTGACTCTTATAACAAAAACAAAACATTGTGTTTTGGGGGCACGTTTCTAGGATTTGCTAACTAAAAACAACACAATTTTCAACTCCAAACTGTAATAAAAACGAAAACAAAGAAAGTCTTAATGCGTACGGTTTAATTATTTAGAAAAACTACTCTGAAGTATTAAATTTATCTGATTATATATTGTTAAAATTATTTATTTGTTATTAAATTATTAAAAATAATATTTAATAAAATTTATATTCAAAATTTAAATAATTCAAAAATTTTTTAGATATAAATTTAAATTTATAATGTATTTTTTAAATTTTAATTTCTTAAAACACAAGAATTAAGTAAAATTAATATATAGTAATCAAAAAATTAATATAAATTATTGTATTTAGTATAAAAATTAAAAATAAAATTATTATTATTTTTATTTGAAAAATGAACATAAAATGTTGGTATATTTTTATAAAAATAAGATAATTATAGAGATACGAAGAATTAAAAATTTAATAACTTTTAAAAAAATATTAAAAATATATAATTAAATATAATTTTTCTTTTAATAAAGATACATTATAAAAATAAAAAAATATTATTAGAACATATGTGACATTACACAAATATTAAAAAAACTCAAAAAATTATATTCTTGAACTTTTACAAGTAGAGATAAAATAATTTTTTTAATTTTCAAAAAAAATTTTAATTACAATCAAACGTCATCAAAAAATTTAAAAAGAAATTTTGATATTAAAAAAACTTTTTGATCTACAGAGAATCTCAACCGAACAAACACTTAAAGGTCTGAACAAATTTCACCAATATATTTTTAAAAAAAAAAAAAATTTAAATTAACAAGTTTTATATTAGTGAATGTAAAATATCTAAATTATCCTATAAATAATAATAAATTATAATATGACATTTATACTCTTACACATTTTTTAATAAAATCTATTTCTTAAAAATAATAATAATAATAATAATATTATTATTATTATTTTAAAACCATTAATGGTTTTGATTTTGATTTTTATTTTTATTTTTAAAATCAATGGTTTTGATTAAAACCATTAATGGTTATTTTTGTTATCATCTTCTCTTTTTCATCATTATTCTATCACCATCATCAACTAACGTCCATGATTTTAGAACGATTATAAGTTGCTATGTCACGTTGGGTTGGTTCATTGACGTCTCATGGCGGTGATAAATGTTGGTAATGGTGGCTTGTACTCTGACTTTCAAGCGGCGATAACGACATTGGTAATGGTAGAAACATCTCATGGCAGTGATAAACGTTGGTAATGGTGGCTTGTACTCCGACTTTCAAGCGGCGATAACGACATTGGTAATGGTAGAAACATCTCATGGCAGTGATAAACGTTGGTAATGGTGGCTTGTACTCCGACTTTCAAGCGGCGATAACGACATTGGTAATGGTAGAAACATCTCATGGCAGTGATAAACGTTGGTAATGGTGGCTTGTACTCCGGCTTTCAAGTGACGATAACGACATTGGTGGTGATTCTTGTTGGTTGAAATGGATGTTTAGATCTTAAAATTTTCACATATTGACAATGGCTTTAGATCTTGAAATGTATGTCTAAACTTTGGTTTGGATTTGTTGAAAAGCTCGGCTTTGACTTCCTCAACCATTATTGGCGACGTTTGGGCCTGGCCATTGATTTTTTTTTTTAATTGTTCTTATTATTTTTTTAATTATCTGTAATTTTGTAGTTAGTTTGTATTTTTTAGTATATTTTTAAATTGCTTTCTGGGTTTGAGTAAACAAATTGCGATATCAAATTAATAAAAGAATTGAGTACTCATATGTCAAATTGTTTTGTATTTTTTGAATTGTTATTTCGCCTAAAAGGAGATTAGGGAGAGGAGAAAGAATGAAGAAAAGAGAGAGAATAAAAAAGAGAACGTGGATGCTAATGAGAATGAAGAAGAAGAGGAGGGATATTTGGTATGAGAATAAGGAGATTTTGAACATAAATATGACTGTTTGGACACAAGCATTACCACGTGGCATAATGATTTATCATGTGTTGAATTAATTTAAACATTAAAATAAAATAATTTTATTATTTTTATCTTGTTAATTTTTATAAAATATTTCTTAACAAAAGTGTATTAGTAAATTTTTTAAAAACATTTGAATATTATTGATAAAATTTAAAAATCGTGGGTATATGTATAATTAAATTGATAATATTCATTAATTAGTTATGTTGTCTATTAAATTATTTTTATATCTCTCTTATCTTAAAAAATAAAATACATTAAAAATATTATCTAAAAGAATTTTAAAGTCTAAAATGTACATATGCTGCAACCATCTCCATTAATTGACTAGTCGACTTTCTTAAGGTCTAGCGAATTTGATATCATGTATACTTATTTTTCTTTGACTAACAAGTTTAATAAGTTTGTTATTGTTAATATTTAACTTTTCAATTGATAAATTTTAATATTGTGTATACTTTGATTTTCTCGGTTAGAAAGTTTATATTATGTTGTACTCAACTTTCTCAACTATTAATCTAATAAATTGGATTATAATACTCAATTTTTTTCGAAGCTGATATTATGATATACATTTCAATTATTAAATTTAGTTTATCCATATTTCATTTATTTTATCAAAAATAAATAAAATAATTCATCGTTTATTAATTTAATAAATAAAAATAATTTTATTGTTAATATCGCTAAAATCTTTATAGCATTATAAAACAATTCATTGTTTAATGACGTTATTTTTTATTAAAATAACAAATCAAAGTATAACTTAAAATTTAAACTAAAAACCAGTATAACGCAAAATCATTTACCTATAAATGATTAGAGATAACAGGTGAGTATTATTAACACGGCACAACTTATCCAAATTTTAGCTCAGATGGATCGTTGCATTTAGGCCGGCATAGTATGAAAGACTATCATGTCATGTCTGGCTGACAAGTATTCATATCTTCAACTTCGAAACTAACACAACCTTTTATTGAGTCGTGCCATGTCAACGTGTCAGCTCAATGGGTTGTACTTATGGCCGTTCCATGGTTTTAAAAAATAAAATAAAAATTTAAAAGCTGCATACAACCTTCACTGCAGGCAGTATTGCAGGCCTGTAATTTTTATATTAAAAATTAATTTTTTTTAAAAACCGTTTGTTCAATTGTTACAATTTTGTGATCCTAATTGTTTATAAAATGACACCACAATCTCCTCAAATGTCAAATTCATCTCAACTCAAATTTCTCACAACAATTTTAACTTTATTTAAAAATTATAACTCTAAAATTCTTATTTTTAATTTTCATTCAATTATAATCTCTATAATTATTCCAAAAATTATAATCTTTATTTTTTTATTTTCATTATTTAATTACAAATTCTCAACACACATATTTATTATTTATACAATAATAATTTTCAATATTCTAAATCAATTTGAAAAAATTCCATGCCATCACAAATTTTTAACAGTTAATCTACTTCTACAACTTAAAACATTAAAAATATTTAAAAATAAAAAAGAAGTCGAATACTAAATGTTTGAAATTATTTCACATTAGAGACTCATATAATTTTTAGAAAAAAATTTAAAAAATATATCTATAAATTTTTATAATAGAGCTTTAGAAGACAAAATTACAAGTGGCACCAAGCGTTTGAATCGATAAATCGATGCATGTTTGTAGAAATATAATCTAAAGAAGCCAACTCAAACCGAACTTGCCCAAAGTGCTCTTAGAGAATTTTTTTTTGCATTCCACTATAATCAACAGCACATGTGTATTGAATTGACTAGTATGTTGCAGTTAGTGAGCTGGCTAGTATGTTGCAGTTAGTGAGCAATCCCTCTCATTTGCCAAAGATGAAAGGTATGATAAATTTATAAAATGGTACATTTAACTCAACTTTTCTCTCGTGTTTTAAGAAATATTGTTAAAAATAATATTTTAACTGTATATCATTAAACTAAATAAAAATTAATTGTTATAATCTCATAATTTAAAGGAGTGTTTGCTGTCACTTTTGATTGTTAGACGGGTGTTAATGATTTGAGATATATTTGTGGTACACTGCATTGTATTGATAATGAATAGTTTTTGTAATTTTTTTTTTGTAAATTAGAATATCCACATACAATTAATGTTATTTTTAATTATTTAATGAATATGTTTAGAGAATTTCAAAAAAATTGACAAACTTATTTAGTATTAATTTTGATAATGTAAGTGCAAATGCTGCTATAGATTTGTTTTCAATTAAATTAACACTTACGTGTGATTCAAGTTTTTTTTTTTCATTTAAGGTATTTTTATCATATTCTTAATTTAATTGTTTAAAATATTTTGAATTTAATTAATTTTTAGATTGAAAAAATTAGAAAAGTAATAAAATATATTGCTTTATCATCTTCTAAACGACAATAATTTAAAACTGTGTTGAATAATTATAGAAGGTTCAAGCTTGAAGTTAAAATTCCTTAGAATGCTACATATGCAATGGTGAAATCTCTTGTAAGTTTTAGTAGGAGTGGGCGTTTGTCCCGGTCCCGACCCAACCCGGACCGTTTGACCCGAAAAAATTGGGTCGGGACGAGACAAGACCCGTAATCGAGATAGAACCAGGATGGAAAATATAAGTCCCGGTTGTCTTGGTTCAGTCGGGATGAGACCCAGTTCTGTTCGGGTCATTCTTGAACCGAACTATTTTTTTTCGTTTTTAAAAGAAAGCAAAACGGCGCCGTTTCTAAAAGTTAAAATGACGCTATTTAATAAGCAAAAAAAAAATTGATTCGAAATGTAAAAAACAAATTCATTCATTTGAATTTCAATTCTAAGTAAACGATTCTAAAACTAAAACCTAAACATTCACAAATCAAAATTTCTAGCACTATTTCGTCGTTGTTGCTGCTAGCCATGAGGACCATGATTGCCATATGCCGCTTCTCGTCTTCGGTGCCACCATTCTGTCACTGCTGCCGCTTGCCACTGTGTGAACTGCGTTGCCACCGTTCTGCCACTGCTACCGCCTGCTGTTGCGTGACCTGTGCTGCCGTTATTTTGCTGCTGCTATTTCGCGTCCGCCGTTTTGCGCTACCGCCGTTGCTGCTGTCTTCCACATGCGCCGCCGGCCGTAAATTCTGTAAGTATTTTGTTACTTGTAATTTTTTAAGTATTTATAGTATATTTACTTTGTAAATATTTTGTAAATATTTATAACAATTCTATAAGTATTTTATTTTTTCTTTTTTTCTTTAAAAAAGGACTTAAGCTATTGATCTTTCATATAATTCGATACCATGTAAATAGAGATGCTCACTCAATATCACATAATAAATTGAGAGAAATAACTATATACGATTTTACCTATTTGTATTATATACGAGAAGGGCAGATTTTTTATAAAAAAAATTATTATTAATTGTTATCTTGATTAATATTTGCAGACTGTATGTTATATGAATTGTTATCCGATTAATATTTACATGTTACATTAATTTGTATTATGATATGAAAAAAAATTAGTTGTATAAGTTTTTGCGTGTTTAGAAAAAATACATATTTGTGAAATATTAAAAAAATTGTGAAAGATTCAAATTAATCTTGGTTGATCGTTGTGTATTATTATATTATTATATTACAGATGAGTCGTGATTCAATTTTAAAAAATATTATGAATATTAGGAGATCTTATAAGGATACGCAATGCAGTGTCGACGATGCAGATGCATTGTTGCCTCTACATCGTAATACTAAGAAGAGAACAAGATCAATGGTGTGAAGTCACTTCACCCCGTGCAAGGACATAACGGATAAGTCGTAGTGTAATTACTGTAGAAAATTGTATGCGTGTAATTCAACAAAAGATGAAACAAATGGTATGCGAAAACACTTATGGGTATGTAAGAAGGTTCCACATTCATTGTTGGATAATAGACAAATAATATTTGGTAGAGAACCCACAGAAGGAGAATAGGAAAATAGTAGTAATATTGTGCCTAGAGGATGGAGTCAAGAAGCATATCGAGATGCAGTTGTAAAAATGGTGATTATAGATGAATTATTATTCAGTTTTGTAAAAAATGATAGGTACCGATATTTTTACAGTGTAACATGTCCTCTATTTGATGTTTCGTCACGTATAACTATAACCAGAGACGTAGTATAACTATTTACTGATGAGAAAGCCATGTTAAAGAGTTTATTTAGTGTAACTAAGCAACGAGTGAGCTTAACAATTGATCTTTACACTTTCGTTTATAATCAAAGTTATATGGTTGTTACTGCCCATTTCATAGATCTGGATTGGAAGTTGCATATGAGAATTTTAAGTTTCTCTCCGATGTCATCCTATAAAGAGGATGACATCAGCAAGTAACTTGAATCTTGCTTGTTGGATTGAGGTATAGAGAAAGTATTTACCATTACAATTAATAACACAAGTGCCAATGACGTTGCCGTCAATTATTTTAAGAAGAGACTGAAGAGTTGAAAAGATGAAGTACTAATATTAAATGGTGAGTTTATGTATATGTGTTGTTGTGCGTACATTTTGAATTTGATTGTGATTAATGGGTTAAAGGATTTGCATGATATCATTATTTCTATACGTAATACTGTGAAATATGTGAGATCTTCAATAGCAAGAGTTCAAAATTTTAAAAGTTTTGTGGAGAGAGAAAGAATTGATTATAAAGAGAGTGTGGTATTAAATGTGCCAACGATGTAGAATTTCACTTATTTGATGTTGGCGAGTGCATTAAAATTTGCAAAGGTGATTGATCGAATGGCAGAAAATGATGAG
Source organism: Ailanthus altissimus (assembly GCA_946807835.1). NCBI lineage: Eukaryota > Viridiplantae > Streptophyta > Magnoliopsida > Sapindales > Simaroubaceae > Ailanthus > Ailanthus altissimus. The sequence continues at coordinate 32,992,077 of OX327686.1, read as the reverse complement.
TTATATGGGAGTTATTTTATAAGGATGAAAACGGAAAGAAGAGATGTTGGCCATCAATTATTGTGGATTGGGAGAATGCTGAACGGTTTGTGAAATTTTTAAAGACTTTTTATGATGTCACGTTAAAATTTATTGTTTCATTGTCTGTAACATTTAACATTTATTTCAGTGAGATTTGTAAGATTAATTTTAATTTAGTTAAATTAATTCGGAATGAAGATGTCTCTTTACGCGTCATGGCTAGTAAGATGCAGGCAAAATATGATAAATATTAGGAATCTATGGAGAAAATAAATAAATTGTTGATACTTGCTACAGTGCTTGATCCAAGACGCAATATGCAATTTGCTAGATTTTATTTTGGGTTTTTATATGGTAATGACAACGTTAGAGTCGAAAATATAAAGAGAATAAGTAAATAATTATTGTATAGGCTTTACAAAACCTATAATACATCGTATTGTAGAGTGGTTGGTGGGCCAAATAATAGTGCTAATAGTGTTGGTGGGTCTGGGAGTGGAGTTAGGAGTAACACTAGCATGTATGGGTCACAGTCACAGCAGTCTAGTCCATCAAGTCTATATTCAGACGTAATATAGTTTACTGTGGGGGATGATGACCCTTGGGCAAAATTCGTGGGGTGTGTAGATGACGAAATAGATTTGGCTGAATCCAATGAAGTGGATAGATACATGATGGAGAAAGTTGAGAATCTAAAAAATCAACGTTTTGATATTTTGAGTTTGTGGAAGGTAAATTCTTCGAGGTATCCAGTGTTGGCACATATAGTTAGGGATATACTTACTATTCATATATCTATCGTGGCCTTTGAGTTGGCTTTTAGTATCGGGGGATGTATTTTCATTCTACAGCTCATTGACTCCAAAGATAGTTGAGAGTTTTATATGCACACAAAATTAGATAAGAGCTTCACTTTTGTTAAATAGATCGAAGAATTTTTAGAAGATATTGAATTTTATGATAAAGTCGAAGCAGGTAAAAAAATATTATTCTACTATTTTATCATTTCTCCTTTTGATTTTTTCCTGTTATTTCTTAATATTTTATGTTTTTATAATGCGAAAATTATTTTCTTATTTCTTTCATGTAGAATTTGCACATGTTATGCAACCGCCACCTCCACATAATTAAATTTACTAAAAGGTTACTTACGTTACTTGTGGGTAATTCAATTTTAAGGTAATTATTCAATAGTTCAATTAAATCAATAAATATGAGTAATTAAGTTTTATATTGTAATATTTAATGTTTGTCATACTTTTATTTTGCAGATTAATGAAGAATGCAAATTTTGACGACATTTTTGTATTGTAATTTATAATATTTAATGTTTGTTATACTTATGGACTTAATGTATTTATTACCTAAATGTTGCACTTTATTTTTATTTTGTGAAGATGTTGACTACTTAACTTGATTTATTTATATATATTAGTCATTGAAATTATTTTGGACCTATTGGTTGGCAATGGGCTATTGCGAAAGGCATTATGGATGAATTGATTTGATGTAGTGAATATTGAAGTGTCAATTTTGTGCAGGTATATGTTTATGGGAATGTCCAATTTTTATGGGAGGTTCTGTTGAAATTTTTTATTCGAATAATAAGTTAACATAATTAAAATTGAAATTGGACTTAAATTTGAATTTGAAATTATAACACTTAAATCACTGTCACGTTAGGATTTACTAAATCGAAATTACAATATTTGTGATTTAACGTAATAGACAATAAAATTAGAATTATAACGTAATAGACGTTAAAATTTATTAGAATTAAAATTAATAATTACATTAATGATAGAAAATTAAGTTAATAGTTTTTTTTTTTATTTTTTGCCCATGTCCCGGTTGGACCCTTTGTCATGACCCGAACCGGTTCGGGTTGGGACATAGCCCGTCTCAAAAATAACCCCGTTCGGGATAGATAAATCTATTCCGAATAGAACCCGGGAGCAATCGGATCGATCTCGAACCCAATCCGATCCCACGATGCCCACCCCTAAATTTTAGTGATTAATAACATATTATTATAATCATAAATTGAAAGAATATATACTAACTAATGATGATTGAAAATTTTTATTTTACTATATAAATTTTTTGAAATGATTTAATGATGCTATGTTAACATGTTTATGTGTGTATTAGCCTTCATCTTCTATTACTTTAATTTATATATAATATAATTATGTTTTTGTTAAATGTAGAGATAATTCTATATTTTTTAATATTTGCATTGTTGTGGTGATTAAACTCTAAAAATATTAGAGAAAAGTTTATATATTATTTAGTTGTACAGTCATATTGGATCCCATAATTAATTGGTTTGGAATAAAAGTTTTTGTTGCTGAGATCTCAAAAAATTTAAATTGGACTTTCTTATAATTTTGACCAAATTTATGATTTTATCACATAATTATTATTTTTTATGAAAATAAATTTAAATCAATTGTAGCTATAAAATAAATAAATGAGTAGCTTGTTTATGATCAAGCTGCTTGACTATTTTGTTAAAAAGTAAAAGAAATATTGTTTCTAATTCTGCTATTTCTACTACTTTTGTATTGAAAAATATTATTGATATTGACTACTCTTCTATTTTGAGTACTCAACAATAAAGATAATTTGATATTTTATCATTGTAAAAATCAAACAAAAAGGGTTTACCCTGTGTTATCTATTATGGTTTGAGATCTACTAACACTTCTGGTGTCTACTGAAACATCGAAATATGCTCTTTGTGCAAAGACAGTATATTAGACGAAAAACGATCAAGATTGAAAAATTTTAGAGGCTAAGTGTGTGTAAAAGATTGAGAAGATGCAAAGAACCGAAAATAAAATTGGTAGGAAGACATGATCAAAGATTTTCATAACTTTGAAATTTAATCATTAGAATTTAGAAATATAAAATTTAAATTTATTAAAAAAAAGGGTTGAATTTGTAAATGATAGGTGGTACAATAGGTGTCAACTTAGTTGGGATGTATTATAACTATAATGATATAAATTTGACTATTTATTTTTATATTTGTATCTATAATTTCATATTTGGAATGTTATCAATAAGTCTTTATCTTTAATAAAATTACAATTTTAATTATAAATTTATGATTATAATACAATTCTAATACAATATAATCTTAATTGTTATTGCAATTAATAATTTTAATTATTATTACAATGTTTATAATGAATAATATTGCACATCCCAAGTTATATCCTAAGTAATGATGTGTCAAGTAATTATAAATTCTAAAATTATCTATGACACAGAATAATTACTTGACATATTATTACTTATAATACAACTTAAGACATAAACTTAAAATGTGTAACATTATTCATTTATAATTATAATTATAATATTATATAAAAAATAATTATAAATATTTAAAAAATTAATTAAAATATCTAAAAAAAATTAAATATTTAAAAAATAAGCATAGCGCGTTAGATTGCAAATGACAACCTAAGTAGCCATATCATGACAGCCCATAACACGCTACAAAATATACCAAAGGCAACACAACCTATTTGTTACTTATATAAATGACACCCTATTGACTCACTAGACAAAGTCAATTTATAATCTTATTCCAACTAGGGATTGGACACGTGTTTCAATACCAAAGCAATGATATATATTTTAATTATTAAATATTATTTTAAAATTTTATTTTAAATTAATGTATTAAATAATTATTAGATAAAAAATAATGTAATTTTTAAAATAATTTATTATATCATTTTATTATTTAATAATTATTTGATATATTATTAAAAATAATAATTTTATATAATATTATAAAAATATAACATTATTCGTATTTCACATTGCAAGCTCAAAAAGGATTGGTAGGCGAACTACACCAAATGAGACATAGTTCATAAAAATTAAAAATGGGTGGATTGGTATTATGAAATCAGGACAATTACTATATAAAAGTACTAATTATCTAAGTATTAGTAAATAGGTATTAAAGTAAAGATAACTAATGAAGTATATACAAAATAGGACAATGCATTTTATCGTTGTACATTCAAGCGTTTAATAATACCACCTAAATTGTTGTCATTTGTCTTTTATATTTGAAGTAATACCATTTATGCAATGTGTGGCTTATCTTCTTCCTCAATATTTTTTTTAAGCAGCTTCAACCAAACAATTTACTTTCTCTTGGTTGGATAGTTTTTTTTCTAGGGAGTTTAATATTCTTTTGTTATATTGTTTTTTCGATCAATCAAAAGAATTAAATCAGACGGCGGAGACTATTAAAAGAATTGAGAAACAACCTTTCATTGAAGGCACAAAACCTATCGAGGAAACTACACCTCGTGCAGAGATAATAAAATTTGAATTTAAATTTGAATTTTATTCAAACTCTGATTTAGATTTGAGTTTTACTTAATTTAAATTTTTATTCAATACATATCTAAATTTAAATTTTTTAGGTGAATTTGCAACTTGAGTGTAACTCAAATTTTTTAGAGTGAACTAAATTCGAATTTACATCCAAAGTAGTTGGGATCCAAGTTGAACATAATTTTAAAAAAAAAAAATTTATAAAATTTAAACGTTTGAAATATTTATTTTATAAAGTAATTGTTAAATTGTTAAATTTATATTGTATAATTCATAATTTAATATGTTTTAAATATTATTAAATTTTGTCCTCTTATAATTATTAAATTTTAATTTTTTTTTACCTTGTTTCAATTTTTGAAGTTCAATTTAAAATTTTAATTTATAAAGCAATTGTTAGATTCATATAAATAAAATTAATTTAAGACATTTTTTAATAAAATAAAATTCAGATCCAAATTTTTTTTTTAATTTTTCAAACTAAATTATTGAATTTTTCCAAATCCTAAATCCAGACCGAATCAAATTACCATCCATACTCTTCTGCACAAATCTATTCATTTTCAAAGCAATGTACACTCTTATCTAATAGGGAAAATTTTCAATTTGATTAAAATAATCAAGTTAATTAATCTATGATACAAATATATATATATATATATGTGTGTGTGATTATTTGAGGTGATTGTTTTAATTAGGTTTGGGTATAATTCGGTTCGATTTGATTTTCTTTAAAATTGAATCAAATTAAAAAAATCAATTTTTTTTAAGTTAGAACCGTATCAGTTCAAAGAAAAAACAAGAACCGAACTGGTTCAATGCCGTTCAATATTCAATTTGGTGGGTGGAGCTATTAAAATTGATTGACTAAAACCATTCTCACCGTAAGTTTATATTTAAAACCAATAAAATCACACCACGTGTAATATTGTGAAATAAAATTTAAAAAAAAAAAGATAAAATTAACCTTTGATTCAGTTTAATTTTTTATTTTTTAACATTGAATCAAACCGAATATTTTTAGGGATCAAATAGAAAGTTATTGTACAATCATTTTTTCAAAATTAAAATCAAATCGAACTGAACAGTCTAATTCAGTCGAATTTTTTGGACTTTAAATTTTTTTACCCACCCCTAATCTTGACCTAATGTCTCCTTAAATGTTCAGTTGAACTATATTCTCCTATAGTTTCGCAGATAAAAAAAAATATATATGTTTAGGGATATAGTGCATATGAAATTAACATTAATTTGACAATCGGTTTAATCTAATCATTCCACTGCAACTTAATATGCATCCAAATACATAAATTAATTTCCTGCATAATTAACTACCACTTTATGGCCATGGTTACAGACTTATCAAAACAGCTGTAGCTTTAGTCATTTGAAATACTTAAGATACATATTCAACTACAACGGAAGAATTTATAAACAAGCTATACATATATATATATATATATATATATAGATAGATAGATAAATAGATATATATGTTCCAGTCTTTTTCTGGATAGGCTGTGCTCGATGATCTACATCAATTCTGAAACGAGTTTCTTCAGTTATTACAATTAACTACTACTTGATCATTAATCAAGCAAATTCAAAAGTAGCTAGATTTTCCATTAGCTTGTACAAAACCCATATCAAATTAAAGCTAAGATTTCAAGCAGTGATCAGCCGATGATCAACCCGATTCGTCAACCGCTATTCTTTAGTATCTCCAGTCGCTGAACAGACTCGATAAAAGTCCTGTAAAATTGCATGTACATTCAAAATTATACCCATGTCCTGGACATTGCATGTCTGGATATTATTTAGCAGAAAAAGAGTAGTGGGAAATATACGTACTGCCATGGAACATCCCCTGCGAGCAGCCAATCTCCTTCTTTGTTTTGGTAGGTCAATGTATATTGTACACCTAATCGTTTCTCACATTTCTGGTCTGTCCATGGCAAAAAAACCCAGTTATAAGCCATGTTAATTACTTCAGGGTCCATAATGAAAGAATTTAAACTTATTATTATATATACTTACATATAGTAAACATGGGGATCAAGGAGTTTGTGAGTGTTTCAAATGAGTGATAAAGCCTAAGATCAATTTTCCTTGCTATTGCCACCCCTTCCATTTTAACCTTGACATACATCGAATTATTTGATCCAGCTCCATTGTTATTTCCCTTTTGATCAGCCCTCCTATTATTGTTCTGATCGATCCTACCAACTTGATGACCTTGGTGAAGCAACTTCTTTCTCCATGACTGAATTGGTGGCCATCCCACAACAAGTTTTTCCTCCTCTTCCTTCCTGTGTTCAATATTGTTTAAAAATCAAATAATATCAACATGCATGATGATCAATAGAACTCCCTACAAATTTACTATAACTAATTCAACTAATGAATTAAACTCACTTGTTAGTAGTGGGAGAATTTTTCTTCTTCAGTCCGTCCTGACGATCTTCATCATTAGGCTGCCCACTCCACAGAAGTAAAGGCACCATTTCTGATTCATCTCTGATCTTGCCAAATGCCTCTTCGAAACTACGCTTGTTTTTAACATGATCACCATCTTTCCAAGACTTCGAACTCAAAGTCTCTACTGCCTCCTCGAAGCCGGAGTTGTTGTTCATCAGGTCGAACCCCTTGCTAGGATTATGGCTGGGAAGCGCAAGCCCTAGTTGTAGTTGAAGCTCCATATTCACATACAATTAGATAACAGAAGCACTTTCTGATCTACCAAACTAATAAAGAATATTAAGTACGATTAAAAGTAGTAGTAGCAGAAGCATAAAGTGAATGGAACGTTCAAGCTCGTGGATTCTTGAAGTGGTATATATATGCGAGTTAGAAAGAGAGATGAAATTTGTTCATTGTCGCGAAGAAGAGAGGAATTTAGGGACAGCATGGAAGCTGGGTCGGGAAAAAGCCTAACAGTGACACGGACAGGCGAGAAAAATGCCGCAGCAACGTGCTAGGACCGCTTAGCCCCGAACTATATCTCCAATCCTTAACCCTCTTGCCTGCGTCCCCACGCTCACCAAATCCAAACTCTGACTCGATCGTGACCCACCAAACTATCTAAATCAAACTGATTGATCAAAGTTAACTACAATCACGCGTAATCATTCTTTCTCTTGAAGCTGGGATGATCAAACATTTTACTTTTAGTCACAAGTGTGTAAGCCAATATTATTCGTAAGCCAGGTTTCTAACGCAACAATTTCATTATTAGTAATAAATTTTTTGAAAGTCTAAGTGCACGCATTCGTGTGTTATATACTTATTTTTACATACATATAATATGTAATTAAATATAATTAACTTAGCCAGTAGCATATATATGGTATATTAATATGTACAAGAGTTTATTTCTAAAAATATGATCAGTGTGTTGTCAATGCTTGTCAAATATTTCAGGAAATTTATCGTTTATCCTCTTAATAGATTTTTTAACTACCAAAACTGTTTGATAATATTTAAAAATTTTATTGTCATATAATTGTAATATTATAAAATTATCTTGGAGGTGTATAATATTTTTTTTATTTTAAAAATCAACAATTACATTTGTACAATACTAAATAGTAACAATACACTATGTAAATAATAAAATTAACAATGTGTCACATAGTTCAAAGCAATTAAATAGTATAATAAACAGTAAATTTATATTATGCTGTAATTAATGACTTTTCTTTATTTGTTAGATTAATATGAAAAATGATATTTGAATATCTTCATTTTAATAAAAATACAGATATTCATATTAAATTATAATTTATAATATAATGAAGTCTTGTATTATTTTTATTAATTATTTAATAATATAAATATATTAATTTTACTGTTTATACAATACAATTTTATTATTTAATATTGTATAAATACAATTATTAATTTGTTAAATAAAAAACTATTATACTCTTTTAAAGTTAATTTATATTATTATAATTATAATAACCGCATGATTTTTAATATTATCAGACACTTAAAAAAATTTAATAGTTAACAGATCTAATAAGGAGTAAAATGGTATTTACCCAATATCTTATGATGCATGAATTCGGACACTAGAGAAGCTCCATAATAATTGGCACTAAATAAAAACATTCTCTTGAGTTATAATGACGTACACATGATACTAACACTTTGAATAATCTTTCCGATTAAAATATTAGAGATTCTTTTGGTCGGAGTTTAGTTCTACAAATTCTAATCAATAATAGGAGAGAGATAAAGAGAATGAAGTTGGACAAGAGCAACCAACAAAATATTACAGGTTTGGCAAGTGTTCTTGTAGCGCAGAAATGTGGTAGGGTTTGGATATTCCAGTGGAGCTAGCATTACCCTGTTCAGAACATGGAAAGAGGCACCCTTGTGAAGTTCACGTGATGGCCATTCTGGGCAGTGGGCACGACACATGTGCGTGGTGTAGACTGTAGACCCAGAACCCGCACGGCAATGGGCGTGGCCTATCGACACAAATTCAAAACCAGCTATCGGAATTGCATTTTGTGGTCAGTCCCATCAATCTGCTCTGGATGGCGCTCGATCGTGTGGTGGAACTCCTGCTACTCATAATTTATTACTGTCGCTTTAGCTGTCAGTCGTAAATAATTTTCAAACGCATTATCAATTAATACAATTCATGTATGTGACTTTGCGAAATGTGTTAATGGGTTTTGACATTAATGTTCGGTGAATGAGTTAATTAATTTGGTCAAAAGTTTTAACAAGTTGAATATGTAGATAGCAATTATGGAGAAGTTAATTTCGATCACTTGGCCACCCACATGGTTTAGTTCTAGGACGTGTTGTTCAACTTGTTTTCATCGATATTTACTAGCCTTCATGCTCAATGAAAAATTGGAATCGTATGGTAATCTAGTCAAATTAAACCTGCTTAAAGAAGCCAAATTAATCATGTCATTGGAATTATTGTGCAAACCCACCACTTTCGTTCAAACCAATAACAAAGTTAATTTTGACTATATATTTGAATAATCGGAAGCTAGTCATGAACCATTTTGATGAATTACTCCAAAGAATATCAAGGTCCCACAAGTTTAATGTTCAAAGTTAGATGCTTTTTGTATTGGAGAAGCTTTTGTTCATGTTCTCTTCTTTCTCAAAGAGGTCCCCTTGAAAGGGATCAAAGCACATTACAGGCTTTGACACAGCTCTTTAAAGAAAGGATGGTTTCGTTTTTACTTGGCTTTCAGGATAAGGAAGAAACTGATCTTCAATAGATTGAGCCCCCATGCATTCATACTTACATTCAAAGTACTTAGTAATTTCAGGTCCCATTCATTCAAAGTACTCACTTTCAGAAACGCTACAAAACCACACGTATCTCTAATGTTCTCGACATTGATGGTAAATGTCGCCAAATTTGGTTACTGGGGCTCTTATATTTTCATGCCACGCGTGGGGGGAGGGGAGATGGGGTTCTCGTTGAAATGACAGGGAAGCTTTTTAATGGCGGCCTACTTTGGATTCTAATTAATGCTAAAATTTATCTGTCAGAATGATGTAGCTTTTGAGCTACCCCGACGGCCCGACCCATATGAGTACCCAACAAACGATTTAAAGATATATTAAAAACTACTCACTTTTTTTTTTTAACAATTTAAAGAAAATGGTTCAAATTCCCATATTTATAGAGACTTAAATTCTAATTTATGAGAAATTTCTTTAAAAAAAAATAAAATAAAATAAATGCATGGATTGATCTCATCATCGTTTTGATTGATCGTAATTGATTTCAATGAGTTTTTTAATTGTGATCTAATTGATTACTGGCTCAATTTTAATCATCAGCCTATTTAATCTTTAGAAACTAACTCAAAAACAATCTAACTAAATCTGTAAAATTATTTAAAGGGGTGAGACCCACAATCTTTATGGATCTTATGCTCATTGGACTTTACATTTAGAAAAAAAAATGATATTTTAAATTTTGAAGTTTAGTTAAATTATTCACATGGTTTCTGACTTTTTTAATTATTTCGATTAGTCTATGCTGTTCAAAAAATTCTAAATTCTATTAAGTTGGTTCTTTTTCTGTTATTTTTTATTGTTTTACTTTTATTTAAAATTTTTATTTCCCCCATGTCACCTCGTTACTTTTCTCTTCTAAATTTTAATTTTAATTTTCCTCTTTTTGCCTCCTTCCCTCTAAAATTATTTTTTAATTTATTAATTAAATAAATAAATTTAGTTATTAATATTAAATTAATATTATAAGTTTTACTTTTAAAATAAATATATATATATTAAATTTAATTTTTATTCCTCGCCCCCTACCTCACCATATTTTTCTCCCAAATTTTTATTTTTATTTTATCTCTTTTTATACTCTTCCTCCAAAAAAATAATTTTAATTTAATAATCAAATAAATAAATTTAGTAAAACAAACTTTTTTTTCATAAAAAAATCATAATCCAATTATTTTGGGGTGAGGGTTGCTAATTGGGGGCGATGGTAGCTGAGTATGGTTGAAGGAGGGGGTGGCGTGGGGGGCAGCATCTTTGATATCTAATTTAATCAAGTAGTTATTAACTGTAAAGCCACGCTAGCGAGGATTGATATATAATGAGTGATATGCTAATTTTTTTTACTATTTATATTATATACACCAACTTTAGTCATCGTGTAAAAGGCCATAAAAGTTATCCGAAGAATTCAAAAGAAAAAAGAAAAGCTTGATTTCAAGACCAAATTAACTTGAGAAGAGGAAAAAAAATTGATGATATTGAAATAGCTTCATGCTTCACGCTAGAAAAACAATTGGGGGGAAGGGGTTGGTTTTGAGGTGGGGGAGGGGGGCAATAGTGATTGTGATGGTTGTGTGACGGAGGGGGCTACTTTTGGGGTTGGGACATGACGGTGGTTGGATGGAGATGGTAGGGTTGGTCTCGGGTGGGGAAGGGCCTGTGATCTTTAGGGAGAAATGAAAATAAATTTTTTATTTTTTATTATTATTGTTAATGTAATATTTATAATACTAATTTATAATTATTGGAGTTAGTATTGACTTGTTATTTTAATTATTGTGTAAATATTTATTTATTTATTTAATATTTATATATTAAATATTTTAAATAAATTGTTAATAATTAATTATATGATACCAAATTTATTATTTTTTAAACATTATAAATTAAAAGAATTTAAATTTAATATAAATGAGTTTAGACTAATATTAAAAGTTATCATTTTAAAGAGTTAAAATATTATCTTAAATATGAACAATGACCTTTAATATATTAACAATTATATAACTGTAAAGAATTGTAAATGGTATTAAAAAATATCATTATGCAGTATATTTTTAAAAATATCGTTCTTGATTTATAATTGTCGATACAGATCGATTAGTATACCTTTTAGATTAGTGTATATCTATATATGTATTGTTTATATGGTTAGTCTTAACAGATTATGTGCTTAATAAAAATATGCAAATAAAAATGAATAAATTTAATCAAAAATTAAAAAATCGAATCGAATTGAACTGAATTGGTCGATTCAATTTAATTTTTTTTTATTCTAAAAAATAGGTTATTTTTTTAACAAAATAATCGATCAGTATAATTCGACTTTTTATTTCAATAAAACCGAACCGAAAATTAAATATTTTTGTAATTTTATATTTTATCTACCACGTGACATTATATAACTGGTGGATGAGTACATACACTCATTATTCAGTATATTAAAACTTTGAAATCAAAAAACGAAAAAGAAAACCTTAAATTAAATTAGATCGTGTTCAATGTTACTGGCCTTCTTGGTTCTTACTTCTTACTACTGCGTTCAACAAAAATAACCCTAAAATGAAATCGTCTTCAACTTCAAAATCATAAAATAAAAAAATAAAACCACATACAACATAGAAATTAGAAAGTGCTACTGTCTCATTTTTTGCTGCCGTCTGCTCTTTTTGCCACCCTCCATCCCTTTCTGCCGGGAGTTCAACTCTTCCTGCCGCCGTCCGTCTCTTCTTACCACACATCTGTCTGTTCCTGCCGTGCCGTCCGCCTCTGCACACACGTAAAATATTCTGATTCTTTTTGTGTTTTATATACTTGAATTTAACTCTGCACACAAACGTCGGCCTCTGATTTCTCTGAAATGTCCATCTTTGATTTGTAACTTTAGTGTCAAAACTCAATATAAAAAGTGGGCCGGGGGATGCATTTTGAGTTTCAGGATAAAAAAAACAAATACAAAGTGGGCACTTTTGTGTTCATTTATTCATTTGTTTTGGATAGGAATAATAGCATCCGGGTCCTTAACTTATTACATTTTCTCCGATGAGGATACAAAATTTTCATTTTTATCAATTAAATCCATACTCCTACCAAATTGACTAAAGTACCCTTTCATACATTTATTTGTTCACATTGATGTGATAATATTACTTAACAAAACATGAGTAACATAGTTTGTTAAATCATTTATTTCTTTCTCTTTTAAATCACTATAAATACATATTACATCGAGACTGCCCAAAATTTCTTGTTTAATTGAAAAAAAGAAATATCCCACAAATTAAAGGATGAAACAACTTGTATCGTACGAGATTTAAGTTATTATAGTTAGGCACTTATTTAATATGAAAGTAGAAAATTATATGTATACTTAAGAAATCGTAAAGAGTTAGAATAGGGACCTAATTGATATGAATGTAAAACTTAAAATCATGAAGAGTCGGGTTTTTAATAAAATAAAAATGCTACTTGGAATGTGAAATTGTGAAAATGTGTAGCGTAAGAAAAGTAAGATTTTTAACTTTGAAAAGCTTCCATTTTCATGTGATGTCTTCTAACTTGTAAAACAAAAAAAATTTATTTCCATCTTATTGCAAGTTCGGAATAAAACCAATAATTTATTTGTAATTTGCAAACATCTTCTGTAAACACACACGAAAGTAAAAGAAATAAATACAATTAAGAGGAAAAAAGAAATTTATGAGGAATTGAATTTAGGTGTTAGTAATAAAAGCACATAATTAATTAAGGGTGGGAATTTAATTTTTTTTAATGAATAATTAATAAATGAACCATACTTAATGAATGAAAGAAAATTGTTTTTTTCCCCATATTTGGGAGTAATCAAAGAAAATTTATAAAAAAAGTTCAAAATAAAAAAAAGCCTAAAATTGAAAAAGTTGAACTGAAAAAAATCGGTTCAATTTTTTCACTTATATTCAATTTTTTTCAATTTTATTTTAAGAAAAAACAAATCGGACCGATTCTAGTTCGATTTTAAAAAAAAATGAACTGTGTCTAGTCTTACATGCAAGTATTCAGTAAAAAAATGGTACTGAATAAACTCACGACGACCTCCAATAAATATTTTATAGAGCCGTCAATGGAGAGTCTTCTTGAGTTTTGTAATATTCATGATTCTTTAACTTAAGTGCCACAATGAACTTATGAATAATCTATCATACTTTCATTTCACACATATCAGAGATTTTTCATGATCTGACATTTAGGTATCATTAAGTATGGTTCGGAACTTATAGAGTCTGGTGTGCATAAATATAAAATTTATCAACTTATATGGGTAAGTTGTATATCATGATACTTTAAAATTGTATTTCAAAAAGCTTTATAACCATAAGCACAAGCCTTATAAAAGGGTTTTTCGTATGATTAAATAATATCGTAAAAGAGTTTACAGATATTGTTTACGAAAATACAAATCTAAAAATAGGTTTACAGCCAAACATATAAAAATTTGACAACAATGATCTATATCTATACTCTTTCAAATATAAGTGATAGAAGGATTAAACGGATATAATTGAATTCAACTTTTATAGTTCAACACGTTATTTTATAATATTTATAACATGTGTATAAGACATTGTTAACGAATTTGTAAAATAATTTTGTAAGATAAACAAATGTAAATTTAAAAAGTCTTACAATATAAAATGTTATTATTAAATATAGAAGTAGCGAATTGAATCGAATGATTTGATTTGTAAATTTTTAGATTTATTTTAAAATCTCTTAAAAAGTATATTTGTCAAAAATTTAAAAATTAAAATTAAAATTAAATAATTATTTATTCGTTGTTTAAAACATCAAAAAGTGGCATCCATGACAAAATGCGCGATTGACCAATGGTATTAAAAACAACTTACCGTATGACATTTAGTTTAATGCATGGCTTTGTATTTTATTCATTAGATGACAAGTGTCGACAAGCAAAACAAAATAAAACAAAGTGAAAGTGTTTTATCACGCAAGATGAGTGATTGGGCCATGTATGAAAAATTTTGAAGTTTTAAAGTTTTTGGACTTAGTCCCTTTTTTCTATTCTTGAATAATACGATGAATATAAACAAAAGTTGCTTCTTCTTCGTAAGAGAGAGATTCAGCCAAGATAAGAGAGAAAAGAAAAAATATTCTTGTTGGAATTTTATATTAGCTTTACATTCTCACTAAATTATTAAGAATTATACTTTCACGTGAGTTATAAATTTTAAATTTTTCACAGAAATTTTTTAAAAGTGAATTTTTAAAATTCTTAATGTAATTGATTCGATTATTTATGTATTTATTAAATAATAATACAAAATTTATCATACAAATGTGTCTTGAACATGTATTATTTTATTTATTTAATAAATATACTATTACATACATGCACCTTTTAATCACTACAACAATAATAGTATAAAAGATATATTTATTTTTAAAAAAAATTAATTTAACTGAGTTTTTTAAGTAATAGGGACTAATTAGAATAATTCAAAAAAGTCAAGGACTGCATGAATAATTCAACTAAACCCTTAAAACTAAAATGTTATTTTCCCTTACATTTATATACTTATTTTCTCTCTTTTTTTAATTATTATTTAGGAAAAATTTTATATGTAGATATTCTTATAAATCTTTTTTTTTTTTTCAGTAGAACCATATTATGTATCACCATCTCATTTATTGTTACGACAGTTTATTTAAAATTAAATATATCACCCGATTGTTCAGATGATAATATATTTCTCACTTTATTTATATGAAAAGAAATTCGCAACCCCATTCTTGCATAAAGGCAGGTAATTGGTTATAGTTTCTCTGAAATTGGATATTGTGGGAATTTTCTTTTTTACTTTTAAAAAGTTTGAATTAAGATGAGAAATCTCACTCATTAATAATAATGTATTTTTCATTTTGCCTAAATGAAAAAGAACTCTCATCTCTATTATTCCACAAAGGCCATTAATTAGTTGTTGTTTCTCTGAAAATGAGTTATTATTTATAGGATTTTTTTATCCTTTAAAATATTTAAATTAGAACGAGAAATCTCATCTACTAAGCACTAAAAATAAATATATTTCCAACAATACGAGCTACAATTTGTGAGAATTATTGTCACTTCTTATGTTTGAGTGCTTTGTCTAACGAGTTTGCATGTGCTCATAAACATTGGATGTTGTAATCTAGTTAGTACCTACTGCCTATCTCGTACAAATATATATAATTAATAAAATAATTATGTTACCATGTTATGTGCTTTGTGTAATGGAGTTAAATGTTTTAAGACATCTTAGATGTTTTAATTTGGCTCGTGCCAATCTTAGAAATCGCATTTTTTTTTCTTTTAAACATAAAAGCTACTTATCGTAATCTAATTTGTGTCTATCTAAAATAAATAATAAGAAATAAACATGTACCTTGTTAGATTTCATTAAACAATCGTACCACTAATATGACATAATGTTCTTAAATAGAAAGTAATGTTATATATCTCAAATTATATTTTAAATAATAATATATTAATTAATTATTAGGTGGTGAAATAATGTAAACTTTAAAATTATCTATTATACTCAATAATTATTTAATACATCACTACTTAAAATATAAACTTGAGATATATGATATTATTTCTAAATAAAACTAGAAATAATATCTTTAAAAAAAAATTGAATAGAAAGATCATCTTAACTATTTTTAGAACACTTAAATTTGAGTGTGTGTAATTTAAAAATTCATTCACAATCATCTTATTCTTAAGGCATTTTATGTTAAAATAAATAAATAAAATCTCATATTGGAAGAAAATGAGAAAGATTATGGATATATAAGGAATAAACTATATTTTTATTGGTATGATGCATTTTGAGTAGAGCTCAAGAGCAAAACTATAAGGGTCTAGGCTCAAAGTGGATAATATCATACCAATGTAAAAATATGTGTGATTTATGGACTTTTTATAAGTGGTATCAGAGCTATACCTCGAAGTTAGCAATATGAAAGAAATCTTCAGTATCGAACGAAAAGGTGGTGAGCCTGGTAAGCCTCGGTTTACAATGGGATATGTAGTAAGCTCTATAAACAGGCGGTAGTATGCTCCTTAGCATCATGTAAGGCGTGTCCTCTCAACGCAGTGATGCAGACTTCACGTAAGGCGTGTCTGCCAACGTAATGATAAGGAGTTGACCTGATAAAGTAGGCTTTCGAGATAAACGATATTCTGAGCTTCACGTAAGGCGTGCTCCCACAATACAACGAAGATGAGTACTAAAAGGAGAGTGAGATCTTCTTATGTAGAAGATAGACAAATAAAATATCGTTTGAGAGAAGGCTTAGTGGTCCTTTATTCGAGGGAAGGATTGTTAAAGTAGCAAACAAAGTCCTATGTTAAAAAAAAAAAAAGATCATAAGTATATAATGAGTGAACCATATTTCTATTGGTATAAAATCTTTTAAATAAAGTCAAATAACAAAATCATAAGAACTTAAACTCAAAATAAATAATATTATACTAATATAAAAATATGTGTAGTTCATGAACTCTTTACAAGACTTTAAATAATATTTCGAATTTAACACTTTTACTTTAATAAAAAAAAAGATACGTTACAAATTTTTTATTATTAAATTATTAACACAAATAAAGAAATGACACCTTTTTATAGCAAATAACTTGATATTGGTAATAGCTAATAAATTTGCCTAAACATTTTCATGCAATAAACCAAATTTTTTTATTTAAAAAAAATGAACGAAAACGTTTTCAAGAAAAAAAAAATATATATATTGTTAAAATTCATAATATTTTAAAAGTTTGTGAATCATTTTACATATGTAATTGAATTGAAATTGACGTCTATGATTTCATTCTTTTGTCTACTTTCAAGTAGTATCTTTATTCTTTCGCAAGGTGTCTACTAGTCTTCATTCTCTAAAAGCGAAACGACGCGTTTAGGTTCTGCGAAATTGCAAAAGCGTTGACTGGTCTTTTTTGTTGGGCTGAAAGCATTGACCGACCAAGTCTGCGGAGTTTTCCATCACCCAGGCCTCCAGATTACTTTTGATATTCGTTAACTCCCCCATGAAAAATAAATTTAAAAAAAAAATCTCATAACGTTAAAATTCTCCGAACAGGGACGTACAGTGTCTCTAATGGCGTCTAGTTCATCCAAAAGCCCGATACTGCCTGTATCGGATACTCCGATAGGTGAAGAAAAAGAGAGACTTCTCAAAGGCGATGAGAAACTCTTCAAAGGATCCGCCATGACCAGACGAGGTGCCAACGCTGCAATCTCTTACATGGCTTGTGCAGGTATATATTTGATCCACGCTCTGTTCTTTCTTTTTTTTTTAAAATAAATAAATAAATTTTTATTATTAGCGTTTGAAATGAATTAAACGTATCCGATAATTTTGACTGAAGATTAGGTTGAAATTTCATTTAAATTGGATGACACTTCAATTAGGCATAAATTGATACTGAAGTTAGGTTGGAATTCTGTTTTGATTTCTTTGTATGGAATGCAATTTGATACAGAGTCCTTCAATTCAAATGTTCCCCAAATGTTTCTGTGTCTCTTCAATTACACGTGTTTAGTAGTTGCTTTACTCTTTTTTTTTTTTATATTTGCAGTGCTCCTGGTAATGTTCAACAAGGCAGCTCTTTCTTCATATAAATTCCCATCTGCAAATGTGATAACACTTCTTCAGGTAGATACTTTCCCTATTAATATGATTGCTGTTGGTACTCGGTACTCATGCTTCATTTAGTTCTTATGTTCTCTTCTATTAAAAGCAATCTCGATCATAGTAACCAGTCTGCCGGGGTAATCTCTTGTTGCTACACAAAATCTTGTCCTGATGTTATGATTTATGATCTTTCTTCTTCATCAGTACCTCCTACTCGGCTATATTCATGTACCACAGTTCAAATACTCCTAGACTAGTTAACATTTATTTACCTTACACTGATTTCCTGCTTGTAGATATTATTCACGTTTTCACTGTCTTAGTATACTTGTTGGTGAAAGAAGTACTCAAGATGCATTATGTTCGTTTTTGAAATTTTATGTTTCTAATATTAACTTTTTTTTTTCCCTGCAGATGATAAGTTCTTGTTCTTTTCTCTTTCTGTTGAGGCAGTGGAAGATTATTACTTTCATAGCGAGTGAATCTTCAATGACATTAGACAGCAAACCGACCTTTGTGCCGTTAAAGACATTAATGCACACACTTCCTCTGGCAGTGACCTATTTGCTTTACATGGTACGTGTTTTATAATTTTTGTTATAATATGAAACAGTTTTAATGTATAGTTATCTATCAGCTTTTCAGTTGTAATTAATGTGTACCTTTCTCCTTGAAAGGTAGTCAGTGTGGAGGCCATCCGTGGAGTAAACGTTCCCATGTACACCACCCTTAGGCGTACTACAGTTGCATTTACAATGATTATGGAGTTTGTTCTGGCTGGGCAAACATATACACCTCCCATTATGGGAAGGTAAACGGCCCTTATTTGCATTACAACTATTATGGTCGTGTGATGTATAAGTGTCTCATTCTAGGATTTGACTACTCGCTGATTTTGAATATATTTAATATACAATGTTTGTTACTGGAGAAAGCTGTGAGATCCTTTCTTTGAACTGCCATGTTTCTGATTCCTTCGCTTAACTGAAAACATTTAAGGTTTTATCAGTGTTGGCTTGATTGTTCTTGGTGCATTTATTGCTGGAGCTCGGGATTTATCATTTGACTTCTATGGGTATGGTGTTGTTTTCTTAGCCAACATCACTACAGCGATATATCTTGCAACCATAGCTCGCATAGGTAGTTTTCACACTTATTTTGTTATTTATAAATCTTTTAATCTATTTCCACTTCATATTTTGCATCTTCATTGAATAATCATCCTTTTTTCTTTTATTTTCTTTCTCAGGAAAGTCCAGTGGCCTTAATAGCTTTGGCCTTATGTGGTGCAATGGTAATCTGACAGATCCTAACTTGAAGCATGCCTTTGGATGTTCCTAACTTTTTCCCTGACAATTATGTACCATGAGTTCAGGCTTTGACATGAAAATTTATTGCTTTTCTATATCAGGAGTTCTATGCGGACCATTTTTGCTGCTTTGGACTTTTCTTCGTGGTGACTTGGGGATGACAATCAATTTTCCGCATCTGTTGTCTCCTGGTTTCTTGGTACTTTCTGCTTGTTTACAGAAATTAGTTCTTTAGTATAGATATTAACTTCACATTTGGAATGTCATTTTTCATTAGCCAGCACTTCCCAGAAAAGAAATTTGTTTTCTGTTTATACTCACAAGGCTAGGTCTTACACTAGAAAAGAGTCTTTCACTTTACATATCTCTGTTAAATATTCTCATAACTGCAAAGCTTGTTGTAGGTGCTCATGGAAACAATTTACATATAACAGAGATTTGACTGGTGATATGTTGTCTTATCGTCTTTGGGCAGGTTGTGATGCTTCTTTCCTGTATCCTTGCCTTCTTCCTGAATTACAGTATATTCCTGAACACAACTCTTAATTCAGCACTCACACAGACAATTTGTGGTAATCTGAAGGTCCGTCTGCCTCCTACTTTTGTACAGTGATTCTCAAATGTGGTTTGCACAAAAATTTTCTATTGGAGCTGAAACCATGTGTGTTGATGCAATATGGCCCATGGTCTTGAATTTACATGGTTTATGGCAATTACTAACTTGTTTTGCTGCATGTGCTGTCATGATGTTCTTTAAACACTTCGTTGTAACACCTAAATCATTATTTGGATACATCTTTTCTATACTTGTTCTTACACTTTCTAGTATTATGTTGTTGTAGGATCTTTTTACCATTGGACTAGGCTGGATAGTTTTTGGTGGACTTCCATTTGATTTTGTAAGTGTTTGAAACTTACTTGCTCTCATCCAGACACCGTACATATTGCTTGTATTTTCTGTTTAGTATTTACTCCCGCTTCCGTGATAAGATTGGTTTGTTTTGCTTGCAGCTGAATGTTATTGGCCAATTTCTTGGTTTTCTTGGCTCTGGTTTGTATGCCTACTATAAACTTATGGGGAAGTGATCGCCCAAGCCTTGCGACAACTTAAATTTGTTGAGGGTTATCAGTAGCAGCATGTGTTTCCCCTGCTCCCAAGTCAAGTCTGATTGTTGATTGTAGAGTTGTTACCAGAGAGGATTTCTATATAGGAGATTTTTGCAAAGAAAGAAGGGCATTCCGAATTTTAAGAAAGTATAAAAGCCTGGTTGGGGTCTACCATATGGCGGCAAACCGCTTTATGTATTTCTCAAGACAATCCCGTTGTAAATGATAATGCCATATTATTCCACTTTATAATCTCTTTCATTCAAGCTTAACATGAGCAAAATATGCAGAAATTTTGAAAGGACTGAATTCGTTGAAGTGACCTCAAATCATCGTATATTTTGCCCAGTTTTTCATATTGTTTTTAATTGTTGGATTACATCAATGGGGTGTTTTCTCATTGTGGAAACAAAAACACAAAAAAAAAAAAGGGAAAAGCAAATCTGCATCAGTTTCAAAGAAGGCCTTTCCTAAACTCAAATGCTAAGCAAGTCACTATACTTGTTCAAATTAAACGGTACGCCTAAACTAGGGGTGAGGAGGTTAATTTGGGGCGACGAAGGCTTGTGGTTGGTCCTAGAAGACGCCTTCTTATTTTGACATTAAGCCATGAACCTTCTCCATTTAGTTAATTGATTACCTCCTCTTTAGAAATCAAACTTCTTTCAAAGATTTTGATATGTTTAAAAATAGAGAGGCAGAGAAAAAATGGCTGCTGTGTGGTGGGTGTTGTATTAAAACTAACAATTTTTTTTTTTACTAAATCAAGTTTTAATTTATATATTTAAAACTAAATAAATGTATATACTAATAGAATTGTAGTCAAATTAAATTGGGCCTAATGTATTTTCTTTAATAGTCAAATAAGGGGTGGAAAGAAAATAAAATAAAATCGAATCTCGTTTTTCTTGTTTTTCCATTTCCCGGCTGTAATAAAATTTATATTTGGCGCAGACAGTTGGAGAGCGCGCGTAACGTTACATGAATTCCAACTGTCATCGCCCCGTAAACCTCACATCACAACTCGCCAGAAACACAAAACACACAAACCCAGCAAAACCAAATTCGATTTGGTGCCCTCTCTCTTGGCAGAGAGAATCTCCACCGAGACAAGCTTCATTAACAGCTTCCATAAAAGAGCGGAAACCCCAACTCTCAGTAACCGATACGATACCCATTCGTTTCGATTCCAAGCGTGTTTCTTTCTTTCTTTGTTGATTAATTCATTAATTCGTTCATTCTTCTTTCTTAATCCCCGTTCCGTTTTATAAAACGGCGGTGGATTATCATAAGCTAATGACGTAGCGTTAAATTTGTTTAGGTTCTTCCTTTCAGTTTTTTTTTACCAAAAAAAGAAAATGTTGAGGATTGCAATGGAAGAGTTTTCACCTCGGCTTTCGGTTGATTCTCCGCGTCATTCAAGTGCATTGTCGTTGCCGCCGTTGATGATTGATGGTTGTTCGAGGAAAAGCTTTTCTTATTCTAAACTCCCTGAACAACCCCTACGTCTCTCCGTTCGCAAATTAGACGGCTCTTGCTTTGGTATTTTTGCTTTTTCCATTTTTATTTTTTGGGTCATTTTTATTATTTTGTTTCAATATTTTGTCATACATTGCAATCTGGAGATAAAAGAAATTTTTAAAAGGGTTAGTTCAAATTTTCAAATGGTTAAAAGTTTGATTTGTGAGTTTTTTTTATATATAAATTGAGTAAATTAAACAAATTAAATTCTGTGTTGATTGCAAATAGCAAATCCACCTACAAATTTTTTTTTAATTGGAATTGATTGAGATGTTGCCGCTAATTTGACAGACATTGAAGTTATCAAAACAGCTACAATTAAGGAACTCAGACTGGCTGTAGAGGCGGCATTTAGTCACATGCCAAAGAAGGGACCGGGCAAGATTTCATGGTAAGTTCATTGATTATTTATTTATGAGGCGTGTGATGATAGATGTTTGCTATTTCCTTATCTCTTGTTTACTTATTGAGAAATTTTAAATCACCTGCAATTTTTTTTTGTCTATATGTGGCATTTAATCACTTTTGCTATATGAATCTGCTTGTAGGTCACATGTCTGGGGGCATTTCTGCTTATGTTACAAGGGTGAAAAGTTAATAACAGAAACCGACCATATCAGATATTATGGCATCAAGGATGGTGATCAGGTTTGTGGCAGCTGTCTCTGAGTTCTTGCAAGATTTTTTTTATTTTTTATTTTTTACTGCAGTTTCAGAATTTCAAAGGTGTCTCTTGTTAAGAAGACTGCTTTGATATTCAAAGAGTGCATGTCATGAAGATTTTTATGCTGTGGTTGATAAATTTCAAATCTCTTAATTTGTGATTGAAATGATGTTAGATTTCTGGTTTAGTTTCACCATGAAATAGGATGTGATGTTGATGAGGAGTGATAAGGAACAGCTGTTGATTTCTTTTTTCTCTTTCTTCATTGCTTAATTGGAATCTTGGAAGAAGTTGTTCTACGTGAACCAGTTTTAGGATGAGTAACAGCACAACAATCCCATAGATGGTATCTTCTTGTTTTCATAATCTGGCAAGTGGCAACTTAAGCACATAACGGAAGAAAAAATGAAGAACATAGAAGAAGAAAGCTAGAAATTTTTTCTATAAGAAACACTCTCTCCCAGGGGCAAGCACATGCAGACGTTCATATGCAGAGAATGAGAGAACTGCATGTCTGTAAATATGTTGATATACACAAGGTTGAACCTCTGTCTTAGTTGCAATTTGTTTTAAGCATTCTCAAATGCAAATGTTGTTATTAGGGGAAGTTGAGCACATAGACAGCTGTTGCCTTCAACTTATTCTGTTAAGTTAATTCTATGTATTTTGACTGTGCAGCTTCAATTTGTCAGGCATCATTCAATCAGCTACATTATGACAGAAAAGGAAATTAAGAAACAAGAAGCTGCAAAAGAACACTACATGTAAGGCTCTCCATATGATCCTTCTTCTATCATAAGTGGGATCATCTTGAAGCAATACCGAAAAATGCAGATCTGTCCAATTGTCTATTGCAGTGATGTTGCCATATTGCTTGTTTCTTGAACTAATTTGTGAGTAAAACAGGGAAATTTAGGATTTCTGAAGATTGTAGGATAGTTAAAGAATGTGGTAACCTAACTTAAATTAGTCAGTTTAATTAAATTCTTAAGATCGCCCTAGCTGGCAAAGTTTTAACAATTCAAAACATGCCTATGTGCAGAATTCTATATAATGCAAATAAGCTTAATGGCCCGTTCCTCTACCTCTGGTTTTACTTGTTGAATGCCAACTGAAACTGAAGATTGTGTTATATTGGGTGTGTGATAGGATAACATCTCAATCATATAACTGGATTGAGCGATATCAAGAGTTGAGCAGCGAGGAAGACTATGATTATGATGACGTGGAGAGTGGATGGTACCAGGACCATGCCAACAGAGATGAGAGTATTTATTATGGCCAGAATGAGTCAAGTTTAGTTCACTTATTGAAAGGGTGGTTCTCATACTCCAGGCTGGTGTCTGTGGGAGGATCAAGACGCAAAAGCAAAACTTATCAATCAAGAACGTGTGATATCTTGGGCGGTTTTAGAAATATGATACAACTTTATGGGAGTAAGAATTACTTAAGGAGGAACAAATATAGAGAGGATTAGAGATGGCTAGAATACATCATTGCTGCTGCAAAGACATTGCATGCTTTCCGAAAACTGATACACGTAAAGATGATTAGTAGTGACTAAAAAAGCGCACACACTTAGACTGGGGGAAGGGTTTGATTTACATTTGTGATTTGAAAAGAGATGACTAAAACTTTCACACCTGAGTTGGAGAGGGGTTTGGTTTATATTTGTAATCTTTGAAAAGGGATGGCTACAACATTCACACTAAGTTGGGAAGGGGTTTGGTTTATATTTGTAATAATGAAAAAGGGATGGCTATCAGCGGAATGTCAGAGTCAGTTCGTCGAACTGAAGTTTCCAGTTACACCTAAAGCGGCATTCGCTAAATGCATGCTGCTGTACAAGCTCTGTTCATGTCAACATCCTGATTACAGAAAAGAATTAGTCAATATCTTGTTCTAGTTGGCTACAGGGATGATGATTATAACTAACGCTTCATCCCTGTAATGCCTACTGGACTTATAGTTTCACTCTGTTCACTTTTTGTATACAGGTTTAGGATTCATGTTTTTTTTCACCTTCACTGCCGTGCTGTGCTCCACTGCTATTATTTTGAGAAATTTTTTTTTTTTTTTTAACTTGGAGTTATTAATAAGAACACCATAAATTAGCCCACTCCTAGCCCAAGTATATTGTTGGGCGCAGGAACTGGCCCAATACAAGAAACATTGACAACCTCACTCCTGCTCCTGCACGCGCAGCGCACATGCGTAACATTCTCATTCGAACTGTTTCTTCCTGTCCAATCCAATACATCACCACCTCATCATTTTGTGTGGCAAAGAATGAAATGAGATAATCCCTTCTTTCACAAAAATACCCTCTCCGTTTCATTTCCACTGAAACAACCGCAGAAGCAAAACACATACTTATTCACATTCAGGTAAAGGCAAAGGCAAAAATCAACAATAATCAGATTCGGCCATGGCTAACATGATCATGGTTTCCTCCAATGCCAAACCTTTAATTTCACCCATCTCCTCCTCTCTCCCAACAAAACCCAGAATCCAAATCCCCCAAGTCTCCCTTCCCAAAATCCCAACCCCGAAAACCTCTCAAAAACTCATTTCACTTTCATCCTCCACTCTCAAATCCCTCTCCCTCCTTGCGGCCACATCACTGACCTTTTCCCCTCCCACTTTGGCCGCAGATATCGAGAAGGCGGCCCTTTTCGATTTTAATTTGACACTACCAATCATCATGGTCGAGTTCTTGGTTCTCATGTTCGCTCTCGACAAAATCTACTACACTCCCCTCGGCAAGTTCATGGACGAGAGAGACGCCGCAATCAAAGAGAAGCTCAACAGCGTGAAGGACACTTCCGAGGAAGTCAAGCAGTTGGATGAGCAAGCCGCGGCAATAATGAGGGCTGCTAGAGCTGAAATCTCTTCGGCTTTGAACCAGATGAAGAAAGAGACCCAGTTGGAAGTTGAGCAGAAACTCGCCGAGGGAAGAAAGAAAGTTGAGGCTGAGCTTCAGGAGGCTTTGGCTATCTTGGAGAAGCAGAAGGAGGATACTGTTAAGGCTCTTGACTCACAAATTGCCGCTCTTAGTCAAGAAATTGTTAATAAGGTCCTTCCTGTTCAATAATTTGTCTGTCTGTTTATTCATGTATGTTGATTTCTGTCATCAAAGAATGTATTGTCATAGTTACCACTTTCATATTTCTTAATCACCCTTTTTCTTCAATCTTTCTGGCGTCATTGAAGCCGTTGATCATAATTGCCAAAAGCTTTTCCGGCACTGGGGTTGAATTGATTATAATTATACCGAGGCCATCTCTTTGTTTTATTGTGTAATGAACTTGTATTTCCATTGTCAAGAGGAGTGCAAGTACACAAGTAAGCAATGCATCTCAATTCAATTGGACATTCACTGCGGTCATGCAGTTGTCAGGTTTTCTTACATACAATTTTGAATTGTTTTTTTAAAATAAAAAATTATACAAAATAGCTCTTATTTTAAGTCCAGAAATAAAAATATAATATTTAATAACCACTAAATTTAATTTTAGACTATTTTGTTCTTAAAGCATATTATTTGTTTTTTAAATTCACTCAAATAATACTTCAAAAAATTTAAATTTAAAAATAAATAAATAAAATGTTTGGACACTAACATTCTAAGAATTTGAAGTTAAAAAATATTAATTGAAAAATAAAAAATAAAAAAATAAAAATAATAAAATTAGGATGAAGTAAAAAAGAAAATTAGAATTTTTTGCGACTTACAAAAGGTGCGAGGAGGAGTCATGTGTCCGTCAAGCGGCATGGTGTGCAACCCCTCCTCGTGTGAGATGCACGGAATTTTATATTTTTTTATTTTTTATTTTTTTTAATTTATCGTATTTTTTTGTTGATATATATATTTTTTAATTTTTTATAATAAATTATTATTATATTTTTATATTTATATTTTTACAAATTAAATACGTTGTAAAACAACAAATTTTTTAATTATATTAATAATAATAATAATTTTTTTCATTTATTTTTTTTATTAATAAAAATTAATCAAATAAATTTTAACTATAAGAGATTATAACTTTTAAAATAATAGTTATTAGTGTAAAATTCAATAATAAAAAAATATCGAATCATTGTATTGAAAAATAAGAGAGAAAGTAGCAAGTGGGCTAACGTGATATTGCTTAAAATCCAAGGTTTATTGGTTGCTTTCAATTATCAATTTTATAAACAAGTTATTAGTGTTTATCAAGTTTTTGACTGCTTGCTTACTTGCTTTGGAAATGGATTAATGTTGTGTTTATTAAAAACCAAGCAATCAAATTCATGGGCAAGATGTTTAACAAAAAAATAAATAATAATGGGCAAGATGTGGTCCATGTACAAGAATATATTGGTGTGGATGTAAATTTCATATTCAATTTTATAAATTTAATATATATATTTTTTATACATATTTATAATACTTGTACACAAATTTGTACGTAATAGTAAGAAATTTGTACACAAATTTGTACACAAATTTTTATAAATCAAATTCCCAACCTAATAGTAAGAAAGAGGTCCTAGCCAATTCAACTCATACCCTAAACTTGTAAATTTAGCATATTATTGTATGTATATTACTCGGTAAAGTCTTCCAAGAAAATTAGAAATTGGTGTTGCCAAAAGTGACCGATTCAGTGGTCATCGGTTGCCGTCGGGCCAAGGAAAGCCTGAACTTGCTGCATGTGCAATATGGAATTGGAGCCATCAACACTCATCAGCATTTCATCAAATAATGGTATATATCTTAAATTAATATTTTAATATTTTTTTCTAAATAATTTATTATTTATTTACTGATTTATAAAAATAATTAATTTATTATTTTAAATTTTATTATTCAATAAATTATTAACATATTATTCAAAATAAAAATATTAAAACAATAATTTAAAACGTGCAATTTTACTCTTTTGCCATATCTTTTTTTTAATCTCTCTCATTTATTATAAAAAAATACAAATTTATGATTTAATTTAATTATATATAAATAAAAATTAGTTCAATTAATAAAAAAAATCGTTTGAGTGATTAAAAAATATGAATTTTGAATTTAACTCGTATTAATGCATGTAAAACATTGTTTTGGACAATTTTTTGAGTAAAATTTTAAGATTCATAGCATTATTCTTTTTTTAAAAAAATAAATAAATATTTCAAGAAAATATTTAAAAAGTAATTATCAACAACGTAACTTATAAATATATATAAATTTGTTCTAATGAACAATTATAATTTATTTTATTTTAATTATCTATAAATATCTATAGATAGATAATTTTGTTTTAATAAATAAAGTAATTTATCATATAGTAAATGCTTAAAAGGTGTGCATAGTATAGATTTAGAATAATGCTATATTTTTTAAATAATAATTCATTTTTACATCTTAAATAATGTGTCTAATAATTACTAAAATAGTAAAATAGTGTAATTGGCTACTTTAAGCATTTAGATTTAAAACACAATTTTATAGTATCATGAACATTATTAAAGTTGTGGAATAACTAAATATCATATAATAAATTATTTAGTCCACTAAATTATTTTTGTATATATATAAATAGCAAGTATTCAAATTCACAAACAATTCAAGTAGATAAATCAAAAAGAAAATAGTTGAATCAAAATAATTTATGTTAAAGCTCAATTTATAGCAGAGAATAATATAAATGTTATATTATGTTTCATCAATACATTAAAAGAGTTATACGAAATATTCGATGTGAAAATAGGCTAACATTTTTATTGGTAAATAAGTAGTTTTCAAGTCTATGCTCGAATCCTTATTACTTATTGGGTTGTAATTATTATCTTATTTGAGTTTAACCTTTTATAATTGTTTGAAATCTACAAACAATTTTGGCTACTCATCAAAATTTATTTAAATATATTCTTAAATTCATTTAATATATGATCAAAACTCAAATTAGAAGAGAATGTGGTCCATTAGGTTCCTTTATTGAAACTATATATATATTTTATTTGTTTTTGTTTGTAATTAGTCAGTGCTCTTTTTATCTTAAAAATTCATTAAGTTACCTCAACGATGAATTAGTCGCACCTACAAAGAGTATAAATATTACTGTTGCTTTAATTTTCCTCGTGTTAATACATTTGACTGACTCCAATTTCTTTACCCAATATTTTGCAAAACCTTTTTAGTTGTTATAAAATGAATAACAAAGTCAAGAACTAAAGAAAACTTATATAAAAATCTCTAAAAAAGCATTATAAAAATTTAGAAAATATAAAAAATGAATGAGTTATAATTGGAGCTGTACACACATTTATAAGCAAATGAAAAGGGGTAAAATTTACTAAAATGCCTCTCTTTATTGTCTCAACAAAACTGACTTACGATACTCCTTTTTTAATTTTACTATTTTAATTATATTTTACATTTATTAAAAAATCTTATGGGACAAAAAATAAAGTAAAAGTAAATATAACTCTACAATGTATAGTGATAGTGAACGTGCTTCATGATTGTTTCATTAAAACTTTATTAATAAAATTTAATAGAATAAAATTTAGTCGAGAGAAAAAAGAGTACAATACACGTTTGTAACTAATGTGATTCATTTTTTTGGAAGAATGTGTTCCCTCTAATTAAATGTCCTCCCTCATAATAACATCTATTAATTTGGCAATTTGTTGAATCGGCGTATACCAATTTTGTGAACTAATTTTTTAAAAGTTGATGTAGATAGAGATTTGGTGAACACATCTATAAAATTTTGGTAAAGCGTATCTGTTTAACATCAATTATCTTGTTTTGCTACAATTTCATAAGTGTAAAAGAATTTTAGAAAAATATATTTAGTTCTATCTTTTTTGATGTATCCACCTCTAACTTGATCAATACAGACAATATTATCTTTATATATTATAATTGGTATATTTATTATAGAAGGTAAGCTATATGTACTCTGGATGTGATAAATGATATATTGCAGCCATATACATTCCCTGCTTGCTTCATGTATTGCTAAAATGTCAAAGTGATTTTAGAAGATGGCAACAAAAGTTTGTTTCGTGGATTGCCATGAGATTACTGTATTATTGTAAGTAAAAACATATTTTGTTTGTGAGCGAACTTTATAGAGATCAAATAAATACCCACTATCTACATAACCAACTAGACATGAATTTTCTGTAGGTTCATTAGAGTAAAATAGTCTCAAATCTATCATTTCACGAAGATAATGAAATATATATTTGACATCATTCCAATGACATCGAGTTGGTGCAGAACTAAATCTTATCAATAAGTTTACTGCAAAAGTTATGTCAGTCTAGTGCATTAGGTTAGATATAATAATGCACCAATTGTATTAAGATATAGTACTTCTGAACCAAATATTGTCTCATCATCTTCCTTGAGATAAAATGGAACTTTTTTTAGATTAAGAGACCAAACAACCATAGTTGTACTTAATGGATGAATTTTATTACATATTGAATATTCTTAGAATCTTTTTAGTATAAGTAAATTGATTGATAAAGATTTCTTTTAATTTGTGCTTGATCTGCAGACTGAGACAATATTTAGTTTTTCCCAAGTTTTTCATTTTAAATTTTATTTTTTAAGTATTATGTGGCCTTTAGTAGCTCTTCAAGAGTTCCAATCAGATTCATGTCACCATATATATAGCTACAATAGCAAATTCAAATTTTGTCTTTTTTATAAATACATATGAACATATTGGATCATTAATATATCTTTCTTTTATCAAGTATTAACTTAGGCGATTATACCATATGAGCCCAAATTGTTTCAATCTATATAAAGATTTTTGTAGTTTGATTGAACACAAATTACAATTACATACTTCGGGCATGTTGAATCCTTCAAGAATTTTTATGTAATTATCTATGTCAAGTGACTCATACAGTTAAGCGGTCACTACATTCATAAGGAGCATATCAAGCTTTTCTGAGACTGGCAAACTTATCAAAAATTGAAATATAATTGCGTCTATCACAGAGGAATAAGTTTCATCAAAATCAATCATAGGTCTCTGTGAGAAATCTTGAGCAACGAGTCTTACTTTGTATTCGATGACCTCGTTGTTTTCGTTACATTTTCATACAAAAATCCATTTATATCCTAAGAGTTTGACATTTTCAAATGTCCGGATTACATGTCCAAATACTTTACGTTTGACTAGAGAAGTTAATTCTACTTGAATTGTTTTTTTTCTATTGGAGCCAATTATGTCTTTCTTTACATTTATCAACAGTTTATGGTTCAAAATTATCATTCATAATTTCAGTAGCTATTGCAAATAAAAATACATCGTCGATAATTAGTTTATCATGTTTTCACATTTCTCTTGTGTAAGCATAATTTGTACTATTTCTTTAATGTTTCAATCTTTGTACCTCTTCTGGGGCTAGTGTCTATTCTTAAACTTGTGTCTTTTTAAGGATTTGTGTCTCTTCAGGGACTATTAAATCATCTAATATTAGCGATTTAGAGAATGTGAATTTATTCGCTCAAGCATCATTTTCAACAGGATCCTAATTTTTCACTTTCTTCTTTCGTAGAATAATATCTTTTGAATCAAGTGGTCTGCCACGCTTTTGGCGTACAATAGAAGATTTATTTGCTACTATTTGATTAGACTATTTTATAGGAATAGTCACCTGGGCTGGTGTATTAGTAGCTAGTATGTATGACTTGATTACTTTTGATACATCTATAAATGCGCCAGATAATTCATTTGCAATTCTTTAAAGATAAATAATCATTCGCACCTCATTTTCACATTAATTTGTACGAGAATCCAAATGAGACATAATGATCATTTTCTAAGAAAGTTCATGCTTGACTTCAGGATGCAATTTTTGTTCTCTTAATGATGGGAATATTGTTCCGTTAAAATGGCAATTCGCAAATCGTGTGATAAATAGATCACCCGTCAAAGGTTTAAGATACCTTATAATTGATGATGAGTTAAAACCAACATAAATCCCCAAAGCGACGTTGAAGTCCCATCTTAGTGCATTGTAGGGGTGCTATAGGTACATACACAGTACAATCAAAGATATACAAATGGGATACATCAAGTTGATGACTAAGTACAAGTTGTAATGGAGAATATTGATGATATGTAGTATGCCTAAAATGAATTAATGCTGCAGCATACAAAATAATGTAGCCTATACAGAAATTGGTAATTGTGTGCGCATCAAGAAAGTACAGGAAATTATCTAGAGTTGTTTAATTAAGGATTTTGCTAATCTATTTTTTACGTGAACATGTGGCACATGATGTTCTATATAAATCCACACAAATGGGATACATCAAGTTGATGGCTAAGTACAAGTTGTAATGGAGAATATTGATGATATGTAGTATGCCTAAAATGAATTAATGCTGCAGCATACAAAATAATGTAGCCTATACAGAAATTGGTAATTTTGTGCGCATCAAGAAAGTACAGGAAATTATTTAGAGTTGTTTAATTAAGGATTTTGTTAATCTATTTTTTACGTGAACATGTGGCACATGATGTTCTATATATATCCCCACTGATGTACAACAGTCATAAATATTTTAAATGTAAAATCATCAGTATTATCCAAACGTATAGTCTTAATAGGGTATTTTGGAAATTGTGTCATCAATTTAATAATTTGTGCTAGTAATCTAGCAAATGTAATATTTTTTGTAGACAGTAAATAAATATGTGACCACCGTGCAGATGCATTAATTAAAACCATAAAATAGTGAAAAGATCCACTTAGTGGATGAATTGGTCTGCGGATATCTCATTGGATCCTTTGTAAAAATAATAGAGATTATAGACTAATCTTAAAAGGGGATAGTCTAATTACAAGTTTGTCTTGTGAGATATTTAAAACTTAATAATTAGCGTTCCTCTTTTTATTTCCAAAAAATTCAGAGACATCTAAATAAGTAAGATTTGCGAGATTTGAGTTATTAACAAGATTTGTCTCTACATTTTTTTCTTTTGCTTTAATAGATGGCTTATAAAGTTCACCTAGCTAGATGCTTTAGGATACGACGTGTTCGTGACTAGTGTTCTTTTACACTACATCTATAACAAATATTTTCATGACACTTATAGCGTTTATTTTCTATGTCATTATCATTGTCTTAGTATTTCTGCCATATTTAGTGATCCTTCGTTCTTGGCACTTACGGCCACCATAAGGGTGATAGTTTTGCCATCTTCCACAACCACGGCCACGTACAATTCTATTATGAATATTTCATTCACTTATGGGACTGGTTGAGAACCAGTGGGAAGTGATTCATGATTTTTTAATAAGAACTCTTTATTTTGTTAAGCAAGGAGAAAACATGAGATTAATTATGAGTATTTTTTTAAATCGCCTTTCGCGATACTGTTGCTGCAGAACAACATTAGAGGCATGAAAAGTAGAGAACGTTTTCTCTAATATATCATATTCGATAACTTTCTCACCACACATTTTCATCTGTGAGGTGATTCTAAATAAAGAAAATTTATATTCAGCAATAGTTCTAAAGTCCTGCAATTGCAAATTCACCAACTTGTGTTTTGCTTTTGGAAGAAACATATATTTCTAATGATCATATCTTTTTTTTAGAGGATTCCCGAGTCCTCTATTGTTAAATATTTAACTTTTAGACTCTCATGTACGTGATGACAAAGAAAAATCATAGTTCTTGACTTGTCCTGCAGGGATATATTATTTTCTTTTTCAATCGTCTTTTTCAAACCATTAGCTTGGAGGTGCATTTCGGCATCTAGTACCCATGACAAATAATCTTTTTTAGAGACATAAAGTGTAGAAATTTGTAAAATTTAAGAGATATTTTTAGGAGCTTTGAATATAAAGAAGATAATTAAAATTAGTATGATGAAATATAAATATTATTTAACAAATATATAATATAAGAAATATAAAAAGAAATTTTACGAGAGACTACCTTTCATATACATAAAATAATCATAATTAAGAGGCATAACCTTTTATATATTAGTAGTATTGAGGAGACATAGCATTCCATTTATTAATAATAATAAAGAGGCATAGCCTTTCATAGATTAATAATAATAAGGAGGCAAATCCTTCTATAAAATAATAATAATGATAAGGCATGATCCATCATAAAATGATAATAGTAAGAAGGCATAACCTTTTATAAGATAATGATAATAATGAGGAGGCACGATCTTCCATATAACAATGAAAAGGCGTAATCTTCTATATGAAAAAGTAATAAATTCAAAAATTTATGATATAGAATTTCAAATTCTAAATTAATGAGATTAATTATTAGAATACATATTCTAATTTATTGATTTTGTTATGTAAGCTTCAGGTTACATATAAAATATTCAAAATTTAAAAAAATAAACATAAAAAAATACAAGATAACTGATGCATAGTATTATCCTTATTTTCTTATGTGAAAAATTTAAATAAATAGCAACCACAACGTATATTTATAAGGATTATACTATACATTAATATAAATACAATACAAATAATAATTAAGTATAAATAAAACACATAAAATTGAAGGAATACAAATTAAAATAAGTTAAGAACTTAATATAAAAATTAAGAATTGAACTTACTAAAAATTGTGCTGATAATATATTATAAAATAAACAATAAAAATAAAAATTAAAGAAAATTTAATTAAAAATCTCTGAAAAATATTATACAAATTTAAAAAATATTAAAAATAAAATAATTACAAATAAAATAATACACATATCTATAGACAACTTAAAATAGTTAAATTGACTATAATACCCTCCCCACCGCCTCAATAAAACCGACTAACAACAATAACATAGTTTTCTAATTTTGGGGAATATATTAAATAATACCAAAAATCTCTTCTCTCCTACTTGGAGTTGCATTTGTATATAAAGCGTCTCGTCTGCGAATCTGCAGACGGTTCTCTCTCTTATATTCCACTTTTTTTATAAAAAAAAATATACTCTCTGATCATTAGTTGGCATTTTTTTTTTATATATTAACAAGGGGCTTACGAACTCACAAATATTTCACCATCTTCACTTCTTTTTAGTTTATTTTCACTCTCAACTCAATTCCCACGGATTTTTGTACTCTCTATCTCTCTGCGTCTCTGCTGGTTCGCCGTCGGTTTTAGCAAGTATTTTTCTCAATTATTATTTTTCTTTGATCAATTTCTATTCTATGACTGTGTGTAAACCACGAAGAATTTTTTTTAAATTTCATCAAAAGAAAAACGACGATGTTCCCGTGTTCTGGAGCAAAGGGCCGGCCTCACTAAGCTCGTTTTATTATTATTATTATTATTATTATTAGATCAAATAAAACCAAAGAAGGGAATTGGAATATTCAATTACTCTTTTATGGCTTTGTTTTTCTCATGATTCTATTATCTGAAATACTGGAATATACGGGATTTTGATAGTCTCTCTTTTAATCATCTGTTGTTCGTGTTTCTTATTTTGTGATGTGCTTCATTTTTTTTTTAATTTTTAAAATTATAATTCTCGTATTAGATATCGAATAAGGAGGATGTTTTGTTTGTTTGATGATGGAAATTAGTTTCTAAATTATGGGTTCTCTGTTCTGAAATTTATGGGGCTCACTCCCTCTTTTTCCTAGTGAAATTAGGGTTTCCA
The DNA here is from genome assembly GCA_946807835.1 of Ailanthus altissimus. Lineage (NCBI taxonomy): Eukaryota > Viridiplantae > Streptophyta > Magnoliopsida > Sapindales > Simaroubaceae > Ailanthus > Ailanthus altissimus. The sequence continues at coordinate 32,956,447 of OX327686.1, read as the reverse complement.
ACACTTTCTTTTGTTTTGGAATGGTAGTAGTAATTAGTAATGAAGAGGCTTTTAAGAAACTTGGTTTGCTTTCTTTGAAATGACCTTTATATATATATATATATATATATATATATATATATATATATATTTTCTTTCAGAAAGAATGGCCGGAAGAATTGTTGCTGGGCAACCTGCTGCTAATGTTGATTACGAGCTTTTTGATGATGATCCTGATCACCTTAAAACTGTCGATGTTGCCTCATCTAATCAGACAAGTGCGTGGATTGACCCAGCTGGATTGAAACTCAGACACAGGATAGGGAGGGGCCCCTTTGGGGAAGTTTGGTTGGCTACCCATCATCAAGCAACTGAGGATCATGAAGTAGCTGTCAAGGTGTTTTATCCGGTTAAAGAGGATCACATGAGGGCTCTGTTGGATAAGTTGGATGATCTATTAACAAAGTGTCAAGGAGTAGAAGGTATTTGTTTGCTGCAGGGTATTTCGATTATTAGTGGAAGAGTGAGTGAATTTCTTTCTATTTGATGTACTGCAGCTATAAGATCATTTTCTTGACAATCTGAGTTTTAGCTTGATGAGATACACTTTTTGTATCCCTTGCAGGTATGCCTCATTATGAAGTTCTGCGAGGGATCCGTTGCAGATAGAATGGCTCGCCTTAAAGGAGGGAAGCTCTCACTGTCAAATGTTTCCAGGTGCTTTGAATCTGGATTAGATGAAAAGATGTTTTTCTTCTAAATTTCTTATTGCAGCAAACAAAATTCATTTCACATTGCGTGCTAATGTTTACAGGTACATAGTTGATTTGGCTCAAGGAATTTTGGAACTGCACTCAAAAGGAATTCTAGTTCTAAATCTAAAACCTTTCAACTTTCTTCTTAATGAAACTGACCAAGCAGTTCTGGGAGATGTTGGCATTCCTTATCTTTTGCTTGGAATTCCATTGCCAAACTCAGATTTGGCTCGCAGACTTGGAACGCCAAACTACATGGCCCCAGAACAGTGGCAACCAGAAGTCAGAGGTCCGATATCTTTTGAAACTGATTCATGGGGATTTGCATGCAGTATCATTGAGATGTTGACTGGTGTTCAGCCTTGGTGTGGGAAGTCGGTTGTTGAAATTTATGATGCAGTTGTGAGAAAGCAAGAAAAGCCGCATATTCCAAGTGGCCTTCCTTCTGCAGTTGAGAAGGTTCTTCTTGGTTGCTTTGAGTATGATTTCAGAAGTCGCCCCGTAATGACAGACATACTACGTGTGTTCAAAAGGTAGGACTCTTCTTTTTGTGTATATTATGTCCTTGAATTTCAGAGAGGATTATGAGATGAATTTGCTTTGATAAACACCATAGATCTATTATTCTCAGTATAATTAGTGCTTTTAGCTATTTGTTAATTATATCAATATATGAAATCAAAGGTTCTCTTGTTCATTACTTGTATTCTTTGTTACTTGCCAATCAAATTTACAGCTTGCAGGATCCTGTTCATGGTGATGGAGGCTGGATAGATCTCAGGAGCAGAATCCATCCTGAAAAATCAAGTGCTGGTTATACAGAATGGTTTCTCTCAAAGGATGAGTTGACAGTTGGCGACGTGGTCCGTTCAAGAAAGCCACCAAACTCTTTCAAACCTGAAAATATGGATGTTCCAGAAGGAAAGGTGGTGGGTTTAGAACATGACACAGAAGGAGATGGTTTTGCTTTGGTGAGGGTCCATGGGATCCATGACCCATTGAGAGTTCATGTTTCATCAGTGGAACGGGTCACATTTGGCTTGGCAGCTGGGGATTGGGTACGCTTGAAGGAGGAAGACAAGAGGCATTCACCGGTTGGTATCCTTCATTCCATTGATCGTAATGGAAGTGTTGCCGTCGGATTCATAGGATTGGAGACTCTTTGGAAGGGACAATCCTGGGATCTGCAGATGGCAGAATCCTTCTGTGGGGGTCAGTTTGTGAGGCTGAAAGCTAATGTTCTAAGCCCTCGATTTGAATGGCCTCGTAAAAGAGGAGGGGTTTGGGCAACTGGGGGGATTTGCTGGATCCTACCAAATGGATGCCTTGTTGTCAAGTTCCCGGGAAGGTTGACCTTTGGAGAGCAGCGCAGCAGTTTTTTGGCTGACCCAGCTGAAGTAGAAATGGTTAATTTCAGCACTTGTCCTGGGGTCGTAGAAAAATATCAACATCTTGAGGATCTTCACTGGGCTGTGAGACCATTTCTCATTGCATTGGGTCTCTTTACAGCCGTGAAATTGAGTTCCTTTGCTGCGAAGAAAGTTAGAGGGTCAAAGGTGAATAAGCAACAGAACAATGTAATGCAAAAGGATGGTCAGCATATGGATAGCCAGGTTGCTGGCAACCCTGCATGGCTTCCTTCATCTGTTGCAAATATCTTTTTCAAAGACGGCACTAGTGACGGTGCTGCTCGATAGATTTCAGGCCAAGTTTATATGCCCAAAGCTAGATGAGTTTGCTAAAACATGTACATAATTAGCTCTGGGCTAATTCCTGCAAGTGTAGGGTATTTTACTCACTTTTATAAGTTTCAGTAGAAACTAGTACTACTGGTTTATTTACACATTTCAGACAAACAGATGGTTGGATGTTGAGAAATATATCTTAAAAAGTGTACATAAGCCTGCAAGGACTACTTGCTATGGATTTCAATATCTAATCTGGGACTTCAGCACATGAACATGTAGTAGAAAGATTAGTCAATTGGGGTCCAGAAGCTGCCGTAGCATTTTGCTGCTCCTCGGCCACTCCTAGATTTAGAAATTTTGGTGCATGCTCTTCAAAATTTCAGAAGAATTGGGGGACAGCAAGCTCGTGGAAATTTTACTCAGCTGCTTTGGCGATTGGGCTTTCATAAATGTTGCTGGGCTCTGAATGATTTATGGCTTTTGCACATGGAAAAGTGAAGTCGGTATCAAAAGGTTGAGTTTCCAATGCGACACTGGTACCGTTTGTTATTGGTCAATTGAACATGCAGGTAATGAAAACAACAATCATCTTAAACGGTAACATTGTCGAGGTGACAGGGAGTCAGAGACGAAATTTGATGCAGGACATTATTTATGCTTCCGTTGAGTGATAGAAATGCATATTTCTATGAAATGTAACATATTTCGTAATGAATTCCTTTCCAAGTTAAAACAACATGTTTTATGAATTATTAATTTAATTTGTGAGAATATTGATTAAAAATTATCGCAATATAATTTGGAGAGTAAGTTAAGTGCGTAGGGTGCGCACGGATTGAAGACGGACGTAAAAAGAGGTGAAAAACAAAGAAGGGTGCACTAGCGTCAGCGTCGCGGCGACCAGGCATGAGTGCCGTGGCGCCTAGTCCAGAATGTGAGCATCGCAGCGTCAGGCGACGAGTGCCGCAGGGCTTAGATCGGCGCACCAGCGCTGCGGTGGTGAGAGATGAGCGCCACGGTGCTAGTCGCAAGAATCAGTTTTCCGTTTTGAGTTTTTTTTATTTCGTCTCCCACTTATTCCAGGACTTCCTAATACGATTCTCACATATATAGGGTAAATCTAGGACTTCCCAAAGCCTATATAAAGGCTATCAACTGACTTGTAAATACATCTTTGTGATCATCAATTAATCTTTGTGATAGGTTGAGAAATCTTAGTGATCATCAACAATCTTTGTGGTTCTTTGTGAGAGAAAATTCCTAGAGTGAGAGAGAGAGAGTTTTCTTTATGATCTTTTTTTGTAAAAAGCATACTTTGTGAGTGCCTTGCGATTCATAATAAGAGAAGAGTGTGATTTTGATCCACCGTGGACGTAGGTAAGTTCTCAAACTATGTAATTCTTTGTGTATTTTTCTTCTACCCCTTCTCTCTTTATTTCATAATTTACTTGTTCTGCATATATTGCTTGGGTGATTTTACTTGTTTGTGTGCTTCCGCTTCAACAAACTGGTATAGTAATTATCCTGCTGAATTCACTCCCCAAGAGCTATGAGAGTTTTGTTGATATGCTACTCTACGGCAGAGAGAGTTCAACAATGAGTGATGTGAACAACAATGAAATAGTAAGAGGGTACGTAGACTCAGATTATGCAAGTGATCTAGATAAGAGAAGATCGTTAACGGGCTACGTATTCACAATGTTTGGGTGTAGTGTATGTTGGAGAACAGTTCTACAACATGTGGTTGCACTTTCTACCACAAAAGCGGAGTACATAGCTGTTGGTGAAGCTATCAATGAGGCCGTGTGGTTAAAAAGCATATGTGCGAAGGTATTGGCTAGTAAAGATGTGAACACTGGTGTATATTGTGACAGCCAGAGTGTCATACACCTAAGCAAGCATCAAGTGTTCCACGAGAGGTCGAAACACATTGATGTAAGGCTCCATTACATTCGAGAGATTGTCTAAAGTGGTGAAGTTAGTCTAACAAAGATAGCGTCATCTAAAAATCTTGCTGATATGTTGACTAAGCCACTACCCTCGGTTAAGTTCATCCTATGCAAGGACTTAACTAGAGTCATTACTTTGTGAGGGTGACCAAAGATGCGGAAATGAGAAATCGAGTTGCTTTGTTGATGATTTTGACTCAATGAGGGGATTTGTGAGAATATTGATTGAAAATCATTGGGATATGATTTGGAGAGCAAGCAAAGTGCGTAGAATGCGCACGGATTGAAGACGGACGCGAAAGGAGGTGAAAAACGAAGAAGGGCCCACCAGACGCCAGCGCCGCGGCGACTAGGCGTGGGCGCTGCTGTGCCAGGCGACGAGCGCCGCAGCGTTCAGACGGGCACACCAGCGCCGCAGTGCTGGAGACGGGAACAGTATCCCGAAATAAGGAAACTTTCTTATTTCGTCTACCACTTATTTCAGGACTCCCTAATACGACTCCCACACGTATAGGGTAAACTTAAGACGTCTCAAAGTCTATATAAAGGCTATTAATTGGCTTGTAAACACATATTTGTGATCATCAATTAATCTTTGTGATAGGTTGAGAAATCTTAGTGATCATCAACAATCTTTGTGGTTTTTTGTGAGAGAAAATTCCTAGAGTGAGAGAGAGAGAGAGTTTTCTTTGTGATCTTTCTTATAAAAGGCATACTTTGTGAGTGCTTTATGATTCATAATAAGAGAAGAGTGTGATCTTGATCCGCCGTGGACATAGGTAAGTTGCTGAACCACATAATTCTTTGTGTGTTCTTCTTCAACCCCTTCTCTCTTTATTCCATAATTTACTTGTTCTGCATATATTGCTAAGGTGATTTTGCTTGTTTGTGTGCTTCCGCTTCAACATAGTCGTACAACAAAGCGCATCTCATTACCTCATGGCAAGTCAGTTTTAACTACAACAATCAGATGAAGTTGTAAACAGATTAGTCGGATGTCTATCTATATACACAATCTAATTACTATTGGTTTGACCAACAATTCCAGCTTCTTTCACGAGCTCTTCCGTTAAAGCTGAAAGCCTGGTAACTTCTGTTTTCACTTTCATAAAGCATTCATTGTTTTGAATCACACTTATACGTGGATCAAATCCACTTTACGAGATGACAGTATTATCCATATTAGTCTCAATGCTCAAACAAGCTTTATTCAGAAGTTCTCGACTCATTTCAGCTAGTTTTTGGAGAGCACAAGTTGCAGCTTCGACTTCCAGTTAAGCTGCCTTAAGTTGTAGCTTTTCAATGACCAAGTCCCCAACACTTTCCCCCCAAATTCTACCTTGTGCTAAAGTATAGAACTTCTTTAAATCATTAGCATCTTTAATCATTTCTTCATTTAATCTTTTTATTTCTTTCTCCTGGGCATCTAATCTACCAAGCACAGTTTTGAGCCCTTCATCTTTGATTTTGAGGGCTCTCATTGCATCTAGAACCTCTATTTCTTTAATTCTTAAGTTCTCTTTGGCAAACTCAAGCTTTGTTTCAAGTTGTTTTGTCTGCAATCTTGAATTACCATTTGGTTTATCCAACCACTGCTGGATTAAGCCAACATCATCAGTTGGTATTGATATATTATACTCGCAATCCTTAGCAAAGATAACCAGTTTGTTTGTGAGCTTGACAATCCATTTAACCACATTTTCAGCTTCAATGACTTTTAGTTTTGTATCACCCAACTCATTTTATAGTAATGAAACATGTTCATCTTTCTCCTTCAGCATACTGGTTACTTGAACAAACTGTTTTTCTCTACTGCTCATGATCATCCTTAACTTTGCAACCTCCTTGTTCAGTTCCTCTAACTTCTGCCTCGCATTAGAAAGTTCCAAATCTCTTTCCTCCAAGATAAGCTGAAGAGAAATCTGCTTGGATTTCAAATGTTGGATTTCTAGCTTAGCCTCCACCAAATCTGACCCTTTGACCTTAAGAAGATTCTGTTTCTCCAAATTTTGAATTCTTCTGCTCTAGCTCCTCTTGAAGTGAAGCCATCTCATGGATTGCTTGCTGCATAGAAGATTTTTCTTTCTTTAGCTCATCCTGTAACTCTTCCACTAGCTCATTCTCTGTGGATAAGTCCCGTTCAAGCTCATTGTTTTGAGCCTCTACAACTCTAAGCTTCACTCTTTCACTCTCAACTTCTATTTGTGCATATTTCAAACTAGTCATGTACAAAGTCATATTTTTCTTCTGTTCTTTGAGTTTCGCAAGTTGCTTCTCTAACAACTGCTCTTGTTCTTTCATTTGCTTTCTAGACGATGCCATGGACTTCTGAGAGGAAACCAGCTCAGACCTTACAATTGCAAGAAGGTTCTTCACTCTTCTAAAATCTTCCAAAGTTTCATTAGTTTCTTCCATGCGACTAGATGCCTCATCCATTTTCTTCAGCTCTTCCTGTGAAAACCACTCCATGGATTGCTTTTCCAAATTGGCCTCTACAACCTTATGCTTCTCCTCTTCAATTTTCATCACAGCCACAAACTTCTAGCTGCTCTTTTTTCTCTTGAATGGCTTTCCAGAGATTTTAAAGCTCAATTTTTTGTTTCCTTATAACTTCATTGAGCAGCTGAGCTTTACATTTGAGTTCAGAATCAATCTTGGTGGCTTCGTCACTCTTCTTCACCAATTCACTTCTCATTTTTTCTAATTTATCTTATTTCAAAGAGAGTGTAGACTGCACAGCAGCAATCTCCCGATCTTTCTCCTTCAGCCAAAATTTCAAATCTTCTATGTGCCTGGCTTGAGAAACGAACTTAAGATTCGAGTGGCTCAGTTCCACCTTTAGCTTTTCATTCCTAGAGCAAGCAACAACAATTTCTTTCTCTCGTTGCTGCAACTCCTCTTTTGCACGATTCAATTCACTATGCTCCAAACAAACCCTTCTTTTTGTATCTTCTAGATCTTTTTCCTTCTTCTTCAAGGCAGCCAATGCAACCTGAAGATCATTGTCCAAAATTTCAAGGTTAAACCCCAAATGAACATCCTTATCTAGACCAAAATCTCTGCTCATTTGTTCTTTCAATTTCTACGTTTGTACAAACAATCTTTCAAAAAGAATCCTCGCAAGTTCACTTTGTAGTAACCAATATCCACAACCAGTAAGAATATATATTTATATATATATATATATATTTTATTTGTATGTGGGTGATCCTTGATTTATATATTGTTATTAGTAGTGTTTTTATAGGTTAAGGATATACTATTAGTATTGGGTTTGTTTGCAAAACTTTAGATTTATTTTAGGGACTAAATTATAATATTTTGAAAGTTTTGGGGGCAAATTCGTAAATACCAAAAATTAGCCTCTTAGTATAAAAATACACTTTTGAAACCCTAATTCTCTCATTTTGGTCGAGTTACCTCTTTTAGAGAGAGAGAAGAGAGAAATAGAGGGGAGAGAAAGAGAAGAAGAAGAAGAAATTAGAATTTTGGATTTTAAGAGGTATATCACAACTATTTCTCAATTTATTGGTGTTAATTAAGTTAATTTCTTTAAGTTTTGATTTCTGGAAATATGTATATTTGAGGATTTGATGTGTATTTCGTATGATATTTTAAGAATTGATGATGATCTATAAGATAGCTTGATAAATCATGATGGATTGTAGAATTTCTGCTTGATAGTCTCTTGATCCAGGAATTTTATAAATTGTTGTGATTCGATTCTGGTTTTAAATTTTGAGTATATGAAATTAGACATGTTTAGGATCATCGGAGACTTTGAATCGATTGAAAATTTCAGAAATTGAATTTGTAGTGAATTTACCAAAATGACCCTGAAATTCTGGAAATTTCCTGTGTGAATAGTATGATACAGTGGAAAACAATGTTTGGCCTGCTGAATGATCTTTAAATATTACGAATTTTTGGAATATCATAAGCTTATATGTCTAATATGATATAATAATAATTGAGAATTTAGATCAATATGGTTAAATTGTTATAATTTTCTAAAGTGTATCAGCTCATTGTAGTATTTGATTAACAGATTTTTAAGGCTATGGAATAAAATAGTTTTAAAATACTTTTGGCAGTGATTTTGAAGTGACATATTTATCATAGATTGATATATATGTTAAGAGTAATTATGTGATAGTTTTATAATTTTTGAGTTAGTATATGAGTTTATAAAATTGGGAGATTGAATGCTGTTCAGTAAGTATCTTGATCCTGTCAGGTTAGTAGTTTGGATTTGATGGTGTATATGGAATAGATTGTGTAACAATTTTGATATAATATTCATATATAAGAAGGATATATGAGTTAATAATGATATATTTTGATTTTGGAGTAATTGGACATCATTTGATATATAAGAAAATTTTGTTAAGTGTAAGTGGTCAGAATGACATGTTATGAGAAACTAAGTAATTAGACCAATTTGATGTGATAAGTGCAATAAGTATAATTTTGTAAGCTATTTAAATTGTTTTGTGTGAATTGTGAGGCTTATGAAAGGATTAATGTCCATTGATAGGTTAAAGAAAATTAAGCCTTGTACCCGAAAGTACTAAAAGGTAAGTATACTAGACTTTTTACTGAAATCACAATAAGCATAGTAATTGTCTATGTATGATTTTGTAAACGTGCTTAGAAATACCTTTATGTTATGCCGAAGTATATTTGATATGAAATGTGAAAGACATATGTTTATGAATGTGAGCATTGGCATTGAGCATGGATATACATGTGTTTTTGAAAGTGAGCTTTTAAAATGAAATGTGTTTAACAAAGAAAGCTTTGAAGTGTAATATGTCCATGAGAAACATTTTGTGTTTTGAGGATGCTTGAACTCACTGTTGACTTAGTAGGCATCTTATGTGATTTGTGGAGCCTTTATGTGTAGTCTTTCTTTCGAGATTAGTATATGTTATGTGTTTCGTATGTAGGGAGGATCCTATTGGTACCTAAAGGAAGATTGAGTCATCACATTCGTGTGGTGGCGTATTGGTGCATGTGAGAGGACTCACCGATGATCAGGGTGAGGGTTTGGCTCTTACCTTCGGGCTTGAGCATTAAATATGTATAATTTAAACCTCACTTATACTATTCTTCTCATACGGTATGTCACCTACAAGTGACATTTGGCTCATTATGTGATATGTGATGTGTAAGTCCTATTAAGTAATAGTTGAGTGATGGTATTCCTGTAATATATTTTGAAAGAATGCGTAAGTGCTTACCTGACATGTGATTTGATAAGATTATGATTTTGATTTATCACAGCATATCATACACATGCATTGTATACATATATGTAATTGTATTTTGATTTATGAAAAACTAGTATACTTACTGAGTTTTATACTCATTATAGTTTATGGTGATTTCAGGTAAATAAGGTACATATGTGTTTAGCGAATTTGGCAAGGCTTCTGCTGTTCCTTGGGTTCCCTAAATTGTTAGGTTGCTGAGTGTTTCATTTGGGGACACGTGGATAAGATATTTGATTTGTCCATATTGAATAAATACTTATGTATTATTTTATTGTATATAGTTGGATTTAGTTTAAGTTTCACCAAGTGTGGTAATGGATTGATTTTAAGTAAGAATTTGCAATGAATATATTCTGGGCTTCCAATAACAAAGTCGCTACTGGTGACGTAGTAGAGTGTTAATCTCTGAGAAAACTCTGCGTATCTCCGGTTTACTAATTGTCCCAGTCATAATTCAATTGCTATAATTCTGAAAGAAATTAAAATGAATGTTTAAATATTATTGAATGAATGTAAGTGATGTCGTGTGTCAGATCTTTTGGGTCTGGGGCGTGACACACTTGCCCCATTATCACTAACACTCGGCTTTCTATTATGCACGACTGATGTAACAACACCTATAGAACGCCCTCTTCTTTTTCTGTTTGCCACAAAAACACTTGCTTTATTTTGCTTCTAGTGAACCTGCACAACCGGGCCAAACATCATCTTGACAAGTACACTCATTTAAAAAAATAATTAACAAATAAATAAACAACTTTACCTAAAAAGAAAAAGAAAACCTAATTTCCCCTTATCTAATTTCTTATCTCTATTTCTCATGCCGAATGTTCATCAATCTGTCAATTTTTTTTTCAGGCGACACTGTTAGCTTGTTAGTTTTTTTTTTTTTGTAATTATCCAAAAGAAGTTTATTGCTAAAGACAGCAGAAGTACAATTAAGCGGTCCTTACATAGTGCACGGAACTCAAGTCTAGTGCACCTTTGAAAGAGACACAGAGAGACACAAAAGAACTGGGGGTGACTCACCACTTGTTTATAATATGATCTATGTTTTGGCCATTGAGAGCACTCAGACACCTAATACAAACAACATCTTTAATGCCTTGAAAGACAGCGGTGGTAGAAGGATTTTTTTTATGAAACATTATATGATTTCGCTCCAACCATATGAAGTAGATTGAAGCACAAAAGGAGACCCTACGAATCTTACTCATGAGAGATTTGCCCTGAGTTTTCCTGCAGAAGAAAGAAACCTCCCTTCTCCAGTTGTATGGCCGACGATTAAGTTGACAAGCTCGGAGAACCTTTTGTCAAATTTCCTGAGAGAAGCTGCAGTGAAAGAATAGGTGGTGTACAGTCTCACTTTCCTTACCACAGAATGAGCACACGACCGAAAGAATCAGGCCTCATTTTGCTACCGTCTCTCCAGTTGACAATCTATTCTTCAAAGCCAACAAAGTTACAAAGCTGTGTTTAGGAATGTGGAAAGGTCCCCATATTAATTTATACCACCCAACCTTGTCACCCTTATCTTTTAAAAATCGTCATGTGCTTACAATTGAGAATTTTCCATTGGGGCTTCCATTCTATGAGATACTATCATTTTTTGTATTAATAATAGAGAGGTTACTACAGATATAATCCCACGCACGAACAGTGTGCTCATCAAGGGGGTTCAGCAAGTTTCACTTTTCATTTTGCCAGAGATCATATTCTTTTACATAACGGGGAATATCGGCATGATTGACATTCAGACAAGGGAACTTCTCAACTATTGACTCCCCAAACACCCATGGATCCCACAAGAAGAAGAAGGTCTTGCCATTCCCTAATTTATAGTTAAACAGTGTCTTGATGTGACACCTCAGATTTAGAAGTTTTCGCCATACCCAGCTATAATTCATAGGTTTCGTAATGCCTCAAAAACTAAGCCTTCTAAATCTATTTTCAGTCACCCATTTAGCCTATAATGAAGTTTTCACAACTACCAAATCTCATATATGCTTAGTCACTGCAGCTGAATTCCAGGGGTGTATAGGTTTGATACCAAGGCCACCTTCTTTTTTATCTTTGCAGACGTCAATCTATATTACTAACCCGCCTCTTTTATGAAGATCTCGCACATGCCACAAGAACTTTCGACATTTGTTTTCCACTTCCTTGTTAACTGCCTTGAGAAGAACAAACATGGAGCACCAGAAGACTTGCATACTTAGAAGAACAAAATTGATCAATTATAACTGCTCTGCATAGCTCAAGAACTTAACTGTCCAGCTAGAAATTTTAGTGGTCATTTTATTAATAAGCTCCTTGCAAAACTCATTCTTGAGTATGCCAGATATGAGGGGGACGCCTAAGTATTTGACCGGTAAATTTCTTTGTTGGTACGATGTAATCTGAAGAATAACCTCCTTGACAGGCTGAGCAACATTTCTGAAAAAGATATAGCTCTTAGTCACATTAAGTTGTAGTCCTGACACCCTGTGAAAATCGTCTAGCACTATCATGAAATGGCCAACAGAGGTAACATCACCATGAGAGAAAACAAATAGGTCATCTGCAAAGATTAGGTGTGTCACGCCCCAGACCCAAAAGATCTGACACACGACATCACTTACATTCATTCACTGCATGTGCACTCATAAATAATATTACACAAAATTTTCAACTTTCATTCAACACAGAAATCCTTAGCAAGTTGCTAGTAAGTTCAACACTAAAATCAACCATAACCTAACATATAAATATAAACTTCTCTTGACAATATTTAAACATTCATTTCAATTTCTTTCAGAATTATAGCAATTGAATTATGACTGGGACAATTATTAAACCGGAGATACGCAGAGTTTTCTCAGAGATTAACACTCTACTACGTCACCAGTAGCAACTTTGTTACCGGGAGCCCAGAATATATCCATTGCAAATTCTTACTTAAAATCATCCAATAACCACACTTTATAAAACTTAAACCAAATCCAATCCACACACAATGAAATAATACATAAGTATTTATTCAATAGGGACAAACCAAATATCTTATCCCACGTGTCCCCAAATGAAACACACAACAACCTAGCAACTTAGGGAACCCAAGGAACAGCAGAAGCCTTGCCAAATCCGCTATGCACACATGTACCTTATTTACCTGAAATCACCATAAACTATAATGAGTATAAAACTCAGTAAGCATACTAGTTTTTCATATATCAAATACAAATACATATATGTACACAATGCATGTGTATGATATGCTGTGACCAATCAAAATCATAATCTTATCAAATCACATATCATGTAAGCGCTTACACATTCTTTCAAAACACATAATAGGAATACCATCACTCAACTACTACTTAGTAGGACTTACATATCACATATCACATAATGAGCCAAATGTCACTCGTAGGTGACATACCGTATGAGAGGAATAGTACAAGTGAGGTCTTTAAATCAAACATATATAACGCTTATGCCCGAAGGTAAAAGCCAAACCCTCACCCTGATCATCGGTGAGTCCTCTCACATGCACCAATACGCCACCACACGAATGTGATGACTCACTCTTCCTTTAGGTACCAATAGGATCCTCCCTACATACGGAACACATAACATATACCAATCCCAAAGGAAAGGCCACACATAAAGGCTCCACAAATCACATAAAATGCCTACTAAGTTAACAGTGAGTTCAAGTACCCTCAAAATACAAAATATTTCTCATGGACATATTACACTTCAAAAGCTTTCTTTATTAAACACATCTTATTTTGAAAGCTCACTTACAAAAATACATGTATGTCCATGCTCAATGTCAATGCTCACATTCAGAAACATATATTCACATTTCATATCAAAATATACTTTGACATAACATAAACATATTCTTAACCCCATTTGCAAAATCATACAAAACAATTACTATGTTTATTGTGATTTCAGTAAAAAGTCTAGTATACTAACCTCTTAACACTTTCAGCTACAAGGCTTAAATCTCCTTAACCTATCAATGGAGATTAATCCTTTCATAAGCCTCACAATTCACACAAAATACTTTAAATAGCTTACAAAATTATACACAATGCATTTATCACATCAAATTGGTCTAAATATTTGGTTTCTCAAAACCTGTCATTCTGACCACTTACACTTAACAAAAATTTCTAATACATCAAATGATGTCCAATTACTCCAAAATCATAATATACCATTCTTGACTCATATATCCTTTTTATATAGGAACATTATATCAAAATTCCTACACAATCCATTCCATACACACCATCGAATCCAAACTACAAACCTGACAGGATCAAGATACTTACTGAACAGTATTCAATCTCCCAATTTTATAAAATCATATACTAACTCAAAAATCATAAAACTACCACATAATTACTCTTGACACATATCTCAGTCCATGATAAATATTTGGCTTCCAAATAACTGCCAAAAGTATTTTAAAACTATTTTATTTCATAACTTTAAAAATCTGTTAATCAAATACTACAATGAGCTGATACACTTTAGAAATTCATAACACTTCAACCACATTGATCAAAATTCTCAATTCCGAGTATATCATATTAGACATATAAAATTATCATATTTCACAAATTCGTAATTTTTGAAGATCATTCAGTAGGACAAAAATTATTTTTCACTGTACTATACTGTTTACACAGGAAATTTCCAGAATTTCAGGGTCATTTTGGTAAATTCACTACAAATTCAATTTCCGATATTTTCAGTCGATTCAAAGTCTCAGATGATCCTAAACATGTCTAATTTCATATACTCAAAATTCAAAACCAGAATCGAATCACAACAATTTATAAAATTCCTAGATCAAGAGGTTATCCAGCAGAAATTCCATAATTCATCATGATTTATCAAACTATCTTATAGATCATCATCAATTCTCATATGATCTTACGAAATACACAACAAATCCTCAATTATACATATTTTCAGAAATCAAAACTTAAAGGAATTAACTTAATTAATACCAATAAAGTGAGAAATACGTATGATATACCTCTTGAAATTCAAATTTTCAATTTCTTCTTCTTTTTCTTCTTCTTTTCCTCTTTCTCTCTCCTCTATTTCTCTCTTCTCTCTCTTAAAATGGGTAGCTCGACCTAAAAATGGTAAATTAGGGTTTAAAAGTGTATTTTTATACTAAGAGGCTAATTTTTGATATTTACGAATTTGCCCCCAAAACTTTCAAAGTATAACAATTTGGTCCCTAAAATAAATCTAAAGTCATACAAATAAACCCAATACTAATCGTATATCCTTAACCTATAAAAATATTACTAATAACAATATATAATTCAAGTATCACCAACATATAAATAAAATACGTATATTTATACATATATAAATACTTATTCTTACCAGTCGTGGATACTGGTTACTACAAGGTGGGTTAGCTTCTTTCTCTTGCAACCTTTGTGAAAGGTAATTGAATTCTCTGGGATACTGCTTAAGCTCCTGCTTAGGTACTCCATTGCTAAAACAAACAAAGGAGACATAGGATCTCCTTGTCTCAAACCTCTCTTCCCTGAGAAGTAACCCTCTAGGCTACCATTAATCATGATCAAGAACATACTGGATCTAACGCAGTGCATGATGATTCGAATGAAAGAGTATGAGAAATTTAGCCCTATCAACACTTCTTCGAGGAAGTCCCATAATACCGAGTCATATGCCTTGCGTAAGTCTATTTTAAGTGCACACCTGGGCACACCAGTATTCCTGTCATATCCTTTCACTAATTCATGAGCCAAGAGCATATTGTCTGTTATCTTCCTCTGAGGGATAGAGGCTGATTGGTTAGGAGATTGACTACATAGTCTACAACCCTCCTTATTCTGATTGTGATTATTTTGGTAATACACTTATATAGAACCGTGCAGCAAGCAATTGGTCTATAGTCACCTAAGTCATTGGGGTTAGGAGTCTTTAGAGCCAGAGTAAGTGCAGTGACATTTAGAGGTTTATAGAACTGACCTATATACAAGAAATGTTGCATCGCGGTAGTTACTTCCTTTCCCACAATATGCCAACATTTTTGGAAGAAGAAACTGTTAAATCCATCCGGACCTGGAGCTTTCTCCCCATTGATGCTAAACATAGCCTCTTTGACTTCATTGGAAGAAACTGGGGCACTGAGCATACCTCTATCCTCCGCCCAAAGCTTAGGGCCTCTGTCTATAATGAACTTTTGAATTGAAACTCCGGGATCAGTATCTATTCCCAATAAGTCTCTGTAGTAGTTCATTATAGCAGTTTTAATAGCCGTATGATCTTGAGTCTTGTCCCCCATTTGGACATTCTATCAAAATAATTTTGTTTCTGGCTCTTCTCTGCTTGACTATCATATGAAAGAATCTAGAATTTGAGTCACCGAGTTGAACTTATCTAATTCTAGACTTCTGTCTTATAAGGTTCTCTTCTGTAGTGATAAGCTTCCTCAATTGCTGATAAACGCATCTTTCCTCCTCTTGCAGCTCTTGATTGAAAGGGTCAAGAGTTAAATTGCTTTGCAATGAAGCCAATATAGTCTTGCAATCGACGATCCTCTGAGGCACTTCCAAGAAGAGTTTTTTTTGTTAAACTCCTTCAGCTTTTCCTTTAAGAGTTTGAGTTTGAATCACACATGATGCATTAGAGACCCGTTCACTTGATATTGCCAAATCCATTTCACAACATAAAGAAACTCTAGGTGGGAGCACCAAGCGTTAAAAAACTTGAACATGATACAACCTTTGGAAGTAGCCTTATGGATGGACACCACAAGTGGTGAATGGTCAGAAATACCAGCTGGCCTGACATCACACACTGACAACTCCCATGTATTTAACCATTTTCCATTTACGAAGGCCCAATTAAGTTTCCTTCATATTCTTTGTTCACCCACCTGATTATTGCACCACGTGTATCTATACCCATAATTTTTTAGCTCAAAAGGCTCAAGCCTGGAGACCCAGTCTTTGAACGGTTCCACCATATTTTCAATAATCCATTGCCCGCCAATTCTATCATTGTTGCTGAGAACGTTATTAAAGTCCCCTTGAATTATCCAAGAAGTTTGGTTATCTGTCATACCCTCATAGAAGTGATGCCACAATTTTCCCCTGTCATTAGTTGAAGAGGCCCCATAAACAAGAGACCAATAGAACTCCATATTTTTAATCTGCACTTTACAGTGAATGAATTACACATGTTTTTCCAGTACTATCACTTTGCATCTGATAGGGTCGAACATAACCCAAATTTTACCCATGTCTAAGCATTCATAATTATTTTTTAACTTTCAATCACGTAAAGCTAACTTCCTCCAAACTGAATCAATATTTGCTAACTTTATTCTCGTCTCTAACAAACCCAAAACACATAAATTGTTCCTCTTAACCAGAGCTCTCACCTCTGATTGTTTACAGGGGTCATGAAGGCCCCGAATATTTCAGCTAGCAATCATTGACCCCGAACGGGGGGGTTGGGGTTTCTTGTGGCACGGCAGCCCTCACCAATAATACCAACCTCATGCTTTAATGCAATAGTCTTCCTCAGATTGAATCTCTCAACTGCCTTGATGTCATATGGGTCCCCAGGCTTTGATATTGGCTCTTTTCCATTATCTTCTGCGTGTTCTTGTTGTATTGCCTCTAGGAAATCTGCCTTATTGGTCTGTTCATGTTCTCCTTGAGGGAATTTTGTTACTTCATTTCCTCTTTGATAGTCTTGCACAAAACCCTTCACTTTCTATACTTGTTTGCTCCCTGCTCTGCAATTTTCTCCTTCATGCCCAATTTTTTTGCATTTTTGACAAACGGTAGGCTTCCATTCATAAACCACCTGATGTTGTGCATTATTCCCCAACTCATCCTCTAAGGTGATCACAGAAGGAAATTCGCCTTCCACATCTATTTCTACCAAGACTCTTGCATAAGCTAACTTTGTTTTGGTCACGGTACATTGATCACAATACTTAGGCGTGCCTAATGTCACAGACTGATTTCTCAAACCCAGGCTGCCTTAGACACTCTTCAAGTGCTAAGTAGTCTACAAGACCCAATTAACCAAAGAAAGAGATAAAGAAGAAGCACACCAAGTGTTTGAGAGAATGCTATCGTATTTTATTACTAAAAAAGATTACAAAGTTATAGAATTACAAGCTTGGAGTATTTCTACAATTTGACGGATTTGGAGGACTTGGAGGATGGTTTCTCAAATGAGAGCTCCACCTATTTATAACTAAAGCTATATACAATGGAAGGCTAGGATTTACTATAATCCAATGATCCACATCTAAAATGGAGAATATCTAAAGGAATATTTCAAATATGCCAAAGAATATGCTATTTCTAGAATATTCTCCCACCTACCACATATATGTGGCAGTAACCGAAATCAATTGGGCCTTTTAGAAGCTCTAGCTCATGTAACACACAATAGACTAAATACTCTCTTGGTGGTCTTGTCATGCGTTAAATGTTCGAGTCATTGCTTGAAAATATTTAGGGCGTGACACTAAAGAAAACTAGCAATCCGGCTCAAGAGAGAAGAACTTCAGAACTCCCAAGGCAAACTTGGGAACTAAACCCAAATTGGTAGTGATCTGATATTGGCTAAGTCCATGGTCATTCTGGGTTTCCAAACTTTGACAATTAAAGGGCGTTTCTCAAATGTCAGGGGACCATCGGTGAGAGCATTTTTTTTGGCCATCTTCGTTCTCAAAATTAAACAGAAAAATTCCATCTTTAATTGAATGTACTGATATGAGGCCAAACTCTTTCCACCTGTTCATCACAAAATTTTGCAATTGATAAAAGTGTGATGGCAAACTATATACACAGCCAATCAAACCATACTTCTAGCGTTTCTCTTCTTCAAGCAATTCATCAGAGTAGAATTTGACTACTTTCTTACCATTACAGATGGTTGGAAGGAAAAAATGCAGCTCACTGCCAAAGTTCCGATTCTGGTTGTCGGAGAACAGGGAAGCCAATATTTTAGACGGTGGAGGGGCGGTCTAGTTTGGCTCTTTCAGATCAAGGTTCCAAGCACCCCACCCACCAGCACTCGGCGCGACCGGAATAGCGCTCATCCGATGGGTTCGTGGTGTAGGAGTCGCAGCAGACGGAGGGAAGCCGTCGGCCAAGGAGCCTAGCGCTGCCTCACCATTTCTGTACCCACACGTCATAGGTGTTGCTGCCGTAGAGCCATCCCTGGCCACCAGATCAAGAGCACCGTTGGCCATGATTATCAGGGAACATGTCGGTGCCTCGTCTTCATCGTGCCCAACCACCTGGGTTTCCATCACATCCGCCGGTTTCGTGATGATGGCTGGCGATCGCAGGCGCACCGTGGACGGATGCGAGCGAGCGAGCAGCCGTCAGAGAAGATCTGTCGCGCTTCTTCTTCACCATGGAGACGGCGTACGTTAACGTTAGCTAACTTGCGCCGAGAGAAGAGGAGCATTTTATCTTACCCTAGCCAAGAGAAAAAACAGTGTTGGATGTTCACAATGTTAGCTTGTTAGTTGTAACACACATAAACATCTTAAATCTTTCGAATAATTTGTACACCAAATTTAACCTAGAAATTACTTTAGATTACAAATTCCAATGGAACAGTACTAATCTAAAATACATTAATCGTCCTAAACCTAGTTTCTTCTTTTTTGAAAAATAATGAAAATCAAAGAGAGAAATAAGAGATTAAAGGCCATTTTGCATTTGCATACCTTAGAGCTTAGATGAAGAGAAGCGGCGGCTGGATGATTGGGGCTAAAAACGGCTGAAAACGCCATGCTTCACTTCTTGATCTCATTCCAGCTCTTATTGATCATTAACGATGCCTAATTAATTACGTTAAGTAATCGCTCTTCAACACTACGAATCAACAAAACAAAAGCTTTGGTGCCTTCCGCAAAGAAAGAGCAACGCCATAAATGGGATGGAGGGAAAAAGGAAAGCTAACTTGCACCGCGTATATGTCATTTCCTTGGGCGATTCAATTTCGCAACTAAGATAGAATGTAGACTAAATCCTACGCCTACGCGTAAGGTTCTGTACTAGGATTGGCTAAGATCTAGTACTTTTAGTACCACCGGAGTAAATATGGTTACCAATTAATATCTGCCATCTGGATTAAAACTTGAGGAATCGTGGGGTTTAATGTGTGAACATATAGTGGAGTCAAGAGCACTGGAATAGAGATTACTTGACATAGTTATGATTGTGGCGACGGAGTATTAACACGGTCACCCCCTGAGGTTTATATAAATTACACTTTAATGGTAGTTTTAGTTTTAATTATATTGTTACCCCTCAAGTTAATTTGAAATGCGTAAATACCCTCATTTTTTAAGAATATTTTAATTATTTAAATAAAAAAAATTTACTCTCAAATTTTTTTATCTTTTAAATTAAATAAATGAGTGACAGTATAACTAAAATAAAGACTATCATCGAAACATAATTTGTATAAATTTTAGGGGGTGACAGTGTTAATATTCTGATTGGAGATTAAGTACACTGCATTTGGCGGATAAAGTTGGGTTTTCTTTTTAATTTGTTGGGAATAAAATTACATTAAATAAATTATAAAAATATTACAAACACAAATAATTTATTATCATAATATAACAAATACTTGGTGAATTTATTCTTACTATAAAGTGAAAACATATCTTAAAATAAAAATCAACAATCCTACGAAGGATTAAAACTATGAAAGCATTCAATTTATAATTAAATATGAGTGGCACAATAAACAAAAGTATAAGATTTAAAATAAATAGCATACATTAAAACATATTTAATCAAATAAAATATAGATATATAAATAGTAAAATTACTATAAAAAAAGAATGTTATTGTTTTTAAATTTGATGGAGTCAACTTCTCAATTATCATATACCACCATAAGAAGTTGAGTGTGAAAGCATAGAGACATGGGGGCACAAATCATAAATAAAATTATTAAGCTATTGCAACTTGATAAACCTATGGAGTTGAGATCTTGCACCATACTTTCATTATGTTGCTGATAAAGACTCATAGTTAGAGCTTATCCAACATGCGAGCATACTTAGGTGAGGATACGACTTATACTAAATTATTTATTTTTCTTTTCAAGAAAAAAGGAAAGAAAAAGAGAATAATGCTACACTTCTCAAATATATCTTAAATTTTAGATCTCAAATGAGGTGTGAAGTAATTATTGGATGAAAAAATAATGTAATAAATAATTTTAAAAATTATAAAAATTAACCACCTAATAGTTATTTGACACCTATTTGAGATCTAAAATTTTGAATCCAAATGTGGGATGTGTAGCATTATTGAAAAATATATATTATGTGATTAAACATGTGTTAACAAACATATTTACTAGACATAGCTAGGTTAATTGTGATTTTTTTCTTTTAATTTCATTCCCACTTATTGAACATATTTATTAGCCTTTAAATGCAACCTATATAATTGAAAATATGCTTTGTATTTGTGGTTACTTAAGTTGTTTGAGTAAAAATAATAATAATAAATAATATTAATAGTAAAATTTATAAATTTAATTTAATTTAAAAACAAACAAACATGTTTATTAGGATTAGGACTAGACTAGGAGTTAGAACCCTAAATTTACAGGGTTGATTGCCATGTTAACTGATTATAAATTCATAGTTTTCACAATAGTTTCTTGATTATTATTTTAATCAACTGCCTCAATTAGCCTTAATTACCTTTCATATAATTTCCTTTATCTTGTAATTACCCTTTATACTTGTACTTAACTTTTATAGTTTTCTTTTCATTTACAATATAGGGAATATATATATATGTAATGTTTTATTCATAATGAAATATACAATAATATACAATCTTTGCTAAAATTTATTTATTCTTCTCTTAAATTTTTCATAGTATCAGAGCTTTAGACTTCTGACATGACTTCCATTAACTCTAGTAAAGAGAATGAAGAATTTGCTAAGGCAATAATAAAAAAAACTATGATGATATGGATGCCTTCACCATACATCACTTGACTCATCCAGGTCTTATTTTGATTACCAAAACACTTGAAAGAGATAATTATAGACAATAGAGTCGTATGATGCGAATAGCTTTAAATGCCAAGAACAAAATCAGATTTATTAATAAAGCAATACAGATGCCACCACAAATCGATCCCAAGTATTTGACATGGCAATAATGCAATGACATGGTATTATCTTAGATTTTAAATTCGATTCACTCTAACATTGTAAGAAGTGTTATTTATATAGAAACTACAAACAAAGTTTGGAACGACTTGAAATAAAAGTTCTCACAAGGGAACGATTCACAGATTTATCAAGTTTGACAGGAAATTGTTGAATAACAATAAAGGATCTCAATCAATTTCACTCTATTATACCAAGATAAAATCGCTTTAGGATGAGTTAGCTTATTATCACGACCCAATTTCTTGCACTTATAGAGGTCTCAAAGGTTTTGCTGAATGAGAAGAAAAGAAAAAGGTCGTGCAATTCTTGATGGGACTGGATGAGTCATATGTCGTAGTGTGGGGTTCAATCCTTATGATGAGCCATCTTTTAGACATGCAAAAAGTTCATGCCTTGATACTTCAACAAGAGAGACAAATTGAAGTGGCCACTTGAAGAGATAGCGTCAGTTTTGCTACAATGCAAGTTTCAAACACTTTAGACACTGAGGGGCTAACATTCAAGAAATAAAATTATTCTTATTATAGCAAAGACAATCACACGTTTGATCATTGTTACTTTTTTCATGGCTTTTTGCCCAAACACAAACTACATAGAAAGTATGTGAAGCTAAGATGGAAGAAGCCCAATGTCAATAACTCAACAGCCACAAAAGAGTCCAAAAAATAAAGTCCTATCAGTACTGCCTTCACTCCCAAAGAATATAATCAACTCAAAGTAATGCTTCGAAAGGATAATCTTAATACTTTACCCTTTGTAAATACTACAAGTATTCATTCAACTTTGTGTGGCAAAATTGACTCTTCATGGATCATTAATAGTGGAGCTACCGATCATGTTTCTAATATACAACCAATATTAAATAAGACTACTTCTAGAAATAATTCTATTTACTTACTAAATGGAGGCGATGTTAAGATTGAGTATATTGGGTCAACCATTTTATCAAATGGCATTACTCTAAATGACATTATTTATGCTCCAAAATTTAGAGTTAATTTATGAAATTCTAAATAGAAAACCCAAAGAGGGAGGTGAATAAGGTATTTAAAAATTAATGCTCTAAAATAAATTATTTATGCAATTACTAATAATATAAACAAATTAAAGTATAAGTAATTGCAATAAATAAGAGATCAAGAGAATGACACTTGGATGTTTATGTGGTTTGGCACTCTACATGGCCTACATCCATGCCTCAAGCAACTTGCCTTAAGAAACCATTAACTTGCACCATACTCTTAAAGTGCTTCCCACAAATACTTAATTAAACCTAATACAAAAATTAGTGCAAATTCAAATTATTTTAAAATCTCAAACAAGTTAATATGAAGGTATAAGAATAATTAGGCTCAAAAATTTTGATTGAGGTTTTTCCAATTCCTTTGAACTTCAAATGAGTGAGGTATTTATAAGGAGTGAGAAATTAGCATCACTATAGTAATTCACTGTTGCTACAGTAATTTGGCCATTGTTACAGTGAATTTGACCGTTGCACAATGATCATGTCAAGGTTTTGATCTTTTGCATTTTAGTCCATTTTTTGAAACTTTCAAAACTTTGCACTTTGGTTCAAATTCAACATACTTGAATGATTTGACCATAATTTTCCGTAAACAACTCCAACTTTACTTCCATAAAATTCTTTAAAAAGCTAACACAATTATAGTTTTGTTGTTATCAACTTTGTGCACATCTTCTGTCTTCTAGAGTGCTAGTATAATTCCCGATGTGCCTTTCTATTTTGTTTAAGTCTTGAAATTCTTGAGTTTTCATGAATATTGTACTTGCTCGCATTTTACCTCACTTGTGCATTTAAACCTTTTAATTACTAATAGATTAATATACTACAACCAATATGATATTTGTCATCATCAAAATATCAATATGTATGACCAGAAATTCAATAATCTCTCCCTTTTTTATAATGACAAATACCTTATATATTTTGATGTCTTTAGTGGAGTTTTTTTAGAGACTAAATTCAAAATAAAATAGTTTCCCTTTGTATATTTAGTGCTTAAAAAAAATCTCAATAAAAGACATCAAAATACATGAGGTATTTGTCATCATAAAAAAGATGAGGATTGTTGACTTTCTAGTCATACATATTAATGTTTTAATGATAACAAATCTCATGTTAGTTGTAATACATTAATTTCCTAGTAATTAAAAGTTTTAAATACATAAGCAATGTAAACTATGAGTAAGTACGCCACTCATTAAAGCTTTAAAAAAATCTCAATAAATGACATAAAAATACATGAACTATTTGTCATCATAAAAAATGGCGAGATTGTTGACTTTATAGTCATACATATATTGATGTTTTGATGATTAAAAATCTCATGTTGGTTATAATATCTTAATATATTAGTAATGAAAAAGTTTAAATGCATAAGGTAAACTAGGAGCAAGTATAACACTCATGAAAACTCAAGAACATCAAGTTTTTAACAAAATAGAAGGACATAATAGAAATTATATTAGCACTGCATGAGACATAAGATGTGCACAAACTTGATGAAAACAAAAAAATAATTGTGTCAGTTTTCTAAAAAATTTTACGAAAGTAAATTTTGAGTTGTCTACAGAAAGTTGTGGACAAATTATTCAAGTATGTTAAATTTAGACCAAAATGCAAAGTTTTGAAAGTTTCAGAAAATGGACCAAAATGCAAAAATCAAAACCTTGGCATGATTACTATGCAATGGTCAAATTCACTGTAGCAATGGCTAATTACTGTATCAACATTATAACAACAGTAAATTATTGTAGCAACAGGTAATTTTTCACTAATTATAAATATTTCACTCATTTGAAGCTCAAAGGAATTAAAAAAAAAACCTCACATATCAATTTTAGTTAGAATATGAGGTTTATTTTTAACAACTAGTCATAAACTATAACTAATAGATTGAAGATAAATTCTCATTCTAGCTTTCTAATAGTTATAGTCAGTCCTATCAAAGAACGGAGGTCTAGTAGTGGATTGGCCTTTATATACGCTAGGTCCACTAATGGTTGCCATGGATCTCTCTATAACAGTTAAGTTCTTTTCTAGAGAATGAGGCTCTAATACTAAATAAAATTCTAGATAGGCAATCTAAGAGGGGGTGAATTGAGTATTTAAAAATTAATACTCTAAAATAAATAATTTATACAATTACTAATAATATTATAAACAAATCAAAGCACAAGTAATTACAATAAATAAGAAAGTAAGGAATAAATAGAGTAATCACCATACTTTCAAAGCATTTTCCCTAAACACTTGAATAAATCCAATATAAGAATTAGTACAAATACAAATAATTTTAAACTCTAAAATGAGTTAATATGAAAGTGTAAGAATAATTAGACTTAAGAATTTTGATATGTGAGATTTTTTCAATTCTTTTAAGCTTCAAATGAGTGGGATATTTATTAGGAATGAAAAATTAGCCGTTGTTATAATAATTCACTATTGCTATAATGTTGCTACAATAATTTGGCCGTTGCTACATTGAATTTGACCGTTGTACAGTGATCATGTCAAGGTTTTGATATTTTATATATCTGTCAATTTTATGAAGCTTTTAAAACTTTGCACTTGGGTCCAAATTCAAATTGAATGATTTGGCCATAACTTTTTGTAAACAATTTCAAAATTATTTTCATAAAATTTTTTGAAAAGTTGACATAACTATCTTTCTATTTTCATCAAGTATATGCACATTTTTTATCTCCCACGGTGCCAATATAATTTTCAATATGCCCATATGTTTTGTTGAAGTCTTGAAGTTCTTGAATTTTTATGCGTATTGTACTTGCTCCTAGTTTACCTCACTTATGCATTTAAAGCTTTTAATTACAAATAGATTAATGTATTACAACCAATATAATACTTGTTATCATCAAAACATCAATATGTATGACTAAAAATTTAACAATCTCCACAATTTTGATGATGACAAATACCTCATGTATTTTATATTTTGATTATTCATGTATGACTATGAATGATGAACTCTCTCACCCCACTAAACTTTCAATGAAGGGGAGTTGCTTAAAAATCCAAGTCATTATTGTAGGTTGACTGAAAAATTAATTTATTTTACCATCATTATACTAGAAATTACATACTCAGTCAACACGCTTAAGTATTTCATACAATAGCTCAAAAGACGATATCTTAAAGCAATATATAAGTATTATGCTACTTAATAAATGCTCCAAGACATGGTCTTTTATTTTCTTTGCTTGATAAGCTTCAATTGATGAGTTTTTGCGATATTGATAGGGGTAGATGTCTAGATACACAATAGTTTATTAATGGTTATTGTGTTTTTTTTTTTTTTTTTTTTTTGCAATTCACTCATCTCATAAAAGAGTACAAAACAAGCCATGGTATCATGATCATCAACAAAATCAGAGTATAGGTATATAGCGTTAATTATTTTGTAAGCTAACTTGGTTACAAAATTTGTTGAGAGTTTTTCAAGTACCTTACTCATAACTAGTTCAACTCTTTTGTGGCAATCAAGAAGCAATTTATATTTCAACCAACTCAGTCTTCTATGAGAGAACCAAATACATTGAAATAAATTACCATACAATCCGCGAACGAATACAAATGGGAGAACTCCATACATTTTTTGTGGAAAGCGATAGGTTGCGAATCTATTTGCCAAGCCATTAGGTCAAACTACTTTCTCATCTTTATTATGCAAGTTAGAGAGTTTTTTATATTCACTCTCCAACTTGAAAAAGAGTGTTAAAAAAAAACTCATAATTTTCACAATATTTTGCTCATTATTATTTTAGTCAACAACCTCAATTAACCTTAGTTATTTTTTATATAATTTTCTTTCTCTTATAATTACCCTTTTTATTTGTACTTAGCTTTTATAGGTTTTTTTTTCCTTTATAATACAACACTATATATATGTAAAGTTATACAGCTTTTGCTAAAATTTCTTTGTTCTTCTTTCAAATTTTTCATATCAAATTAAGAAAATAATATTTTGTGATAGACATAATCCAAAACATGCATTTTTCTAGTTGGTGCAATTTACATCCACAAGATTGCAATAGAATTTTGGCGCATTGCTGGCCATAGCATAAAATAAGAATGGTTTTTGAATGATTTAACATCTTTTTTCTTGGTAGGTGACTTCACAAAATAACATGGGCACTATTTGTGGATGAGAAAAGTGACAAAAGCTGACAAGTAATGATTATTGAGATCAA
The DNA here is from genome assembly GCA_946807835.1 of Ailanthus altissimus. Classification (NCBI taxonomy): domain Eukaryota; kingdom Viridiplantae; phylum Streptophyta; class Magnoliopsida; order Sapindales; family Simaroubaceae; genus Ailanthus; species Ailanthus altissimus. Next base: position 32,929,324 of record OX327686.1, on the reverse strand, counting down.
AATTCAAATCAAATAGAAATATCGAGTGGGCTCGTAAGGATCTACTTATAAGCCCATTAAAATCAGAAGAACGGCCGAGAGCCCAATACGAGTCTTTGAATATGGATCTTATCTGAGTTTACAAAAATCTAAAAATCGAACATTTCTTGATATGTTGGATTTGTTTGCCCAAAGACGTGGATAAAAAATGTATTTGGAAATTTAAATCTTCTCTACCCGATTCTTATTTGTGTTAATAGCTCAACGATAAAAATCTGATAATATATTTATTTCTATTTTAATAAAAATTTCAAATTTAAATTTTCTCTTTCTCATAACTAAAAAATTATATATATATTCTCGACTCAACTTGCCATGTGTATATGACTTGTGTATTTTGAATAAAGAAAAAATCTCGTAAAATCAAACCTATAATTAGAATACACGTATTATTTCATGTCAGTCGTAGAGTTAAAATAATTTAAATAATTTTTTAGACATAACTACTTGGTTAAATATCATGTACAATTGTTACCATTTAAATTTTAATAAAAATAAAGGATAAGAGTTAATGTTTTAATAATTAGAATAAAAAAAAAACAAAGTTTAAAAAGACAATGAATATGCAATTCGAATCCTAGGTTGAATTTGAAAGTAGATAAAGCTCGCTTATCTAACTTTGTCCTATAATTGTGATATACAGATTCGTATCAACTTCTCAAACATGTCCTTATCAAGTCGCTGCTGCTGGGTTTATATTAAAAGTAGCCTAAAAGCAACTGACAGAAAAAAAAAAAGGGTAACAAAAGTTTACAAGCCATTAGATTCGACGGCACACGGGAAAGTGCAAATCTTAAACACAATAATAATCTTGGAAATCTTTTGTTGAAAAGAGTCGCTATAAACAAAGGAAAGTCAGAAATTGAATGTCATTTGAGATTTGGTATTATTTACATGGGATCCTTTTGTTCACATATAAGTCCAAACAATTATATAACTTGCTTCTTTTTTATAAAATCACGTTCAGAATAATATTATATTTTGTAAATTATAATTTAAAATTTTTATTTTAAATAATGTATTGAAGAATTATTAATTAATAAAATAATATAATAAATAATTTTAAAATTTATAAAAATTAATTATTTAACAATTATTCAATACATTATTTAAAATGTATAACATTATTTTTATACATAGTTCTCGTATTAATCTCCTAAAAAAGTGCACTAATAGTGCCTCCATTGTTCATAATCATCATAAAAGCGACTCTAATCTAAACAACATATCACTCAAATCTTTTTTATGTACTATGAAACCTAAAATATTAAGAATTAAGAAAAGGAAAAATTAAATTAAAGGAAGGAGGGCCCAAATCTATGTCTTTTTACTCCAAGCAACTTAAGTCATTAACAATGAATAAAATCAAAATTAAAATTGATGTTTAGTGAAAATAACAGCCGAAGTAGCTGTCTGGTGATCACAACGAGCAAAGTTTAGATGAAGATTTAGTTGAGGTTAGGTACGACTGCGATGTGATTACTGTATAGATAAGCCTCATCATAACTCTGATCGTACGAAGTCACAGCCAATCAAAAAGGCTAATAAAAAACAATTAAAGTATTTGATATTTTATAATTAATAGTGCGCTTTTTTTTTTTTTTTGGTTGGTTTTTTCAGCTGGATCCCGTTATTTGCTGATGTGCTGGAGTACATACGATCACAACTCTTATACGTGCCTTTGACTTTGCCAGGAAGAATAAAAAAGGAGAAGATCACGCATGATCTTTTGTGCACGCATTAGAATTTAGCGGTTCTGATTTAACGCTGGAGTACGGCTACTGATATGGCCGTCGATTGAAGCCGTACGAGAGTCGAAAAAGATGAGAAACATGGGGATATTGTAAATCTAAGAGATGTGAGGGAGGGGGTGGTCTATATATGTCTTAATGATCATGTTATAATGTTTGACACGGACACACGCGTGCGCATAAACAGTAATCCTGTACGCTCATCTTTATTTCGTGGGACCGCCTTTGAAAAGTGCGGCACCACCCTCCTCCCACAGCGCGTCTACGGCACACTCTCCTCAATCCCATTTTTATTTTGTTTAAAAAAATTATCAAAAAAACAAAATAATATATAAAGACAACATCTGAAAAAAAATTCCAAAATTCGTAAATATTCGAATTCAAAAAAAGAAACTAGAAAAAAGATTTTTCGAATTCAGATTTTTTTATTTATTTTTTAGGTTCGAACCAAATTAAAATTTTTTTGGACAAAAAAAAAAAAGACTCTTATCTGAATTTTTCTAAATACCTAAATTTAATTTTGAAATTTAGCTCTTCACTTCTCGTTCCTTACTTTCTCTCTCTCATTAGTCATTAACTCTCACTTTTAAATCATTCAAACTTACCACGATCAACTCACAAAGCTCTTCATATCTCTCTTCTGGTCTCTCTCACGATGATATGCGTCTTCTAAATCATCAACTTCCTTTTTTTTTTAATATGTGTTTTTTGAATGTCATTCAAATATGAGCTTGTTTTTTCATTTTTCTTACAATTTATTAAAATTCTCATTTTAGCCTCATATATGCTTGTTACAAGACTAATAATTTATCACAATAATCATCGATATTATTAATGTTAATTTTTCTTCAACTTTCCATCCGATAACAAAATAACATAAATAATTTTGATTTAGATTATGATTCATCCTAAACTATTGGTTAAGGTGCTTGTTATTTTTTACCAGTCAAGCCGTATTTTGCTATAAAAATAAAGAATCATCACCCTATTTCTCAGCAGCAAGAAATTATCCAAAAACACATAATTTCCAAAGTTACTTTTTTCCAATTTTATTAGCCAAAATCACAACCTTTAAGCAACAAACTTTGATATGAGTGCAGCAACAAAAGCTTGGATTGTTTGTGGCAGTGAGTATTGGTGCAGTGGAAGCATTGAAAGATCAAGCAGGAATTTGCAAATGCAATTACAGTATAAGATTGCTGCAACAACGTACCAAGAAAATTTGAAAAAAATAAAAATTTGGGTAAAATTTTAATCTGCACCTATAAAAACTTAAAGAGCAACTCAAATTTTAGAAACTTACAAAAATTTAAATCCAAATTTTATTCTCCGATGAAATCGTATCATAACTTTTAATTATAAATAATAATGTGATATATCTCAATTTTAAATTTTAAATTTTAAATTTTAAATTTTAAATAAAATATTAAATAATCATTAGGTGATTAATTTTATAATTTTTTAAAATTATTTATTATATTATTTTTTTATTTAAATTTTTTTTAACACTTTATTTTAAAATTTAAAAAATGTAATATTGCTCAATTATGAAAATGGTTTTTTACTAAGTCGAGAGTGGTCCTAACGCGATTAACTGAGATGGGTAACTCTTGGATTTGGCTATATATGATGACGTCAGCGTATCTACAGGCGGGTCCACAACAATAAAGAAATAATATATGGTTTATGCAATAAAAGACAAATTAACAGATCACCAATCAGTGCACGTGGCAGTATTATAGCGCTGTTGATGGATCGTCCCTTCAAAGAGACCCACACCAAAAACCGTTTAAAAATGCCACGATCAGCGAACGTCCATAGTTTGATCAGATCGGGTAAATCCGCCACGTCACCTTAAGATGCAGGGGATGATGGACCACAGCGCAAAAATCAAAGGGACCACCTACAAAATCTTAAAATCTTCCGCTACATGATTCTCTGGTAGCCGTCAATTTAATCACGAATGACGAAAATGCCCTTTGGCCTCGATCTTAACAAAAAGCCTGAGGGAATGGGTAAAGTAACAGCGCTTGGTCAGTGCTAACTATATATATACATTAAAGCGTATTTATAATACATAGAAAGCCACATCATTTATGAAAATGGGCACCAGCTGTTTGATCAGAACCGTTGGATCGCATTGATTACCGATTGGGTCATTAGTTTAATGACCCACTGTTACTTTTAATACCATAGAATCTTCCTTTATAGATTTTGGAAACGTAGGTTTCACAAGCTAGATACACTCAACAGAATAAGCTACGTTGTAATCGTACTCTCATTCTCGTCGCGTGTAATTGCCGTTGACCGTTTCAGTTTCAGCAACAAAAAAAATCTATAAGCCTGCGCCTATCATTTTCCTTTCTTTGTCAAACTGACATGTATTTGATAATTATATTCGAAAACTATTTAATATATCTTTGAAGTAAATAGTATTTGCGTTTTTTATCGATACGAACCAGGGGATTTTTTTTTTCTTGGGTGAGAGGATAAGATTTTTTTTTTTGAGTGTTACAACACACACTTACAAATTTACAAACTGTTAATATGTGAAATTAAACCTTTAATTTGGTTGAGTATTACAAGAGAGGTTACCGATTAGGCTAGCACCACTACTCAATGAGAATAAGATTTTTTTTATCTTTAATAATAAAAAAATTTATTTTTAAATTTTTAATTATAGGGTTATTGTCTCTTTTTATAAGAAAAGGTTTTTGGTCCCAACGTTTATTAATAAATTTATATTTACGATATTTTAATAATTTTACTTTTATAATAATAATTTTTATAATATTTTAATTTTTATTAATAATATTAAATTATTTTTAAAAAATAAAATTGGAGAATTTAAGAATAAAATAATTTAGATTTTTTAAAGATTTTAAAAACTCTTAGTTGTATTCACGGTTTTTTTAGTTTAGGTGGGTTCAAAGTTTAATTGGATGGTCTAAATTATTCATAACTCGAATTTTAATTTAATTATTTTTTTTAAAATAAAAAAATATAAAAATCTAGAGCCATTTTTAAGGCTGATTTGAACAATGCTACCAATTCCAACAATCAGTTGCACATACTCTTAAATCAAAATTAGAAAATAAGTGATCAAAACACAATTCCCTATCAATGCAAATCCAATTTCATTTTCCTATTATAGTCTGGAACTGTTCTTAAAGTAAACAAAAGTAGAGTAAACAGGTTGTAAAAATCAATTAAGAAACTGTTAATGATGTTTACTTTCTTAGTAAAAATCTTGTCTCAACAAACAAGTCTTTTACTTTCGTGGAATGGGAAATTGGAAGTCACTTCACTAAATTTTCCTCAATGCACCACAGAAAAAGGTGGAGAATTGTTTCAACTCAAACAGGATGCAACACCATTTACTTTCCTAGTACTAGCAAAAATAAATAAATAAATAAGTAGAAACCATGGGAGACAACATTATGACTTTAGATGAAAGAAATCTTTTTTTTTTACTAATAAAAAACATTAACATGGTTTTTAAATAGTGATTTTGATCACAATCTCGGTGACCCATCAACTTATCTTACCTCACCGGTGGGAAGCTAGTCGTGGGAGTTAGGCAGCCGACGACGGGCGACATGAGTATTAAGAAAGATTAGATAGTTTGAGAGAGGAAGAGTTGAGACTCAAGAAAAGAAAACAATTCAGATAAAAGTAGGGATTGAAAACATACAAAAATTGAATTGGGTATGACAAAAAAAAAAAATTCCCAAATTTTGAGTCGGGTTAATTCGAATCTAAGAAAAAATGACCTCCAAAAAATTAAAAAAGTGAAACTTACACTCAAGAAAAAAAAAATTGAAATTTTTGAATGTATATTTTTTTTTTTTGCCATCTCATAAAATTTAGAGTTTGACTTCCCACATGATAAGTATATAATTTGCTCTTATAAAATTTAAGAGATCGATTACCTATACTATGTGCATCTTTTACTGTTTAAACATAGAGTAATGCTATGCATTTATAGTTGAGATATAATTTTTATCTCATTTAATGTGTCAAGTGTTAATTAATATTGTATGGCTATTATATTAATAAAAAATAAAAAATCTAACATCTACTTAACAAATAATAATCATCAATTTGTGACATTTCATTTGAAATAAAAAATTTATATCTTGATTTGATTATATATGAGTGGCACTACTTTTAAATGTATTTCTATATTTTTGCTAAACAAAATTATAATTTGCTAATTTAATAATAAAAACCTAGACTCTCGTTCTATGTTTTAAAAAAAATACCAACCACCTCAAAAATTATTTTTTCAAAAAGAAAATATGTCAAATTGAATAATCTATAACGTGTCAACTCAATAAGTGAATTTCATAATCCACTTAATAAAATATAATATCGTGTAAGATTTATTTTCATTTTGGAATTTACCTTATTAAATGTTTTAACTTATTTACATTGATATTCGGGGCCTCTCTACACTTTTTTCCCTTAATAACAAGCCCTAACAAAACTTAATAAATCCTATAGCCTCTATTGGAGAGAGACCATCCCCCATCCTTCAATCTTTATTCCAAGACATCTCATTCCTTTAACCTTTAACTTTTTAACTTTTTGTAGTTTTTTCTTTTTGTTTTTCAGCAGGTCGTCGGCCATCAATAAAGCCTGGGTACCTTTACCGGCAGAGCCATCCATAAAGCCGTTGCACCCTCCCTGTGTGGTCGCCTTCATTCAGTGAGTAACTACCATCCATTCTCGGCTTTTGTATGGCTGCCATGCCGGCCAGATCGTTTAGATTCCAACGAGTCTCCCTAGAGATCCGCTCGGGTCCTCAATGCATCCCCAACCTGTCCGACCCAAGCATCGTTCGGCCATCGTTGCTGTCCACTGATGTTTGTTCTGAACTCATACAGATCCAGCCTTGTCTCTTACTTCTGACTACTGTCGGCCCCGCCACTAGCTCCCCGTCTACCGGGGCTTGTCAAATTTGGCAATATGCTTGTGCTTGGGTGGCTGTTGTCTAGATTATGTATGGTTGAAGTATGTTGTTGTAATAAGTGTCGGGTATTTTTGTAATTTAAGTTTATTTGTATTTTTTATCGTAAGGTAAATATCTTTACTTGTGGGATTGTAAAACTCTTTATGCGTGAAGGTGAAGGTCCTATCTCTCCATTTATAATAGGAGCAGTCCTTATGTTTCGAATTTGTATGTACTTTCGTTGTGTTGGAGAAGTAAGTGTGGGTAGACTATAAAAATTTTATTTAATTTTTGTGTAACGTTTTAATAATTATCTAATATATATAGTAGATTTATATTATAATATTATCAATTTATTTATAATATTACAAATGAATCTTTAAAAAAAATAAGTTTTAACTTATTTATTTTTATAATTCAACACTAAAATTAAAATATTTACAATTGTAAAATTTAGATACGAATTTTGTATCCTAATTATTATGTTACCAATCGTTAATTATCATATGTTAGATAATTATTAATTATTAATTTTTATTAATATAATAGGTATATAACACTAATTAATAATTGACATATTAAATATCACATCAATCAAAATACAAAATTTATATATCAACTAGACAAACATAGCACTACTAGTAGATAAATTAAGTAATATTGAAATTAAACACATTGCCATATGAATAAATTAAGTTAAAATTTTGACTTAACACTTAAATTAAAGTTCTGCATATATTATTTAATTTAACTTCAAAAATTATCCTTGTTTAACTATTTTATTTACACTCTCCAAAAACATATATATTTTATATGTAGTAACCATATATATATATATATAAATATACATATTTTATTTGTATGTGGGTGATATTTGATTTATGTATTGTTATTAGTAGTGTTTGTATAGGTTAAGGACATACTATTGGTATTGAGTTTATTTGCAAGACTTTGGATTTATTTTAGAGACTAAATTATAATACTTTAAAAGTTTTGGGGGCTAATTCATAAATATTAAAAATTAGCCTCTTAGTATAAAAATATATATTTAAAACCTTAATTCACTCATTTTGGTCAAGTCACCTCTTTTAGAGTGAGAAAATAGAGAAATACAGGAGAGAGAAAGAGAAGAAGAAGAAAGTTGGAATTTAAGTTTTAAGAGGTACATTATAACCCTTTTTAAATTTCTTGGTATTAATTTAGTTAACTCCTTTAAGTTTTAATTTCTGAAATATATATAATTGAGGATTTGATGTGGATTTCGTAAGATATTATGAGAATTGATGATGATTTATGTAGATAGCTTGATAAATCATAATGAATTGCAGAATTTCTATTTAATAGTCTCTTGATCTAAGAATTTTATAAATTGTTGTGTTTCGATTCTGGTTTTTGATTTTGAGTATATGAAATTAGACATATCTAGAATCATTTGAGACTTTGAATCGATTGAAAATTTTAGAAATTGAATTTGTAATAAATTTACCAAAATAACCTTGAAATTTTAAAAATTTCCTGTGTTAACAATATAATACAGTGACAAATAATTTTTGATCTGCTGAATGATCTTAAAAAATTACGAATTTATGGAATATGATAATTTTATATGTTTAATATGATATACTCAAAATTGAGAAATTAGATCAATGTGGTTAAATTGTTATGATTTTTTAAAGAGTGTTAGCTCATTACAGTATTTGATTAATAGATTTTTAAAGTTATGAAATAAAATAGTTTTAAAATAGTTTTAAAATACTTTTGACAGTGATTTTGAAGTGAAATATTTATCATGAATTGAGATATGTATCAAAAGTAATTATATGATAGTTTTATAATTTTTGAGTTAGTATATGATTTTATAAAATTAGGAGATTAAATACTGTTCAGTAAATATCTTGATTATGTCAGGTTAATAATTTGGATTTGATGATGTTTATGGAACGAATTGTGTAGGAATTATGAAATAATATTCATATATAATAATGATATATGAGTCAAGAATGATATATTCTAGTTTTGGAGTAATTGTACATCATTTGATATATAAGAAAATTTTGTTAAGTGTAAGTGGTCAGAATGACAGGTTTTGAGAACCTAAGTAATTAGAGCAATTCAATGTGATAAGAGCAATATGTGTAATTTTGTAAGCTATTTAAAGTATTTGTGTGAATGTTGAGACTTATGAAAGGATTAATCTCCATTGATAAGTTAATGAGAATTAAGTCTTGTACCCGAAAGTGTTAAGAGGTAAGTATACTAGACTTTTTTCTAAAATCACAATAAACATAATAATTATTATGTATGATTTTATAAATGTGCTTAGAAATATGTTTATGTTATATCAAAGTATATTTTGATATAAAATATGAAAGACATGTGTTTATGAATGTGAGTATGGACATAGATGACATATATGTATTTTTGAAAGTGAGTTTTTAAAATGAAATGTGTTTAACAAATAAAACTTTTGAAGTGTAATATGTCTATGAGAAATATTTTGTGTTTTGAGGATGATTGAACTCACTGTTAACTTAGTAGGCATCTTATGTGATTTATGGAGCCTTAATATGTGGTATTTCATTCGAGATTGGTATATGTTATATGTTCCGTATGTAGGGAGAATCCTATTAGTACCTAAAGGAATATTGAGTCATCACATTCGTGTGGTGGCATATTAGTGCATGTGAGAGGACTCACCGATAATCAGGATAAAGGTTTGGCTCTTACCTTCGAGTATAAGCATTATATATATGTAATTTAAACCTCATAATAAGCCTAAAATTACCTACGAGTGACATTTAGGCTCATTATGTGGTATGTAATATGGAAGTCCTACTAAGTAGTAGTTGAGTGATGGTATTCTTATTATATGTTTTGAAATAATGTGTAAGCGCTTACTTGACATGTGATTTAATAAGATTATGATTTTGATTTAACACAGCATATCATACACTTGCATTGTGTACATATATGTATTTGTATTTTGATATATGAAAAATTAGTATACTTATTGAGTTTTATACTCATTACAGTTTATGGTGATTTCAGGTAAATAAGGTATATGTGTACTTAGCGGATTTGGCAAGACTTCTGCTGTCCCTTGGGTTTCTTAAGTTACTAGGTTGCTGAGTATTTTATTTGGGGACACGTGGTTTAAGATATTTGATTTGTCCCTATTGAATAAGTACTTATGTGTTATTTTATTAGGTGTGGTTGTATTTGGTTTATATTTCACCAAGTATGGTCATGGGTTGATTTTAAGTAAGAATTTACAATAAATATATTATGAGCTTCCGGTAACAAAGTTACTACTAGTGACGTAGTAGAGTGTTAATCTCTGAGAAAACTCTGCGTATCTTCAGTTTACTAATTGCCCTAGTTATAATTTAATTGTTATAATTCTAAAAAATTAAAATGAATGTTTAAATATTATTAATAAATATTTATGTTTATATTTTTAAACATGAGACCAACCTATAAACAATAATTTAGGAATATATTATAAATAATAAGATTGTATGTGTGTTCATTATTGAATGAATGTAAGTTATGTCATGTGTCAAATCTTTTGAACTTAAGGCGTAACATTATATCACATAAAACCTAATTAATTTCAATCTTTTTATCAAGTATCTAAAATGGAGATTTTTAATTAAATTTAAAAAACAAATCACATTTAATGTACAATAAAAAAATAAAATAGAGTTTTATTTGCAAAAAAGTAAATTTTATGTATAATGCATTTTCAAAATTAATTTTTTTACAAATGGTTAAATATTTAAAAAATCAAACTTGTTCAATCAAGTATTTTTTTTATAATATTCAGTCAAAATTATTTATTCTGTCAAATTATTTAACTTGAAATTTATTTTCATAACGTCAAAATACATATAACATAGCAAATCTACAAGACATAATGTGAAATAACTACTTTTTGAATGCTTACATTCATAATATATATATATGTATATTTGTTTGTGCTTATTTAGATTTGAGCACAAAAAATAAAAAAACAATAATAATAAATAAACTAGCTAAGTTTGAAGATGTCTAGTAATATTTTTATATTTATAAATCTAATTTTGATATTAATTATTACACTTAATAATGTATTTATTTATTTAAAAAAAATTGAATAGGGATAAATTTTTTCACTTACTAAATATCAATCCTTACTTCTTATTTTTATTTGAATTTAAATGATTATACGCTTAAAGTATATTGACGACCATATGAGCTACGCCCAAGAGGCATAATAATATACTTATTTATAAATGAAAACTTGTCTCTCTTTCAATATTATGTTTATAAAATCTACATTTTGATATTAATTATTTTACCCAATTTAGATATTCGTGACTAGTATTTTACCATTGCTCTATTATTGTTAACTTTAATAATTGTTACCACTTAAAATAAAAACTATTAGTTATTACACCGAAGATTTCTCTTATTGAACAATAAAAACTTGATTTTATTTTTATATTATGTTTATAAACCCAACTTAGATATTAATTATTACACCCAATTTAGATATCCGTTAAGAATTTTTAATCATTAAATCATTATCTGTTTTTGTTAACTTAATAATTATTACACCTAAACATTTCATTTGTTGATTAACAACAACTTGATATTCCAAATTAGATATTAAATATTACACCCAATTTATCACCCATGATTAATATTTTACCATTAAAACATTTTTTTTTATGTTAACTCGTTAAATATTACGCCTAATATTTTACTTGGTTAATAATAAATACTTTATTTTTCATGTACTATGTTTATAAATCCAAATTAGATATTATTTGTTGCACCAAATTTAGATATCCATGAATTTTATTTAACCATTAAATAACCATCTTTTTTTGTTAACTTAATAATTACATATCTAATATTTTACTTCTTTAAAAATAAAACCTTAATTCTCTTTTTGCATTGTCTTTAAAATTTTAAATTTGACATTAATTATACAATAATGCCTATGTAAATAAAGATGGGAATACAACTTTATATCTTAATTAATGTGATATTTTATATATCTTATTGTTGATTAGGGTTGTATAACTACCGCCTTAATCAAAAAAAAAAATCAACAACTACTTAATATTTTGTAATAGTTAATTGATGACACGTCAATTAAATATAAAGTTTATATTTTAATATTATAAGCGTAGCATTACTTTTAATTACAACACTCAATTTAGATAACAATGACTAACACTTATCTTTTATGGTAACTTTGCTATCTCAATCGGTGGAATTAATCTAATCGATTTGCTAATTAGAGAATGAAATCTTAGACTTTCATCCGATATTATGTTTATAACAAATTTGGTTTTAATTATTAGACCTAATAATTTATCTATCTAATCATAAAGTTTTATTCTTTTTTATATTATATTTATAAATATCAAATTAATAATAATAATTATTAAATGAGATAGTTCTCCAACATTAATAAAAAAATACTAAAGGATTGTGTTTATAAAAAAGAGGGTCGCTCTACCTAATAGGTCAGTGTTTTAAATCGAACACCTAAATTCTATGCAAGCCTTTATAGGATTAAGGCCCCCATAATAAATAGTATTAGAATCAAACCTTAGTAGTTAGAAATAGTATTAGAATCAAATCTTAGTAGTTGGAATGTGGATAGATTTACTATTAAATGAAAGGTTCAGTGTTAGACAACTATCAACAAAAATTTCGTTTGATGAAATTGTTGAGTGAATTAATTTTTCTATATTAATTTAAAAAAATAATAAATGCTTGAATTTATAAGGAAAATCATTCTATTTAATCAGTTAGTCGTATGGTTGAATACCTAAATTCTATACAAACAAAAAGAATTATTTTATATAATAAATTAATTTTTAAATTGAACATTTAAATTCTATACAAATCCTTATAAATCCAAAAATTACTAGGCCAATTTACTACATCTAATAAGCTAATATTTTAAATTGAGTATCTAAATTCTATACAAATTCTTATAAAACCAATAATTATATTGGTTATAAGAGTAAAAATATGCATATTAAAATATTATCCCAATGATTATTTTTTAAAATAATTAAATACAATATTTTATCATCTAATAAATACAGATACATCAATAGAAATATTTTTTTCTTTAAAAAAAAAGTTAAGAAGTGCCTAATTTTATTGGGTGATTGATATTTAACCACTAAATTGATATAATGACTATTATATAAAAGTCGTAGCAAAAATGATGATTACAAGGTCATGGTGACATGGTCAAGATTAGGATTTGGATGGAGATCTTGTTTCTTTTTTGTTTCAAACATATCTTTATTATATTTTTTAATTTATTAAAAGAAAAAAAAAAACACAAACATGGTAAGATAAGCATTAGTTGTTAGACGAAGACATGGAGAGTGAGGAACACGAGCAAGAAGATAGTGTGAAGGCAAAGTTTGTCGCTCTCACAAGTAGTGCTTTGGTTGGGCCAACATAAATAGACAAAATATTGGTATTTAATACACACTTACCTTCTCTCTCTCTCACTCTCTCCCATAGAAAACAGAGAGAGTGAGACACTTTGATTGATCTCTTTATTAGCTCAATTTAGGAGGGAAAGATATACCATGTTAAATTTCCGAACCCAATTCAAGAAATAGAGAAAACCAAACCCACTCATCATCAAACTCAAAAGTGCTTTCAAAAAAAGTTCCAACAAAAGTCCCTGTGTGCAAGAGATAGAGAAGAAGAAGAGAAAATGCTTGCAGCAGAGAATGGACTCAAAGGAGATCCAAGGCTACAGGGCATTTCTAAAGCAATTCGAGTTGTGCCTGACTTCCCAATACCAGGTTGGTGGGTTTTATTTTTAATGCTTTTGCTTTTGTTTTATTTGTTTTTCTGTTTCCAATTTTTTAAAGGCTGGTGAATGAAACGTGCTGTTTTTTTTTTGTTTTTTGTTTTTGGGCAGGGATAATGTTTCAGGATATTACAACGTTGTTGTTAGATCACAAGGCGTTCAAGGACACAGTGGACATATTTGTCGATCGCTACAGGGACATGGGCATCTCTGTCGTTGCTGGTACTATATTATTAACCTTTTGCTTCATCACACAATTTTTTTTCCTCTCTTTTAAAATATGTGCATGTTCTTTCAGGTCTATTTCATATTTTGGGCTTAAATTTCGTGGAAGAATTTGTTTCTCGATTTGGAGTCTTTCTTGCTCAGTTATTTCTTTATCTCTTCTGTAGTAACAGAGAGAGAAAAACTGAGGACAAAAACCAAAAGTTAAAAAAAAGAAAGGGTTGATTTTTTGTTTTTTGGGGTCAAATTTAACTTTACTGTGATTTGATATTGTCAGTCCATTTAATCTATATATAATTTTCGCCATTTTATTTTTGATGTTCTGGAAATGTTCTGTTTCATACCTGGTTTTTGTTTTTGACTCAAAAAGATGGAGCGGTGACATAATTTCTTGTATATTATAATACAATGTGCCTCAATAAATCGATAATCGAGGCGCCGCTTGATTTTACTGTGGCACGTTGCATGATTGAACATGCATGTCAGACTTAAGAGTGATGAGTTGGCCCTCGTCTTGCCAATCTCCATGTGCATGACATGCATGTGATTGTTGCATTTCATGTGGTTTCTTTGAAAAATCACATATTTGAAACAAAATTCTTTCTTGGGGTTGATTTGAATGCGTCCTTATGTAGCTAATTTTTTTTTTTAAATGTAGGAGTTGAAGCTAGAGGATTCATTTTTGGTCCTTCAATTGCTTTAGCTATTGGTGCAAAGTTTGTTCCTTTACGAAAACCCAACAAGCTCCCAGGTACTTACATTTCAAAATCACATAATACAAAGTCTTGTGCTCTTCACCCTTCAGGATTATAGATTAAGAACATCAACATCAACTTCAACGTCAGTATATGAGTATGACAGCGTTGAATGTATATATATATAGGTGAAGTGATTTCTGAAGCTTATGTGCTGGAATATGGAACTGATCGCTTGGAGATGCATGTTGGTGCCGTTGAGGCAGGGGAACGTGCTTTGGTGATTGATGATTTGGTAGCTACAGGCGGCACTCTCTCCGCAGCAGTGAGACTTTTGGGTAAGTGTTTTTATGAGTCCTCCTCTTGAATCTATTATCAATTTTTTTCTTTCTGGTTCCACTGATTTTGCCCTGTAATTTATGTTTCTCAAAGAGCGCATGGGGGCGGAAGTTGTTGAATGTGCCTGCGTTGTTGGGTTGCCTGAGGTCAGGGTACGGCTTAAACTTCTCTGTTTTGTCACCATTATTGCATCTCTGCAAATTATTCATTAAAAGCTACTGCAAAATTCATAATTACCCAATACGTTTTTTTCCCAGCATTGTTAGCAGAGTTGGTAATTATTATACGTTTTGGTATTTGATAATGGCATACTTTTATTTCAGGGGCAATGCAGGCTTAATGGAAAGCCTCTTTATATTCTTGTGGAGCCGCGCTTATCAGATATTTATTGAAAAGGTATAGTACATTTTCCCTAGTTTTAATTTTACACGTACATTTTTTTGTGGCATAACATTGTCATTGTGCTGTTGTTTAATTGAAACAAGCTTGTGCTACACTTAATCCCCGATTCCTGCCCATATGATTTTAGAGAAAGTAATGCTAGGCATCCCAAATTTATACCTCAAATTATATCCTAGCATTGTCTCTATTCCATCTTCTTTTGTCAATATTTTCATGCCGTTTCTGCAGATTTTATGTGACTTGGAACATGCTTGGGTTGACTTTGGAACAAAAGATGATGCTTGAGCGTTCGGCCACCTCTATCGAGTTTTGGGTCACTCCGTTTTACCCTGCGCAAGCCTTAATTTCTGTAATTCTTTTGCTCTCTCTCTTTTTAGGCTCGTTATGTACCATTATCGTATCTTGTTCAATGAAAAAAAAAAAAAATTCATGTTTCAAGCGCATATTTGCAACATCTCACAGAACATTATCCATGTTCTCCGCAATCTGAAATAGATCTCGTCTAATCGCATACTAATGGATATCAATTATTTAATGATGGATTAAATAAATTATTAGTCAAATTCACATGATTAAATCAAGAACATAATGCCTTTATAAATATCAAGCTAAAACTAAATAACCTTCTAACAAGGTGATATAGCAAAAGCTCAAGAATCTTAGCTGCACAGTAAGACAAAAACAAATGTGTGAACTTTTTCATTAATGGCGTTCATTGTACCTTTGGACCACTCATCTAAGTCTATGAACATAAGAGTACAACGATATAGTTAAAGCCATTTTTTTTCCTGTTTCTGAACACTTGTGTGGAACCACAAAATTCTGAGTATAAAATGCTGGTTTTAGTTAATTCAACCATTTGAAACAGCAAATGAAGGATGGAGGGGTCAACATAAATCATACCCTATGTAATTAAAAGGAAAAAGAAGATACAATATTTAACCCCTTTTCATCTTTCCCTTAACTCACTATATGAAATTTCTCTCGAAGATGAAGCCTCGTTGTTCCTGGATATCAGAGCATGGCGTATAACATAATTGACCTGTTTCCTCAATTTAGCATTATCAACTAAGATATCTGCTATTACTTTCCTCAACTCATCATCTGTTCTTGTATCTATGTCGATATTATGAAGCTTTTCGACACCAGAGGTAGCAGCTTCATCATCTTCAGCTAATTGCTGTGCCTGAACAATTTTTGGTAATAATGCATTTAAGCAACGGTGAAAGGGAAATAATATAGGAATAAGTAAAGGGGAAAACAGTTAACGAGGAATATGTAACCACATTGCAGCAAATCATAATTTATACCTATGTAGATGTTAAAAAAGGACAATGAAAAACACAATAGAGGCTGCAAGATTCATTGAGGCTTCTACATGCATGGGCTTCTTGAAATTGGGCTAAATAAAAGCAATGAAGTAAACGAGTCATGAGCATATTGCACATTTAGTGGTATAACATTACTTTGATTATATCCTTTATGCCCTTACAATTGCAGATATCTAACTTGCACCAAAATGTTAATAACCCCAACTTTATCTTTTCATTTAAATCTTCTCGCCCTTCCAGTTTTTATCTTATGCAGCAGTTAACCATGTGCATAGGCTTCAAATAATTTACCA
Source organism: Ailanthus altissimus (assembly GCA_946807835.1). NCBI lineage: Eukaryota > Viridiplantae > Streptophyta > Magnoliopsida > Sapindales > Simaroubaceae > Ailanthus > Ailanthus altissimus. Next base: position 32,912,454 of record OX327686.1, on the reverse strand, counting down.
GAGTGCAAGTTGGCATTTCAGCTCTTATGTTCAAACCAAGTTGTTGCTAAGTATAAAACCTACTATCCTTAAAATTCATAAGCCCAGACACAGTTCAGACAACTGCCATTTTGAACTCTTCATTGTCTATCTTCTGGGAGGCATTAAACGCCTCCAAACAGAAAGATAAAAGAAACCTACTTCACCGCGGTTTATCATGAGAAGAGCAGCCAAGTTTTAAAAGTTACAAACAACAAAGAGATGGAAAGATGCACAAAGTACCTCAGCCAGTAGGAGATTAATTTGGTCATCTGATGCAGTCAGCAAATCTAAAGCATCAGCCAATGAAGGACATTCCAAAATCAAGTTGTCCTTATCTTCGGCAAGCAGATTAATATTGCATGCTTGAAACCGACTGAGAAGAATCCTGCATTCATGTAGTAGCTTTTCTCTAGCAGTTTTCATACAGTCACTCATTTGTCTTTCTCGTTCTAGAAGTTCCTGCATGAATTTACCAAATTTTAGAATCTTATGATATTTTTGCTTCTGCTATTCGATTCAAGAGTAAACATGGAATCATAAAATAAAATTGAAAGAAATACTACAAGGTTGTAGAACTCAAATGAAGATTCAAACTCTCATTCTTCTACTATATTCAAACAATAACCGAGATCTTTATATCATTTTAGGATAAAGCAGGTACCCACGAAAACAGGCTAAAGCAAAAATGTACCCAACTTAAATGAAAAACCAAAAGCAAGCCCCAACACAGTAATTTATTTCCTTAAACATATCTAGAATCCTTGCGGATAAATGGTTTGTGTGGTAAGAATCATACTTCTTGCAGAAAGAACTTCACATAAAGATGATTTAGCAGAGAAGCAAATACCTGAGTCTCAGATTTTTCATTCAGCACTTGACCAAGCTCTTGCTTCAGTCCTTTTTGTGAACTTCTGAGAGATTTAACCTCTTTAACCAGAACTTTGATATCTGCCTTTGACTTTGCTTCTAGCTCATCATATTGCTTTGATAAATTCTCAAGTAGCTCCTTAGTAGCATCCAACTCCTGCAACAGCACATCTTTATCTTGGATAGGGGATTCCTTAATTGACTCTGCATGCAACTTTCCATCCTGTAATATTTTCCCATAATCATTATTCAAATCACAATTTCTAACTGAAAAAAAAAAAGAAATCCATTCCTCATATTTCATTTAATGGGAGAATGCAATAGCCTCAGTTATGTGCGTTGCTGGATGGCCCTAAGAAACATATTGTCATGCAAACTACTTTTCTAGGCAAATGGAACAGGGGATCTATGAGTTAACTACATATGCAAAAATCAAGATCGACGATAAAAGAACATGAAATCTCAATAACATAAAATGGCTTGTACAAGAGTAGTGTAAGAGTGACATGACCATTATATGAGATTCTTGCGTTTCTATTTGAAATTGGTGAAAATTTAAAATGCATTTTTCATATGCACAAAAAGAAATCCAAGTTCTCTTTTGGATATATATATATATATATATATATATATATATTTTACAAATGAATGGAGTTAAAGTGGCATCTAAAAGACCTCTCGGAATGTCTCTCTCGTCTCCCTCCATCTCTAATTATTTGCTAGTTACATAAAATTTCCAAAGGGAAAATGCTGGAGGCAGATAGAGAGAAGGGGAAGAAATAGGCAAATAACTGGTAAATAAATAACCTGTTTTGACTTCAACTTCCATTCCATTTCCAATGATTTCCGTCGAAGTTCCTCCATATCCCATTGCATTTGAGTAAACCTTTCCCTCTCGCTCAAAATAGCTTGCTGCAGGGTTTCTTTACTTTTCTGTTTAGTAGTTTCGAGTTCCACTTCCAAGTCCTTAACCTGAGCAAATGCAATCATCATATCCACACTGAGATCGTAAAAATAAAACACTATTTAAGTCTATCAGTGGGGTGTTGCAGCAATTAAAATATGTCAAAATTTGGAACTTTGATGGTGCAGAAGCAATGCATAATCTGCATCAAATAATTAACACATTTGCATGGAAATATCTCAAGATCAAGCAAAATAACAAAAATATGGAAGAATTATTGTTTGAAAATTCAGTTTGGTAATTATACCAAGTTCAATGCTTCCACCATTCAATTGGAAGATCTGAAATCTAGGGTGTTTCTGGTGAGGAGACAAGAAAGATAATGCCAAGTGCCAACCAAGCCACTAATGCAGCGATGGAAGTACCCATTGGAAGAAGACAAATATTATCCAAACCTTTGTGTCATGAATTAGTGTCTGGGAGAGCTATTGAGCTCTCCTAGTTCTTCTAGAGGGACAACTTTGACATTTTTAAGTTCAAAAACACAAAGGAATATATAATCCTAAAGTCTCATACTTTTGCTTATACACTATCAAAATAAGTATATAATCAAGCTAGAAGCATAACGTACATCTACTCAAGAGATCACAGTCAATCAACAAAACCCACTGATATCTGGATACCTTTGTCATAAGATAATCTTTCACGGAAATTTCTTGATTTAACCTTGTTATAAGATCCTCCATGTCTGCTTTTGCAGTTACTAATCTCCGCTCCATTGTCAAAAGAGCCCTACTCAATTTATGGCGCTGATCAAATGAAACAACTAGCTCTGCATCACCCGAAAACTGTAAGTCTGTGTTGCCAAGAATTTCCCTGGAACTTGAAACCTCAGCACATATATGAAGGTCAGGAGAGCCATCTGCAGATGAATTTGGAATGGCAGAGTTTAACATTTCACTGCCTCTTAAAGAACTTGTGTCACTTCTAACACTCTCAGCCGAAAGCTTTCGTGTGTGACTAATCACCTTACCTGGCTCTGGCTCTGCAAAAAGGTCCATCCCATCATTAGTGAGAAATAAAGCGTTAGAAGTATTTCCATTGTATGCATTCTTCCTTGTAGCATTGATGGCATGTTGTCGAGTATGTGCTTTATGCCTAGGAAAACCTTCAAGCTGCTCCAAAATAGTCTGTCCCATGAACAATCCCTCATCAATATTGGACATTCCATACTTCACAAGATTTTCTATAGGACTTGTCAAATCTTCATCCAGTGTCAGATCCTCTGTACCAATTTCAGAAATATCATCCCTTCCTAATTTTGGAGTTCCAAGCTCAGATGTCTCATAAGCAGTATCACTACCATAATCTGAAGTGAGAGATGAACTGCCAGTAGGAGCTAAGTTTGAATTGTTAGGCATTTGAAGCGAAGAAATAGAGCTAATGCTGGAAGGGTTTGCTTCTGATGTGTTTTGATTCAAATCTTGAAAAGCTGAAACGAATTATATAAAATGTCAAATCTCCAAAATAATCAGGAAAGGAAAAATATTCTGTATTTTAAAAAATTTAGCAGTGAACAAATTAGACATCCACTTTCAAATGTAAGGAAGGACATACAGAACACAAGACAAATGTCTCAAATTACACAAACTGTGGTAATGGCACATACATGACCTCGCAGCAGCTTCTAACTCAAGAAAGGATGCGACTGCAACACTTCTTGATAAATCAATGTCCGATAGTAGCTTTGTCATCCACTCCTCCAAAGAACATCTTCTCTGCAACAAAACTAAGCCTCTTAAGAATATTAGTTAAACTATAAAGAAGAAAAGCCTTAAACAGCAAGGAATTGGCAAGTTTGTAGACAATAATGCAAAACCATAAGCCGATGCATTTTTACTGGTTAGTGGAAATGAACGCCTCCATAATTGTATATACAAGTTTCAGGAATTGATGACATGCATACCATGTTCTCAAGAATCTGACATGCCTATTTTCAATAGAAAAACTGTCCTACTAATCATAGCAAGACAACTAATGCAAAACAAGAAACAGTATAGAACATATTTCCTACCTCTTCCAACAGCGTCCTGCTTTTCATACGCAATAATCCCTTGGGTGGAGCTGGTGGTATATTTTTTTGGGGAAATGCCTTTTTAAGCTGCAAGAAACCAATAACAATAAAAGTACTGATCTTAAAAATGAGTACATTTTAATGTTTAAGTAAGATAAATTTCCACAAAAATGATTAAACATGGTAACTTTGTTACAGTGCAGGTCATTTTTCTTAAGAATATTATAAAAGCAGATATTCTAGCATTATCCAGAAGTGAAAAAAAAAACGCAAAGACTTACATCAGCAAATAACTTTAGAAAATGGTTAAATCTTCTCAATACTCCCCGTGTAGTTGTGATCCCTTCTGGCGATTGTACACCGACCTGAACCCTGTAAAACTGCCCCTTAAGAATGTTAAGATAAAACAAGTGTATAGCTGGAACGGTATCATAAAAAAATTATTAGTCTCTGCATAATTGAAAAAAAAGAAACATGTATGATGTGTATATCAACTCTACCAAGTATGTCTTCATATTTTGAAAAGGTTAGTGACAATTGACAAAATAGCAGGAAAAGATGCAGAGAAACAAACCAGGTGATATGCTTTTAGCTGCATACTAAATTTCAAATATTGGATACTGTAAAAGGATTAAAAATGTAACTCATGACCAACATACTTATATTAATTTGCACACAATTTCATAAAACTTGGTACTCCTCCCGAGTTCTTAAATCACATGATTGTCTTTCGTTTTCTTGCAGTAATTTACGCAGGACCATCACACCAGTGACAGAGGAGATGAACAGTATTACATGAAAACAATTATAATAAGTTATGGAATTAATCAAAGTAAATCTTAGATCTTGCAATGAATTTGAAAAATAGAAGTCCATGGAAAGTAATTAGCTCTCTCGGAAGAATGGCAAACTTCGTTAGCCATAAGATAAACAAAGTTTCTAGTATTCAAAGTTTAGGAGGAGACATTTAATGCCCATTTATTGGAAGAAATTGCCCTTTTATATTATAGAAGTTTCAAATCAAAATCAGAATACCGTTCAACCCTAGAAGATAGTATAAAAGCAACATTTAACCCTCAGAATAACAAAATCAGAAGTCATTCAATTTGAGTACCACTACGGGATCTGAATCTCTTGATTTTGGTAAAACGACCCACGAAGGCATTGTGACACAGTAACTCCATCCTGAGTGATGATCATGCGGCCAAACAGTGTCTCGCCCATTCTGCATAAAGAAATCAAATTATTTAAGGATCATGGTGTGTTTTTATCCTCTAAGTTTTTGAGAGACCAGTAGAGAGCTTATAATCCAAGCTAACGAAAGCAATGCGATTAATACCTCATATTATAGCATTATATAAAAAGACATGGAACTAGAACTCAAATTCTTTGAACTACTGATACATTAGGCATTGAAACTAAACAAAACTTCAATAGCAGAAAGCAACCTCAGAAACCTCAGTTCCAGAATAGTAAGCAAGACACAATCAACACAAAAATTTTCACCCTTATTAAATATCTCGACTAAAAATAGAAGCTATGTATCTCTAAACATTAAAAATTCCATGTCACATTTTCGAAAAGGAAACTTCTTTACTTTAATTTCATAAATTTTGTACAAACAAAAATCTCATCCCTCTTTAAGAATCAATATGATTTGCAAAAAATTGACTACTATTGAACATTCTACCTTAATCGATCACAACTATGAAAATAAACCAAGGCAGTGTTATACACTCGTACAGAATTACCTAAAGCTCCAAATTATCGATCAATTGGCCATTACATAAAATATTAGATTTCATGAATATTGCATTAGATCTCTCTATGTACCAAAACTCGAACAATCTAGTATCCATTCACAGGTCAAGGTCAAAACTCAAGCTAATAAGCTAAATTTAAATCAAATTTTGCGAAGAAAACAAATAATTCAATAAGAGCGCACCCATTTTCGAGGGGCAGGGCTCCAATCCATCCCCAAAGGCAGCGGCGAAGTTCCATCGTGTCTGTGCTTCGGTGGACTCCGTCTCTGCATCGTCTTTTATTCTATACTGCACACTGTCAGTTCAAATATTTCCCTAACAACAAATGAGCTCCGTTTAATTGGTAAGCAGAAACCGATAATTGATTATTGAATTTGTGATCGGATTGGAAGACCAAGACCGCCGAGGTTTCGAATTTCATTCCATCTCATTTCTGAGGCCCAAGTCAGTGCTAAACGACGGCGTACTTCAACAAAAGGAATCTAAAACGTGTCGAGATGGAGTCGCGTGTCATACGTGGCGTCACCAACTAGCTGCTTCGGTTTTGCGTTTTGTTTTGTCCCCTTTGGTCTGTCCTTCACTTTCTCTTTCTCTTCTTTGTCCTGTGCTCAGAGAGATAGCGAGTCCAAAAAACAATTGATTATCACCTCTTTTTTTTCCTAAATTTTATTTCTTTTTGATCGTTTGGAATTTTTTTTTTTAAAATCTTTTTGAAAAAACAATAATCACAAATAAAAGATCAAAATGCTCACCGAGTATTTTTTAGCAATCCGCGTTGAGGTTCACGTCACGGCAAGAATGAGTAGAAAGTTCAACGGACCCTTTTCCATTTGTCGTTCGTGAAGGGCCTTCCGTAGTGGGCCTATATTTAGGCCTTCGGTTTATTTGTTTTTAAGATTTTTATTTCCATGACTCCAATTTCTAAATTTCCCCACATTGTGAAAATAAGGTGTTGATGGGTATTTGCTGGTAATAGGGTGTAGTCAGAATGTTAAATCGGTTTTTTAGTAAGTCCATTTCACTCGGATGGCCAGGACACTTCATACCTTGTGTTCATATCTATGATCTATAAACATAAAAACCCGCCAAATTTCAGGTAACATCAAATAATGCGAAGAGAATTAATATCATGTTCAAATAATGTGAGGATGTGGAAGGAGTTTTAATACTTTTATTAGACAATTGCTAATCGAGCTCTTTCTTTCATTAACCACAAATTCTCATCTAACTACTCCTTTAAATGATCATTATTTTTATATTTGGCATGTTTATAAAATTTATCCACCATTCTTTATAATTATAATTCAGGGGGCAAAACCATCAGAACTCAAAAGAGCACTTGAGTTTGGCTTATGGCCTTGGAGACGATGGTTCAAGATAATACTGGTTTTCATTTCTTTTTCAATTAGTTCTTCCAAATAGTTGTTTGTTTTCATAAATTTAAGGTGATTGTTTTCCTTCCTTACAATTATTTTTGTTGACTTAGAAATTCAAATGGCTCTCACATCGACAAGTTGAATTCAACTTTTTTGGAGAAATGAAATACGCTATTGTTTTCAGATGGGTTTATGACGTTGAATATTATAAAATAAAAATTTGGTCATGACCTCGTTGGTGGGTGTCAACCAACACCCTTTAATATTTAAATCAACTACCAGAAAATGTCAAAAGAAAATATAAAGTAAGAAAAGAGTAAAGTTTACGAACATGTCTTTTTTTATTGAAGAATCTTTTTTATATAGTTGCTGAGTGTAAATTCTTTTTGAAATGCCATAAATTTATAATTATTTTCTTAATTAAGGGGGGCTTTTAATGCTCATAATTT